>CM059348.1:3059479-4259479 GCA_030324255.1 Phytophthora capsici | reverse complement strand
CAAAGGCAGCGGAATCTTTGCAATAACCGTCACCTGGTTAAGGTGTCGGTAATCAAAGACCCATCGTAGCGGAATCTTCGTATTCCCACTACGTAGCCAGTCTGCTCTCTTTTGCATCACCCCGGTTACGGGATCCTTCTTCGGAATTGCGAAAATGTTCGAAACCCACGGGGAATTTGATACTTCTATCCATCCTTTCTTCAATTTGTCCTTGACAAACTCTTCGAACGCATCCTGTTCCATTTTTGACATACGGAACGGTGCTCGGTTACTCGGCTGAGCTCCTTTCTTCAGCGTAATCTCAAAGTTGACTGAGCGCGACGGTGGTAAACCGTCTGGCAACTGTTCAGGAAACACATCCTTGAACTCCTCAGCAACTACCTTCCGAATAGGTTCAGGGATTGCTTCGACGTCCGCAACAAGTTGAACCTTAACACGGAACACTTGTTCGTATTCTCCAGACTTCAGGTTGTCGGAAAATTCAGGTCCATCAACATCGTTGAACTGGAACTTCTCGGGAATCTGAACTTCGTGCGTTTGCCAGTTTATTTGAGGATTCAAGTCCTCAAACCAGGGTTTCCCAAAAATAACATCATGAGAATCTGGCAACTTCCATTCCACGAACTCCATCGCTGTAAAGAAATAACCGTCCATGCTCACGGGCGCTTCAACGTGCTTGACATCCGTGGCCGGAGTCAATGTTCCATCAAAGCGTTGAGCCTGTAATCTTCTGGACAGTAGCACGTTACTCGCCATCCCTGGCTTAATCATGTTCGTGCTAGCACCTGTGTCCAGTAAGATTCGGACATCCCTGCCGTTGATACGGCCTTTCTTGATAAACAGATTACTCTTCTGTTCCGACTTTACAGCGTTGACTTTCATAGTCACCTTGGTTGGTCGCGATTCTGGCGTTTCCAACTCCTCTGCGGATTGCATCGCATGCTCTTCCGCGTTTGCTTCAGGTCGCATCGCATGCACACCTGTGACGTCTACTGGCTGTGATCCGCACGAACCAGTCTCTTCTGACGTATCTTCTGTAGCGCTGCATGTCGCCTCTACCTTCTTTCGGATGTCTTTCACGGTCTTCAGTAGCTCATCTGCTTCGTCTTTGACGTCAGCTACATTCATCGTTACACGATCCATGACGACGGTATCCACTTGGTCGTCATCTTCGAGAACCATGTTCATTCTCGGCTTATCGCGACGTTGGCCATTATTCGCGTTGTTGTACCGCGGTGCATTCCTTCTGGCACCAAACGTCTGTTGCGGCTGCATCGGACATTGGCGAGCCCGATGTGCGGCACTCCCGCACCTGAAACATAAGTTTCGGCGCATGCACTCTTCCTTCGATGGTACCCTTACGTTGTCGATCTCCATCGGCACTGGGCCATCGTTCTGATTCTTCGATCGCTTGCTATCGTACGACCGATACCTTGGTTTATTGCGGGTGTTGTCCGAACGTCCTCGATGCGCGTGAGACCGATCATAGTCGAGCGCTACTGTAATAGCGTCGGTCAACGTTGCACTCCTACGGTACTGGACTTCTTCGCGGATACTTGACGACAATCCACGCAAGAAATACATGATCTTGTCCAGCTCACTCATTTCCTTGACTTGAGTAATCAAATGCCTGAACTTGCTGATATAATTAGGCAAGTCCTTGCAATGACGTTCCTTCAAGTCGTTCATCTGATCTCTTAGACGTTCTTGCAAATCTGGAGGGACAAACTCCTCCTCCAACTTGCCAAAGAAGTCTTCAACACTCTGCACCTCGCCCTTCTTGACGATGTACCACTGCGCGGCTCCATCCTTCAACGACCCACCCAACACTGCCAAAATACGTCCTCTCAAATTACTATCTTTCCAATCAATGCCCTTTGCTAAAAAGTACTGTTCCACTTGCTCCCGGTATAACTGGAACGATTCCTTGAGTGTTCCTCCGTAGCTGGGCAATTTAATCCCATCCAGCTTGAGCTCCGACAGCTGCCGTGACTTGCGCAGCTCGTCGATAAGTTGTGTTTGCTTCTCCATGGCCGCTAGCATACTGTGCATAAGCTGGGCCGAGTCTGTCATGTCTGATAACCTTGGTACTTGATACTTGATACCGGTTGGAACAAACTAATTTCTACAGGCACTGACTAAAAGATAATAAAGAGAAAACCTGTTAAAGAAAATAGCCTATGCTACTTCCTAATTTGGCGGGGTTATTCCTTTTTGGAGGTCTTGACCTTATTCGATGACGTTGAAGAGGTCGGTGACGATTCAGAGGTTGATGACGAGCGAGCGTTTAAACGCGTTGACGTTTCTCGGTGGTCGCTGTGCTTGAATTACCAGAACTATACTGACTATACCGGCTGGTTTGAGACTTGCTCAAAGTTAATAGCAGTGCAGTATTGAAGAACGGTAACTACTTATAGCTAGAAAGCCTTCGCCGGGGCTAGATGTGAAAATTCACACCACGATCACCCACCAGCTAGTGCTCACTGTCAGCTTGTGAAGCGACTTTGATTACCCTTAGGCAACACTTAGTCACAAACACGTGATTCGATTTGATCACACGGATGTGACACGTAACCGAATCTATAGCCTCCCTTCGGTCTTGATGTTGAAGTCGTGCAGCGACGAGCCCTCTCCCCCGGAAGTGCTACCAAATGTGATGCCCGGGCTGTAGAGTGTTGGTCGTAGGAGAGTGTAGGTCACTTGGAGAATGTAGGTCTTCTTAGTAGTAGGTGTTGGTCTCGAGCTTGGGGGGTAGCTGGTATATTTTAAAGTGAATTCCTACTTCCAAATGCATGCCTTCCTGTGCTCCTAGGCGAGCACAGGGGCTTCCTTCTTGACTACTTGTTTTTGTATCCCTACCCTCGTGTCTTTTTGTTTTCTTCTTTTCTCTGTTTCTTTTGCTTTTCTTTTCTCTTATATGTATGTTCATTGAGACTAAATGTGCCGTCACTGCTGCTGTTGGCCTTGAAGGCAACGGTAGCAGCGACGTGAGGCCTCTGGCTGCGAGCAAGCAAGCCAGAGCCTTTGCACCCAAGCTCTCTGGCTTGCATGCTCAGCAAGCCGGAGGCGGGTATGACACCAAATGTCGTTAATACAATTGCTGCTGACGAAGAAGAAAGGGCGGGGATCACAGACTTTTTCAAGAAGTTACCCGGTGAGACGAAAAACTGGCTGAAAGACAAGAAACTAGCGACTAAACTGCAATTCTACGCAACGTCAATGAACCTGGATAAACCGGTGCAGAAACTCGTGGCAAAGAAAATCGATCCCGACCGAGTCTACAAGGCACTCAAGTTACACAAGAGCAGCAATACGAACGTCGGCGTGTATGTTTCAGGTGAATTCTTGTTGTGGAAAAAGCTTACCGCGGAATGGATGAAGAAGTACCCGAATTGGGTCAGCAAAATCCCCAAACATTAATCTCACAGCACAAGAACATGTCAGGTTGCTTTTTATTTTTTACTGTGTAACCGCACAGAAGAATTTCTTTGAAAAATGCCGCGCAAAATGGATGTTTATATGGCTTTTATGACTGATGATTTGCACTAGAATTCACCGTGCGTTTTGATCTACGTAGTTACATACCAGCACGACGAGCCGTACGAGCAATACGCCCAGAGCGTTGAACCCGTTGAGGAACAACAGTGAGCAGTAGACTATGTCGTTACCGATGCACCGTCGTGAATGGACTTCGCGACAGACTAACACAAAGTGGTTTTTCTAGAACTAACTAAACCCGTAGGGCGAAGTGCACAGTCCATCCGATATTTGCCTTTTTGGTTTGAAGTGGTGACAAAAGTAGTTTTATTCACTTTGTAGTTCTCCAAGCACAGAATAAGTAAAGTACAAGTAAAATTACTTGCATAAGTTATTGTTTTGCAAGTTAGAACATTGTAAATACTCAAGTCCCTTCTGGCATTTTGCATGATCGTACTGTATCGTATTTTCGTACGGCGTTCGTATCGTGTAAAAGCAACATTTATCTTTTCTCCATCGCAGACCATGTATACAGTGTAATACTTCCTTCGAGAGAGCAGCAGCTTCAACTCTTGACATGTTCAATGCGACCAACTCGTGGAGTACTTCGCAGTGGCCCTATCGACAGGTCTCCTACCTAGGTATCAATAATGCAATAAAGTGGATCGAGTTCAGATCTGTACGTTTTTACAGAAGTTTTTCAAGAAGATTTCACTCTACAGCACAAGCCGGGATAAAGTACATAGTTCGAAGTAGATGCGAGTTTGACGCGGTATCACAAGATTGGTTGTACATGTAGGTACACAAATGAAGCAAATGATGCTATCGTAATTTTAAACAAAAATTACGGGGTACTAGTACACTTTTTACTTAAGATTACGGGGTACCTCTCTCAGTCTGTACCGCAGACTACTAGTATTGTGAAGTGTGAATCACAACGCAATTTGCGAGGAGGACGACACGATACCTTTCAGGGTCCTTTCAAGGTCAAACACACTTCATGCGCATGCGTACCCCCTACACGTTCTTTCTGGTGACTGTTCTCGCGCTGCTTGTAAGCGTTGATGCTGCATCGGTGGCAACCAACAAACTGCAGAATTATGGCACAGATACGGCAGTCGGGAAGTTCAGAAACGAACGATTCCTACGCAAAGAAAATGTCGTTAATACAATTGCTACTGACGGCGAAGAAAGAGCGGGGATCACGAAAGTTTTGAAGAGTTGGCTGGAGGACAAGGCACTAGCGGCTAAACTGCACCTCTACGCAATGCGGGTGAACCTGGATAAGCCGGTGCAGAAACTCATGGCTAGGGGTATCGATCCTGACAGAGTTTTCAAGGCCCTCAAGTTACACAAGAGCGGCAACGCGAATGTCGGCATGTATGATTCAGGTGAATTATTGTTGTGGGGAAAACTTACCGCGGAATGGAAGAAAACGTACCCGAATTGGGTTAGCAAAATCTAATCAGATCACTGGTTATTTCACAGCACAAGAACACACCAGATTTTTTTCTGTGTGATGCGACTTTATCTGCGTGAAGTTTGCTCTCCGCTGTGCCAACACCCCCACACCATAATAACATAACCTGGAGTATTTCTTGATTCAAGATAAGTCAAGAATCTTCAAACCCCAACAACTATATGCTGAATGCGCCGTATCACACCTTCTGTAGTTTTACGATGATGAAAAGGGGCTAAAAACACATTTTACGCTGATGGTATTAAATACATGTAGTTTGTTTTGATGTATTCACTTTGTTTTTTACTGGGATAGCAAAAGCATGAAATGCTGCTGCTGGTATAGCCCAAATCGGGTTAATTCGGACTCGGTAACTGAAGCCGGTAACTGAAGCCAGTAACTGAAGCCGGTACTGAAAGGTGTTGACTAATATCTCGACAGCAACGTAAAGGGTTAGACTTGACTCTTTTTAAAGAGAGATTTGGTAAATTGATGGAAACCGAGCCGCGACAATCGGTCCGAAAATGTCAATCAGTAGGAGTCCACAGATGCGCCACCTTTAGTGGTAAATTTGAGGTATGGATCCTCGGAGGCAACGATGGCTCGATTTTCAAGAGGACGGGGACAGCGATGAAGCAGGGCCCGTTTCACATGCTCCCATCCAAGAGGCGAGAGCGGACCAATAGCGTCGCCGTCGTGCCCAGGAGAGGGAGCGGACGTCATTCCCAGCGAAAGAACAGCGCTCACGTAAGGTGGAGCAGCAACGCCAGCGCCGCGCCTTGCAGAGCGAACGGACACCTCGGCCAGAAAGAGACCGCACCAGTAAAATGGAGCAGCAGTGCCTGCGGCGCGCTGCGCCGCGCGAACAAACTATCCCCGTTTATCAGCCTCGTTGGCCCGTGGTGTTCTACAACGGTGGTCGCCTGTTGCTCCGCTCTCTACAGAGCCGCTAGTGGCATACGCAAGCAGCCTTCTCGGACGAGGGTCCCCTGTTGAAGGTTTGAAGTGTAAGTTTTGGGATACAGGTGGAAGTTTGTTATGGTAAGGAGTGGTGTGCGTTTGGTCACCAGTTCCACTCGCGATCGGGGCATACGGATTCTCAAGCTGCTTATTGGGAAGACGACAACACGTCGCCTATTTTCATGCAGTTCGTGGATGCAGTGTGGCAATTAACTCGTCAATTTCCTTGCTCGTTCGAGTTCAGCGAGCGGTATCTCATTGATTTGCTTGATGAAGTTTACGACAAGCGAAGTGGGACCTTCCTCCACGATTGCGAAGAGGCTCGAAGAGTAAGCAACAATTTTGCGCGAATGTGTAGTGTACTAAACCTTTATTTCCATGGACAGAAATCCAAGACAGCACTTCGATGCACAAGTGCACGGACGTTATTGGAGTCGCATCCTCAAGCTGCCGATTTCTGAAACTCGTTTTTCATGGTGCCTTTGAGTAGTGAGAAATCAACGGATAAGTCGCCGACGATCCTGGAGTGCAAGTGGCATACGACCTCTCTCGCGATCTGGTCGTCATTTTATCTGCAGTCGCTGGAATCGAACGATTCACGGGTATGTTTGGCTCTATTGTTGCGAAACAATTGGCACTAATTCTTGTTGTTTGTCCACTTTAGGATGCGTGGGCGAAAGAACTACAAGTCACGCAGCGCGAGTTGCAGGACCAGCTAAGCGCCGCACACCAACAGTTGCAGTCTCAAGTAGAGCAGAACTCGGATCTGCAGAGTGAACGGGAGCAGCTTCGACGAGAACGCGCACAGTTGGCTCGACTTTTGGAAGGAGAAGTGTACAGTGACACGTTGAATGGCTTGCTGTTGCACGAGGAAGATGACGACGAAGACGTTGTTGTGCTCAGAGTGACGCCAGTAGCCGAGAGCCGCACGACATTGAAGGTTGCCAGCAATGAGAGTGGTGCTACAACCCCTGGTTCAAGCGAGACCGAGATATTCTCAACCACTGGGGTGGGCTGTTTCCTCGATGGCTCCATGAGTCAGGACTTTGAGATCCTGCAGTCGTATTTCGCCCCAACACGGCAGGAAATTGGAGCTATCAGCCCAACGACGACCAACGGGTGTGGTGAGTTGTTTACAAGAAGAATTACTGTTGAAGAAGTTGTGCGGTGAATTTTAATACAATGCTGATCTCTACAAGATAAGTTTCCTTTTTGCCAGTTTTCGCTGCTTTTTGCCACGTCTGATTTTGTTTTGCATGTAACTTTAGCAAATTGTAGACGCACAACACATCCTGCAGTGCTTTTGGCGTAACAACTTTCCCATCTATCTGGACTACCGAGTAAAGATGTTCTCAAATAGTCATCCGTTTCATCCGCATTTTCTCCTTTTACCGCTTTATTTGTCACTTCGCCCCTAATCTTATTTGTGAAAGCTAATTGGCTATCCCAGCCTATTCTCTCTCGTTGTATAAAACCTTCTATTTGTGATAGAATTTTTGGAGTTTTTCCTATAAATCGAATAGAGGCTCTTTGTCGCTTAACCGTATACATGTATCAGCAAGATAGCATATGTAGGATAATTAGACTTGGACTTTGTAAGCACTTTAACATCAGGAAAACCTGTACCGAAATACACCTCATTGTTCATCTTATACCAGGCTAGGAAGCTGGTCATGACGTCTCCATGCGTCTGCTACAGACCTGTCCAGGCGTCAAGACGCGGCCCACACTCTACCCACGGCCTCTTCTTCCTCCTGACGATTTTGCAGCTTCTAATTCTCGTCCCTTCTCTCTCTGCGAGCTCCGACTTCCTGCCTCCTCCTGCCCCCGTCACAGGCCTCTCGAAGGCCGATCTGTGTGCGCTGGACATCGATCGCTCTCATTTCGCATTGGACTTGATTAAAGTCACCCCAGAGCCACCGCCAGTGCAAAATTCAAGCCAAAATTATGTTTACCCCAAGATTTTCTGCTTCGTGAACACGATTTCAGTTCATCACAAGACTCGCGCACAGTCTGTAGCTGAAACGTGGGGCCAACGATGTGATAAACTCATGTTCTTCAGTAATACTACGGACAGTATTGTAGTGGCAGCAGGCACAGCTAATGAACAGCGGTACGAAGTGATCAAGATGGACGTCATAGCCGACCACAATCATCTGTGGCAGAAGCACAAGGCCACACTACGCTACGTGCACCAGCACTTCCGACACGACTACGACTGGTTCTACAAGGCCGACGATGACGCATACGTAATTATGGAGAATCTACGCCAGTATCTACGTCGACCCGAGATCATGCAGACCTACAAGCGAGAACCAATGCAGATGGGTCACCGATTCAACTTAACACAGGAATTGGTGAGCTACTACATCGTAGACGACTCTCTGGAAGCCATTTGGCGCTCAAGATGGGAGCGTTGGGTGTTTAACTCCGGAGGACCTGGGTACGTCATGAATCGCCTGTACTTGGACAAAATCGTCAGCATTTTACCGGACTGGACGTGTTTATCGGACAGACACAGTGAAATGCTGCCGGATGACGCGTCCATTTCGTTCTGTATGATGTGGCATGACGTTTTCCCGTGGGACACACGAGATCATCAAGGAAGAGAGCGGTGGCATGCGGATAAGCCGAAAGGAGTGTTCTTCACCAACCCGAACCGGGTAAATTACTGGTATGTGCAGTATCACGAGCACATTGGCGGTGTGAGGTGGAAAGAAGAAGCTGCTGCACCTGATAGCGTGGCTTTCCACTACATCAGCCCAGCCCTCATGTACCATTTAGAGCGGACTTTGTACCTCTGTCGAGAAGGAGACGACGTACCGGATGTCACTGCGTTCAATGAGAAATACCGACTCGCTATTGGTAACGATACGATGGTGTACCAAGACGTGCCTCAAAAGAAACCGGTTGCACCAGTACAGCAGCCGACTGTGGCAGCTTAGAGCAGTTTTGTTGCATTTGCAGCTATAGTTTTGCTTGTCTATCGTTGGATTAAACCCTTTGTTTGTGCTAAGGAACGTGTTTCTTGTCACTGTGCGCCGAAGAGGGACTGCGTATCAAGATTTGGGTTTTGCGCTTGCTGCCACTTGATCTGGTTGTCGAAATCTCGGCTGGGGATCACTAGTTTCTCTGGTAAGTCCGGGATTTTCTTAGCCGAAGAACTGTTTCCTCCTAAAGTCACAGCTAACGGCGAAGCAGCCCCGGACTCTAGCGCTTGTTCACGACGAATGGCCAAAATCGGCATCTCCAGCAGCTCCTTAAACGCGTTTTTCTGTGTCTTCATACTGTGTTTCTCGCGTAGTAGAGTGTCGAGCGCTTCTACCTGACCAGGAGAGACATCCGGAAGAGACAACAGGATCTCACGGGGAGCTACACACAGCGACGAAGCAGGACGAAGCGGCTGGTTGCACGGGTCAATACCCTTGCATTCTTCCACTGGGATCAAGCCCAACGTCAGTCTGCAGTAGATGTTCCGCGCCAGGTTGATAATCTCCCACTTCAGTCCATCTTCCTTCGCATGGCCAACATATTCGCGTAAGATTCCCTGGAGTGCTGCAGAGAAGAGGTCGCGACCCAGTAGAGCGTGGTATTTGGTGTCAGCATGCAGCGCATTAACCAACTTGTCGCCAAGTAAAACCGCCTTCCGACAGCTCAGTGTGTCCTTCCAGCAAATCACTTGAGTAAGAATCGCACCGATAGCGAACGGCAACGAAGGAGACTCGGTCAGAATGTAGTTACGCAGAAAAGCATCTTCAGGGCTTGTAACGTGCTTGGGATTGTCAGTGTCCGTCCCCACGACCGTTTTGGGGTCAATAGCATACTCGATAAAATCCACAAACTGGCGCGTCAGCTCCATCACCATCTTTTCCCTGGCAATTTCCTGCTTGGCGTCTTCAATTCCAACAACTAAAGCGCTCCAAGGTGTCTGAACTGGTTTCTCTCCAGCTACTGGACGTTGGAAGATCAATGTTGCGCGCCGAGCAAAATGACCGAACAAAGTTGCGAGCACCGGATCAAGTAAGGAAGGATACAACTCTCGCGGACAGTTCTTCAGGAAAGGCAAGTACACATACGCCAAGGATCCCTTCAAGTGGCGGTGTTCCATCACGTCCAAGTCACTGAGCATACTGTTCTGCAGCATCGAAGCCACTTGCGGGTTCTTGTAGAAACTAGCCTGGCCCACTGCCACGCCCATTAAATGATATGAGATATCGCGTACATTCTTATGCCACTTGGACCACTTGGAAGCAGGAGGCAACTTGTTCACTTCCTCTTCTTCGAGCTGATTCTTTCCTCCAAGTAATTGAGCGACCTCGTCCACTGAGACGCTCAGCAGCCAGCAGGCAGTAGGCATCTTTAACAGCGCTTCTTTCACGACTGGTTCTTGAAAACCGTGAAGGGAACGAACAAGCGCCAGTAAATTAGGCAGCAAATGTGGCCACGCGCCTTCAAACGCTCCTGTGTCGGCGGGACCTTTGGGTGAAAACGTCACTCCAGCTCGCTTCGCAATGCCATACAGTGTCGTCAGCGTTTTAACGATCATCCCTAGCAGTTTCTTGGACTTCTCATCGGTGGCAGCAGCTTCAATAGCGGTAACGAGGTTCTGTGGGGAGCTCACAAGCGCCGTCATATCTGGGGACGTCCACTGAGTCAGTGGGTCTTGCACAATCTGTTGGACGAACTGGACACGCTCCTCCCTGTTCTCCATGGAGTTGGAGACCAACACCAGCATCTCGTACAGCATTACTCCTTCAGTGTCGGTCACACGATCTGCGGCAAACAGTTCTTGCGCTTTCGTACACAGCACCGGAAGAACTGGCAAGATATGAGCAGGAATCGCCTGACAGATGGAAACGAGAGATGACAGTGCCCTCCGCCGAACGTTGATGGTCGCACTACTCATTCTGCCGTGCACGTCCTCGCCAGACATGACAAAATTGATATTCGCAAAGAGCATTTCAAACACGGCCGTAAGCGAGGTGCCATCCAGCTCGTAAAACTTGGCGAAGGAGGCCAACACTAAAAGCTGACGGAATTTAAGGAGGGGGTCAGGTGTGTTGTACGACAGAATCGCCTGCAAGATTGCCTGTAACACCTGGTGGTTGGTGGGGTTTTGCATTGCATTCGGGGGGAGCTGCTTCACAATGCAGTCAATCAAAGACGAAATGCCTTCGTGGTACAGGTAAGCTGTACTGAGATCCGTACTGAAGCCACTGTCGGCGGTCAAGTGGTCTGTCCCTGCAGCATGCTGCGACAGCACGAAGACCAAACGCTCGTGTAAAGACTGCAGCACAATGGTGGGGTTCAACTGCACCAGCACGCGGATTAGGGCGTACAGGCGTCCTCGAAAGTTGCCGTAGTACGAGATATACTCGTTGTGGTCATCGAATTCTTCCTTACTGCAATCGCATGCAGTTTCTTGATCTCCTGGGCTGTCACGCTCGGGCGAACCCAACTTGAAATACTTATCGAATGCAACCTGTCGAAGCTGATCCAGGATATCAGCGAGAAACCCCTCTCCTTGCTTCAAAATCGTCTTGTTCTTCAATACCGTGAGCCACAAAATAACCTGCGCTTCCGTCAAAATCAGGCTCGGGTGGGCAAACAACTTGCACAAGTTGTTAAGAATCACACGTAGCAGCGCCATTTCCTGTTCACCAGGGCCGTCCAGGAGCAGAATATCCAACTGACACGTGCCCCACGTCACCAACAGCTCATTTACCTTCTTGTGGAACAGCAAGTTGGCCTCTAAATCCGGCTCGAGCGTGATCAGATCCAGCGAGTCCACTTTTTCAATAATTTGGCTGATACTCTGCAGCATAATGGCCCTGTTCTCCTTCCCGAAGCCTCTCGTCATGTACACCTCGAGGCATTCAGCTCCAGCCACTCGGAACTCCTTCTCGCCCAGTAGCAGTACTGCAACCATAATAAAGTTAGTAGCTGGGTCCACAGGCCGTTCCAATGGCATCCACTCTAGAAACTCCTTCAGCATGTCAAGAGCCGCGTGGATCAGTCTCTGACTTCTGTTCTTCTGTGCTGGAGTGGCTTGAGACTTGTAAATAGCATATTGTTTCTCTAACTCCTGGTAAACTACTGGAAACAGCTGTGGCAAACACACGTTAAGTCCTTGGAGGATATCTTTCCTCCTAGCTGGAGGAATGGACGTGTTGAACGAACTGCTGACACAATCTTCGGCCAAAGACCGCAAGATCATGAGCACCAGCTCCACTTGTTTACTAGATCCAGTCTGCCACACTTGAAGTAGTTCCGGTAGAAGCTCTGGCCAGCGTTGAGGGAATTGTCTCTTGGCTATTTGGGATAAAAGACCCACCTTTTTCTCCCGTACAAACACGGGTTCTTCCACTTCTTCCGGTTCATTTGCCCTTAATAGAAGCTCCACCAGTTCCATACGCATCTTCTGCTGCTCTTCTACTGGCAGCGACCCCCAACGGGTCAGAACGTGGTGCTCCAGCACATGTAGAGCGAAATGTTGCCTTGTATGGAGCTCCAAAGCGTCTCCTGCTCCAGGATTGCGGTACAGCGCTACAGCGTACAGCGCACAGTCCGCCCGACTCTTGAACTCTTCGCAGAAGGCATAGGCAGCCTGTCGGTCGCTGGGAGACGCCAGAGGCGAGTGACTCACCTGCACAGCGGCCAAAACCTGCTGGAAGAGCTGCGGGTCCATTGCTGCCATTGCGGAATGGCTGGATTTAAAATGATGTTGAAAGACCCATGGGTTTTAAAGTAGATTATGTCAAACACCCGTGTGTTTTATTGAAATGTAACAAATGACCCATGGGTGCTACTTCAACTGTAGCCATGTGAGTGTAGAATGACTCTACCGACGGTAGAATACACCCTTGGTGTTCTAGTTGCTGTAAAACGCGCAGGTATTGAGGTTATGTACTACGTAGTAGATTGCATTAAAGTTACTTAGGCGTAGCGAGTGGTGTCAGGGCTCAGAGCCTCACCGTAGTCGCCTGTAGGGTGCTTGTCGTCCAGTGTAACGTTCTCCTTGGGTGCTGGGGCTGTGCTGTAGCAGATCAGGCCAATGTACACAAGCGCCAATGCCAACCAGTACCATTTGTTGACGGCTTCGTCGAAAATGAGGTAGGAAACAGCGACGGTGAAGATTGGACCTGTGAGTAGACTGAGGTTAAACATGAGCGACTCGGCCCAGCGCAGGAAGACTGACGTGATCGTGTAGAAGACGAAAAGCACGCACACGTAGCCCGCCATGTAGCCATAGACACGTCCAGTGAAGTCCACAGCCTCAATGGGACTACGTTCAAGGATCAGCACCTGGATAATGGACACGATGGACGCCCAGAAGCCCAAAAAGCCCAGCACTTCGATGTTCGAGTCCACGTTGCGGGTCTTAACTACCGCCTGGATCATCACATTGGACGTCGCGTAGAACGCAGCAGCGATGAGCGCGTACATGTCGCCTCGTACCTCTCGACTGCTGGTTCCATTGGCTGAAGACGTGTAGTCGGACACGAAGATGACGATGGAGCCACACAACGCGATGACTGCGCCAAGATAGTGGCGGATCGAGTAGCGTGTTTTGAGGAACAGGTAGCAGAAGAGCGTCACGAACGGCACTGTCATGTTGAGGATGAGACTGAGCGTGGCGTAGTTTGCGTAGTTATAGGCCTTGACAGCGAAGTAGTTTCCTTCTACGTCGACAACAGCCAGGATGACGTAGAACCACCACGGAACGCCGATCAGCGGCGTCTTACGGACGAAGCGGACGAGGAGGTAGACGACCCCAAGCATCACGTACAGACACGTGCTCTGTAGAGTGGGTAGACTGGCGTTCTCCAGCGTCAGGTATTTCGACAGGATTCCCGACGCCACGTTGAGCAACATGATGGCCTGGCCGAAGCCGAAGCAGATGAACTGGAACTTGACGTCCTCCTTCATCGGAACTTGAAGAGATGGAGACTTGGGAAGGAGATTTCGAACGAGGTGCTCGGAGCCAGTGACCTGGAGCTGGAGCTGTCGAGTGGACGCACACAAATCGTGAATGAGACCGCGCAAAGACTTGCCGGAGATATCTGTACCGCTGAGCTCGACTGCAGTATGAAACTTCCTCGAATCGACTATAGAGAACGCAGTTCAGACGTCGAAAAATGACTTCAACATTGTGTTGGATGTACTTTTCCGACCTACAGTATTCCTTCTACGTTAGTTTAGGTGTGCGAGTAAGCTGGTAGTGTGTCTGGTGGTCCGAAGTCGCAGCTTCCAGGTTTGTAGCTCTTAATGTGCGTGGCGATCTGAGCCAGAGTGCAGCACGGACACAAGAGCGAGGCGCAGCAGTCTCGACAAAAGCCGCCAGGGATCTGGAACCTCTCGCGAGTGAGTGATCTCGCCTTCCAGATCCAAATGAACAGGATCACGTGCACTGTGCCTCCGGTCAGTAGGACGAGGGTGAACAGGGTCACGAGTGCGCACCAGTATTCGGCCATGCCCAAGCGAGCCGAGATCTGCGCGTGGGTCACACAAGGACAGAAGGTGACCATACAGCAATTGGGCACGCAGTGCTTGAAGCAGCCACAGCACAACGTCGTCTCCCAGCCTCCGACCTTGATATTGCTCACGCCGTCGTTCCGAGCGTCCAAGTGACCATGGAGATTCCTCGGTGGTGTCGGGGCTTCTTCTTCTACTTGGATGGCGTACGGGTGGTCGCCTTCGTCGTATTTCGGAGAGAGTGGTGAAGACTTGTTCATGTTAGTGAGTGAATTCGATTGTGATGTGGTGCTTCCCAGTTGCGGTAAATGCTGGACGATTCACTTTTGAGACAGGAGCCGACTGGAAGCCACGATAAGGAACCCCAAGTGAGTGGTGTAACAACCTACAAGTGTCTATATGCTGGAAGAGTGTCTTGAGGTCCAAAGTCGCAGTCTCCAGGCCTGTAGCTCTTGATGTGTGTTGATATCTGAGCGAGAGTGCAGCACGGGCACCAAAACGCCGCGCAGTAGTCTTCACAGCAGTCACCTGGGATTTTGAAGCGTTCTCGGGTGAGCTGACGAAGCTGCCAAATCCAAACGAATAGACTCACATGAGCAAGGCCGCAGGTGAATGAAAACAGCAGTACGAGTCCGAATAATGCACAGGTGTATGTCGTCACGCCCAAGCGAGCAGAAATCTGAGCCACCGAAATGCAAGGACAAAAGGCTGCCATGAGGCAATTGGGGACGCAGTGCGTACAACAACCGCAGAAGTTCACTTCCCATTTACCGAGGAGAATCCCCGACGGATCTCGATCTGGTTTCGAGTCTCCAACGGGAATAACCACTACCATTTCTGTTGGATTCGCATTAGGCTTAACCAAGTCGTCGATTGGTGAGATGGCAGGTTTCTCCATTGTCTTGACGGAGTTGATGAACGATGGCTTCTGACGGTGAAGAAGTGGCTGGAATACAATCTCGCTAATATAGACATGGGATCAATAGGCTGTACGTTTCGCAAACAATTTCGTTGGGATGTAGTGTCTATCCAAGATATAGTGCAACAACAGCGTGGGATCCATTCAACTCGTTCCAAATGAAGAATACTATAAATGTCTTTATTGCAGGCTTAGTATCCTACTCGTAGGCGTCTGCATCCCTTCACGTGCGCTTGTAGGCAGGCAGCGTGTCTTGAGCTAGAAAGTCGCAACTTCCAGGCTTGTAGCTCTTGATGTGCGTCGCCACCTGCGCCAAAGCACAGCATCCGCAGCAACAGGCCGCCCAGTAGTCTCCACAGCAGCTCCCTGGAATCTGGAAGCGCTCACGGGTAAGACTGCGAGCTTGGCAGACCCAAATGGCAAAACCGAGACCTCCCGTGATCCAAATGAGTAGCAGAGACAGAACCAACGCCACACCATATTGCAACATGCCGAGGCGTGCCGACACTTGAGCGAGCGAGACGCACGGACAGCAGGAGACCATGAGGCAGTTGGGCACGCAGTGCGTGCAACAGTCACAGAAGCCCACCTCCCATTTGCCGGTCATGATGTCACCTGTAGCAGTGGCTGCCGGTACAGTCTTGGGCTCCTCCACAGCAATTGCGTAGGGTTTTTCACCTTCCATGTCGGCCATCTTGAGTTTCTGGTGTGCCTGGTTGATGTTGAGTTACGAAATGAAGATCACAACAAGAAGTTAAAGTGGAGAAGATCTTTTTTGGGGAGAAACCACCGACGTTATGAAGTTTTGCACGACGAGAATAAAGCAACTAGAAGAAGAGGATAGAGGTCGATATCTCTATTTACTCAAGAATCACAGTTATCCTGACACAGCAGTTTTGCATGGAAACGATTCTGCGTCTCCGGAGCTACAAATATCCCCCACCTTAGTCTATAATAAACTGCTTTAGAGTACAAGTGTGAATAAATGGAGGAATTTCATTGATTTCATCGTGTAATCTACTCGACCAGCTTCCTCAGCCGAAACAGTTCACGAGCGAATGTACGCAGGGAGTGTGTCTTGAGCTAGAAAGTCGCAACTTCCAGCCTTGTAGCTCTTAATGTGTGTTGCCACCTGTGCCAAAGCGCAGCATCCACACCAGCAGGCCGCACAATAGTCATCACAGCAGCTCCCTGGGATCTTGAAACGCTCACGAGTAACAGTGCGAGCTTGGCAGACCCAAAAGGCAAAACCGAGACCTCCCGTAAGCCAAACGACCAGAATAGCTAGCACCAACGCCACACCATACTGCATCATGCCTAGGCTATACATTTTGGGGTCGTCACTTTATAATTTTTAAATAGTCACTTCGAACCGTCGTGTGTCGGGTTGTTACTTTTTGCTAGTTACTTCTCTTAGGTACGAATTGTGTTTAGCACACAATCATACCTAAGAGAAAGATGAAGCAGGACCAAGGACTACTTCGAAGTATTGAGCCCCACGCTTTTGATGGGTCGTGCCTCGTTATTCGACTCGAGGTGCTGCGATGCCACAAGTCTTGTGGCGACTGTCCCAAGGTCGGGGGCAAGGTGCCGAGATTTGATAAAAGAATTTATGCACTTCCAGTCATCCGGCGCTGCGCTCGTTCATGACTCACGATCATGAATCACGAGCAACTTCAACTTTACCACATTTTCATTGCCGTTTGCTTCGAGCACAACTATTACAGTAGGTGGCCTAGCACTATTGAAAAGAGTCTTCTCGTCTCAACGTAGCAGACGTTGGTGCAATGGGAGGCAGCGAGTTGCCCATGGGGGTGGACTCCAGGTGATACAAAATCTGCTCCAGCTTGTCGCCCAAATCGTTCATCCGAGTCTCCATCTTCTGCTCCACTAGCCGCAATTGCATCTCTAGCTGTTGCAAGTGCAGCGGAGTAGTATTTACTGTTTTGCCCACCGTAGGTAGAACGCTTTCTGCGGTTTAGGACCCGTGTGCGTAGCACGCGGTCGTAAACCCAGACCTGCCGACAACCGAGCGTAGCGAGGTGCTCCCCCTTGGGGGAGGTAGAGGGGGTTCTAGGGTTTTGGTGCTGAAGGGTAAGTGGTTGGGGAGGGGTGTAGTTTGCCGCGCACGGGATGCTAGTGCGTTGGTAGAACGCTTTCTGCGGTTTAGGACCCGTGTGCGTAGCACGCGGTCGTAAACCCAGACCTGCCGACAACCGAGCGTAGCGAGGTGCTCCAGGTAGACGGTGTTCTTAGTTTTTACGCCGAACTGGTAGAACACGTTGTACAAGTTGTACACGTTTGGTGTCTTCAAGGCTGTTTGGTGGTCTTTATATTTAATTATTAAAGGTTCTTGCGCGTTAATCTTATATCCCTCCGGTGTTTACCGGTTTGAATGGTATTGATGTCGCCTCTCCTAAAATCGCAATTATTTGTATTGGGTATAGGGGTGTCATCTCTACTTTGGTTGAAGGACCATCACTCTTACCCGCACTTGAGATGCCTTTCTACCATAGCATTCTTTCAAACTCAACCAAGAGTGAAAGAGTGAGAGAGAGAGACCAACATGGAGGAATCCAACAGCATGGTCATCGCGGAGAACACAGCAACGATGGCCGCAGGTAAGGTTACAGTATCTAGACTTAAAACGAATTTGGACGGATCATGCAGGAGACGAAAGACTAACGCATGGTATGGTGTAGTTAATGAGAAAGGACGTAACGGGCAAGCAGCTAGTAAAGGTATGTGGCGAAGATGCAGACGCACAGGTGTGTGTACTTACGCTATCGTAATGCGAATGAGGCGTCGATGATGGTATACAATCCACCGAATCACTAGAGGAGAAGGACCAGTACATACACATCGATCAAGCACCACCAAATGCTGAAGTCCCAGGGTGTGATAGGCGACGGCCAATACCAGATGCGGGTAGCAGCAGAATGACTCGCCGCGGCATACCCAACAGAAAGTGGACGCAAGGGTCGTTGTTTGATTCTTTCCAGGCGGCAGACAAGTTTCGAAAAGCCCTAGAACACCGCTTTGTCGCTGTAGGGCAGACCAAAAGCCTGAACGGACTGACTAAAATCTATGCTTGCAAGGATCACCTGGATTGCCAAGCACGTTTTCGAATTCGTCCAGAGCGCATACAATTTCCAAATCAAATCCAAACGGATTTTGTGTGTCAGACGTCTGGCGAGCATTCGATGGAGTTGGCGGAGCCTCCGAGCCGCGGAATCCATCCTGCTCTGATGGCGGACATTGAGACAATGTTTGCCAGTGGTTCTAAGCCACTGGGCGCCCTGGCGCAGCTAGAAGCGAAGCAGAACGTCGCAGACAAGGCGATCGCTCTGCCTTCGATTGAGCAACTTCGCAATCGAAAGGGGAATTGGAAGCGACAAAAGGTGGAGATGAAGTGGAGGAACCTCGATCACTACGACGAATTGTTTGAATGGGCGGCATCTAAGATTTGTAAGACGCGCGGAGATATGGAAGCTGCTGGAGATTGCGATCTGGTGGTTTTAAGTGTGTTTCGGTCCAAGGAAGTGGAGGGCGAGGCTACATTTGGCCTTGTTTTCAGCTGCCGGTAGTTACTACAGAGTCTACATGTTGTATTTGACTGTGGTGACCCTATTTCGGTTTCGTGTGATGGAACTTACAAACTGCACCAAGGTGGCTGGACGCTCGTCAACTTTGGAGTCATGGGGGTGATTTACGACAGTGCTAAACGTGAGTTTCGACAGCGTTTCTTTCCTTGTCTTTTTGGTTTCGTTCGCACGGAGTGTTTGCCGGCATATCAGGCCATTTTTAGCGAAGCCAAACGCTGTGCACGTGAATTCTTTGGTTTTGACCTCCAGCCCGCCACGGGATCAATGGACGGATGCACCTCAATTTCTTCCGCCTACAAATCAATATGGCCTGGTATCACTCTTATTACGTGCTGGCCTCATGTGTTTCGAAACTGTACAACGAAAACGCACGCACTGAAGGACAAAGCGTTCATGAAGAAGACAATTATTCCGGACTTGAAGCGTATGCACCTCAGCACTTCTCATCGCCACTTCAAGGCACTGTCGAAGTCAATCGTCAACAGCTGGAGAAAATCTGGAGAGGGCGATTTTGCAGATGAGTTCGAGAAGACATACTTGGTGGCGCCTTTCGATTCGTGGTATGTTGGTGCAGCACAGAATCCAGGTATGTTGGCACAGCAACAAGGCATTGAGTCCTACAACAAGAGCATCAAGAATGACATGGATGTTTCTCTCCGCGCGACGACAAGCTACTTCTTGGAGAATACGATACCTCTGATACTCAAGTGGAGCTGCAAGCACCGCACCTCTGCCGAAATCCGTCTTTTTGCCGAGGCACCCTTACTGCACGACCAACTCACAAAAGCAGCAGCATTGCAAGATCCTACTAAGTATTATCTCACTAACCATAAGACCCGGGAGACGCTTTACTTCAACCGATCAAGTCACTTCAAGCAGAAGGCAACAAAAACCCTGGCAGCAAGGTGCGTTGCTACAATTACGTGTTGTTCTTGCTAGCTGTCTAATTTTGTTTTATGTAGGTATGACAAGTACCAAGATCATTCACTGTATCGAGTTCGAGTGCAGCATTCAACGGCGTTCACCGGCCTACAGCTTGAACCCACCATCCAAGCCGACACAATCAAGCAATTCCGTACCAAATACGCGTGTGAATGCAAGGAATACATTCTCTCTGGCTGGGTCTGTGCTCATGTCCTGGCAGCAGCGGCAATTAACGAAGATCTCAACCTAAAGGAAGCTCAGACAAAGACACAAGAGCGTCGTCGACCTGGTCGTCCCCACAAGAAACTTCACTGTCTTGTGAGAGATCGCGTTCAGGCGACCGAAGCTGAAAACGATCGTGCTGGTGGCCCTGATGCCAAGCTTCGCCGTCGATTGACCGTACGCCCCAGCGACGCACTCGGACTTCGAGTACTGCATAAATTTCAGACTGCTGAAGCTGGACAGACCGACAACCCGCAATCCAGTATCTTCAGAGGAATTGTCACGTCCTTCCAACCGGAATCCAAGCCGCCCACTTGGACAATTTTTTTTCAAGACGACCAAACCAGTCTTGACCTGATATTGAGCAAGCTGATCGAAGACTTATGCAGTGAATCGCAACAAAAAGTAAGCAATTGCCTGGAAGATATTATTGGATACTAACAATGAATTACTTGGTGGCATGTAGGCGGATGATCATGAGTGAAGTGCGCATTGGAAATGAATCCATCAGAGGTATTAGCCGTAAGTTTTTTCTTTGCTGGTTGCAAAATGTAGCACAAGAAGGAAGAAGCTCTTGTCGCCGACATTTTGTTTTTGTTTCGTTTTAACTAGGTGTAGTCACTTACTTGTGGGCGGAATTTTCAGGACGTCTGTTGGAACTTTCAGGACGATCATTTTTTACAGGTTTGTATTATGTTATAAAGTATAAATATCTACAGCTTGTTCTGTTTACAGTGCCAAGCACCATCTACCTCCTGTCGTGGCAACCCTTTAGCGATCACATTTGACATGTCTTGTCTTTCCTACCATTTAATCTCCTTACGAGCTCGAAATGAGCCATGACCAGAGCGGTATCAGTGTTTTTTATAGGGCGATCGTTCGCTGGGTATACTTTGCCGGTGTCTCTGGACAGGCTGCTACTACAACGATAACGACCGGTACCACCACCACCACAGGCACGACAAGAACATGAGCTGCATCTCCAGCATTGACTCGTGCTACTTGAACGACAGGAACACAAACCACAGGTTCGACGGGAACTACTGGCGCCACTTCCTCAACCAGCGCTACTTCCGCTCCTCCACCACCGCTGCTTCTGGAACTGGAGCCACCACAGCCGTCGATACGCAGGCAGTTCCGCAATGGACACGTCAGTTGGTTTTTCCAGCTCGACTGAAGCAGTGGACTCCAGCGACTCAGCCACTTCGACGGACTCGTCACTGGGCTCGTCAACGACTGTGTCGTCGTCTACGGGGGGAGCAACCACAACTGCAGCGCCTACCTCTGCGAGTTCTTCTGGATCGAGTGGTGCTTCTCAGCACACCGTGGGTGCTGCTGCCGCCACGGTCATGTCTGCCGCCACATACTCCATCCAAGCGTCAGTGGAGCGTATCCTGATGAGGTCTGAGACGCCTCAAAAGCCTACACCGCTTTCTGCTCTTTACTGTCTCCAGAACAATTTCGATAACAACTTTACGCTGCTGCAACACGTTAGCTGCCTCGGTGAATAGGTCAGTAGGCTAAGCCTTTGAGCTTCCTATTCCATCTTCCTCATCAGGAATTTTACCTTGCATAGTCGCTTACGTTCGTTTCGGTTGCTTAACTCAGCTGGACAAAGCTGACGAAAGCCTGAGCTTTTCAGTTCTGTCACGACCACCAAACGGCTACATGCCACGCTCGTTTTTAAGCAGCTATTGAAGAAAACGCACTTGTAGAACTTAAGTAGGAGGCCCACGAGGTTGATTAGATCGTACTTGCGCGCGCTCGTGACTTCATCTTCGAATGTCGCCAAACAGTCGTTCGATGTCCCCATTGTGTTCAGGAATACCGTCCTGTAGATTCCGCACTATTTTCAGCCAAATGGTGTTTGTATAGAAAATTGTATGTATTCAAAGGGTCGCTTACCAGAATTTTCCGGACGCGGTGTCCTGACAATGACTGGTACACGGGTACCTCCGTCCTGTAAATTACGGACAATTTTCAATTGCCAGCTAGTCACTTGTGCCCCGTGCTCAACCGCAAAAGTGACCAGCGCCGCAATGCACTGCAACGCTCCGTTTGAATTTCAAGCTAGTCACTTTTCGATTGCCAGCTAGTCACTTGTGCCCCGTGCTCAACCGCAAAAGTGACCAGCGCCGCAATGCACTGCAACGCTCCGTTTGAATTTCAAGCTAGTCACTTTTCGATTGCCAGCTAGTCACTTGTGCCCCGTGCTCAACCGCAAAAGTGACCAGCGCCGCAATGCACTGCAACGCTCCGTTTGAATTTCAAGCTAGTCACTTTTCGATTGCCAGCTAGTCACTTGTGCCCCGTGCTCAACCGCAAAAGTGACCAGCGCCGCAATGCACTGCAACGCTCCGTTTGAATTTCAAGCTAGTCACTTTTCAATTGCCAGCTAGTCACTTGTGCCCCGTGCTCAACCGCAAAAGTGACCAGCGCCGCAATGCACTGCAACGCTCCGTTTGAATTTCAAGCTAGTCACTTTTCAATTGCCAGCTAGTCACTTGTAAACGGTTGTCAAGCGTAGGGCTGTCGAGGTGGTCATAAATGACTAGCTAGAGACGCAAAAAGTGACTAACTCAGACAGTAAGTCGCGAAGTGACCAGTACAAAATTGAAAAGTAACTAGTTCAAAATACGCACCCTCATGCCTAGCCGTGTCGACACTTGAGCGAGCGAGACGCACGGGCAGCAAGTGACCATGAGGCAGTTGGGCACGCAATGCGTGCAGCAGGAACATAACCCGACCTCCCAATTTCCGCTCAAGATAACTACAGGAGCAGGATTGGCTTGGGCAACCTTGATATCTTCCACAGTGATTGCATAGGGTTTCTCAACCCCCGAGCCGGTCATCTTGCTGTCGAGTTAAGAAATGTGAGGTCTGAATTGCAAGGCGAGAATGATGAACAGGTATAGCTATTTACACGAAGTACGTTGTATAGTTCTGCGTGGAAACGATCCCCGGAGCCGCAAATGACGTCTATAAGTAAGAATGTTGATTTACAGTTTTAGAATTCAGGATTTACAGTTGGATCAAATATTCAAAATGGTGGATAGCTAGAATGATCGCACGGCAGCATGTCCTTGTCATGAGTTTATTATTACTTTGAGGTACATGTATTGGCTCATGGTTGTCCACGCCAATCGAACTGTTAGAAGCAAGTTGATACTACCGGCGGTTTACTCGCAAGCTATACGAATTTCATGGATTCAACTCCTTAGTCGTCGCTGTTCCAGAAGCGGGCGACGCCTGATTTGGGTGTGACTCGGTCACACCAGACATCGACAGCTAGGCCGTGTTGTACCCACTGGTTCGCAGTGCTGACCTAATAGACTTCATTTCCCAACTCGCAAGGTGCAAAACACATCAATACTAAAACCCATAGCGAGAAACTCCACCATGGTCGAGTCGGAAACAGTTTACCTTATACATGTCGACGACCCCACCAAAGAAACGGACTTGGGTATCACTGTTGGCAAATGGGAGGTGGGCTTCTGTGACTGCTTCACGCACTGCGTGCCCAACTGCCTCATGGTCTCCTGCTGTCCGTGCGTCTCGCTCGCTCAAGTGTCGGCACGCCTCGGCATGATGCAGTATTGTCTGGCGTTGATACTAGCTATTCTAGTCGTTTGGCTGACGGGAGGCCTTGGTTTTGCCTTTTGGGTCTGCCAAGCTCGAACTGTTACCCGTGAGCGTTTCCAGATTCCAGGAAGCTGCTGTGGAGACTTCTGGGCGGCCTGCTGTTGCGGATGCTGTGCTTTGGCGCAGATGGCGACGCACATCAAGAGCTACAAGGCTGGAAGCTGCAACTTCTTAGCTCAAGACACGCTGCCTGCCTACAGGCACACGTGACATGTTTTACTTAAATGTGGCAAGTGAATGAGTATTTTGTGCTGTCAAAAGTCCTATATTCAACTGTTTGGTAGGCGCAAGATCTGGATCTTGTGACGGAGTCGTACCTAACGCTGTCAACGGCCGACTTGCTCGTGGTTTCTGCCTGGAGGACGCAGGTAACGTGGCCGCACGGACGTCGATAGCGGCAACGAGAATTCTGGCGACACTCGGTACTGCTATTCGGTGTGCGCCGCAACATCAAGATCGTGGGTAGGAGGCAGAGGCTCTGGCTAGCCCTCCACGAACAGCGGCTTGTACACCAACAACTTGTTGACGTTGTAGATGGTGTAGTAGTACATGACCGTGCTGAAAGTTGTGGTAATGTTGTTCGCCTTGGAGGAGACCGTCTCCAGGAGCGTGTTCTACGAGAGTATCTGATAGAATTGCAGCGACGAAATGACTTAGCTTCGACCTGGAGATGAGACTCCGATAGCTTTTTACGCAGATGTACTGCCCATGATTTTTAGATTCATATAACTAACGCAACAACATTTTAATTCGGTAAATCTACAGCCCATGTTTTCAGAATGGAAGGGGTGAAATAGCCCACAAATCTCACTGGAGCGCGCAAACTAAATTGACGCCAGCAGCGTTTTAGAGACACTAACGGCCCCCAGCTTTTACTCCGGGGCCATTCGTAGGTCTATTCTTCCCTGTGAGACGCTGGGCCGGTGTTTTTAGGGCTCAAAGTGCCGATTCTTCCACTTCTGACAGCTTCGATTCATAGTATCCCGAAGGATTTGTGGTCGATATCTGAGCCGTGACACCCATCCCAACCAAAACTATTGATCCATGGTTTTGTCCATGGTTTTGTTAGGGTTTCATCATGTTTAAAGAAATGACTTGTTTTGAATATGTGTCTTACCCTATCCCTTTTAGAAAACATGGGCTGTAGCACCCGCCATTTTAATTCACTCAAAAACTACAATATGCATGAATTTCATTGATTTCAACGTGTTATCTGCTCGACCGTCAGTTTCCTACTGATGGCTTCCCTAGCTTAAGCATTTCACGTGCGACTGTACGCAGGCAGCGTGTCTTGAGCTAGAAAGTCGCAACTTCCAGGCTTGTAGCTCTTGATGTGCGTCGCCACCTGCGCCAAAGCACAGCATCCGCAGCAACAGGCAGCCCAGTAGTCTCCACAGCAGCTTCCTGGAATCTGGAAACGCTCACGGGTAAGACTGCGAGCTTGGCAGACCCAAATGGCAAAACCGAGACCTCCCGTGATCCAAATGAGTAGCAGAGACAGAACCAACGCCACACCATATTGCAACATGCCGAGGCGTGCCGACACTTGAGCGAGCGAGACGCACGGGCAGCAGGAGACCATGAGGCAGTTGGGCACGCAGTGCGTGAAGCAGTCACAGAAGCCCACCTCCCATTTGCCCACGGTGATACCTAAGTTCGCTCCTTTGGTGGGGTCGTCGATCTGGATCGCGTAGTTTGGTTCTGGTTCGGCCATGGTGAAGTTTCTTGGTTAGATTTTAGTATTCGTGTGTCTTTCACCTTGCAAGTTGGGAAATGAAGTCACAGAGTGACCAGTAGCCTACTGGCAGTAGTGCACCCAGTGGGTACACCACAGATTAAACGACTTAACAACTTTGACGTTGCAGTGAACCCGATGTATTAGAGCGGCGGAAAGCCGTGATATCGTTTTTGCGACCCCCGACTTGGGTGCACTTTTGCATTCCTTTCCTTCAGACAACGCTTGTAGCTACAGTTTAGTGTTGGGTATAGGCCGGTAAAGTATCTGCTGGTGGCGGGCCGAAGCTACAGCTGCCAGGTGTGTAGCTCTTGACCTGAGTGGCAACTTGGGCCAATGAACAACACGGGCACCACAGTGATGACCAACAATCCTCACACCAGTTACCACGGATTTCAAACTGACTGCGTGCCCTTGCACGGAGTTGCCAGACGATAGAAGAGAAGAGCACGTAGAAAACTCCGGCGAGGATGAGGTAGATATACCAGGTGCTCTTCTCGCCCCAGTGGTTATACTTGTACTTGATGTAGCCCCAGACCACCGAATCACTCGAGACGATGACCGACACTTCGTTGAAGAACAGCCCGAGCATCACATACTGCCCGACGACAACGACGAGCGACGCAAAGAGCGCAATCCAGTATGGGGTCAGTCGGAATTTCGCTGAAAACTTTTCCAAAATTTCAAGCTTCGACGCGACTTGTGCAACCGAAACACAAGGAAGGAACGTGATCATGGCGCAGTTCGGGATGAGGTGGGTGAAGCAGCCGAACAAACTCGTGCTCCACATTCCAGGGGACGAAGAGTTCGGCGTTTCGACATGTGCAGCGTATGGAACGCTGTCAGATCCACCCGATCGAGTCGATTTGACGTAGTTTTCGTCCATGAGTGCTTCGAATTGATGGAAATTCGCAAAGTGAGACTGCGGGACGGCGATATACACTTACCACATTCTGATTTCTTTACTGAAGAGTGGTCTTTTCAAGTGGTAATGGCCATTGATCGTAGCTGCTCTTGGTGGCTGTCGCGGTACATCGTACTTCCAAGTATTCATTGCAAGACACCCACGATATGGTGCAACTTCAACGTTTTCACTCAATTTTGCATTATCCACAACTATCTTCCCGACCTCAAAGCCTATTTCGTGTAAGGAGGGAGTGTTTCCGCAACTTGGCCGAACTCGCAGCTTCCAGGGGTGTAACTCTTGATGTGTGTAGCCATTTGAGCGAGAGCACAGCACGAGCAGCAGAAACCAGCGAAGAAATCGTTGCGGGAGCTTCCAGGGATGTCAAAGCGCTCGCGGGTTTTCACTCGCAAGTGCATCACGAACAGCGCAAAGAACACGTGCACCAAGATCGTGACTCCTCGGTACACAATATCACCAGCTCCTGAGCTGCTCGTCGTGTAGGTGTACGCTCGTCCATCATTCGTGTATTCCGTCTCGACCGTATAGCTGTTCGATACAAAGCTTGACGCGATGCTACTGAGCACGAACTCGCCAACGATAATGGCCAAGCAAGCGATGAGAGCCTTCGGGCTCTCCCAAAGCAAAGCTCCGTTTTATCAAGAAACGCAAAACAAAAAGTGTTTTTTTGCTCAAAGTACATATTGTCAGTATTTAACGTGGTGTACACCAAGATACACTTTGCTTCTGTGTTCGCGCCTAGAGTACGTGGTAGCTCCGTTTTCGCGCGCATTGCGCACGCCACAAGTTGGGCTTCATATACAAACTTCTAATATAAAGATTTATCAAGTCCGTTTATTAGGCTACTCTCAGATACAGTTTACCCTCATTCAGGAATCTGCCAGCCATGGCCCACAACTACAACCTCCAGCAGCTCCACCGTTTCGACTTCAGCGCCGTCATGGAGGCGACCACCGACGAGTCCAAGGCCGTCGCGTGGGCCATGGAGGTGGGGCTGCTGGAGCGGTCGATGCTCTGCCCTCAGTGCGCTCAGCCCATGCGGCTGAACGCACTGAAGCGATACTGGCGGTGCTGCAGGAAGACCCGCCACGCCGATGGGAAGCAAGAGCAGCTTAGCATCTTCGTGAACTCTTGGTTCTCGAAGACAATTGAGGGGTTGTGGGAAATGCATATCAAACGTCACATCAAGGCGATGCGCGGCTGCAGTAAGAAGTACCTGGATGGCTACATCGATGAGTACATGTGGAGGTCGTGGTTTTTTCCTACGAGGTCCTCTCCCGGTGAGTTCATGTGCGGACTCGTACAGGCTGTGCAGCGGCACCCACAGCAGGATGAGTAAGAGTACCTGTATCTACTTTTAAATAAAGTGCTTTTTGTTTTTCATTCTTTAAAAAGCAGTGCTCCGAAAAACGGAGCTCTGCTTGGGGAGAGCCAGCCTTCGAGTACGTGGTGACTCCCAGACGCGCTGAAATCTGAGCCACCGACACGCAGGCGCAGAAAGTGACCATGAAGCAGTTGGGCATCAGTGTCGAGAAGCAGTCGCAGAAGCCGACTTGCCACTGTCCCCTAGTGAATTCGTCTTCACTCTCGAGGTCCTTCATCGCAACAGGTTTGGCAGGTTGTGCCGTAGCGTTCGACTGCTCCCAGTACGGCACCTCAGCGGGTGCTGCCGGCGTCTGAGTGCTTGGGGCTTGGTTCATCGTAGTCGAGTGGCTGAGAGACGGAGTACCAAAGGTCTCCGTAGGAAATCGGGAAGTGAGTGAGAGCTTTGACGCGACCAGAAGCAACCCACGAGTTGAGCTCGTGCATAGCCGGCATTACCAGCTCGATAGAGCGTTCGTTTATCGAAAGCGTATGGTATCACAGCAGACATTGCGCTACATCGTGGAGAGCAGCAACACGAAAAAGCAGATAAGACCGGTCAGAGTATGAGGTGCTGACGGGAGAGTTTTGCAGAGGAACATGCTTTCGTAGCAAAAATGACAGGTGTAGATACAATGTTCAAATGTACGTGGTAAAGCATGACGTTCCAGCCGTGACTTGCTACATCTATACCTTCTTCCTTCTGAGGACTGCTTCACCGAAGTCACAAGGTCCCTAACAGCGATAGGGAGGACGACAAGAAATGCGTAAAAGTTTCTGCTCTTGCTGGTTTGATTATGATAGTGACCTTCATTTGAAAATCTAAATGAACGGATCTCTCTGTCGCTTAGGCTGTAGGTTGCGGTTGGGTTCCTGTGTACGGGGGTAACACATCAGGTGGGCCGAAGCCGCACTCCCCCGGTTTGTAGCTCTTGATGTGCGTGGCAATCTGCGCCATCGTGCAGCAGGAGCAGCAGAACGAAGCCCAGCAGTCTCCACACGCACCACCAGGGATACGGAACAACCGACGGGTGGTTTGACGAAGATGCCAAATGTAGCCGAAGAAAATGGCTCGAACGATGAGAATGGTCCATGACTGAATGGAGTTGTCATCGCTGTCGTCATCCGAGTACCTCGTGCTTGAGTTATCGTTGTATCTCCAACTCGAGCTGTCAGTGGAAGTCAGACCGGCGACAGTCTCGGCGATGACGAGCAACAAAAAGATCACCAGCACCTGCCGGTACGGGGCCACACCCAAACGCTGAGAGATCTGAGCTAGCGAGACGCACGGACAGAACGTCACCATGCAACAGTTCGGAATCAACGTATCGCAGCAGCCACAGAAATCGACCGACCACGCGCCGATCATCAAACCTTGTTCGCTTGAATGGGATTGCCCTGGAACGCCCGACACATTTACATGGTCGACGTACACCACCGTTTCAACAGGAGTCGCGTACACAGTCGGATAGGCGTGAGTTTCCTGGCTCGGTGGGGGCTTCTGGAAATCTGCCATCGGAATTCTGGAGAATCGAGAACTGAGAGTCGATCGGAATCTCCGACTGCAGACACTTGTTGAAAATAGGTTAGAGGAATGAGAACCGTTGAGTTGAGTGATATTGTTAAACGGGGTCAGAATATATTTTCGTGCAACGGCACTTAGATGAAAGTGTGAAGGGTGAGGAATGCCATTTACACCTCACACGACTTGCCCGGGTAGGCCTGGAGCACATCAGGAGCTCCGAACGTGCAGTCACCAGGCTGGTAGCTGCGTACGTGGGTTCGGAGCTGAGCAACAGTGCAGCAGGAGCAGAACCAGGAGCTGAGGCAGTCGGTCATTGCACTTCCCGGGAGCTGGAACCGCGTGCGTGTCTTGGTGCGGAGCTGCCAGATAAACAGGAACAGCAGCATCTGGATAGCTAGCGTGATGATGACGAAAGTACCGTTGAGCACCTTGTCGTTGGAATGGTGGTGCGACCAGCGGTAGTTGTACTCGTCACTGGAGTCGTCGTCTTCGGCTGTGGTCCAGATGAGCGTGAACATGGTGAGCTCCAGCACCGTCACGAACAGTAGTAGACTCAACACCACTCTGTACGAGGCAACTCCCAGACGTGTCGATAGCTGTGCCAATGCCACACACGGGCAAAACGTGACCATAAAGCAGTTGGGCATGACGTTGTCGAAGCAGTCGAAGAGTCCAGCAGCCCAAGCGCCAGTGGGGATTCCATCACCAGCGACTACTTCCACAGCTCGAGGCGTATCGAGTTCCAAGGCCATCGACGGAGACGGTAAGTGGTTCACTGCGCTCACGTGCATTGGAGCGAGTTCCCCGGGTGTTGCCACCTGCGTGAACTGCGCACGCGTCGACTTTGGGTCCATATCGTGCATTTTTTTTGCTAAAGTTACTGGTTAAAGTCTTGCGGGCAGCGAGAAGAATTGGCAAGTGAGGAAGATTGAAGAACGAGCTCCACTCAATTGCAAGCCGTTGACAACCCAGAGAAGCAGATCGACGTCAGCTTGATATCCATTATGAGCGTGAGACTTTTGCGAGCTGAAAATTTGTTTTCCACTGTTCTAGCCAATCACCACACGAGGTTTTGACAATGGCTACATCTATGGAAGCCACTGTCCAGGGTGTTGCCAGTGCGTGCCAGTCCAAATCGTTGCACTCCTCTGGTAAATCTAGACCGGTGACTCATCACTGGTGATACCATAGCCTGTTATGGTCCATAGGACAACGTCGACCAGTTCATGGACACAGAAGACAAGGCTTAATTCCAATTGTACCTAGAAACAGATCCTGCCCTAGTATCCCAAGCGATTACTACTGCCGGTTGAGCTACCAGCACTACCCGTTAAAGAATTGACGTAACTTCCAGGCGGAGTGGCCTGTGTGGAGGAATGGTCAGTCTCGTCCGTAACAGTCGCAGTTCCAGTGTCGAACAGTCCATCGTTCAGCGCCATGCGAACCGGCGGTTTCCGCTTGTAGGTGTAGCCGATAAACTTGTTGAAGGTCAGTGGTTTGCCGTCCGGCCCGAAGGCTTGAGGTAGCTCACCTTCAGACCCTTGACCTGCTGCTGCTGCACCGCCATGTGCCGTATCAATACCGCGACCAAGAGTCCCGATCGGTGCTGCAGGCGCTGCCATTGCAGACGTTTGGACAGGAGTCGGCGCCGGAAGCTCACACGGCTCCGTGAATTCGTCGAAATTTGATGTGATCTGTCGAACGAGGTCCTGATACTGGGGGCCACACTGATCCGGGTCGTTCGCCTGCAACTGATTCAGGACGTAGTCGAATTGCGGGCCGCCTCCAGGCGGTATGTACGGCGCTCGAATGGAACGCAGGGTAGACCAGTCCACTCCGTGGAACCACGGGTGCTGCTTGATCTCCTCTACAGAGCCCGTTCCCAAGCGATTTTCTGCATTGCAAATAAGCCTCCGGACGAAATCCATGCATTGTGGGCTCAGCCGTGCAATCGCTTCAGGAGGGAACCCGAAGGACTGCTTCCAGTTCACGATCTTGCGGCATGTTTGCACAGGTTCGTCCGCGTAGAACGGAGGGTAGCCCACCAGACATTCGTACAGGATCACACCCATAGACCACCAGTCACATTCCTTGCCGTATCCCTTCTGCGCCAGAACCTCAGGTGCAATGTAGTCAGGGGTGCCAACAGTACTGAAGGCCACTTGTCTGTTCCGCGAGAAAGGTTTGCTGCGCGATGCGTCCACACTGTTGCCTCCACCTCCTCCTCTCGTCGCAGCAGCAGCCGCAGCTGCCGCTGCTTGTTCCGGGTTCATAGCATGCTGCGAGACAGGTAGTAAGTCCACTCGAGAGTCCATCTTTTTGCAAAGCCCCAAATCCGTGAGCTTCAAATGTCCATGTGCGTCCAGCAGCACATTATCAGGTTTCATGTCACGGTGAATATAACCCAGGTCATGAACAGACTGGATCGCCAGCACCATTTCCGCGGCGTAGAAGCGGGTAGTGGCTTCATTGAGCGTGTCTTCTTTCATCAACAAGCCCATGAGATCTCCACCAGGAAGGTATTCCATGACCATATAAAGTCTGTGGTCATCTTGGAACGAGTAGTGTAGCGTGACGAGCCAGTTGTTGTCCTGGTCGGCACTGGCCAAAATGTCTCGCTCGGCCTTGACGTGGCCCACCTGGTTCTTGAGCACCATAGCGCTCTTTTCGAGCGACTTGAGCGCGAAGATCTCGCCGTTATCTCTCTTGCGCACGAGTCGGACCTCTCCAAAGGCCCCACGACCAATAACAGCCAGTGGTTGGAAGTCTCCGACCGCCAGACGCTTGCGCTGGTGACGTAGACTCTGCAGTTCCTTGGAACGGAGCTCCTGGCGATACTGTTCCTTCTTGCGCTCAGTCAGACGCATGGCAGCCATCTGCTGCTCGAGAGTGTTGCGTCTCTCTCGACTCTCCTCACGCTCGCGCTTCATGGTGGCATATTTCTGCTCTAGATAGGCCTTGGTGGCCTTGGCCTTCTCTCGCGTCGAGTTGGAGATCATGCGCCTGAATGCTGTCAATTGTTTCTGGCTTTGTTTAGAGGTCGACGTGTATTGGCTAAAAAGATAAAATTATAAATAACGCTGATACACCTCTGACAGAGAATAACATAGTATATATTCCTATTGATAGGATTTTACTGGGAAGTCTTCTCACTCCAGTAAAACGTACCTCTCAATGAGAAGTTCTCATCACACACAAACGCCAGGTCGAGCCGACGACAGGTTTTAAAGTTGTAAAACAAAATATGTTGTTTGACAGGATACGTTTTTGCCACAAATCGAATAACCCGCTCAAATTGGGCTTTAATAACATTATTAATTTCCACCCACAGTTTTTATCCTTTTTATCTAATCCACCCGCGCGCATCACATGGGCGAAACATAAACGAGGGAAGACTGACCAATTGCTGCCATTCTCCCTCCGCCAGCGCCAAGTCTCATTCGTGTCCTGCGCACGAGCTTCCAGCGGCCTTCGCGGCGTCACCACAGCCCTCCGCACCAACATACGCGTGTCAGCTGCATCCTGCGTATAAAATCTCGCCCTAGAGGCCGCTATATCCCATGATTGAAGCGGAAACAGTCGGCAAGACGCGTGCCAAGCCGCGCAATAAAAAACCCACAGCTTTTGACGACGCTGAAGACGCCGATGATTTCGGGGGCAGGAAGAAGGTTAAACGCAGGTGAGTATCGGTCGATTTAGAGGGTGAATTTATTAGGAAATGACTCATTTTTACTGGGGATTGACGCAGACGTGGACCGCAAAAGCGACGAGATGCAGTTGATGATGAAGAGGACGAACCCAAGGCGTTTAAGGAGATGGAGCAACTTGCACTTGGACCGGATAGTCTGCACTTGATGCAGCATCTGCACGAAGGCCAACGCTATGACCACGACCCGCGACTGCTGCCGGACATTGACGGTGTAACGTGTCTCTCAAACCATGAAGCTCACATGGATATTAAGAGCATTCAGCAACAGCTTGCAAAGTTCGAAGCACGGTCTGGAATCAAGCTGCCTGATGGACGTCCAATTGTTGGAGACAAGGACCATCGCAGATTGTTTTTGGTGGATGAGAATGGCAGTGACGATGACTTGGCACCTTTAGCTTTGTCGCTGAAGAATCGTCGCGCTAGACCTAGTGGCGTCATCGCTCCCGAGGAGATTGTGGAAACTCTACCTGCTGCTAGACGAGCTGTGCGGATCACTCAACGAGAGCTTCGCGCTATGATGATTGAGCGTGAGGATCTGGAAAGAGCTTACGTAAGGCACCGATACACACTGCTGTGGCAAGTTGGCGAGATGAAGCGCATGCAGAAACAGCATGATCGTGTGGCGCGAGCGTTGGGTCGAGAGGTGGTGCAGACTGCGAAGGAATTGGAGTCTAGCCGTCGGCGCACAAGTGCTCTCCAGGACATTATGACGGAGCTTGAAACGAGAGGCAGCAAGGTATTGCGTCTTACTCGAGAAAAGAGTAGGCTTGAGGCTTTATTGGAAGCGAACGACATTGAACTGCCTGAAATCGACGAAGTGTGTGTCGGCGACCGTGTGAAGTGCGCTCCTTTTGGCACTGGTCGAGTGATGGACCTGCGTCTGGATACGAGGCAACTTGTGGTAAAACTGGATTTCGGAGGTGTTGGATATATCCAGGAAGACAATGTAGAGGTCCTACCGTCGGACACGACTTACGAAAAAGCTGAAGAAGAGTTGAAACAGCGCTTCTTTGAGAAAATTGGTAAGCTTGCTCAGCCGAACGGCAAGCTGCGCCTGCTTAATGGGACTGTCGAGTACCCACGGGACGACAGTGACGATGAGGAGGACTCTGACGAAGACAGTGAAGAATCTTCGTCCTCAGAGGATGAATCTGGGGCTACTCCTGGTGATGAGTATGTGGAAGAGTCAAGTCAGCGACGAGGAAAAAAGCGCCGACTCATTATGACGCCTACGCCGGGAACGAGTAGCAAGAAGTCGAAGAACCGCCGTGTGATTGAGTTCCCCGCATCAACTGTCCCGATTACACCGTATGACGTGGGACTCCTAATTAGCCCCCTCAGTGAGCTACCCGAGCGTGTAGCTGCTGTTGGCCCCAATGCACTGCAGTGGCTTCCGTCGTATCTGCCTAAAAACATGGATGAGTGGGAGCAAGAGCGCTATAACTCGTTGCAAATGAAAGGCGAGATCGAGCGGTTGCGTTTCCAACTGCAAAAGTCAGAAGGTAAGCCAACACTTGCTGTGGGTTCTTGGTCCTTGTTGTACTGACGTTTTGGTGTATTTTTCGTTGTAGCGCAAAGAATTGATGCACAACAGCTTGCAAGTGACCAGCTTGAGTCCATTAATCAGCTCGTGTCACAGGTAAGGCCCGCCACACTCTACGTAGTTGATGTCATCGCTTGTACTGATTCATTTGTGCTGCTGTGCAGTTGGACAAGTTGCGAGAAAACGCTGGTCTCCCTCCGAGCAATGCACTACACGCAGACGCCTGCCCGACGTGCGGTAGTCACAAGGCCTCTAGGAATGCATCTCACGGGAGGGGCAGCAACAGTCACCGAAAAGACTCAGGAGCAAAGCAAGACGATAGTACGTATCCAGCCTTGAAATGCGCATTGAAAATTTACGGGGAGACTGACAAATTCTTGGTGAACGCAGGTGATGACGAGCTTTCGGAAACCAATAGCAAAAATTCTCGAGCTGGAGACAATGATAGTGTGCATAGCGATTCCAGGAGGACGCCAAAGCGAAAACACAGTGGAGCCGATACCGCAGCAGATGAAGCTGGCAACGAATCGAGCGATACTGCTCCGCCAAGGACCAAAGGAGGAAGAGGAGGGCGAGGCAGAGGCCGGGGGAAACCTATGAAGCGATCCCTGCGACCACGAAGACAAGCTGCGACCGCTTCTCCAAAGCGCAAGTAGAGCGTTTTTGCAGACCGTGTCAAACCAGAATGCAAGTAAAGCAAAGCATATTGTCTGTTTAAAATGTACTACCAACACGCACACGGTAGAAAAGTAGAGGGATGTAACTGTAGGGAACCCGATCGATGGTGAAATGGATAGGGGGCGGGTAAAAATCGGCAATGTTCTCGGTTCTTACATGACCACACAGCACGAGTTCGTCTTCTTGGCCTGTTTGTAGAAGACCTTGGACTGGCTACTGAGATCCTGTGACTTGGACACGAGATCATCCAGCTTCTCACCGCGTTCCAGCACGTTGTCGATGGTCTTGGACAACACAGCGGTGGTCTCGTCTAGCTCCTTCTGGATAGCCGAGATCTTGTCGGCCTTGGACGGGTCCTGGTACTCTTGCAGGGCCGACGTGAGCGGGGCGAAATCCTGCGGGGAGCCCGACTGGGTCTTCCAGCTGCCACTGCACCGTCACACCAATCGATTAACATTTCGTAACGTCAACATAAAACATGTAGCCATCTCACTCACCCATTTGCCTTGTCGAACTCGTCCATGAGCTTGTTCAGCAGAGCGAAAGCCACACGTGGTGGGTACTCCTGGTCGCACACCACGATACCAGAGAGACCGTCACGACGCACATACACGTGACAATTGTACTCCTCGTGCTGGATGGATTGCCGCTGGCCAGGCTCCGTGCGCTTGATGAACGTGCGACTGAAGAAGTTGATCATCTCCCGAACGCTGCAGTCATAGCGACATACCATCTCAGTTAGAAAAAAAATGTTCTTTTACTTTAAAATTTCTCACATACCCGGAGCGTTGGAAGTAGCCGAAGGACGAGACCTCAAAGGCTGCCGACAGAATCGTCGGGTCCTGGCCCTGACCATCCTGACGCAGCAACTCTACAAACCCAATAAAAAAAACACGTCATATTAATTCTTCAATAAAAATAGTAACAAAAAAGTATACAGAGTAATATATACACAAGAGAAGCAGGAGAACGTACCAATAGCGACGATCTTCATGGCGATCGGACGGAGCAGGACGAGGGAGGGAGCAAAAGTGACGTGGAGACTGCGGGAGCCGGCGGTTTCGACTGTGCGTTGGTTTGTGGTTTATTTTTCTCTCTCGTGTTCTGGCCGGGGCAGATATAAATTGGTATCTGTTGATTTGGCGAGTGATGATTGGTTGGATGCATTTACTTAAAAAGTTGCCACATTTACTTATTCCGCACCGAGATGAGCGGCAGGCCGTATGCGCGTAATCCACGCGCTCCGTACGCCGACCCGAGGGATCTGGAAGCTATTCTACCTCATACCTTCCGTCTAGAAGCGCCTGTGCGTCTACGAGACGCTAAACATGAAGCTATTCGCAGGTACATGCGACTTATTGTTGATTAATTATATATTTTTATTTTTACTAATTAGTTTTGTATGCATTTCTTAGTGCAATCCGACGCCGTTGCATGCAGAAGAATTGGCGTAAGATGATCAGCATTCGACACCGAAGACTTACGGGAGAAGCTGCTGCTGAACTTGAGGCAGAGGAGAAGAAGACGCGACAAGAGGCGAAAGCAGCTGAAGAGAAGGAAGACGCCGTCGCTTCAGCGAAGAAACAGGTCGAGGATCTGGAGCACAAGCTGCAGGAACTTACAGACCAGAAACACGCCAAGTTCCAGCTGCTCAAGGACATTTTAGTGGAAGAAGCCAAGTCTAAAATGGCAGCTACCGGTAGTTCTGCTGCCCCCACGGTCGCTAAGAAGCGGCGTGTGGAGTTTAAAGACCCTGACATGACGCCTAGTCCAGCTAAAATGCAGTCGCCCACTCCACCAATGAAGATGACCTCTGCTAGTCCAGTTACTACGGGATCAAATCCTCCTGGGAGCCACGAGAGAGCTTGAGTTCGTCTATTGGTGCGTCATAGATGCCAGAAGAGGTAGCTGTTTGCGTATATATGAGACGGCGTCAAACGAACTGATCCTTACGAACCATTTGGAGTTTTCGAGATAATCGCCTCTAAACATTTGTGATTTGTTTTCGTACCTAGTAGGACATCAAAAATTTGGTGCGACTTTTCACACGGAAAACTACAAAAGTACTCTTATTCGGTTGCGTTTTACAAGAGCTTTTCGTCAATACCAAAATCAAAACAATTGAAGTAGAATTGTTGTCACAACACATCAAAACGCACCCCATTTTTGAAGGTCAGAAAATGGAGATAATTATTTTGGACGAGCATAACTTCTCGGGTATTAAACATCTCGAGGCTAACGAGGGCTCAAACGATAGAGGAGACGCCATACTTTGCAATAATGCGCTTAAATCGCGATTCGTACTTAGGTTTGTAAGGATCTTTTTGTTTGACGCCGTCTCATATTTTCTCTCCTTTCTTTATGGTTGTATTTTTGCTGGAGACTGTTCAGTTGGAGGCCTCACGTGTCCTTTCGTAGTTAATCCGACCTTGGATCGCTGTTCCCATGCTGCGGCGCCATCGAGTTGGAGATGACTCAGAAGTGGAACCTGATAATACTACGAAGGCAGACGATGATGTCAAGAGTGCAGAACTATCAGTAGCTGCTCCAACTTCACCCAGATCGCCGACTCCAAAGCCAGACACCGACATAGTCCAGCGTGACGAAAAGATCAAGAGAATAGCAAGAAACCCAGTGCCATTCGGGAGTCTGGTTGAAGCGGCTAGCTATGTGGTATTTCTCGTTCTGTTCATTTTGGTTACGACGGTGGTGGAGGAGAATACGCAGGCCTTCTACTTCGCCAATCGACTGAAAAGTGCGCTTGTGGATCAATCCTTCACAGTACCAACCGCTACCAGTGCGACTTCTACGGCAACAACATCAACGGTCAGTGATAGAGCGGGTCTACCGACCAGTTTTACTTCAATTCGTGATCAAGCACAGATGTGGGCGTTCCTTCAAGGACCTTTTGCGGATGTTGTGTATGGCGCAGTCGATTTGACTGCTGAATCTACTGGCAGTGTCATCTCTAGTTCCAACCGTTTACTGGGAGGCGTTCGTTTGAGGACACTTCGCGTCAAGGCAGGATCGTGTCCATCACTCAGCCAGATCCCAGAGTACGAGACGATCGTCCCATTTTGCTACGGAAAGTTCTCGAGTGGTGTTGAGGAGACTAAGGGCTACGGTCTCATTTTTAACAGCGCGGACATTGTTGCATCGGTGAGTTATGCATCGGCAAGGAGTTTTTTCGAAGATCTAGAAACAAACGGCGTCACAAAGGTGTTTACACAGCTGCAAACGTGCAAATCGAACTGTGAACGTACCTGTGGAGAAGAGTTTGGAGTTGACAAGTACCGGTATAGCTCTCAATGTATTGCACAATGTGCAGCACAATGTAAGTGTATCTACGAGGAACCAGCGGGTATTCGATTGTGCACCGATCCAAATCCGAATGGCAAAGGAGCAGAAATTCCCAAAGCTGTACACGCGTACAATTGGAGCAGCGCCAAAGAGACGAAAGCGCAGACAGTTTATGGATACACCGATGTCTCCCTCCCTGGATCTGGCTACGTCGTGGAACTTGGTTTAAATGGTACTCTTTCCCGTGAAAAGCTGGCAATACTTAAGGCTGACAGATATCTCGACCTCCCTACGCGCGCTTTGATGGTGGATTTTACCGTTTACAACGCATATCTGCAGCTGTTCAATATCGTCGAGCTTGTTATCGAATTTCCAGCTTCTGGTGGCGCGTTTGTACAGCTTTCCGACGAAATTCTACATCTCTTCCGCTACTCCTCGCGTAGTACAGGGCGTATCGTGTTGGAAGGTTTCGTGGTGTTCTACATCGTTATACAGTGGTGGCGTATGGTGAAGAGAATGTATCGCGAAGGCGCAAAACCATTTTTGACTACTTCACCATGGAACACACTCACTGCGCTGCACCTCGTGGTATTCGCCGCTACTATCGCCGTTCGATTGTACACAATCGACTTGGCCTACGGCACAATAAGCGGGAAGCCGTCCAAAGCGATCACTTCGGCTTTCCTAGAGACGATTCCGAACTTGCAAGGACTTGCAACCGTTCTCTACGCTGAAAGCGTGGTGGAGAGTGTTAATGCGGCGCTGGTGTGGCTCAAACTCCTGCAATACACCACTGTATCGAAGCGGATGAGTCTGCTGCTGCGCATGCTCGGACGAGCTGCGCGTGATCTGGCCTGGTTCTTCGTCTGCTTCTTGGTCTGTATCTGTGCGTTCGCTCAGATCGGACTCCTTCTGTTCGGATTGGACGTGCGTGGTTTCAGCTCGCTTGGCTCGTCCATTGTGACGTTGTTGCAGGCTGTAGCTGGTGAGCTAGATTACACCGGGATGGCGGATTCACATCGAGTGGCAGGCCCACTGTTCTACATCCTGTACTACCTACTGCTACTACTGATTCTAGTGAATGTTTTCCTGGCGATTCTCAACGACGCGTACATGCAGACGATCACCGAACAAGAAGAAGAAGACGAAGAGCTGGCGATGGTCCAAACGCATACGATGGGCTGGAATGAATCAGGAGACGTAGTGGATGCTAATCGAGATCTTTCACCAAGTGAAGAGCAAGCACTTCAAGCTACTCGACGGGAACTGGAGCAGCTACGGAAGTATCCGTTCTCCAAGGGCTTGTCACCAGCATGGAAGTTGCTTGTAGCTGATGTCAAGCGTGCTATATCCGAGATTCGCAATGGAAACAATGGAGTGAACGCCACAAAGGTGGACCCTCTCATCATGCTACCTGCAACTGAGAAGAAATGGCCTCTTCCAAGTGAAACAGCTTCTCGAAAGCTCACACGCCACGTGAAGCGTCAAGTGGCAACTGAACTGCTTGAAGCTGAGGATCGACTACGAGTGAATCGACGTGTGGAGCTTCAGCAGGAACAGATTGAAAGCCTACGGCATACAGTGGATGGAGACGTAGCTTCTCGTCTTGAAGCTTTGGCCGAGAGCAATCGACTGAAAACCAAGCGGATGCAAGATCTAGAGAAGACATTGGGCTCCATTGAGAAGCTCTGTCAACAGCTCGTGAGCGACACCTCTTGTTTACGAGTGGACAGTGACGAAGAAGGACAAAAGACAAGACCCTTCCGACCCTCGCGTACATCGTCACCCGCTCCTGGAGGCAAACGGAAGTCCTCTGGAGGTTCCAGACGTAGTTTATCTTCTGCAATTCTAGCAAACCGACAGAAGGAGGTTGTACGCAAAGGAGAAGAGGTAGAAGAAATCAATCTGTAGTACTCTACTACGGTAGAATTGATTCCCTCCCAACTCTACGTCGTTTTCGACTTCTTGTCTTTACGATCGCAATGACTTGGCGGCCGTTCAGTGCGAGTCGATGAGTGGATGGATGACGTGTCCGTCGAAACGTTCCAGGCGACTTTGATCGTCAAAGTACATCACGTTGAACACGACGTGCACGTTATCCGGGGTGAAAGCCTGCTCGTCTAAAAGATTTAAAGCTTGAATCGTCTTGTGTTCCGCTGCTTCTCTAGAGCAGCGTGGAGAGACATCGTACAGACACGAGCGTGGGGATGCAACAGCTTCAACAACGGGTGGCAACCTTCACGAAAGGACCCTACGCCACCGCCTGATCCTTTGGCAATTTGTAGTAGACTAGCAACGAACGAGTGGATTCCCACCACTATGCCATGAACGGGAACTTTTCCCCAGCTAAGAGGCTCGAAGAGGCGAAGACGCTGCTGGTCATCAGTAAATTGTGGCTGCTGCTTTCTTGCTCTGGAGGCTGCTTAGGGTCACTACGTTGCTTGTAGTCAACGTCCGGTCAAAGTCGGCAATGGCTAGGAGCTGCTCCGTAGTGAGCTTCTTCATCTTCCGTGCCAAAATCTACGTTAGAACTCTTCTTCCATCAATGACACGACTAGTGGAGATGCTCATTGAGCAGATGACAACAATGCAGAGGAGCAAGTAGAGCGAGAACTCGTATAAATAGGAGGGCAGTTTGGGTCCTATTTTGGCGGTTGTCTATCGTGGTGTCGTATGCTTTGCTGTGTAGAGCAGTGAACCATTCGCTTCCCCTCTTGTCGTTGTGCAGCAGATGAAAGCGCAGTTGATCGCTAGCAATTGCTCCGATTTCTAAGGACTGTCGTGGGAATGACAGCGAACAACACGAAAGGAACTGCAGCGGTCATGAGCCCTTCCGAGTCTCCAGGACGCAAGAGTAAGTCGACTATCCCTGACAAGACATCGCCCAGACACAAGCAACAGGTCGACGGAGTGTTTTCAAACTCCACTGCAACTGACCAGGAGAAGCAGCAACAACAACGACCACCTGAACGAGTTGCCGATGGGAATGGCGATGTCATTGGAGAATATGCGCTAGGAGAGACAATTGGTAAAGGCACATTTGGTAAAGTGAAACTTGGCTTGCATTTGCTCACAGGCGAGAAAGTGGCAGTGAAAATCTTGGAAAAGAAACGAATTGTGCAAGCTGCAGACGTGGAACGAGTGGCACGAGAGATTAAAATCCTCAAGCGCAATCACCACCAGAACGTAATCCAGTTGTTTGAGGTGATTGACTCACCGGATAATATCTTCCTCATTATGGAGCACGTGGACGGAGGCGAAATGTTCGAGTACATTGTGGCACATCACCGAATTCGCGAGCCGGAAGCTGCTTTTCTCTTTCGCCAGATCGTGGATGGCCTCGCGTATTTGCACTCGAATGAAGTGACACATCGAGACTTGAAGCCTGAAAACCTGTTGCTCCAGTCGAACCGCCAACAATCGTCGGATTCGACGCTGTTAGTGAAAATTGTCGACTTTGGACTCAGCAACACACACGACGGCGGTCGTCTGCTGCGTACAGCTTGTGGCTCTCCTTGTTACGCTGCACCTGAAATGATCCAGGGGCGGTTGTATCATGGCCCCATTGCGGACATGTGGAGTTTGGGTGTTGTGCTTTTCGCTATGGTTTGTGGCTTTCTCCCTTTTGAGGATAGCAACACTAATATGCTGTACAAGAAGATTCTGAGTGCTAACTACAAGATGCCGACGTTTTTATCGGCAAATGCCCAAGATTTAATTCGCCACATCCTCGAGACGGATCCCAGCAAGCGCTACACGGTGGACAAGATCCGTCAGCATCCGTGGCTTACAGGGGTGCAAATGCCCGAAGTGGCAATGAGTGACGATGCCAATGTACGACACGAACTTGTGTTAAATCAGTTGGAAACGTTGGGGTTATCAAAGGAAGAGGTGCAGTTGGCACTGTCGAAGAAGGCGTTCAACAGGTTCACAGCGTCCTATTACCTTCTCGATAGTAAACTCCAACGTATGAAGAATCGAGTTATACCCGCCAACAACTCAACAGTTCGTCGCGAAAGCAACACATCCAACAGTGACAGAAAACGCCAAGATAAACAGTTAGACGCCACAGTTCGGGAGGGTGGGGACGATGTTCGTATCACGAGTTCGAGTGGAGGGGATAACGTGGAAACAACCGAAACACCCCGACGTCAAAATTCAAGTTCTCGCGGCGTCCAGGAAACCCAAAGACGCAGATCGAATTCTCACCACCAGCATCCCCCGTCTCAGCAGCAGCAACATAATGAGAGCCCGTACGCTCGCCGTGCAGCCACACCAGCAACTCCAAGGCAACCTGACCACAAGGACGGATCTAAACCAGCCCAACGGCCAAGCTCGGTGCGTGGTGGGCGAAATCTCGTGATGATAAACAATGGACCAACAGTTCATCCTGGTGGGGCATTTCTGTCGATTACACCCAATCCTCCACGTGATCCTCGCCACTCCAGTGTACTCACCGCCAGGAAACCGCACAGTAATTCTCGCGTTACAGTCAGCAATGGGATGGTAGCCCTTCGGCCTATTGTGCAACCAGTTCACCCACCGAGACGAGAGTTGCCGCAGTCAGCCACTCGTCGACATTCCACTGAAAACCCACAGCATCCTGCTCCACCTGGTCACATGGCGCCAGTATTGGAGCCACATTCTCATCATACGCTCACTTCAAACGGCGGTGTGGTGATCCGACGTCGGCCACAAGGACCAGTTCCCCCACCACACCATGCAACCCACACACAAAGTCCTCATCAAGCACATGTGGTAGAAAATGCAGTCGTTTCAAGCCAAAACGCTAAAGCAGACGACACTCGATCACCACAACGATCAGCAGCAGTATCAACAGTCAACTTATAGACTCCAGAATAACATTTTTTACCGTAAAGTTTGCGCGTGGAGTTAACTTTGCGCACTTGATGTTGTTTGAACTGCGTATACATCAAGTGCAAGTCCTGAGGGCTCAACGTCGTCGTTGGAGTAAAAATCTCGACTTGGTCGTGGTCATCGCCATCTCCTCTCGTCTGTTTGGCAGCAGAGAATACCGTCAAAGCGGAATTCACAATCGTTTCCTACTTGCAAGGCTTCTCTTGGTTGTCTTGGCGGGCATTTCTGCCCTCTCTGCACCGGAGAACTTGTTAACTGAGCCGCCTTTCGATATCTGTGGCAGGAGCTTACACTTCCGACGAACATCTCTCTACAACTCGACGTGAAAGGTGGCGCTCACCGTCCAGACTGCGAGTCATCATCGTCATCATCGTTGTCGGATTCTTGTAGCTACTCGATAAAACTCCTGCGAAGGCGCATTGCGTTGCCATGGGTTACGTTAATACTGTGTACAAGGCAGATCTAGCCTAATCACTGGACTGACAGCAATGCTGTGGCACTGTCAAGACGTCCTACCACTTCCCCGCATCAATGATAACAAGCTGTTAGGTATCAACAACATCGAAATCGTGCTAGGCTGTGAAGCGATGAGTAAGCGCCAATGGGCAGACTATCGAGATTCCCGAGACTCGCATTAACATTCGAGAACAGCGAGCGCTGAATGCCAGCCAGTGCGGCATACTCAAGTACGCTAAAGTACAAGTGGCTCACATCCTCTCGGGGATGTGAGCTTTGACTGCCTCTAGCTCCTCTTCCATGATGGCTTGCATTCTCGACGACATAGCGGCGTCGTATTTGTACAAACGTTTAAGCGTGTAAAACCATATGCTCATTTTTTCGTTTTTAAACGTACAAACGTTTAAGCGTATAAAACCCGTGCAACGTACAAACGTTTTAGCGTTTAAAACCAATGCTCTTTTTTCTTTTCTTTTTTTTTAACATACTTTACCTTTTACGCTTTTACTCAGTATGCTCGGGTTTCGTCTGCGGACGGCTCCGCTCTTCCTATGCGGCTCCGCCAGCTTGGCTTTTGCTGCTGCTTCGAGTCGCCTCGACAACAGTTCGACTTCTCGCTGCGAATCCAGCTCTATCCACCGTCGGCCGCCGGGGAAGCCAATGATGTTCGTGCGTGACCCAGGTACGATTACTATCTTTGTTGACAATCATTGTTATTGTTGTTGAACAACATAATTGTCAATTTTTATTATTATTGCAGTCGAGTTTGCGCGCAAGTGGAAGAAATTCTCCACCGATCGACTCGATAAGCTCGTGGTCATTGCCGACTTCGACTACACTCTGACTCCCGCCTATAAACCCACAGGTTGGTGCCAATTATTGCAATTATTGTTTTCAAATCTTCCTAAAACTTACATATAATTATTGTAGATGACCAAGCTCTTAGCACGCATCGTCTTCTAATGGAAAGTGAAGCCCTTGAGCCTCAGGCAGAGACCGTGGCACGAGAGATTTTCGAAAAGTATTACCCGATCGAGCAGTCGGCGAAGCTCACCAAGGAAGAGAAATTGCCTTTCATGATCGAGTGGTGGACGAAGACACACGAACTTATGATCAAGCACGGTGTGTCGAAGAGTGCAGTGAAGAAGGCAGTGGAAGAGAGCGACATTTCTCTTCGTGAAGGTTTCATGGAGATTTTTGACTTGTTGGCGAGCAGGAATGTACCGACGCTTATTTTCTCTGCGGGGCTTTACGACGTGATTCACGCCGTCTTGGACAAGGAATACGCTAAGACTGCGATGAAGACGCCTCCGAAAAATGTCCACGTCATCTCCAACATGATGCGGTTTGATGAGTCTGACAAGGTTGTCGGCTTCGACGGAACGGTAAGGCGACTTGATTGAAAAGATGGTAGAATGACTTAATTAACGATTCGTTTTACTGTTGATAATGTAGCTTATCCACAGTCTGAACAAGGACGCAAGTGCCCTGGTAGAAACCGAGTTCTGGAAGCAGTGTCAACTGGAAAAGCGACACAACATCTTGCTCCTGGGAGACTCACTCGGTGACTCAAATATGGCCAACGGATTGGACTTTAAGGAGGACGAAATCGTGCGCATCGGCTTCTTGAACGACGGCGCTGATGAGAAGTTGGACTTGTACTTGCAGAAGTTCGATGTTGTACTCACGAACGACTCGAGTTTGCTACCTGTCGAGCTCCTGCTGCACCAGATTCAGCTGTAACCAGTGAGTACAGTATCTTCATGACGGTTTGTCCCTGGATTGCTTCTTTTATTTCGTGACTGATCCTTGTTCGTTTTGGCGCGGACTTAAACCTCCCGTACTTGATTCAAGAGACTCATCGGAGTCTGTATCACTTTGTTCTGGAACCTTCTCGTGGTCATACGAAGCTAATTGGTTGAACACTCGGGAGAGCCTCTGAGCAAGTAGCTGTGACGGATACTCAATCAAATGGTAGGAGGCAGTCGCCAACAGAATCACCAGTCCGAAAACAGCGAACGTCTTGTCGTAGTAGTTGGTCTCCTGCTTGATCGGAGGCGTGAAGATCACAAACACGTGGAGTAAATAGACGGAGAAACTGATCTTGCCCAAGTACCTCAGAACGATCCACTCGAAGATGAGAGACACGGTGGACGGCTGAATCATCTCAATGACGATGATCAGGGACAGTTTGACGCTCGTGAATGGCATGATGTACCTGGTGTCCGGGGGGAGTGGCATACCCAACCAGTTGAAAAACAGACCACGGAAGACCACACTCAGGTACGTAGCGATCAAAACGAACTCGGTGATGCGAAGTCCGATCACGTGCCACGTGCGGAAGTTGAAACTCGTCGCTTTGATCCACTTCTCCGCTTTGACGAAGATAACAGCAGCCATGGACCCGGCCACAAACGTCGGAAGGTGCTTACTCAGTGGTTGTCGGTAGAAATTGTCTCGAGTTGTGTACAGACCCTCGTGGATCACCCAGACGTACAGCGGGACGAAAGCCATCCACCAGAATCGCCCTACCTTCAACACGGCCAGCACGAACGCGGGTAGAATGAAGTAGTACGAGATCTCCAACGGCAGCGTCCACATGAGGTAGTGTCGGTGTTCTGGATGGAAGGTGAGGGTCTGGAAGAGGTTGAAGTCTTCGGGTGTCTTCACGAGATAGTACCGATGCTTGTACTCGAACGGCATGAGCCACAAGGCGATGGATAGCAGAGCGAACAACGGGTAGACGCGGAAGAAGCGCTTGGAGAAGTAGTCGGCGAGCGTGTACCCCCACTTTCGGTAAGACGCGTTCTCTGCGAAGAGTGTGATGCTCTTCTTCATGAAGATCATGGTCAGCAGGAACGAGGAGAGAACGAAGAAGGCATCGACGCCGACAGCTCCCATGAAGATGTCGTGCATGTATCCGGAGTGTTGCGTGACGACGAAGACGACGGCTGCACCTCTGACACCATCGAGGAAGAGGATCTTGGCTACTGGAGCCAGTTGTGGTTGGGCGGGTTTGCTTCGTTCGAAACCCTGATTTGCCTTGGCTACTCGTAAGTCGGTGATGTCTGGATTGGTTTGCATTGATTGTTGATGGTGGTGAGGGTGGTCTTGAACTACCTGGATGTTTATAGTGGTGTCTGCAATGGGTCCTAGCATTTGGCTGGAGGTTATTCAGTGCGATACCAGGGGTTGCAGCGTTGGTAAGATAAGTGAAGGAATGGAGTGGTAAAAGTTGGAGTTGCGACTGCGGCTGCCGCTTGTTTCCTCGATAATTTTACGAGAACCAATGCTCGATGGTGAGATTTGCTATTTAATAAACATGGAAACAGAATGGATAGGCGTGGTATACCGTAAACGTCGGCTCCAGTGCGACAAACGGTTTCAGTGCAACATCACTGACTTAGGGGTGACACCCCTTCATTTACACAACACTACATATTGTTTACTGCAAATCTTCGAACACGTTCAGCATAAACCCGACATAATTGTTTTACAAATCATATCGTTTTAGAAAGGCTCAACACATTCAAGACGCTTTGCAAAAAAGCATGGCTCTAAAGCCTGGGTGACTAGGCAACCACAGTCAAGTAAACTAGGAGGTGATGGCTATGCATTGGGTTCAAATCTGACAGTGTTACTGTGATCAGGGCTTGGGCAGTCCTGCGTCTACTGTCACGAGCAGGACTCCGATCGTCAATCAGAACTTGTGCTGACACAAATCCTGTCATAATTTATTCTATCTACAAGTTATAGCCTCTATAAAACGATAAATTACAAATATTATAAATTTAGTGTGGTATCTGTAAGTAATCAGAAGACAGAAGAGCCTCCAACAAAAAACCCTGTAAGGTTTTTCAGTTGACTTGGTTTTAACTGTGAAATGGTGTCGCACTGGAGCCGACGTTTACGGTACATGTACCAGAAAAAGGAGTTCCGAAACTTTAAAGCTCATTAGTGCATAGTTGTGATTTTCTTTCTAAAACAAGCATTGGTGTCGTACATGTAGTTTTCAACAGCAAATTTCTTAAAGCGGGGGATCACGGTTATACTCTGTGCTATTGTAGAACGCGGGGAAAACTGGATGCCGTACACGTCGTTGTCGAAATGATTTTACTGCAACTGGTGGGGCTGGCTGTCTAAATACATGTATGCGCAGCCTTTACTACATATCCGAGTAAAACGACGAGGTTCAAGGCAATGTAGCTAGTGTACGCGAGAACACGTTTCCGACGACTACATGTACATATATAACGCAAATAGTTGTTGAGATTTGTCACTGGCACTCGCAATCGCGGATTGTAGGGATTGCCATCACATGCACAGTCAGTACAGTACTGTACACATGTATTTATACTTCATGTATACGCTAACTACCTTTCGTGGCGCTGTGCATCATCAATTGCTTAAAACATGCGCAACATTACCCGCACGATAATTGTTGGATGGGACTTGGAACTCCCACAAATTAAGTGCAAAAAATACACGTATTAGTACATGTACCACAAAAACACATTACTGCTTTCTTACTGGGCATGTGTAAAAGAGTGTGCGTGGCATATTCAATATCCTCGACGATATTGTTTACCACCTTGTAAAACATGTACTAAAAGTTAAATCATAATTCCCCGGTATTGTTTAAACTTGTACTTTTTCACATCAGTCCAATGATGTGCTGGACCATTCAATTGTTTCAATATCCGAATCTGCGAACGAGCCTGTTGCTAATCATCAGCGATGAAGACTATAAAACATAAATTTGTTACTTCGGAGTACCGTACTTATAAAGAATAACCTTATTCTGAGTTTGAAAGTCAGGATAAAGTTACGGTAGTGCGTTCTGGTACAGTAGTTCCTTTGTGCAATTAACCTGGTAAAGCATTTAAGGGCCTGTTTCATTCAACCGGGATAGGTACATAACAAGTCGCCAATCGTGTTTCTTCTAGATGGCATCTGGTTCGATCTGAATGGAGGATTAGCGCTTGCATGTGCAGTACAGTAGAGGATCTGTCTCGTAAAACTTGCGCCCATCGACAGCAGACTTCCACAACTACCTGAACCTATCAATCCATTCTTCATTTTGCCGATCGAGTAAGTACACGGTCTTTCCAACAACAACAAATGATAGGATCCATTGCAGACACCACTATAAACATCCAGGTAGTTCAAGACCACCCTCACCACCATCAACAATCAATGCAAACCAATCCAGACATCACCGACTTACGAGTTGCCAAGGCAAATCAGGGTTTCGAACGAAGCAAACCCGCCCAACCACAACTGGCTCCAGTAGCCAAGATCCTCTTCCTCGATGGTGTCAGAGGTGCAGCCGTCGTCTTCGTCGTCACGCAACACTCCGGATACATGCACGACATCTTCATGGGAGCCGTCGGCGTCGATGCTTTCTTTGTTCTCTCCTCGTTCCTGCTGACCATGATCTTCATGAAGAAGAGCATCAAACTCTTCGCAGAGAACGCGTCTTACCGAAAGTGGGGGTACACGCTCGCCGACTACTTCTCCAAGCGCTTCTTCCGCGTTTACCCGTTGTTCGCTCTGCTATCCATCGCCTTGTGGCTCATGCCGTTCGAGTACAAGCATCGGTACTATCTCGTGAAGACACCCGAAGACTTCAACCTTTTCCAGACCCTCACCTTCCATCCAGAACACCGACACTACCTCATGTGGACGCTGCCATTGGAGATCTCGTACTACTTTATTCTACCCGCGTTCGTGTTGGCCGTGTTGAAGGTGGGTCGATTCTGGTGGATGGCTTTCGTCCCGCTGTACGTTTGGGTGATCCACGAGGGTCTGTACACAACTCGAGACAATTTCTACCGACAACCGCTGAGTAAGCACCTTCCGACGTTTGTGGCCGGGTCCATGGCTGCTGTTATCTTCGTAAAAACAGAGAAGTGGATTAAAGCGACGAGTTTCAACTTCCGCACGTGGCACGTCATCGGACTTCGTATCACCGAGTTCGTTTTGATCGCTACGTACCTGAGTGTGGTCTTCCGTGGTCTGTTTTTCAACTGGTTGGGTATGCCACTCCCCCCGGACACCAGGTACATCATGCCATTCACGAGCGTCAAACTGTCCCTGATCATCGTCATTGAGATGATTCAACCGTCCACCGTGTCTCTCATCTTCGAGTGGATCGTTCTGAGGTACTTGGGCAAGATCAGTTTCTCCGTCTATTTACTGCACGTGTTTGTGATCTTCACGCCTCCGATCAAGCAGGAGACCAACTACTACGACAAGACGTTCGCTGTTTTCGGACTGGTGATTCTGTTGGCGACTGTCTCCTACCATTTGATTGAGTATCCGTCACAGCTACTGGCCCAGCGGATCTCTAGACTTCTTTCAGAACGGTCGAAGTGCGAACATCAGCGGGTTGCTGAAGAGAGCGACACGGAGGACTCGGACGATGTTGATACGGCCAAATCTTCGGCTAAACTTCTGGTTCAGTAATAGCCTCTCCTAAAGGAATCTCGTTTTCGGAGGCTACGCTTTGATCCTTGGTGTAGAGAAAACAGGGTAAGAATGTTACAAGGAAATATATTACTAGTAGTATCTCGGTAGTTCCTCAGTCGGTTAGACGCGGTCGGCGACGAGTTTGATGCTCTTCGTCATGAAGATTATGGTCAATAAGAAGGAGGAGAGAATGAAGAGGGTGTCGACACTGATTGCTCCCATGAAGACGAAGACGACGGCACAATTATTTACTTCAGAAGTATTTTTCTTTTCCGAATCTGGATGGGGCATGAACCGTGCATCGTCACATTGCACGAGCTGTTTGCAACGTGCAAATTGCACGAGCCGTAAAGATAATCACTGCGTCCTTGGTGTTTACTACCCATAGGGATGCTATCCAAAACAGCAGCTTTCGAAAAATGTACTACTTTGAAGTGCATGCAGTCCTGCTGGTGTTATCGATCCACACACAGGTATCAAAACAAAACTACCATCTTCATGTGCTTATCGATTCAACATCAAGCACTGCGAAGCCTACATTGACTACTCCATGTCGTAACACGGCTTGTATACCCTTCTCCACGAAACAGTTCAGCATTAACACGGGCCAAATATCTCGACAGGCTGCACTTACTGCACGCCACGGAACAGCATCAGCTCGGCCAACTCCTGCTTGCCCGACACGTGATCCGGTTCGCCAGCCTCCCTCGCGTATGCCGCCACTTCTTCCAGCGTGGCCTTGCCCTCCACGATGCGTTCACCCAGCTCACTCTTCCACGACGCGTAACGCTGCTTGACCATCTCGCCTAACTCGTTCTTCTCCAGCAGTTTGGCTGCCTGACGCAGACCACGCGCGAAACAGTCCATTGACCCGATATGCGCGATGAAGATGTCCTCGAGGTCCGTGGACTCGCGACGCACCTTGGCGTCGAAGTTGAGGCCCCCGGGTGCGAGTCCCCCGATCTCGACGATCTTCTTCATGACGAGTACGGCCTTCTTCTCGTCCATGAGGAACTGGTCCGTGTCCCAGCCCACGAGCGGGTCACCCGTGTTGCAGTCCACAGATCCTAACATCTTGTAGCTCGCGGCGTAGTAGATGTCGTGCTCGTAGTCGTGGCCCGCCAGCGTCGTGTGGTTGGGCTCGATGTTGAGCTTGAAGTCGTTCTGCAGACCGTAGTTGTGCAGGAAGGCCATGACCGTAGCGGCGTCGTAGTCGTATTGATGCTTCATGGGCTCACGAGGTTTGGGCTCCACGAGGAACTGGAAGGTGGCGCCGAGATCCTTCTTGTACGCCACCACCAGCTTAAAGAAGGCAGCCATGTGGTCGAGCTCTGCCTTCATGTCGGTGTTGAGAATGCTCTGGAAGCCCTCGCGACCTCCCCAGAAGACGAAGTTCTGTCCGCCCAGCTTCTGCGTGATCTCCATTGCCTTCTTGACGCGTACCGCGGCGTGCGCGAACACCTTCAAGTCGGGGTTGGTACTGGCTCCGTTCATGAAGCGGCGGTGGCCGAAAAGGTTGGTGGTTCCCCATAGGCACTTGACTCCCGTCTGATTCTGCTTGTCCAATAGGTAGTCCGAGATCTCGTCTAGGAGAGTCTGAGACTCGTCCAGACTGGCGCCTTCCGAGATCAGGTCCACGTCGTGGAACGTGTAGTACTTGACGCCGAGCTTGGTGAACATCTCGAAGGCCGCATCAGCCTTGCACTTGGCGGCTTCCAGTAGGCGCTCAGGTGGTGACAGGTTGGTGTTCTCCAACGGCTCGTTCCAGAGGCGGTTCGTGTACGTCTCCCCGCCGAACGGGTCGGATCCAGTGTTGCCGAAGGTGTGCCAATAGCAGACGGCAAAGCGACACCATTCCTCCATGGTCTTTCCCAGGATCACCTCGGACGCGTTGTATTCGCGGTAGGCGAGCGCTCCCTTGGCGTTCTGGCCCTCGAAAGTGACCTTGGGGACGTTGGGGAAGTATTCCTTCACTTGGTGCTGCACCATTTTCTTCACTCCACTTGGGGTTTGGACTGGGTCTGTTGGGTTGGTTGCTCACAAAAGCGCTTGTGTTGTGCTTGGTAAATTTGTGAATGAGCATTGGAGACGCTGATCTAAAGGTTCGCTTTTGCCACGTTGGGATCGGTAGATGCGGTCTTTCGATTGGCTGACATCTTCAAGGTCTCCTCACAATTTGGGGATGAGAACCGGTATTCGGTCGGTTATCAGATGGCCATCATCTCGGTGTCGTTGAAGCTGCCGTCAGGATATGTATCTTGAAAGAAAACTGTTGTTGCTGGTACATGTAGTGAGTGGTCCTTCAACTTCAGCGGATGTTTCGGACCCCTACTGTAAAAACCTTCTGTCGTTAGGTACGACTCGTTACCTTATCTGGTAAATCGTCTACGAGAGTTTGGAAATGATTCCAACTTGAGTATCCACACACCGTCATTGATTTCCTGGCTATAAGAACTTGGTCGTTTTATTGTAGACTTGGCTAGCATAAATTCTTTCCTGAGACCAACCAACCCGAACTTGTTTTCGTGCACGTGCTTTAAGTCAATACGTAGACCAAGCTGGGCCACGAGCTGATGCAATGACGAGCAAATGATTACCGTACACGCTGGGGCCAGATGTGTCAACGGTGCCATTTGGCGGGGTCTAGATTCTAGACTCTACAAGCACCAGTACGCATTGCGTACTACGCAATGTACAGTAATGGGCCGCTGGTGGTCCAGTGGGTAAAGGTCCCACGAAGTATGCTCTTGGCACGAGTTCGATCCCCCGCGGGATCAAAATCACATCCAGATGTTAGCACTCTCAAATTCAATCAAAATTCAAAATCCAATATCTCATCAAATTCAGTACCTTAGGGTAATTCAGTCTGTGCCAAGAGCAACAACCAGCATAACCAGTTAATCAAATCATTTCTTCTTCTACGCAATGTACAGTACATGTACATGTACTTCGCTCATCAAGTGTGACGTGGCGGACGGGAACAGCGTGGTGACTCGCCGAGGAGCAGTACACACATGTACTGCTCCAACTCTCAATTGGGCTCTCCCCAAGCAGAGCTCCGTTTTTCGGAACTCTGCTTTTTAAAAAGTGCTTTTCTTCCTTAAAACTAAAAAATCCGACGTGTACTCATTAATGATGTGGTCCACTCCCAAAGATCTGTCATGCTTGTGTTCGCGCCCAAGGCACTACACAGCTCCGCTTTTCGCGCGTATTGCACGCGTCTGACACTTGGCCTCCCATACAAAAATTTAGTATAAAGATTTGACAGGTCCGTTTTCGAGCTCTCTGTTGTATTAGATTTCTCTCATTGTACAATTTGCCGACAGACCCACAGAGCCATGGCCCACAACTACAACCTCCAGCAGCTCCACCTTTTCGACTTTAGTGCAGTCATGGAGGCGACCACCGACGAAGTCAAGGCAGCCGCCTGGGCCATGAAGGTGGGGCTGCTGGAGAATACGATGATGTGTCCGGAGTGCGCTCGCCCGATGCGGCTGAACGCCCAGGAGCGCTACTGGCGCTGCTGCCGTAAGACTCGCCACGCCAACGCAAAACAGGTGCAGTTCAGCATCTTCGTGAACTCATGGTTCTCGAAGATGAAACTGACACTCTGTCAAGCGCTTCGCCTGATGTTCGCGTGGTGCATGCGCGCGCCCCAGCCCCAGGCAGCCCACATGGCTAAGGTGAGCGAGAACACGGCCTCCAGCTGGTACGCTGATTGCCGAGTTCTCTGCTCCAAGGAGCTTCTAAATGGGGAGTTCAAGGTATGGCGTATGCTACTGTGCTGTATAACTGTAATATTTCTAACATTATTTGTATAGATTGGAGGCGAAGGCCATATCGTCGAGATCGACGAAACCAGCCTCAAGAAGAAGTCCAAGTATGGCCGCGGCCGTACTTACAAGGAATTCTGGCTGTTTGGTGGGGTGGATAGGACTACGGGTCAGTGGTTCGGGCGTATCGTTTACGACAAACGCACGAAGGCCACGCTACTGCCCATTATTAAGCAGTTCATCAAGCCTCGGTAAGTATATTAAACATCTCTATGTAAGAATATTTTATGACTAATAGGAGGTTCTGTACAGCACTCGCATTCACTCTGATATGTTTGCTACTTATGTTGCTGAGCGGGGTTCCAAGGTTCACACACTGGCAAACAACCGAATGCTGGCCAGCATGCATTATGAACATAGTTGGGTGAACCACACGCTCAACTTTGTGGACCCTTTGACGGGTACCCACACGAATACTATCGAAGGCCTATGGGAAGTTCACATCAAGCGACATATTAAGGCGATGCGTGGGATGCACAAGAACTATCTGGATGGCTACATCGACGAGTTTATGTGGCGGTCGTGGTTCTTTCCAACGAGGGCCTCGCCAGGTGAGTATATGTGCGGCCTAGTGCAAACTGTAATGCGTCACCCACCGCAGGTTGAGTAGTAGTCGGTAAAATCTGAAATAAAGTGCTTTTTACGTTTCATTGTTTAAAAAGCAGAGTTCCGAAAAACGGAGCTCTGCTTGGGGAGAGCCCTCAATTGATGACACCGCGTGAGAATGTGCTCGAATCCATCTTCATAATGCATTATTAATGCAGTAGATATACCCCTAAGCGATCCACATCTTCGCATCTTGCTGGTAGTACAGATAGTAGAGAAAACACAGTGAACATTGGCGTTCCTGCTCCAAAATAAAAAAATAAATGCACCAATGGCAATACTATAGGATTTAAGTCGAAAGCGCGTGCGCGTTTGTTTGACGTCTACATGTGACGTCTACAAATTCAAGCAAAAGGATCGGAGATTATGCCAAAACAACTCATGGTATCATTTGTTAGTGGTTGCAATCCGGGAATGCCTCGCTCGTCATCAGTTCTAGATGGTACCGGTACACTGTAGACTACAGCTTGTAGCAGTAGCCTACAGGTACAGGTACATGTACACAAGCCTCGGACGAGCTTTTGAGGAGCCGTGCTCGTGAGGTTTTTTGAGGAGCACGAAAATCGCACGAGCCGTGCTCGTCGAGGTTTTAGTGCTCGTAGCCATTATCAATTTCAGGGGGGGAGCACGGAAAAGTGAACCCATTTTGCTCGTTCTGCTCGTTCCTGAGCGATCTAATTTGCCGAAAACAGTGTTTTATTTTACTGGCTATTAATCTACTGCAAATATTGCGATCTGAAAGCGGTATTTCCTGAGAAGAGCAATGGTGCTTACTCGCGCCCAAGCTGCTGCTGCAGCCGCTGCAGAAGCCACGGCACATGCCGAAGCCCAAGACGCTACACACTCCGCTTATATCACTGCCCATGCTGCGACTTTGGCTGAAGGCCAACCAGCTCCCGCCCACACTGCACAACCATCCGAGATCCAAGATGATTCCCCTGGCTTCAATCACCGTGAAGGCACCGCCATCGTCCCACACGTGGCTACGACGCAGTCACCAGCGTTTGAACTCTCTCCAAGCGCAACCCAACACATCATGAACATCGCGCAGCACTTCATTACACAGACCCAGGCTCTTGCTGAAGAGCAGGCCATGTTCCAGCATCACCAGCGTGGGGAAAACGACGCTCAGAACGCGGCGCTGATGGCTGTCCAAGCTTCGACGGAAACAAGGGTGCAGCAGCTCACTGAACAACAACGTGCAATTGCCCATCAGCTTAGTGAAGCACTAGCTACGACACAAAACGAGCTGGCGTCTCAATTCCAGCAAATGCAGATGCTGGAAGGGGATCGAGTTATGCAGATAGAGAGATTCGTCGACAAGAAACTGGGTGAGGCTCTACAAAAGGTGAATCAGTCGAGTCAAGCGATTAACTCACAGACGGACGTCGCTCAGAAGCTTTTGGTCGAGTTCGAACAAACTGTCGCCAATAGCCAAGATGCTTTCGCCAGTCACATTCGTCAAGTCGTTGAAAGCGAGCTAGCAAACCTGCAGCATGATTCTTTAAGTGCAGTGCAAGTACAGAGAGTGGTGGACGAAACGGTATCTGCAGCTATTGCTGAGGCAAAACAAACAATCGATGCAGAGCTCCAGCGTGCCCGCAGCGAAATTCAACGTGAAATTGCAACCAGGATGGAGGAACCAGTGCGGCATTTGGTTTTGGAGCTGACAACGCAGGCGGCACGTCAACTGGAATCTCGCGTGCAGAGTCTGGTTACGAATACACAGTCGGAAATGAACCTACAAATCCAACGCCAAGCGGATGCAACGTCGGTTCTGCGTGAGAAACTGCAGAAGCAGCAAATGCGCTTCAAACATCGGTCGAGTCGAATTGATGAAGCATTGCTAAAGACTTCTATACAGGATGTGCTGCTTAACAACCCAGATTTAGTGAGTCATGAGCGACAAGAACAGCGGCAACAATCAAGCACAGATTCGAGTGGCGATAAAGACCACGGAGAGTTTGCAGAGCAGCTCAATGCCACACTTGAGCGCAGTATCGGAGCAGCAGCTACGACGATCGGCAACGCTATCAACGGTGGAATGCGCAACATAGCCAAGTCCTCGCTCAGGCGTGATGAAGATAGCGACTCCGACGATGACATCTGGATGAGTCCGAAAGACCGTCAAATGGAGAATCGGATGAAGGAAGCGTGGCGAAAAGCTTACCTATGTAGCAAAGCTGATCACGCCTCTTCTGAAGGAAAATTGAACCGTGAAGGCAAGAACGCTTGGGTCAATCAGATCGACAATAATTCGGAAGTTCAGGCTCGGAATGGCAAGGGCTGTGAAGCACTCATTTCATCTCCGCAAACTCAGTTGCATTTAACCGGCGGAGCCGCGCTTAATCCCAGTGTACTGCTGGTGGTACCGCCTACTCAGACACAGATCTTCGTCCAGAAGGAAACGCACTATGGACGCCATCTACAGCCATCTGCGATACTGCGCCGCCAGTCCCAGGGGCTTGAGCAACCCCGGCAGCCTGCGCCACGCCAAATTCAGCCCCGGTATCGCCATCGCGAGACCCATCCTCCTGTTTCACCACGACTTCAATCTGGAGAATATCTGCACCAAGTCCAACACCACCGCAAGGAAGCTCACACAAATCAAATGCAGCGGCTTGTGAATAGCCTTCAACAAGAAGTTTCTGCGAGAGCGGAGATGGCGGCACAGCGGTATTCTCCAAATAAATAAGACTCTGTGAGCAGGGGTGGAACGGCTGCATATTCAAGAAGAAAGAGTTAAGCCGCGTTTGAGAGCGAAATCAGGTACGCATCCACGAATTGACGTCTAGGGGTGCAACATGTACCCCACCTTGCACTACAAAACTAATCCGATCATTGACTGTAGACACGAAACGGAGCTGTGCATTTAATGTAAGTAATATCTGTTTTCAACACTTTTCAATTGTTGTACTCGTATCTGTAGTCGCTGTACAGTATCTGTGTTGGCTGTGGCTGAGGACCCTGAGTTCAATGACTCGGAAGTTGTCGAGATCCTGGACGAGCACAAGAAGACACTCGACACGAACCGGAAGCGGACTTCGAGGTGTCCGTTCTGACGTTGCGCGACGTTGCCACAAAGTACAAGCACGGCTTGAGATCTGGCGAGGAGGGGTTTTGACGGACCTGATCAATGAATACTTCACGGTGGAAACAGTGCACGCGAACTCGCACAACAATGAGGACGTGGTGATGGCACTGCACCAGCAGAACTCGTCTCACCTGGACAAGGTCTTCTCTATTGCTCGCTCGCACAAGGCGTTGGAGTCGAAGAACAAGCTGTTGCTGCAACTTCTTGCTCAAATGGCGCGCGGTACTCCTCGCAAGTCCGTGAACCGCTGCTTTCGTGCCGCTACTCGAGAAGCTCGCTACCTTCAAAGAGAAGCAGTACTCACTGGTGGCTTTGGAAGCATGTCAGCTTCTGATTGACAACAAGATGCCGTCGTACCGTGACCGTCTCAGCCACGTGGCGAAGGTCCGTCAAGGACTACCTTGCTAACGGTTCGTCGACGAACATCGCTGAGGCCTGCGCGAAACCTTCTGGGCCAGTCGCAGCCGCTGTGTGACCTGCTTATTTCGCTCCTCGACCACGAAGACCAGAAGACCCGGGAATTGGCTCTGGAATTGCACGCGCAACGTGTGTACCGGTCGTATCTCATCGAGTCGATGGAGACGATGAGCTTCAACGACATCTTTGCCAAGATGTTCCAGTTCAAGTCGCCTGTTGTCGACGCGCAGGCGGTGGGTGTTGCCCCCGCTGAGAGTTACGATGACCTTGCCAGCCTGCTGCGACGCAACAGCTCGGCCAGCTCGCTGGACCTGGGCGAGCACAATCGGAGGGGCGCAGTGACGACCAAGAGACCGTGGACAACCCCTGCCCAAGCCTGTCGAGATACCAGGAGATCTCCCCGGACTTCGAGCGTCACGGCGCTATTGTCCGCCTCACTAACCTGGAAGCCTTCAAGAACGCGTTCCCGGACGTGATGACGTTGTTCCCGCTCGCGAAGACGACGTTGTCGGTGCGCAAGGACCCTCTTGTCAATGTGCTTCACGTGATTCTGGTGGACGAGCACTCGGAGGAGACGAACCTGCTGGAACAGGCCGAGGCGTACCTCAAGTTAGTGGGCCAGAGCCTCCGCTCGCACAACATCCGCCATGTGACCTTCTCGGCGCGCCCGCAGAACATCGAGAACATCTCGGCCCACAACGCTGACATGGCGTTGTACCCGAACATCTACACCGTCTGAACTACAGCGAGGACAAGATCGTGAGCCACATGGAGGCCCCACTCGCCTACAAGCTGGAGCTGCGTCGTCTGCAGAACTACAGCGTGACGCCGTTGGCATCAGAGAACAAGAATGTGCACTTGTACCTGGCCAAGATGAAGGAGTCTGACGCGCACATCGACCGCTTCCAGCGCATCTTCGTGCGCGCGGTGGTGCGTCAGCTTGACCACGACGGCAGTGGCTCGCGCTCGCAATACAACGCGTACCCGGGCTCTGAGCGCTCGCTTGTGGATGCGCTGAACGCATTGGAACGTAACCTTTCCAACCCGCTCGTGACGAAGTCGTCGCTGCCGATCAAGACCAACCAAGTGTACCAGAACATCCTGCCTCAGGCGATCGTGGACCCGCAGTACCTGGAGGGCGTGATTCGCATTCTGGCGTACCGCTACGCCGAGCGCCTGGAGCAGTTTAGCGTTGGAGCTCAAGATCATCGCGCGGTTCAACAGCGAGGCCCCGGCAATCCCTGTGTGTCTCGTTGAAGAGAACCCGACTGACTACGTGGTGCGTGTGCAGGCTCACGTTGAGGTTGGCGACGACAATCCTATCTTCACCTCCATCGGCGACGAGACCCACGGCGAGCTTGACGGTATGCCTGTCACGACGCCGTACCCGATCGTCTTCCCCTTCGACAAAAAGCGTCAGATGGCTAAGGCGAGGTGTACGTGTACGACTTCCTGGAGCTCATCGAGTACAACCTGGCGTAAGTACGTGCAGCAGCGCACGCGCGGCGGTGGCGCGAAGATCGCCATCTCGAACCTGCTGATGGAGGTCCGCGAGCTGATCCTGAACGCGACGGGCAAAACCATTACGGAGATCACGCGTCCTCGCGGCCAGAACGACATCGGCATGGTGGCATGGCTGCTGACGTTGTACACGCCGGAGTTCCCAGATGGACGTGGGATCATCATCATCGTTCAAGGCCGGTTCGTTTAGCACCCGTGAAGACACGCTGTTCGACCTGGCTTCGAAGCTGGCTCGCTCCAAGGGCATTCCTCGCTTCTTCTTCTCGGTCAACGCTGGTGCTCGCATCGGTATGGCCGAGTCCATCAAGGGCCTGCACAGGTCTGCTGGAAGGACGAGACAAACCCGACCAAGGGCTTCGAGTACCTGTACCTGACGCCCGAGGACTACAGGATTGCGTCCGCTGACGGTGCTTTGAACGACGAGCTGCTGGTAACCAGGACGGGTGAGGAGCGCCATGTGTTGAACGACATCGTTGGCCGCGAGATCGATCTTGGCGTGGAGTGCCTGCGCGGCCGCGGTACCATAGCTGGTGAGACGTCGCGTGCCTACCAGGACGTGTTCACGCTTACGTACGCCTGTGGTCGCAATGTCGGCATTGGTGCTTTACCTGGTCCGTCTGGGCCACCGTACCGTGCAGAATACTACGCACTCGCCGGTCATCCTCACGGGCTACCAGGCGCTGAACAAGCTCATGGACAAGGAGGTGTACACGTCAAACGACCAGCTTGGTGGCGTGAAGATCATGCACACGAACGGTGTGACGCACCTGACTGCCAAGAACCACCTATCGGGCATCTACTTGATCCTCGAGTGGTTGAGCTTCGTGCCGGCGGTGCGTCGTAGTCCGTTGCCGATCCGCGACCTCACTGGCGTGGATGCGATTGAGCGTACGGTGGACTTCTGCGCTAAAGACAAGAGCACGCAATACGATCCGCGTGCGCTCCTGGCGGGTAAGGTTGACAAGGCTACCGGTAAGTGGGTGTCGGGATTGATGAACAAGGTCGTTCTGCGAGACGCTTGATGGCTGGGCCAAGAGCGTTATTGTTGGCCGTGGTCTTCATGGTGGTATCCCTGTCGGTGTGGATCATCCCGGCTGACCCAGCTTTCCCGGCATCACAGGAGAATCTTATGCAGCAGGCTGGTCAGGTGTGGTTCCCGGACTCTGCTCACAAGACTTCGACTGCAATCAAGGACTTCAAGGGTGAGGATCTGCCGCTGTTTATCCTCGCTAACTGGCGTGGATTCTCCGGCGGACAGCGTGACATGTTCGACGAGGTGCTCAAGTTCGGTGCGGCTATCGTAGACGGTTTCGCCAACTACGAGCAGCCCGTGTTCGTGTACATCTCGCCGTTCGCCGACCAGCGTGGTGGGGCCTGGGCCATGGTGGACCGTATCATCAACGAAGGTATCATGGAAATGTACGCGGACCCGCAGGGTCGTGGTGGTGTGCTGGAGTCAGCCAGATTAAGTACAGCAAGAAGCAGTTTCTGCAGACCATGCACCGCCAAGACGACTAGTTCAGAAGCTCTACACTGTCGTCCACAACGAGAACTTTGAGGACTTTGTTTGTTCAAGAGTACATGTATTAGTTATTCACAGTGCTGACTTCTCTTCTTCTTCTTCTTCTTCTTCGTTAAATTCCCTAGAAATACTGGTACTTGAAACAAACTCGGCAAGAATATCTGGATTAACGTCGTCCATGTAGAGGTCCGGGTCGATGTCAAGCAGAAGGTTCGAAGGCTTGTGAAAGCGGTGCTGGCCCCGAGGTATTTCTTCGCATTGCAGAAGATTAACGAACGCTGGATTCCTGTTTATAAAGATGCCCATGTCAATGGTGTCTCCCGACAAGCTAGTTCGTTGTGCTGACACCATTTCGCCACTGACGCTGAAATCCCTCTCAATTTGACATGACGAAACAGGAATCGAGAAGAGCACACGTACCGCTTTTGGGATGATTCGGTATTGTCCGGAATGCTCAAGCCGCTTCCAGAACTCAAGCACCGTTTCTTTCGCAGCCATATTTGCGTTGCGCTCGACATCAACCATATCATCCATCCAGCGATCCAATTCATCTTCAGCGCGTTTATCAACGCGAGGTGCCACTGCAGGCCTTGTGCGCGGTGCAAACCGTGCCTCTAAACGACTCAGCTGAGGTGAAGACGCGTTCACGTGGCCTGTGACACCATCTAATGGTCCGGCCACCTTCTTTAGCAAGGATAGTAGGTTTGATCGAATTTTGTCATTGACTGCGTTTAATCTGGTGACGGCTTCCTTGCCCTTTAATCCATGCTGCCGGCAACACAGGATCACAGCGCGGTTGAGTGATTCCTGGGTGTTTTTGTAGATTGGGTGAAGTTTCAACATCATTTCCAGCACGAAATCACACTTATCAAACATAGAATCCTTGTAATACCGAGCGAAAAAACGTTCGTCAAAAGCTTCGCGTAAGAGATCACGGATCTTCGCTGCTAGAGGTGTCAAGGAGCTCGCTGGTATCCACTGTGGCTTCTCATCCGTTGACAGGTAATGTAAGATTGGTTGACCGGGGCAAAGATTGTCAATGCGGATCATGTACAGCGACATCAGTACTTCTACCTGCTCTGGCAGCTCTGCCTGGCATTTAAACTTCAAATCCGCAACCGGGGCAAGCAGAGATAGTGTTTGGACGAGCTCGGAATGGCAATTTTCCAGAGGAAAAGCGGGAGGTGGTCGACGCTCGTGAATAGCACGGTCCGCTCGTATCTTGTACCACTCGACAACAGCCTCCCATTTGTCCAGTACCCGTCTCATCGCATTCGTCGTGCTCAGGAATCGTGATGTAGAGTGCCCGATAAGACGTTTAGATGCTCCTTTTGTTTTCTCCTTACACAGCTCACCAAACAAATCTCCAGCCGAGGATACCAGCTTCACATTCGAAATAACAGTCGTCATCTTCGTAATTAGGCTCGCCATTTCAGGGTTGGCCTCTTTACTTCTCCTTCCACCCAGCCCACACGACATTTTGGTGGCGGCATGGGCCACGTGGGCAAAACACCACTCCCAGCGCAGCTGTAGACTCGAACGCAGCATAAATTTGACGTCGCCACCCGCGTCGCTGGTCGCCCCGAAGAAGTGTTGGGGCTTCAAGTCGAAGTCAGCTAATGAACTCGTCAACCACATGCGAAATGGCTTTTGGATCCCACCTTCCCGCTCACTATAAGCCGGGTTAAACGGTTTTGTCCCGAGAAGGACAGAGTTGAATTGCCAGTCTTTATCGACCAGGTATACCCTCAGCCCCAGATATTTGTCGTTCGTAGTTTTGCATGTCCAAAAATCGGCGACGAGTGTGAAGTTCGGGTAAACCTCTCGGTTATCAGCAAGGTACTCCATCATCTCCTTCTTGGTGGACTGGTACAGCTCGACGATGGCCGCACTAACACGCTTGGAGCCAAGGTCCGTCTGCATTTCCTTCTTCACCACCAGCGCTTTCAGCATTCTCGACTCTTCATATTCACCACTTCTCAGCGGCAAATTGTGGTTGACAATTTTCAGTGTTTCCAGCAGTAAATTCAGCCGAGCCGGATTGTTAGCGAACAGTGGTGAGGCGCGGAGCTTGTCGATCTCGCTATCTCGCTTCCTCTTGCCAGTGACTTCAACGTCTGTCTTCGGCGACGCCAGATTATGCACCAGTCGAAGATGGTGCGCAGCTCGGGATGTCTTTCCTGTTGACATCCGGTAGAGATTCTCACCTGAAGTTCTGCACGTTTCATCGGCCAAACACGCCCACCGGACAGTGAGCTTGTTGTTCTCATCGCGGTACTCGACCCTCACTCCCCACTTAAAAATGTAGGAAGTCTCGTTCTCTGTAGGAGGAATCACCTTGAACGGCCCTATCGACTGGAAGTTTGCGATGGCTTGCTTTACTGCAGCCGGAGGCTTCAACGCAGACTGAGGTTGCTGCATAATTCACTTGCTAGCGTCAACAGCAACACCGCCGGAAGAAGTGGTTCTTGCTAACTCTTTTGGCCAGGATCGCGGTTGTCGTCGAAGGTCGAGCGCCGAGAGAAGCAGGGCGCTCCTGCCGTGAAAATCTTACAATGCCATTTGCGATCTTAGATCACAAATGCAAAATTTCGAATACATTTTTTACCAATCACATTTCCTTAGAACGAGCACGCACCCGACCAAATGGGTACATGAACGAGCTCGAACGAGCATTCGAGTCAGCGTGCTCGTGGTTTTCGAACTTAAAGCTTACGAGCGCGAATTTCGTTGTTTTCGTGCTCGCGCACTTAACGACGAGCAGCGAAGTTCGCAATTTCGTGCTCCCCTAACCCGTGCTCGTCCGAGGCTTGCATGTACACATGTACCTACTGTACCTGCTGCAGGTCCTGCATACATTGTTGCCGAACTTCACTGCCAGCATTGCTGGCCCAGCAACAACTTTAAGATACTTTCTTGACGAGCTGCTACCAGCTTCAACGACACCGAGATGATGGCCATCTGATAACCGACCGAATACCGGTTCTCATCCCCAAATTGCGAGAAGACCTTGAAGTTGTCAGCCAATCGAAAGACCGCATCTACCGATCCCAACGTGGCAAAAGCGAACCTTTAGGTCAGCGTCTCCAATGCTCATTCACAAATTCGCCAAGCACAACACAAGCGCTTACGTGAGCAACCAACCCAACAGACCCAGTCCAAACCCCAAGTGGAGTGAAGAAAATGGTGCAGCACCAAGTGAAGGAATACTTCCCCAACGTCCCCAAGGTCACTTTCGAGGGCCAGAACGCCAAGGGAGCGCTCGCCTACCGCGAATACAACGCGTCCGAGGTGATCCTGGGAAAGACCATGGAGGAATGGTGTCGCTTTGCCGTCTGCTATTGGCACACCTTCGGCAACACTGGATCCGACCCGTTCGGCGGGGAGACGTACACGAACCGCCTCTGGAACGAGCCGTTGGAGAACACCAACCTGTCACCACCTGAGCGCCTACTGGAAGCCGCCAAGTGCAAGGCTGATGCGGCCTTCGAGATGTTCACCAAGCTCGGCGTCAAGTACTACACGTTCCACGACGTGGACCTGATCTCGGAAGGCGCCAGTCTGGACGAGTCTCAGACTCTCCTAGACGAGATCTCGGACTACCTATTGGACAAGCAGAATCAGACGGGAGTCAAGTGCCTATGGGGAACCACCAACCTCTTCGGCCACCGCCGCTTCATGAACGGAGCCAGTACCAACCCCGACTTGAAGGTGTTCGCGCACGCCGCGGCACGCGTCAAGAAGGCCATGGAGATCACGCAGAAGCTGGGCGGACAGAACTTCGTCTTCTGGGGAGGTCGCGAGGGCTTCCAGAGCATTCTCAACACCGACATGAAGGCAGAGCTCGACCACATGGCTGCCTTCTTTAAGCTGCTGGTGGCGTACAAGAAGGATCTCGGCGCCACCTTCCAGTTCCTCGTGGAGCCCAAACCTCGTGAGCCCATGAAGCATCAGTACGACTACGACGCCGCTACGGTCATGGCCTTCCTGCACAGCTACGGTCTGCAGAACGACTTCAAGCTCAACATCGAGCCCAACCACACGACGCTGGCGGGCCACGACTACGAGCACGACATCTACTACGCCGCGAGCTACAAGATGTTAGGTGCAACACGGGCGACCCGCTCGTGGGCTGGGACACGGACCAGTTCCTCATGGACGAGAAGAAGGCCGTGCTCGTCATGAAGAAGATCGTCGAGATCGGGGGACTCGCACCCGGGGGCCTCAACTTCGACGCCAAGGTGCGTCGCGAGTCCACGGACCTCGAGGACATCTTCATCGCGCACATCGGGTCAATGGACTGTTTCGCGCGCGGTCTGCGTCAGGCAGCTAAGCTGCTGGAGAAGAACGAGTTAGGCGAGATGGTCAAGCAGCGTTACGCGTCGTGGAAGAGCGAGCTGGGTGAACGCATCGTGGAGGGCAAGGCCACGCTGGAAGAAGTGGCGGCATACGCGAGGGAGTCCGGCGAACCGGATCACGTGTCGGGCAAGCAGGAGTTGGCCGAGCTGATGCTGTTCCGTGGCGTGCAGTAAGTGCAGCCTGTCGAGATATTTGGTCCGTGTTAATGACTGAACTGTTTCGTGGAGAAGGATATGCCAGCCGTGTTACGACATGGAGTAGTCAGTGTGGGCTTCGCATTGCTTGCTGTTGAATCGATAAGCACATGAAGATCGATAGCGAGGTTTCATATCTTCAATGGATTAATTTGTCATAAAGCTAAGCTACAATATGAGTGTGGTAAAATAATGGTAAAATAGGTTTGTAATTAAACATTTTAACTTTAAAAACGTTTTGTTAAGTAGTACTGGTGTTAAAACACCTGTTACCAAAATGATGTCAGCTCGCTTGGCGAAGCTCCTGCCGCTGGGCGCGACCACAGGTGCCTCGCTCTTCGCATCCTGCTCGGTTTCACGTGCCGATGTGTCGGCTTCTAGCTCCTCGATCCACACTCATTCCTACAGTGACGGGCAGCGACACCGTGCTCCTCGAATGATCATCGGAGACCCCGGTACGCTTTTGACGAGTATATTCTGTATTATTGCTATAAAAAATTAACATCTCCACTACTACCAGATGCATTTGCTCGCAAGATGAAGAAGTTTAAGCAGGACGGAGCTGATCAGTTATTGGTGATTGCCGATTTCGATCGGACCCTGACACCGTACTACAAGCAGAAGAGCGATCCAAAGGCCCCGCTAGAGCAGGAGAGCAGCAGTCACGGGCTGCTCATGACCAGTAGCGTATTGAACCCTCGTGTATGTGCTGGCGAGCAAGAACTCTTTGCGAAGTTTTACCCTGTGGAGATGTCCCCGACTCTATCAGAGAGGGAGAAGCTGCCGTTCATGGAGCAATGGTGGAACAGTGCACACACGTTGCTCATAGAGTACAAACTGACCAAGGAACAAGTGAATCAAGCAGTTGCTCTAGGCTCGTTAACCTTCCGCCAGGGTTTCCACCCGTTATTCAAATTGCTGCACGACCACCAAGTCCCGACGCTTGTCTTCTCTGCAGGATTGTACGACGTCATCCACGCTGCTTTGGAGCAAGAGTTTGAAGCTGAGAGCAAGCGCAAGGGTGACGCTGCAAAAAAGACTAACGATCGCGTGTTCACGCCTAGCAACGTGCATGTGGTTTCCAACATGATGCGCTTCGACGAGAAAGGAGTCATCGAAGGTTTCAATGGGAAATTGATCCACTCGCTCAACAAAACCGCTCAAGTGTTGCTGGATTCGCCACTGTGGAAGGACTCAAAGCTAAAGCGCCAGAACGTGCTGCTGTTGGGAGACTCGAGAGGTGACGTCCGTATGTGCGAAGGCCTGGACGCCGAGGAAATCATCCGCGTCGGTTTCCTTAACGTTCATGTGGACGAAGCATCGGAAGAGTATCTTGAGCTCTACGACGTTGTCTTCACTCATGACGCAAGTCTTGTACCCGTTCAGATGCTGGTTGAACAGATCGTAAGTTGAAGGGTAGTGTAGCCATGTCTAGAATGTGTTCTGAATGTAACGCAATCTTTAACGACCTTCGCGTCACAATCTCTTCCGCGATCCTCCCTCATACTAATAAACAAGTGCTCAGGATGTCGGCTAATCTCGAGGGTCTGGACAAGGAAGCGCAGGTGCTACGCGCCGCTGTCGACGGTAAACAAGTGGCCGAAGCCACGAAGCTCCTCGCACAGCTCAAGGTGCGTGTCCTCCTTGCAGTTCCGAGCTTATTTCTTTAATTTTTAATTCTTTTATTCGACTTTTTAGACAGCTCTGACGACGCTCCCGGCGCTTCCTCCGTGCGGAATCAACTCCCCCACTGCCAAACAGGAGCTGCAACTTGCCCGTATGCGTTTCTTTAGCTCTCTAGATTAATACTAAAGTAAAATACTCACCCGTGTCTCCTCTTTGCAGGCCACGTGCTGGAGAGCGCTACCCTGCTGAGTATTCTCCGAGAAGACATGACGGCGTTCGAGCGTAGTATGATCCAGCTCAAGGTCTACTATAGCAGCGGGTTGGAGCCGTCGCCGCTGCACTATCCGATCTTGGGCACGAGACTGTTGCAGCTCCTGGTGGAGAATCGCATGGCCGAATTCCACAATGAGCTAGAGCTGCTGCCTGAGCAGAGTCGTCAGGACCCCAACATTGCTTTTGCCGTCAAACTGGAGCAGTATCTGATGGAAGGGACGTACAACAAGGTGCTTGAGTCACGCACCAATGTGCCCAACCCGTACTTCCCCTTCTTCCTGTCGCAATTACTCCAGACTGTGCGTGAGAACATCGCCGACTGTGCTGAGGTGGCGTACCAGTGCCTGACGTTGGCGGATGCGCAGAAGATGCTCATTTTTGACTCTGCAGCTGAGCTTAGCACGTATATTCAGGATGAGAAGCCCGAGTGGATCGTGCGTGAAGGTCGAGTGTGGTTCAAGGCTCCCGAGAAATCGCTTGGCGCTTCGGACATCCCCTCTTTGAGACTAGTTGGCGAGACCCTTGCGTATGCGACGGAATTGGACCGTATCGTATAAGAGAAGGGCACGACAACAGAAGGAGATCGTGCGAACCAAGAAATAATAGCTCTGCTATTGCCGCTAACCGCGACGTTATTCACCCTTCAATTTGTACTTGTTCAATTCGTAACTCACTTGTTGTTCACCATTTTCACTCCAGCTACTGGTAGAAATACTTCTTCGTAACTTTCGTCTCTCGGCGCTTCTTTGAAGCAGGCGCGCCAAGAACCTTATCCAGCCAAACCTGCGTCTTCCCCGGGAGCGTCGTTCGTGACTCCCATACAGGAGCCTCTTGATTGATCCATTGGATCATGTAAATGACTTCCTTTTGCTGCGTCGTCACGTTCATCACCTCTCTGCGCTCATGGGCAGTCTTGATCTGATACTGGCATGTTCGCTTGGCGCGCTCGCGCTCCCGAAACATCTCAATAAGTCGTCGTGGGATATTCTCGTCTGGCTCCCACGTTAGCTCATCGTATCCATCCCATTTCACAAGATACAGATCTGCTTCCTTCTGCCGACGGCCTGCAGACATGAGCGCCCGTCCCTCCTTGACGCATAAGATCGCCTCGACAACGTACACGTCCTCCTCGTTCAGATCGAACATATCCTGCTCAGCTGCATCCTGATCGTCATCAGTAGAGGAATCCCTGGTCTTCTCCTCTTCCTCCTCCTCCTCATCTTCTTCTTCTTCTTCCTCTTCTTCTTCTTCGTCACTGTCATCTAAAACGATAGCAGACATAGAAGTCGCCCCAGGTTGAACGGATTCAGGCTTCTTCTCGTAGGACAGGTACTTGGTCTCAGCTTCACCTGAAACCACATCGTCCGCCCTAATCTTCGCCACAACTGCAGCTAGGTGGTCCCTAGAGGTTAACTGGGCATCTATTCCTTCTTCATTCATTGCATCAACCTCCTTCTTCTGCCTCTTTGGTGTCCTTCCTGCACGTTTCTTCGGCTTTTCTGGTGGAGGACTGTTCTCCAGTTCTGGCACGAATTCTGCTTCATCTGAATCCGAATACCCTCCGCTGTATTCCGGCTCCTCCTCTTCTTCTTCAGATTCATAAACCACTTCATCCTCATCCACGAATTTCTTCCGTCTCCGATCTGCTGTCGTCAACTTCCGCTTGTTGCGCTTCTCCACACGTAAAACATCGTCCAGCGACTCGGAAGAGGGTCTGCGACTCTGTTTCACCTTCTTCTTCTTCTTCTCCGGCGCGGATTCAATCTGGAACGTGGTCAGCAGCTCCATCAACTCAGCCGACGTACCTGCATTCTTGCCCTTGTCCAGCTCCAGCCACTTGGCAATGACCTTGTACTTGTTCGTACCAAACTCTACGTTCTGACACATGGCCAGTTTGCGTAGCTTCTTCAACACAGCCTTCTCATGTGGGCTCATCTCCACCTCCTTCTTCACCTCTGCAGAGTTGCTGTCAAGCTTCGTCGCCATTGAAGAGCTCGTCGTCTTTTTACGACTTTTCTTCTCCGCCTTGACACTTGGAGAGACCTTTCCACTGCGCGGAGAGGCGCTGGAGATTCGACTCTTGTTCTTTTGCTTCGTCTCCTCCTTTGCATCCAGCTTTGAGTCTTTTTCTTTACTTTTCTTCTTCTTCTTAGCCGTTGTCGACACTTCTTCACGGCGTTTGCTCGTACTTTTTGTCTTTTCCTTGCGACGTTGCAGCATTAATTTACGCTTGTTAAAAGCTTCTGTGACTTGGACCCACGTGGTTGTCAGCGACTGCTTCTCCGTCTGTAACTGGAGCGAGTCTGGAAGCGGAGGCGCTTCCAACAACAGTTTGGCCAGCACGTGGTCCATTCCCAAGTGCATCTTGCCGAAGAGCTCCAGCTGCTTGGAGCGCATCGGCGTGTCCTGCGTCATGGACATGCGGTGGATCAACGTCTTGGATGGAGAGAGCGAGGCTCAAAAGGTCTCGCAGCGATCGCTCTTCCTGTGATTGGGAAAAATGTATGGCAAGGATCATAATATAAACCGTTGGGATAATGCATGTACTAAATACGAAAAATAATTAGAATACTATCATTTAGGATTTTGACAAAGGATTTATTTTAGTTCAAATATAAATCTAGAAACTAAATTTGAAAAGGGTTTGATTCTCCACAAAAAAACGACTTCAATTTTTAGAATTTCTGGTTGAAGTGATCTAAAAATTAGATCGCGGCGATTTAGGCCTTGCTGGTGTGGATGTTGGAGATGTGGCCCTCGTCGTCGAAGGAGAAGGTCGATTTGACAGAGATAGGAATGTAGAAGATCTTGACGACCCCACGTACGACGACGTGCTCATCGTCTCCATCTTCGATGGCTGGCGGCTCCCATTTTCCTTCGATTTTGGTCTTTTCCAGGTACTCCTGGAACTGCTCCTTGCCCTTGTAGCTGCCGTCTCTCTGGCTGTAGAATTGAATGTCATCGCTCACGAGCTGCAGTGTCTCTTTCGTACGTTTCTCGAGACGCAACGCCACGTATTGCTTGACAATGTCCACATGTTCCTGCGTGACGACGGAGGCAACGCCCATGACTGGTTTTTGTTGGAACTCGGTACCGAGAAGGCTGCAAATTGAGAAGTGAGCGACATTGCCAGTATAGCGGACCAGGTTCGCAGTGGTCCTCTCCTCCTTGAACTTGAGCAAGCTTACTAAGCTGCTTTCGTTATTTTAGAACACCTCTTCTTTGAATGGTTTAACGTTAACGTTGAGTAGTCCACTTCCAAACGTTTGACACGGATGAATATGTACTCTGAACAGGACATCTAGAACTTCGCTGTAAAGCGAGGTTCTTTTAAAGAAGAGTCCTCTAATGTCTCCATTATTGGACCGTTGCTGGTCGACGATCAGTTTTTTAATTTCTCGACAACTTCAACTAGGCCTGTACCATCCTGGATAACCGTAAATCATATTAATCTCTCTCCTCCTTCATACTTTTCTTGATCTTCCACGTCGGACCATAGCAATAATCGACAGCCATCTGCCATGATCAAGCCAGGGAATAGGATGTCGTACTTAGTCGAATCCCTCCATTCCGCAGCTCTCTTCACAACGTCACTACCAAAATGGCTACGTCATCTGTCTCCGTGCCGGCGCTACAGGAGCGCGACCTCGAAGCTGTGGACGTCGACAGCCAATCCGACACGTGCTCTACCACCTCCAGCTTCAGTGTGCGCGTCGGTGGCGAGGAGAACGCCGTGCCGAAGCGACTGGACGGTTTGGAACTTGATCAACATGCAGAACATCTCACTTCGTACGTATAGATGTACTGCTTTCCTTACGTGTACTGACTTAGTTCAATGTACTTGTAGGGATCTCAAGAGCTTTAGCAATATTTCTATTGCTTTTCTAGGCTCGGGAGTGCTGGGTCTCCCCTACGCATTCCGAAAATGTGGCATTTTGGTACGTTTAACAAGATTTCGCACTCGAAATAATACTTAACCGTCGTGTTTTATCACTAGATCGGCCTGGCGACGCTCATTGGAGTTGCTGCAGTGAGTACGTACGCTATGATGCTCGTGGTGCACTGCAAGTACAAGCTCAAGCAACAGGGCAAGAACATTACCAAGTACGGAGAGATCGGGTACTTCGCTATGGGTCCTATTGGCTCTCTGGTTGTTAATACGGCCCTTGTGATCTCTCAGACCGGCTTCTCTATTGCCTGTGAGACTTTCATGCCGCAATTATTGATGAATTTCTCTAACTTTTTTTGTCATAGACCTCATTTTTATAGCGTCCAATGCGCACAAATTTCTGGATGTATCCAAGGCGCTCGTTGTATCTGTGTGTGTGCCTCCACTCATTGGGTTCTCGTTGCTCAAGCATATGAAGGACTTGGCCTACGTGGCTTTACTGGCCGATTTCATGTGCATTCTTGGACTGCTGGTGGTGCTCAACATTGATTTGAGCTACATGGATTTCGATCACGACGACATTGAGGCTATAGGCGTCGTATCGGCCATCCCATTCTTCTTCGGTGTGGCCAGTTATTGTTTTGAAGGAGTGGGGATGGTGCTGCCATTGGAGAACTCGATGCAGAACAAGCAGAACTTCAAGCCGATTCTAGTCAGCACAGTGGTGATCATCACGTCATTGTACGCTACGTTTGGTATCTGTGGGTATCTCGCTTTCGGTGATAGCACAGATGCAGTGATCACTCTCAACTTCGAAGGTAGCGGCAGTTTGGTGACGCTTGTCAAGGTTTTCTTGTGCTTGGGGCTCTTCTTCACGTACCCGGTGATGCTGTTCCCGGTCTTTGAAGTGCTTCAGCCAATGATGGCGTGCGGTAACAAGCTTGAAAGTCCAGCAACTACCCAGAAGAAGGGCGTCGTCTTACGCGCTGGTATTGTGTTGCTGACTGCGGTGATCGCTGCTGGGGTCCCAGGTACGAAACGTGCTGTCGGTTCAGCCAACGATTCCCAACTCATGTGTCTTTATGTCCAGATTTCGGTCGGTTTATTTCATTCATCGGCTCCACGTGCTGCTCATTGCTAGCTTTTATCCTGCCAGCATTTTTCCACCTACGTCTCTTTAGTGATGAGCCAGCAACGTGTGGAAACCGGTTGCACCAGCTATTCCTATGCGCGATGATGCTCTTGGGTTGTGCCATGCTAGGCGCTGGCGTCTTCGAAGCGATTGAAAGTGTACTCTAGATCCCAGTCGCTACGATGTTTGACTCATTCATAGATAAAATGTCATAAATGTTACCTACTTCCAATGTTCTAACACTCAGCAGCAAGCAAACACTTGCCTTCCCATCGTTTGGTGTAGTACGAGTTGATTCTCCGTCCAGCGTCGCGCCAACTGATCCATTCGGCACGTTCTTCCTCCGTTAACGTAGGTAGAAGATCCTCTGTCATGTCGTGATCCGTATCAGGGTTGTGCAGCAGCATCGATTCCGTCACCTTGTCGTACCGCAGCCGTTCGTGTCCTCGCACCACCGACATCTTCCGAGTCGGGTTGTTGCTGTACACAATACGTTCTCCGAATTTGATCTTCCGTTTGAGTGATCGGCCAACTCCGTCCTGCTCGAAACCTCCGTCCGGTACTCCAGTGATGTCTGCTAAGGTATTCAAGATATCGTACTGCTCTGTGGCGTCGTCCATGACCATCCCCACAGCATTTCCGAGTCGACCTTCAGCCACAATTGCACCAGCCACTCGAGTAGCTGACACATCACGATCTTCAGGGACGTCATTCCCGAATTCCGGGCCTTGTCCGTGGTCACCAGAGATCACAACGATTGTGTCTTTGAGGATTCCTGTGGCTGCCATCCGGTCCATGAACTTCCCAAACTCCATGTCGGTAAAATACCGGATCTCGAGGTAGTTCTTAATGTTGTCGGCGTACTTTTGGCCCTTGTACAAGGCGGAGAAGTCGGGTTTCTCAGCTTCGTCGTACCATTTCGGTCGCTGCTTGTAGTTTACGTGGCTGGAGATCGTGTAGTGCGTCAGGAAAAGCGGCTTCTTGGCTTCTCCCTTGGCTACACGAGCAGATTGTTCCTTTGTCTTGTTCACGAAGAGATCACCGAGAAGCTGGAAACTCAAGTCATCGTGTACGCCCCAGTTCAGACCTCGGTGTTCCGGTCCTTTCCAGTCTCCAGGTTTGATTCCTAAGTCACTCTGAGCGAGTTTCATCATTTCATCCCGACTCCAGACAGTGTCGAAGCCATGGGTAGGCAGGAAAGCGTCCCAGCTGTCGTAGTTCGTTCTACATCCAGTGGTGAAGAACGTCTCGTACCCTTTAGATGTGAAAAGCTGTGGGAGACCAGACAAGTTGGTTTCTCGCTGGCCTCCAGTCATTCCAGACTTGGTCACGTGGTCGTACGGAAGCTGGGCGAACAGTAGACTCTCCACGGATCTACTTGTTCTCCAACTGGACCAGTAGTTCCGTAGAGCAATCCCCCGCTTCGCCCACCTGTCGAAATTGGGGGTGATAGTCATGTTGTTGCCCTTGAAAAGGTTGGATGGGTCTTCATCGCCCACGAGGTAGTGCGAGTCATGGAAGCGGAAGGACTCAATCACCAGGAGAAGGACATTTGGAGGGTCTTTCTGGTCCACATTGACGTCGAACGCGAGTTTCCCTTGGAACCCGGTAGTACGACGGTAGAGCGTGTCATTTCCGAATAACTCGTGGTTCTCCGTAGCGTGGTGGATGTACGTCTCAACCCACGGGAGGTTGCTGTCGTCTAGGGAGGACGTACTACCATCGACATTCGGCTGGAAAGCGTGACCGAAGAGCTCGTTGACTGTCGTGTTAAGTGCTGAATACGCGATGAGTGGCGAACAAGCACAGCTTATAGCTACAACCACCATTGGGAAGAGAATTAGGCCAGTGCAAGCAATCATTCCTCGCTGGAAGAGCTGGCGTTTATCCGTTCTACCGCTTTCCTCTTTGTCCAGAGGCAGACACTGGGTCGTATCACTGTCATCATCCATGGAGGTTGTCGTCTCCACCTCGGAGCACTCAGTAGCGTCGTTAATATCGACAGTCACGTACTTGGAGTCTTTTTCTTCACTCTTGTCGGTCTCCTTCTCTTTCGTCTCGGTTTCATTGGTAACAGGAGGTTCTTGAACGTCATTGGAGCTTTGTTGGTTCTTGGTACTACCAGTCAGACGTAAGATATCGTAAGCGTATAAACCTCCAAGTGGCAAAGCTATCTGAGTCGGGTTCCACCTTGCAAAATCAGCCCATGGAGCTCTCGTACGAACAATAGCAAACGTCGTCGCTGCTAGGACAAGAGCGGAGGCATTCACACAGGCGTCAGTGATCTCTTGGCTTGAGACTTCGAAGGAACTGGCGTTGTCCTTCTCCTGAATGGCCATCACGATGATGTCGAAGGTGAATCGCATGTCCCTCAGCCGCACAATGAGAACATCCGCCACTACTGGGATAGTGAAACCCACGAACAGCAGCCACGAGATGGAGAACGATAGAAACTTGCCAACACCCCGAAAAGCAGCTCTGGAAGTGATAACAACCGGTTTAAACTTGTCGAATAACCACAAAATACAGGCGAAATACGTGACGCAGACGAAATCCTCCAAGAATCCGAGCGTCAAGGCTCCAAGTACGACACCGACAGTAGCATCGTCCGCAGTAGCGTACATGGAAATCAGTGCACTAAGTGCGACGCAGCGGTAGATGAAGAGGAAGAACAGGGTGAAAGTGTAGACGAAGGCCCAGCCAAGCCACGGGTAGTCGTGCTCCATGAACTGTCGATAAAGCTCTTGCGGTCGACTCCATCTCGACTTGGACATGATTCCGTTCTCGTCCGACGTGGACGCTTTATCACTTTGTGTCATTGTCGAATGTGGTAGGTACCTATTGAGGCCCAAACACGGCTAACCACACACTGACACGGACGAAAGCAAAGTGAAGTACAGCCGCAGTCGTCGGGTTGCTGTGGAAAATCTCCATCTTCCGATGGTGAGGCAGTTCCCGAGGATAAAGAGGAGTCTGAGCCAGGACGACTTTGCCGCCTATACATGTACCTTGAGGTATTATACTGCAGACACGCCAAACGTTTATGGCACGCTTGTGTGTACCATCCGGTCGTCCTAGCGTCTGTAATCTCTCCCGAACTTTGAGTCGAACAGTAAAATTCAGTGCACAGTGCTGTGTTTACTGCTTGAGCACATGCTGACGTGTTTTCCGGTGCAAACTTCTTGTCATTCTGATCCCAAATGCCTTTTTTTTTAAATACAAAAGGCCTATTTTAGTGTAAAGCTGCCGATATCTGCAGCTCGGCCGTACGCTGAAGCCCATCGAACAGCCATTTCGGAGCGATTTCCAACTGTCTTTGGACTTCTGCCACCTCCTTCGGATACATGTCAAGCCACGGTAATGGCATTATAGAGTTTCCTCCGTTGTCACGCAGAAACTGGTCGACGATGGCTTGGGCCTTGCCCCTGTCGACGTTGAGCTATTGTAGCAGCATCTAACGGAACTAGAGACGAACTTCCAATAGCTCGATACCCTTCAACAGCACTCCAGAACTTCCTGTTCAATTCGACCGCCTTTTGAACCGGTTGGCGAGTAGCATCTACCCTCAAACCCACAGGATCAGAGGAGGTATTTTCCAGAATCGACGGAACTTGGGCAACTCTCAGAACTGGTACCTGGTACGTTTGTGGATACAAAATGGCGTAAGCGTCCTGTATATTGGACGGTATTGGTTCCGCTGCAAACTCACGCCACAGACGTTCCTTTTCCGTCTTCGAAAGTGGTTCCATCCCTTCAAAACCTGTCAATTCCACTGGTTTCTCGACACCATTAGGTTTTGGAACCACCACACGAGCTCCTTGTAGAGCTAGAGCATCAACCGCCAAAGGTTGGTGTAGCTGATGACTGCGTATCGTTTGGAAGGTGGCGCAGTCTTCGGTTTATCAAGTTTGACAAGCTGTGGTGTATTTCTGATTATCAAGCCACTTCCAACCGTTCCTGCAATGCAGATTTGCAGTCCACTTCAAGATGGTGGCAAGAAGTCCGCCACCACTTGGGGATTTGCATGGTGATAGCAAGCAGGAGCTCTCCTTTACTTGGGTTGTGATTACGGCGCGTCGCTGGACGCCAACTTGCAGCTACAAGTCCTACCTGGATTTCTGGTAGCCGTTGAGGCACCAACAAGAAGGTCTAGGCAGGATATTTAGCTCACTCTTCAATTTGCTCTTGACTGAGCAAGTAGTCGCACAATATACTTGGCTAACTACCTCGCAGATTGGCCATCTGCCCAGCTTGGAGTACTTTACCTTCAACTACTTCCGGAAAATACCACAAAGAATTCTTTAGTGAATTTCTCACCGACGTCGTGTCGTGAGACTTGCTGAAGGAGCGTCATGCCCAACCGACGCACTCAAGATGACGAGGAGACGAAGTCCTCCGACTTCGCGGTTCCCATTTTTGCGCCTGTGGTCCCACCGACGATCACATCCATCTCCCACGAAGAACTGGTGAAGTGGCGTGGGCTACGGCGTGAATATGAGGCTAAGATGCGCGCCAGAGTTCGGATCTCCGGCGAAAACTACGACTTGGTTACGCAGCCTATCAAGGAGTCATTCTCCGACAAGCTACTGAAGGCGTTCTGCACCTTCCGTCTCGGAATCGACGTCGCTGATGCTACTGACGAGATTCTGCTAGCGGAGCTCGAGCGGCTGCTCGGCAGCGTCAAGAATGATGATATTCCTGACATCGAGGAGCTGTTCCAGACGAAACTCCGTATGGATCTGCGAGAATCCGATGTCGACGCACGAGTCCTCTCTTATTTCCAGCGTTTTGACGAAATCGTTGAAGAACATGGACTAGAAGAGTGTTTTCTTGGAGCAGATGGTGAGAAAGAGAAGTGCAAATGCATCCTTACTTCGCTAGCCCCACCGGCTCTCAAGGCTGAAGTCAAAACCATAGTTCAGTGGAAAAGAAAGGATGCCGCCTCCGACCTAAGAAAACTGTTCGATATCATCTCCCAGAAAGCTAAAGAGCACGAGCGTCACTTCCAACAGAACAAGCGCTTGAAGAAGAACCAACCAAGCTGCAGTGATGAAAAGCCTAAGACTACACCCTCTAAACCTGCTGGGAAATCCGCCAGCAAGCAGTCTCTAACCGGTTCCGCCCCGAACAACAGCAACCGCCGGGTGTCCTTTGCAGAGGCTAAACCTTCCGTGTCTACAACGAAGAAGTCAACAGACTCTACAAAGTCCAACGCTGTCCGTGAGCCTCCGTCGCCATGTCCTAAATGTCAGGCCTTGCATTGGCTAAAAGACTGCCCAGAAGCTACAGATGCTGAGAAGACCGAATTGAGGCAGAAACTGAGGGACGAGAAGAAAAAGCGTCAGTCTCGGCTCAAACGCCTGAGCGAAGTGCTGCCGCCCACCTCCCGGACGGCTACTATCAATGGAATTCTTCAATTGCCTTGTTGTCCAGATACTGGGTCGACTTACACCGTTATAAGCCGATCCCAGTGGGAAAAGCTTGTTGCCGCTGATTCTACTGTCGAGCAAGTACCGATCGATCCGCCAATCAATATCCTCACATATGGGAAGATTCCAGTGGTTGCGGACGCAAAGGCCATGCTCCATGTGTTAATTAACACAGCAGCTGGACCTGTCGAGCCGATGGAACCTGTGGAATGCCTCATTGTTGACTCAATCGATGATGAGTTTATTGTTGGCCGTGATCTACTACTGAGTCTTGGTATAGACGTAGACCGACAGCTTGAGCAGCTCGCCAGTCGCGGAGGTGGCGATACTGATGGAGATCCGTTTGACTTGGAGGTTGGAGAGCCCCGTGGATACCGACCAACCGGTACTTGACGCTTTGGTACGTTCGGCGGTCGAAAACCTGATTGAAAATGCCGTGGAGTGTGGATTTCCAGCCGACAGAGTGGAAGAATTACGCCTCTTAGTTTTTGCCTATGACATTTGGCGTCTCGAACTGCGCGGTGACCCACCTGCAAATGTGCCACCTCTGGAGATTCGTCTGAAAAAAGGAGCTCAGCCGACCAAATGTAAGCCTCGAAAATATCCGCCACATATTCGAGAATTTTTACGGAGCTTTAACCAACAACTTGTGGAATTAGGATTCGTCTACGAAAACCCATCAAGCCGCTGGGCAAGCCCTGTACTTCCTGTCAACAAATCGGCTGACCTTATGGATCTACGCCAAACAACGGATTATCGAGCGCTGAACTCTCAGACCGAAGTTATGGCCGCTGTTATGCCAATTCTATCTGTTGTAATGGAAAATGCACGTGGAAAACGACACTTTGGTTTGTTTGATTTCTTGAAGGGGTTTTGGCAACTCCCGCTTGCTGTGTTCTGTCAGGAGTGGCTATCTTACATGACGGATGAGAAGATCTTCACTCCCACCAGAGTACCCCAGGGCAGCAGTGACTCTGCCATTTTCTTCCAGTCTACAATGGAAAAATGTTTCGCCCCATTACTCTACAAGCACTTGTTAGTGTGGATCGACGATATTTTGTTGTTTGCCGACGACATCGAAACCTATTTGGAGAAATTACGTGAATTTTTCTCGTTACTAGATCACTTTGGGCTTAAACTTAGTGCTGCAAAGTGCAAACTCTACCAGCGCCAGGTGAAATGGTGTGGTAAAATCTTAGACGGCAATGGGATCCGTCACGACCCCTCTCGAGTTGACACACTGCGTGCAATTCCGTTTCCTACCACTGCAGCAGAGCTCCAGGGGTTCATCTGCGCGGTGAATTGGATGCGAGATAGTCTGATCGATTTCGCTCGGCAGATTGCACCCCTACAGCACAAGCTGGATAGTGCCCTAGTAAAGACCCGCCGGACCAAACGAGCTGCTGCTGGCATCAAAATTGAGCTGAATGCGGATGAGAAAGCAGCGTTTGAGAATGTCAAAGAAATGTTAGCCTCTTCGGCAACTCTCGATTTTCCTGATGACAACTCCACTACGTGCGTGTTCTCAGATGCTAGTGACTACGGATGGGCGTTAATTGTGACTCAAGTCGAGAATTACAACATTAGAGTGCCTGTGGCAGACCAGCAGCACCGGCTTGTACAATGCCTTAGTGGAACATTCGCTGGCAGCGAGCTCAATTGGACAGTTTTGGAAAAAAGAGGCTTTTCCCATTGCAGCAGCTTGCGACAAATTGGATTATCTGTTGCTTCGGCCCCAAGGTTTCAGACTCTTCTGTGATCATCGAAACCTAATCTACATTTTCGCCCCAGACCAGAGTGTTAAGAAACACGTGCGAGGAAAATTACTGCGATGGTCCCTCAAGCTCATGCAGTATCGGTATATTATCGAACACGTCCCCGGTCCACAGAATGTCTGGGCTGATATGATCAGTCGCTGGGCTGGTAATCACATTCCGGCCACGATCAAGCGTTTACGAGAAGCTCCAGGTGAAGACCAACGAGTTTCGCAACTTCCAACGCTGAAGCCTACTCCTCGGAGTCCTACGTCCGCTGGATAAGGAAAATTTCATTTGGCCAAAGCTTTCTGAAATTATGGAGCTGCAGCAGCAATATGAGTCACCTGATCAAACTACTCCACGAGACGATGGAATTCTTACTTTGGCAGATCGCATCTGGGTCCCTGAAGAAGCTTCTGATTTCATTCAGCGTCTGTTTATTATTTCCCACTGTGGACCACAAGGGCATCGAGGACATGCTGCCATGGTGGAGCAGATTCGTCGTATCTTCGCGATAAAACGGCTTTCGGCTCTTGCAGGACAATTTGTTCGCGATTGCAGGTTGTGTATGCACGTGAAAGGTGGAAAAATTGTGACTCGGCCGTGGGGAGAAACTATTGACTGTTCTACACGGAATGGAGTTTTACATTTTGATTTTCTCTCCATGGGTGACAGTTTTGGCGATACCAAGTACATTTTGGTCCTAAAAGATCACGCTACCCATTTTTGTGAGCTTGTGGTAGCCGATACTGCTGACAGCACCACCACGGTTGAAGCTCTACTGGCATGGAATTCACGGTTCGGCTTACCTGAGCTCTGGGTCGAGTGATAATGGCACTCATTTTAAAAATGAAGTGATGGAGGAGCTGTCGAGACGGCTACGGTCTGATCATGATTTCACACCAGCTTATTGTCCGTGGATAAATGGCTCTGTCGAGAGGAGTAAATCGGGATATACTACAGGTGATGAGGGTTTTAATTCTCGAGTACAAGATCAGTCACCATGACTGGGTGTATCTTGTCCCAATGGTGCAATCGAGTATTAACCATACCCCAATGCCTTCACTTGGAAACCATGCGCCTGTGGAGTTATTTACCGGTTTAAATGCCCTTCGCCACTTCGTGAATTTTTTCGACCTGAAACTGGAGAATTTCAACAGGTTCCACCAAACCCAAAAATCGACGCTTTTCTCTCGAGTTTACGAACCAGCATCGCCGAAATGCACGCAGCAATGGAGGACAAACGACTAAAACAGCGCCTGTTAAATAAGAAGAAAGAGCGTGGTGAAAATCTGGTGAATTTTACTGTTGGTGACTACGTTCTACGGTCGCGAGTCGATGAGAAGCAAGGCAACAAACTTCTCGTCCTTTGGGTGGGTCCCTATCGGGTAGTACGAGCAGATCCTCATTCTTTCCGAGTTCAACATCTCGTCACTGGAGCTGAATTAGATGTTCATGCGTCGCGTTTAAAATTTTACTCAGATGACAGTTTGGATGTGAATGAAGAACTACTGGAACATATTGCAGCTCAAGGAATCATACTTGCCGTCGACAAGCTAAAAAAACACCGCTGGAATGAAGAAATTGGAGACTACGAAATTCTCGTCCAATGGAAAGGTTTAGAGTCGATAGAAGACTCATTTGAACCGCTTCGCAGTTTGATCAAGGACGTTCCAGTATTGCTGACACAGTATATTGAGACCTGTGACCAGAAACTACAAGATTATTGGAATCATCTACTGGCAAATAACAATCGACCAGCCCCGACCGCTGCTAGAGCCAGTAATAAGCGAAAACAGCGATCATCGCCTCGCAAAACCAGGCCAAAACGCCGCGCAAAAGCTCAGGCCGCTCCTCGGGCTAGAGCGGTAAGTCCAACTGACAAGGTTGCGGGAAATGTCGAAGTTGAGCGCCTAGTGGAAACCAATTCTTCAATTTCACCACACCGTGTCGTTCAAGCAGCGGAGGAGCCTATCAGCCGCCGAACCCGATCTCAAGCTGCTGGCAACGATATTAGTGCATTCCGATCCGGACAGACTCGAAAAAAACCCGACCAAGTGATATGATGGCCAAGCAGTACTCAAAGTGAGACTGATTTGACTGCTATTATTTCATTTGGAGGACTGGTTTGGCAGTCACGGACGGAAGCAGGCTTTCGGGGGCGCTGTGGTGTATTTCTGATTATCAAGCCACTTCCAACCGTTCCTGCAATGCAGATTTGCAGTCCACTTCAAGATGGTGGCAAGAAGTCCGCCACCACTTGGGGATTTGCATGGTGATAGCAAGCAGGAGCTCTCCTTTACTTGGGTTGTGATTACGGCGCGTCGCTGGACGCCAACTTGCAGCTACAAGTCCTACCTGGATTTCTGGTAGCCGTTGAGGCACCAACAAGAAGGTCTAGGCAGGATATTTAGCTCACTCTTCAATTTGCTCTTGACTGAGCAAGTAGTCGTACAATATACTTGGCTAACTACCTCGCAGATTGGCCATCTGCCCAGCTTGGAGTACTTTTTCCTTCAACTACTTCCGGAAAATACCACACAAGCTCAACACTTCTTGAAACCCCACTACTCAATCCAGTACCTTCTAATTGCAACCCGGTTGAATCTCTCAGCTTCTGGTCAACCTCTAGAGCTTCATCAAGCTTCACGAACGGCTTAGGCGATGGCATGACAGTACTCGTTTGGGTAATATTAAGGGTGTGTCAATACTTTTCGTAGAATGTAGCGCTCGTTTCTTCTTTCTCGCCACCATGAGAACCCCTTCAGTCTGTCAAAAGACTATGTACAAGTAGTACGAGCTGTCTTCCATGGAAGATTTTATTTTGGAACCTGATCTGATTTTTAATACTAGATTTGTATGCTTTTGATCGTTTTTTTTTCGGTACAAATGGGGAGAGAGCGGGCGCGAAGACGTAGCAACTTGCTACTAGCAAGCCCGCGCGGTACTTGCGTAGGCGGGTCCAGCGACGAGCTCCCCAGCCAACGGATACGCAACACGAACCGGAACTTGTTTTTCTACTGCGGGGGTCTGGGGGTCTTGGACTTAGCACACGACCCGTATAACCTGAGACCACCTTGTAAAGGGAAAAGAAAGAACTTAAGATTTAGATCGTTAGCTCCTACAGCCTTAGAACCCCAACGACATTTTAAGCGTGCTTCAGCCGCGCTTCATATGCAGTGAGACCTGGACATCTCGGTTAGACAATACCTCAGAGCTGAAACACTTCTCCTGGTCTCACGTTGACCTTCAACATCGTCTCGGTCTTCGATACGAACTCCAACACGCCTCCCTCGAAGCAACAGATTCGAACTAATACGCGGCTCCGACACCGACCAGGTTCAGTAGTACGCTTGTCCAGCGGCTTCGTGAACGCGTCGGCGGGATTCACGTCCCCTTTCACTTTGTGCAATTCAACTGCACCCTTCTCCACTTGCTCTCGGACGTAATGCCACCGCAGCTCGATGTGACGCGTGCGACGACTATACGTTGGGTTGGTGGCCATTGTATGTGCGGCCTGGTTGTCAATTCCCATGCGAAGTTTCACCGTACGTTGCGGAAGTATTTCCTGCAATATATTTGACTCAGCAACAGCTTCCATCACTGCTTCGCATGCTGCCACGTACTTAGCTTCAGTAGTAGATAGAGCCACTATAGATTGACGTCGTGACATCCATGAAATAGCACCACCGGCTAGAGAGAACACGAAGCCAGTCGTGCTTTTCCGTGTCTCGGCATCATTTGCCTAGTCGCTGTCGCAATACCCTTCCAGCACCACTCCGTGAGCGTCTTCCTGTCGGCGTTTATATGTAATTCCATGATCACGTGTACCCGCAAGATAGCGCAGCACGCGCTTCACTGCACCAACATGCTTGCTAGTTGGGTTCGCCACAAATCTGCTCAGCTGCCCAAGCGCATAAGCTAGATCTGGACGCGTGCTAGTAGCTAGGTACATTAACATTCCAATCGCCTCCCTATACGGAAAACTCGTGTCACTGCTTTCGCCTTCAGAGAGCGGCACAAGCCTAGCATTTCCCTTCATAGGATTGCCTACTGAGTGTGCATTCTCGTAGCCAAATCGCTCCAAGATCTCTCGAGCATATTTGCTCTGACGGATGGTGATCTGTTCAGGTGATCTGTTCTGCTGTCTGTTCAACCTCTACTCCAAGATAGTCGGTCAATAGCCCCTGGTCCCTAATTCAATAAGCATCGTCCAAATCATTGAACTGTTTTTTTTTACAGTCTTTGTCATTTGTGGCCACAAGAATGTCATCAATGTAGATCAGTACTAGCATGACTGATTCGCCTTCAAACCGATAGTACAGACACGGTTCTGTCAGAGATCGTAAATATCCACGGTCAAGCAGCCACTGGTTCAATTCACTGTTCCACTCTCGGCCTGATTGTCTTAGCCCATAGAGAGCCTTCAGTACCACAAACACCTTCCCGTCGAGTTCACAGGGAAAACCATCGATTGAACGTAAGTACTGCCTTATCTTGAGCACAGCATTCAAATAAGCAGTATTGATATCCCCTCCATACAAGTCTAGACCCAACGCAGCAGCAAGCGCAACCAACATCCGGAACGAGGACATCCGTGCAACAGGAGCGAACATTTCGCAAAAGTCGATACCTGGACGTTGATGATTTCCAAACGCCACAGTCCGGGCCTTAAAACGAATTACATACCCCTGATGGTCCGGCTTCACAACATAGACCCACCCAGTGCGAATTGGTTTGGCATCCTCTGGCATCTCACAGCGATCAATTTCTTCAATAACGCCCTTTGCCTTCAAAGCTGCCATCTCTTCAAGCTCAGCCATTCGCCAGAAGTCAGCATACTTTGTGCGCATTGCCTCGCGGTGATTCCGCGGTACTTTGACGTCACTTGCTCGGATCGGTCGTCCATCCTTGCCAATAACACGAGAGCTGCTGTGAACCACATTCATCACGTAGTCACCCAAGTAGCTGGGTCTGCGACGTTCATGACTCTCGCGCAGTCCTGGGCGCTTTCGCTTTGGTTCCGGTTTCTCTGCATCGCGTTCAAGACGAATTTCCTCTGAACGAGTTTCATCACGCTGCAGACGTTTACCAGTTTGTCGTGGAGGCATCACTGCACTCGCATCAACGATTTCTGTGGCAGTCAGTACAGGTCTTGTTTTACTCGAAAAGTTTGCTATTTGTTTCTGCAAACACACTAGCCACTGTCACTGCTTCTTCATCTTCAATATCATCATCTTCATCATCCACGTGATCATCTTCATTCTTGTCTTGCTCTGTAATTGATCCACAAACTGCTGTAACCGACTCCCTACCATCACACGAAACAATAGAAGTAGACGCTGACATCGAACCTTGGCCGGAGCCTGGTTCACTGGGGTGTATCAACTGCAATAGTTCACTACGCAGAGACTCGGTCATGTCAACAGCTTGATCATCGCCATCATCGCCAACACCATCAGCAACATCGACGCTATCCTGTCTCGCTCTGCCTTTGGACACATCGCTTGGCAATGCTGCAGTCACACCGTCGATAATACACGCAGCAGCAGTCGCATCGTCGCCGCCCTCGAGCTCCATGTCATGCAAATTCGTGGTCTCGTAATTCAGAAGCTGCAAGAGTATCAATGTTCGAATTCGGCTCTGTCTGACTGCTATTCAATTCCAAACTGTCCGTTACTCCAGAACTCTCGTCACTATCCATACATTCATGACCCGACACACTAGCTTGCTTGAAATGCAATGATTCTAAATCACTGTCTTCAGGAAGCACATTGTATCGATCACGGTACATCACATCCTCCGCCACTCGCAAGTCCGGCACGAACTTGGCTGTGTGTTCGTCAGGGAAGAACACCTTACATCCCACCACATCTTCATCATAACCCAGAACATAACCCAACTTGGCATTATCATGATCTTTACGTTGTCCAGGCGTGACAGGAACGTGCACATATGCCAACGAGCCAAACTTCCGAATATGGTGTACGTCAGGTTTTACCCCAAACATCATCTCGTACGGGATGCCTTCCGTACCCTTATTCTATACCCTGTTCTTGATATACACGGCGTTTTTCAGAGCCTCAGGCCACAAGGTTCTTGGAAAACCAGCCTGATGCATCATGGATTTCATCATGCCAACCAAGCTCTGATGAGTTCGCTCACAAAGATTTAATTGCGAGCTTTTTGGACCAACTCGCACATGCTCAATACCATGAGCTGCGTACCAGTTCTTCATTTCGGTATTCACAAATTCTCCACCCTTGTCCGTGAGAACTTGCTGCACGTTGAACACGATTTTCTCGATCCTGTTGCGACCTCGACCAGCTTGACGCTCTGCCCACATAACGTACTGCATCATGTGCTTGTTCACACTAGAGCTGTCCTTGCTTGTTAGCAAGTGAATCGTCACGTAACGAGAAAACCCATCCATAATCACAAGAACTGCTTCATAACGAGTTCCATTAGCTTTGCTCGGAATTAGTAGATCAGCATAGACCACTTGGTTCGGGTTCCTCAGCTTTCTGTCCAATTTCTTTCGATGAGGCTTCTGCTTCTGCTTGTCAATGTGGCATGCGTCGCAGGTTCCCAGCTGCCGACGAGTCAACATCATGCCTCGCACAAGTCTATTGTCGACCATTGTCTTCAAATATTGTGGACAAGTGTGAGCTTGACGTTCATACCACCGCTCCAACGTTGCAACACCTTCCGCCGTTGTAAAATTTGCCAGAAAATGATCCCGAGGAATTATATTCTCCACATCCAATAAATGCCTCACATGAAATCTCCTCGTCGCATCATGCGGTGTAGCCATTATCACTGTTTGATCTTGATCAGTGACGAGAAAGTTCATGGTTTCACTATCATAGTTGAACTCGAATCCTTGTTCAGCAGCAAGGCCAGGTGAAAACAACCCATACTCAGCTCCAGCACGTAAAACACATCGCTCAGACACACCACAGTCGGTTCACCATCCACTTCCGTGACTAAACAAACAGTACCAACCCCAGCAATCCTAGTTGCAAGTGCCGGTGTTACTCCGTGAACACTCTGCGACTGAGTAACATCCTCAGAGAAGGATGAGTAATAGGAACGATTTCCAGTAATATGCACGTTTGCCGCTGTATCGAAGTACCACCAACCACTACCAGTATCAGCGGTAAGTTCTTCAAGTTCTTGACCGTTCAGGACTACATCTGAACCTTCGTCATCAATGCCAGCATCAATTGCAATAGCATCTAATCCTGCCGTCACAGCCTCCACGTCTTCATCAGTACGCTCCGAACTGTTCGACGAGTTGTCATCTCGAAGGATTGTCACATTTCCCCGAGATTTGCGTTGCTCACTTCCTTTTGACTGATCACCTCCTTTTGACTGCGTACCACCCGCAGGTGTTGGTCGATCAGGACAATCTGCACGAAGATGGTCCGTACTCTCACAGATAAAACACTTCTTCAGCTTTTTCTTCTGCGAGTTAGTTGACTTATTCCTGTGCTGTTTGTCATCAGTGCCACCAGTCTTCGATTTTCGGTCTCCACCATTCCCGTCATTTTTACCTGCCCCGCTCTTTGCATTGTAGGCCTTCTGACGAGAATCAGCGACTCGAATAAGTTATCGTACGCGCTCCGGTGTGGCAATATTCTCTGCAGAATTATATCGGATTCCACTCTTCAGACTTTCAAACTCATACTGATGCGGCAAGCTGTTCAGCATAAGCTCAACCATCGTGATGTCATCAAACTGGTAATTCAACGACAGTAGTTCCGCGCGCAAATTAAACATTTTGCTCATATGCTGGTTGACATCTCCACCACGAGTCAATTTCAGCATCTCCAACTCGTGTCTGATGCTCTCTGCTCGATGAGCCATAGTTGTCCTATTCGCTCTGCTTTCGTAGATAACACACAGTGCCTTCCACATTGCACTCCCCGTGTCCTTATCACGAACTTGGTGGAAAATATCGCGTGGCAACGACATTCCAATAAGCTGCATAATGGTTAACTGCTAATCATCGAACTCTTCTTCAGCTTCATTACTGATTAGATCCGATATCACGATATCACCATTTACAATCTTCAGAAGCTTCTTCTTCTTGAAGACGATCTGCATTGCCCACTTGTACTGTTGCCAGTCCTTTCCGTCCCAATTCTTTGGGACACCCTCACCTGTGTACTTGAGTGGCTCTGTCATTTTGGTTCGCTCGGTGCAGCGAGAAGTCCACGCGATTTTGGGCTCAGAACCCTCTTGGACTTAGCACACGACCCGTATAACCTGAGACCACCTTGTAAAGGGAAAAGAAAGAACTTAAGATTTAGATCGTTAGCTCCTACAGCCTTAGAACCCCAACGACCTTTTAAGCGTGCTTCAGCCGCGCTTCATATGCAGTGAGACCTGGACATCTCGGTTAGACAATACCTCAGAGCTGAAACACTTCTCCTGGTCTTACGTTGACCTTCAACATCGTCTCGGTCTTCGATACGAACTCCAACAGGGGGTGCAACCCCCAGTTTCCTGTTCATAAACGAGATCAGGTCCGTATAAGATCCATTTGAAAGCTTACCGTCTTCGATAGCCAATCGGACGTTCCGCCGATGGCGTCTCGCCCTACTCATTGAAACCGTCCCGTGACGTGAAGACCGTCGTCTTCTGCTCACCTCGTGCCTTCCATCCAATCCGTTAATCACTTAGGGTTGGACGTCCACTCCATCGATTACCTCAACCACTGCCGGACGGTCGCCGGCCGCCATCACCTGAGATCCATTACACGCCGTTCGTCTTGAAGCTTTCCCACTGCCTGTGATGATGTCTCGTTCAAAATACAAGCAAAACAGGAATGCCACATCCAATAAGTATTAAAGTTCTAAATCCAGTAAAGGAAGCACCACGCGGTTCCTGTTCGAGGAGCCCACGTACTATAACGGTACACAGGTCTTTACACTCCAGGGAAAGACAGCTATTCGTAGAGCCACACTTTGAATATGATTGGAAACAGAATACAAATAGGTTGTGTGCACACCGGTGCAGGGTTTCCTAAAAATAAATCGTAATAAACAATAATTGCTATATTATGCCATACCATTACATGTACAAGTACGACTCCCCCGCCAATAACTTATTTCGGTAGATTTAGTCCAGACAGTAACTTATTCTTGACCGACAAGACACGCATCCGACCCTACAACTGCTACGTCCTCCCGATCCTGCTCTACAAGTGTGGTACATGGGCGCTGCCCAACTCGGACCTACAACGCCTGGAAAGTTTTCATCGCCGCCACAAACTCCGCAGTGTTCTCAATATTTGCTACCCACGCCGCATTTCTAATTCAGCTCTTTACGAAATTTGCGAGAAACGCGACACCGGATCACGGCAGCCCGCTGGGGACTGCTCGGTCACATTCTCCGGCGACCAGACATCCCGGCATATCTCCAGATGAAGGCGTACTTCGCTCCTAGCGAAGCAGGCAAGTGGTGAGGCAAATCCCGCACTACGCTTCCCGTTATCCTTAGTGCAGATCTCGCTTCCAGTGGCGTCGGATTCCGCCTAAGGACTGAACAAGACATCTATAAACTTCAACGGCTCGCTGAAAACGCGGTAGCTGGAAGGAACTCTCGACTACAATATGTAACTCTTTGCCCGTGACAGGAGACTCGACGTATGCGGACACCACTCTATGCCGCCGACTAGCAAAGTTGAGCCTAGCGCAGGTCTAATTTGGCTACGCGAACACGTAACACCTTACCTTACCTTAGTAACTTATTTTGTCAACTTGAAGTCGATAATCTACTCATCATAACCCTATTCTATTACTTAGTAACCAATAATAAAGCTGCCGCTGGAGCTACTCGACAGCTAACGGTTCATGCGAGCTGAGGCCAGTTTTATATGTAAATTCCGTGCCGGCATGGACAATCTTCTCTACCCAACGCGATCACCCCAGTTTCTCGCTACACCAGATGGCTGGTAAGCAGAATTGAATTTGAGGTATGCATAATGTATTTCATCGTTGTCGAGGGCGTGTGGTGGAGTGCTTTCCAAGAAAGGCGCGGTTGCCGTAGATGGAATTCGATCTGAGCCGGTTGCCGTACGAGGAATCCGATCTGAGTCGGTTGCCGTGAGCAGATACCATATGGTTGAAGTGGACCGGTGGACGCGGGTCGGGACGGGATTGGTATTGGTGACCGCAGATCCTGAAGACTCAGATCTGGCTGAAGGCCAAGATCCGGGATCCCCAGGATCCCCATGAAGATCCGGATCCAGCTGAGGAACAAGATCCAGAACCCCCAGGATCCCGCTGGAAGCTAAGATCCACTGCGAACCCGGGTCCAGCAGAAGGTGAAGATCCAGGATCCCCAGAATCCTCATGAAGATCCGGATCCAGCCGAAGGCTAGGATCCGGGGTTTTACATCCCAGATCCAAGATCCCGATGAAGTTCCAAGATCCCAGATCCGAAATTCAAGACCTAAGTAAGTACACAACAAGTGATGACCATCGGTGTAAAAGGTGCAGGGATCCAGACGTAATATAGGGGTGAGGATCAGGATGATAAGGCTTAGGATGGGGTTGGTATAAATGTAAATCAGACTCGAATTTGCCTTGATCTACGCAAGTGCCTTAGCTACACCAGGAAACGGGAACGTATATTGGCCCTCAAAGGTGTTAGGAAGCTAAGTGTAGTTGACCTAGCTGTAAGGTATAAGACTGGATAATATATTGGCCTGCTACACTAGTGATCTACCGTAAGTGTACATCGGATCTAAGGGACTTTATTGCATGGCCCGAAGATCTATCGACTCTCAACTCTCAAGACCCCGCTATCGGACGTGGCAAGCAACGCAAGTACAAGGAACACCCCGCCACTAGGCAAACTTACCAGCCCGGATCCAGATCCGGCTACTAGATCAAAGCTCGATCAAGTCGCTCAGGATCTAGATCTACTACCCGGCGGTAGAGTGAAGTTTTCCGCGCTACCCCACAACCCCACGTCTCGCCGAGACAGTCACCTTTCACGCCAAGACCTCTTCGAAGTTACCTGGAAGAGCAGATCCCGCCCACCGACGGGTACACAAGGTGAACACTCAGCACAAGACCACGGATCATCGGAGCACCCCCTCCGTTAGTCGGTGTCTGGGCGCAAGTGGTATCAGGATTTGGCCTTAATCACATTTTGGCCGATCCCGCTACACCACAATGGTGCGCGTGCCCGGATCTTCTGGTGACTTTGAATCACCGTGAGTCCCGAGATGATGTCAAAGTGAAGGAAGAACCCGGGGAACAAGCGCCTTCGGACGTTGGATCGACGAAGACGCCGCTGAAAACAGCAAAATCCACAGATCAGCAGAGATTTGGGAGGAACTATGCTGAAAGACAGGAGGTGGGCCCAGATCTAGATCTGGAAGAGAAACCTCAAATTCCTCCGGCGGTCCCTTCGGGGGCCAGTGTGGATCTCGATAAGGCGAAGGCGAAGCCTAAGCCTCAATCGCTCACAAAGTCCGTCGCGGTCCCAAAATCTACGAAGAAGAAGAAGACTAAAACCACGCGGACAAAACTGAAAGCATCAGAATGAGTTACGCAAAGCTAGATCTATCCTGACTTGAAGCACCATTGAGCTGGCGTACCATCCGTAGGTGCTCAGCGAGACACTGATCCAAGATCCGGTACTGGCGGTCATCCAAGTCCGCCAGATCGGAGATCTAAAGGGGCCGGTGACCAGCCCTCCGATCGTGACCGACCGCCTCCTGGGAGCTGTGCAGGCTTTGCTGGATCTGCTTCACAAAGCTGGGCTCGTTGCCGGAGCGTTCGATGCAGCCACTCTGTTCGATCTGGGCCTGGACACGATCCAGGTAGCAACTCAGGATCTCTTCAAGACCCTGAGGAGCTTGGTCGGAGAGCGGGATCGGCCGCGGGATCTGGATTATCAGACTGGATCCTCACGTTGTGGCGTAGTGGCTCGCGAGGGAACTCGACGCGAGGGGCACTCACACACTTGGCGTCCGGACTCACGACTGACGGAGGGGGTACTCCGCTTGCCATGGGGGGGGGGGGTGGGGGGGGGGGGCTCTGAAGACTTGCTCACCTTGTGTACCCGTCGGGTTGGACAGTTACGCTCTTCTTGGGTGGCCCGGGAGGATGTCGGACTTGATCTGGGTTGAGTTGGTTTGGACGGCACTTGGGTTTCCGCTTGACGGCTTGTGGAAACTCTTCACTTGCCGTCAGTTACGGTGTAGATCTCGGGGTAGCGTAGATCCACGGGGGGCGTAGGGTGTGTTCACCAAAGGCCAATAATACCAATACGATGCTTGACTGCCTCCTTCTGGCAGGGATCTTGAGGGGAGTTGAGAAGGGAGCGTGGGCCACCTGGGCAAGCTATCCGGGCGTTCTTGCGCTTCTCCTTGTAGATCTCAGCAGTACGTGGTCGTCAGAGGGGGCCAATATACTTCCCAGCTCTGGAATATGTAGGACGCTTGATATATAAGAAGAACTCCCTCTCTCTTGTCGAGTGTTAACTCTCTTGTTCACTAGAAGGCAAATTAGACACTGATATGCAATTCCCTAAACCTCTCCCACAAGCCTCGACGCCTCTCTGCCACACGTTGCCAAACTGGCTCCACAATCGTACTTAGCCTTGACGGTACCTTGATCACCACAACGCCGCGATCGCCACAACATGTACCATGATTATGGTACCTTGATCTTCCCTGGAGATCGCGCTTGTTGTATTCGAATGACTGCACCATTCTCTTGGGATCACCGCGATCTCGAACTTGAGATCGCCCTGGAGTACCGCAATGATTGTACCATACCTTGGTGATCACGCTCGACTTGTGCTGAAATAATTGAACCACGAGCATGTTCGTGATCTCATCGGACTGTATTACCATGGTCTTGATGTACCATATCGCGATCGCAGACACGATGTACCACAGTGATTTCGAGCCGGCCCTTTCCGGCAAACAAGATTCCCACTTCACCACAATCGCCCCCCGCACGGAGAAGGACTCGTACAGCGATCGGGACACGTGCGTCGCCACCGCTCCTGGAGTCGCCTGGTCATGTCTGACTCTCCCGACGCGGGTTCTTCTCCTGCCCTTGCTGGCCCTCCAATCTCGTCCATAGCGACGAACAATACCGCTGGTACGTGTTAATCATTCGATCTTTCTCGAGTGCCCTCCTCATCTTGTGTCGTCAGAGTAGGGTGGATATTGGGCGTGATGATGGAGAGTAGGAGTGACTCGATCGTGTTCCGGATTGGGTGTGCAAGGACTGGGTTATACGCTCCTATGGTGCACTCTGGACTTTGAATCCAGCGATCCGGGTTCAAATCCCGGTAGGAGCTTGTTTTTGCGCGGCGCTGCAAGGGTGGTAGTGAGAGAGGTAGGCGGCACCGTGAAGGTCTGTCACGAGCGGTCGTGCTGTGGAATATCGAATGAGCGTGATGAAACCGGCAGTTGAAGGTGGGTATCGAAGCATCGTGGTATGTACAAGGGGACTTCGGGTTCGCGGTGATATATATATATATATATATATATATATATATATGTGTGTGTGTGTGTGTGTGTGTGTGTGTGTGTGTGTGTGTGTGTGTGTGTGTGTGTGTGTGTGTGTGTGTGTGTGTGTGTGTGTGTGTGTGTGTGTGTGTGTGTAATCAACCTATGGAACGCGTCTGGGCCGCGAACGACGCCTGGGTACTCGGAGACGACCGGGATCAAACACTGCCACATGTGCTTCAGATGATATGCCTTCTGTTTTGCTTTACTGGAACTCTGCTCTGTTGCTTAACCCCTCGGCAATCTTCACACAGGTGCACCACCACTTCAATCGCGCCATCTTCTACAACTCACCGCCCACTGTATATCGACTCCCATCGAGATCAACGAGCAGGCCCCCCAGCGATCCATCGGTGATCTTCAAGACATTTGGGGCAATTGACGGTATACCAACTTCAGGCCGCGGCATATAATGATCTCCAGCGGGAATTCGTGGATTTCCAGCGTGATCACGCTCTGCTCCGTCGGGAAATCACCACATTGCGCGCTGAATTGACTTCGACCCTGCAACAGGCCGTTCCCTACGTATCTTTCTGCCAGCACCGCTACGGTCTGCTGCACCATCGCTTGGAAGACACTTGTTGAAACGGAATCCGCCTTGGCAGATCGTCGCGACAACTCCGTGAAGATCGCTTGCCTTCGTGATCGACTCCTCGTGTTCCAGCCCTTGCACGCAGATATTGTTGCCGGTTACAAAGAACGCGCGGACGAATTAGAAGCTCGTTTAGCCTGTGATACCGGATCCAATATTGGCGGGGACACTGGAGTGGATACCGGATCTGACACCGGATCCAGCAAACGTGATGGAACTGGCGATACCGGAAGCTCTGTGGAGGATGTGGAGATTGAGGATGCTTCTGTGTCCAGCGGGGATGACGGTCCGGAAGAAGATAATGATGACGCTGAAGACAGCGATGAATCGGACATAGAAAAAGGCGGCGAGGTGTGAAGCTCTGCGTATGAGAGTGCGTCTGACGTCTCGCAGAAACGACACCGGAAGTCGAACCGGTAATCGCCCAAAACGGCTTCACGCAAGACAGCACAAACGGCCACTGCGGTGTCGCCTAGGGGTGGGAACGATGACGATGAAGGTGCGTTTCTCGAAAGATTTTCACGTCGATGGTCAACCTGGGAGGGCTTCAACGAAGCTTTCGATTAATTTCAAACTGCAACGTTCCCAAACTTTTCCAGCCGGACGAGTACATCCTTATTGAGCCGCAACAAGCAAATGCGTGCGGCGGTAGCGCGTGAAGTCTCGTCAACTGGTGACACTAACGATGCCGTGGAGAAGCGCAAGGGAACACACTACATTCCGAAGGAATGGGTCAAATACTTCAAAACACTTTGGTGTATGAGTCTGTGGGCTCTAGTGACTTCCGGGGAGAGAACTTGCGCCTGTGTCAAGGGCTGTCACTCTGGCCAAGGAGTGACAAGAGGGTTGGAGACCGTCATGATTGATGGGTGGTTCCACCTTCTGAATGAGGTTTTGTGCCTTGGAGCTTTCCTCCTCTTGCTGTGGTCTAGCAGCAAGTACAGAGATAAGATTAATTTCACTCTGGATTTTACCGACAACCCAACAAGACTTTTTGTGTTGCTTACCTTTTGCTGAAGACCAAAGTAGACTCGCCACAGACCAAGGAGACGCTGGAGAACCTGTACGACGAGCAGGCCAAGGGCTAGATTAAGAAGAAAAGCTGCTAGGTTATGAGCCCAAGCTCTACCTGGCTGTGACGAGTGATCAAGCTACAACTACAACTACTAAGGAAAGATGAGTTCCGGAGGAGGAAGCGGAGGCAGCGCAGAGGTGGAAGCGACGGAGGAGGCGGCGGCGGTGGCGGAGGAGTTGCTGGAGGAGCTGCCCAAGTTGTTGCACCTGCACCTGTAATTTGTGGAAGTTCAAAGGCACCTCGGTTTGATGGATCCTTCGACGCGCATCGTGCGGAAGTTGAGCTTTACCTGGAACATCGTGAAGCTTGGAGTGTGGTGACCGGCGATGAAGTACGAGACGCAAACAACGCAGATCTACAAGCGCTATTCGACCGGTGTGACCGACTGGCGAAGCTGACGATTCTGCGCGGACTGAAGGGATGTCATGATGACGAGGCTGCCAAGGTCTGAAACATGGCGGCGTCCAAGGACATGTGGGACGGGCAAAACGCAGAGAGACTTATCGTACATTGCCCTGGTGAGATCGAAGCTCTACCATACAAGACATATCAAGGGACAGCCGATGTCCGAGTACCTGAAGACGATGAACCAGCTACGGCTGCAAATGAGAAACTTCGGAGCCTAGCACGCTGTGGACGACGACGAGATGGTGCGATTGCTGGCAATGGGCGTGTCGTTGAAGCACCCGGAGTCGGTGGAGCCGTTCGACTTGGCCTCAAGGCAAGGAACACCCCGACGTTGCAGCAGTTCACCAATGCCATGAGGTCAAGAGACGAGCGACTTCGGGTGGCAGAAGAAATGAACGGTGGCGTTGGGACTCCGCATGTGGTGATGGGCGCGACCCCAATTGCTACCCAAGGACAGAAACAACAGTGAAAGGGGAGCGGGGGAGCGTGGAAGAAGAAACTGTGCTTTTACTGTGGAAAACCTGGGCGCTTCAAGCGGCAGTGCTGGCATATAATTGAACAAGTCCAAGAAGGTGGAGAACGACGGAAGAAGTCGACCGCCGAGAAGATGGACAAGGCCGGAAAGAACAAGAAAAGGAAGACGAAGAATGAAGACAAGCCTGGCGTGAAGAACAACATATTGATCCTGAACGAGAACGCACAAACGATTATGCAGCGCTACGCGAGTAGCAGCAGCAGTGATGATGAAGATGATGGAGATTTCCCCATGATAGGGGTGGTGCTGAGACTCAACGAGACCGGCAAGCGGAACTTGTGGATGCTTGACTGCGGGAGCTCGACACATGCGTGTGTTGACAAGAACTTGTACTCTAGTGTGAAGAAGTCCAAGGCCGCGTTCAATGTCTGGACTGGAGGAATAACAAAGGGTGTGATGTGTGGAACTGTGAAACTGAAGCTGCCGGATGTGAATGGCGACATGAAGAAATACATGGAGCTTAAGGATGTGGAGCTCTCGCCTGCGGGGACCGTGAACCTTGCAAATTGGAGAGCGAGGGTTGGACGCCTTCGTTCAGCTCAGCTGAAGTGACACCTCGGAAGTGTTGGTTGGACTCTGCTGCTGGACGTCTGGAGTTTGTGAAGAGTGGATCGCATTACTGGCTGGAGACTGGACTACCTGAGAACATGATATTGGCCACGTTGAACGCCGATGCCAGCCCACTGATGCGGTGGCAAGAGCGTTTGGGTCGCTTGAATGTGACAGAGATTAGGGCGATGGTGGGCCAGAAGTTGGTGGAGGGTATGGACATCCCTGCTGATCCTTTCAAGAAGAAGTTTCAGTGCCTGACCTGCATGTCAGCAAAGCGGCGACGTATGTCCTACAAGAAGAGCGCGAAGAGCAAGAGAACAACTGTGAATTACGAGCGCTTGATGTCGAATACGTGTGATATGGGTAAATTCATACCTGAATCTGGAGGAATTCGGTATTTCCAGTTGATACAAGATGAAGGTTCCAGATACAAGTGGTGCTACCAGATTAAGAAGAAGAGCGACGCCAATGAAAACACGATGAAGCTGATGAAGAAACTGCTTGCGCAAGGATACCGGATTAAGACATTCTCAAGCGACAGTGGTGGTGAATTTGTTAACTCGGAGCTTACGGCCTTTCTAGAAGAACATGGAATAGACTTTGTGCCTACTCACGCGTACACCCCAGAGGAGAACGCACTCGGTGAGAAGTTGAATGGTGTGCTAGCGAACAAGGCTAAGACGGCTATGCAGGCGGCGTACTTGCCGACCAAGTTATGACCGGAATCTTTGCAGTATGTCGTGGACATTGACAACATGAGCTCGACCAAGGCACTGAATGGACTGACCCCCAGAAGTTATACGGAAAGAAGCCGGACTTGACCAAGGTTCGTGTCTGCGGCGCTGTTGGGTTCGTGTACGTGACGAAGCGGAAAGATAAGTTGAGCCCGAAGGCGGACCCAGCGTTACTGTTGGGATTCGCACACTCTACACCTGGGTATCGACTACTACATTTAAGAACTGGGAGAGTTATTGAGGCACGGGACGTGGGGTTTTGGGAGGACGTGACTGTAAGCAGGAAATACTTGGATGCACACCTAGTGGGGCGACACAAGACGTACGATTATATTCCGTTTGTGCCCCTGCCAGTTGAGTTTGTGGCAGAGGAAAGCGTACATAAAGACGAAGTACGTGCTGTGAAAAGCAGTTTGCCGGGCAATGTGGAAACTGCGGCGAAGAAAGAAGACAACGGCTCGGAGAAGGAGAGTTCGTCGAGTGAATCTGAGGGAGATAAAACTGCTGAAGAACCCGTACAAGCAGTTGCTGGACAAGCAGCACAAGGACCTGTACAACGCCGACAAAGGCGACGACGCGGTGCAAACCCCCAACAACCTGTCAGGCAGTCTACAAGGGCACAAAAAAACAAACGTAAGATTCAGCAATTACCAGCAATGGATGGGAGCTGAAGGTAGAGACCCTGGAACGGTAGATGAAGCTATGAATTCGTCAAATTGGAAGAAGTGGGAGGACGCGTTGAAGAAAGAGTACCAGTCACTGGTGAAGAATGGGACCTGGAAGCTTGTGAGAAGACCAAAAGATGATCATGGACAGTATGGCAAGGTAATGACTACCAAGTGGGTGCTGAAGGTTAAACGTGACAAGCGAGGACGTGTACGGAGATACAAGGCGAGAGTGGTCGTACATGGATATGAGCAACGTTTTGGACGTGAATACTCACCTGTAGTGCGCTGGATAACCATGCTGTTAGTACTGTTGCTGGCTCTGCTGCTCGGTCTGGACGTAGACCAAGTGGACTTCGAGACGGCGTTCCTGAACAGTGAGATGGATGGCGCTAAGATCTACGTGGAGCAACCTGCTGAGTTCGACGGCGGAACGGACAGCGTAGGGCCTATATGGATTGAAGCAAGCTGCAAGACTCTGGTACTTAACGTTGCACAAGCACTTAGAGGAGCATGAAGAGGAGCACTTTCGATGTGGGCCTGACTACAAGTAGGTTGACGGACGGCTATTGATGGTGACCGTGTACGTTGATGACGTACTGATCGTCGGAACTCGCTGCGACATCGACAAGATAAAGGAGGACCAGAGTGAGAAGTTCGCGTTAAAGGACTTCGGACGTGTGAATTACCTGTTGGGCATGGAAGTGAATTATGTCCCCGGTAAGATGCTGCGCATTTCGCAGACGGCGTATATTGACAAGACCCTGGACAAGTTCCAGATGACAGACGCGAAGGCAGTCAGGTCGCCATAGCAGCACAACGAAAAGGTGCTGGCGATCGAGCGCGACGAGGACAAGATTAACGACAAGAAACTGGAGTACCAAGAGTTGGTTGGTGCGCTGCAGTATCTCGTGACCTACACCCGGCCGGGCATTTTGAATGCCGTGCGGAACCTGAGTAGACATGCGGGGAGCTACACGAAGGAGAACTACTCGGCGATAGTAAGAAGTTCTCGCTGAAATATTTCTCCATAACATCGCCGAGCTCTTTCCATGTCGAAAACACAAGCTGTGGCATCGGCGGAACCTTATTTACAAAGTACACACGGGCTGTTTCCATTGCCACTCGTTCAGGATACGACTTGGTACGCCTGACCCGTGGCGTTTGAAATTAATCTTCTCTCTGTACTTGCTGCTAGACCACAGCAAGAGGAGGAAAGCTCCAAGGCACAAAACCTCATTCAGTAGGTGGAACCACCCATCAATCATGACGGTCTCCAACCCTCTTGTCACTCCTTGACCAGAGTGACAGCCCTTGACACAGGCGCAAGTTCTCTCCCCGGAAGTCACCAGAGCCCACAGACTCAGATTCCCCCGGAACTAAGCCTCCGTGTCACTACCAACCTCGTCTTTCTTGGTCGAAGCATTCCAGGTAGCCGTTCCGTTCGACATCGGTTGGTACCCGATTTCCTGCCAACGTATTTTGCTTCTTCACCACAGCTTTTTCCTTCTGACCCTTGGTCCACAGCACGCTTTGGCGCTTTACCGCGCCTACAACATCGTGTGGACGCTTTACCACGCCTTCCTTACCCTGGTTCTTCACCAGCCGTTCACGCTTAACCACGCCTTCATATCCCTGGTTCTTGACCAGTCCCTGACGCTTAACAACGTCTTCTCTCCTAGACGCTCAACCGCGTCCTTGGCGTCCTTCACCCCGAGCTCCATCAGCAGCCTTCCAAATTGCATGGGCCTCAGCGCCTTGGTAAACATGTCCGCGACGTTTTCGTTCGTCGGCATGTACTCAATGTTCACCTTGTTCCTCATCACTAGCTCCGCAATCTTCCGACTCTTCTTGGCGTAACGCTTCACCCCGTCGAAATGTCCAGCGTCGGATCACACCTTTATCGCAGCTTGGTTGTCCATGAGCAATTGTCCAATTCCAGCCTCCTGGTTCAGCTCCTTGATCAGCTTCTTCGCCCAAAGCAGGTCCTCCACGCATGTGCTTGCCACGACGAGCTCTGACTTAGAGGTATCATCTGTCATGGACGCCTGCATTTTGCTCTTAAATCCAAAGCTGTGCCCATTCAGCTTCAACACGTAACCAGTAACCGAACGCGATGCGTCCGGGCAGTTCGCGTGATTTGCATCGCTGTAAGCAGTCACTTGCAGCTCTTCGTTTGGATCCGACTCGCTCTTCACTTACACCAGTCCATGCGTCCTTGCTCCCTTCAAGTACCGAAGCACCCTGTTACCTCAGGGCGCGAAACACCCAGACGCTGAAAAAACACAATTCGTAAGTCCAATTCATATTAATGCCTATTAGTATATTAGTCTCGGACTACAACTCGCAATGATAATTTTTGCTATATTGTGTGTTCCAGGTTAGTCAAGCTCCAGATACCAAACAAGATGCAGCACAGCTACAAGGTGTTTCGCTGCACCCATGGTTGCCCTCAAAAACCCCGTGGTAAAGGTTTGCGGAGTACGCCAACTAGATACAGTGGGTGTAGAGCCAGAGTCACGGCAACTGAGATAAATACTGCAGACGAAGATCATGATCCAGAGTGGCGAATCGTTCTGCGGAACTGAGTAAGAAATTATATAGACGATAACACTGAGACTATGAAATACTAACAATATTATAATGTATGCATGTAGATCTGGACACACAATCATCGAACAAATGCATCCATTTACCCCAGCTACTTTGGAGCAGGATCGGTACCAGAAAACAGTCTGGTAGCGGATCAAGTTGTTGTTCTTGCAAATGCCAATACGGGGTCACATCACATTCAAGAATTTCTTTCTGGTGCTTTGGAACGGCACGCGACATCCCAGCAAGTACGTAACATTGTCAGAAAGGTGTTGCAAACTACATCTGCTGACAAAAAACTATCGAGAATGCTGGACACCTTGGCAAGTTTTGATGACAACGAGGTTCTCATACTTCAGAATCAGAATGACGTGACGAATGGCGTTGTAATGCAGACCGCCGTACCGAAGTTAGCTTTTGAACGCTGGGGAGAGACTCTTTGCATGGATTGGACTTATGGCACAAACAACTTGGGATATCATCTTAATAAGATTTTTTATTTATGTTTGAGGCGCCTTTATCTTTCTAGTTGAGTACCCTTATCACTGGTGCAGCACCTTTAACGTTTTTGTGTTGATTCCACGCAGGAAGTCTTCTTGCAACCGGTGCAACGGGGCGGGGTATGCCGGTATTAGATTTTATTGCGCTTGATGAAAAAGAATCTACTATGGAGGCAATTCTTAGTTTTCAAGAGGAAAAAACAAGCATTGGGCGGGAACCGAGATGTTTGTCATTGGCAAGGACTTTAAGAAGTGGAGAGTGCTGGAGAAGTGCTTTCCTGAGGCGACTGTGCTCTTGTATCAATTTCACACGATGGCAAACTGGAAGTAGGTAGTAAAGCGGGCAAAACATGGTCTTTCGGGGATTCAGCAAGACGAAGTTGAGTATTTTATTAAGCAGATGATGTACAGCACTTCAGTGGCGGCGTTCAATAGATCTAAAGGTGGATTCGAAAAGTTTTGCAGAGAAGAGTGCCCGGATATTTGCCGCAAGCCCTGTCCAGAGATTTTCCAGTATTTCCAGGAGAACTGGGAGTGGTGTAGTGATATGTGGGTTAACCATGCACGCGGAAAATAATTCACGGCTGGGAACACTAAAACTAACAGGATCGAGAGCAACCGAAATCAGCTAAAACGTCTCCTTGGTCGTAAAACGAGAATTGATCGAACTATCGCTGGCTTGCTTCAGAATCAAGTGAACATTGTGAACCACTTGCTGTCGTCTCTCCGAAGATTTTCCACTCAGTCCCACCCTGTTAATTCCATCCCTCTATTTTCGCGGCGCGTTGCGGGCCATCTTTCGAACGATGCGCTGGCAAAGGTTTCGTCTCAATGGGACCTGTACATGGTAAACAAATTTGATGCCACCTGCACTGACTCAAGCGGAATGGAAAGTGTATTTAGCTAGACAAGAAACCACAGTGGACGATACTTTATGGTCGTGCAATTGCCGTTTTTACAAGAGTCGGCGACTACCTTGTCAGCATATCATTATGGTTGCCAGCAAAGGACATGGATTCGTCTCGCTACCTGCTCCAGCAGTGCCCGCCCGATGGAGTATGAAAGTAACCGAAGAGCTTTACGATACACTAGAAAATGGTTTGGAGTCTGTACACCAAGTGATTAATATGGTGAAATCTCGACCGATGAACTGAAGGGTGCCCAAATCACATCCTGCACCCTTAAAATGCGAACTCACCTCGAAAGCGTCAGGGGGAAAGCGTTGTGCCGAGTATGTTCGAATCCGACGACATGAGAAAGCTAATATGGTCGTGCTTTCGGATTCTGAGAAATATGCTACGGCTAAAGCTATATTTGCACCAGTAATTGAGAAGCTGAGTGGGTTATCTACCTTAAAATGTTGTGATTGCACTTCGTCTGGGTTCCTACCTTTGGGCACGCGCCTGGACCACGTTGTTGGTGCGTGGCAAGCGTGTGCCTTGAAAGGCTATATCTTGAAGTGGGTCGAATGGGGCGATATGTTTGGCTGAGACGGTGATCATCAGATCGGGAAGCGTTCCCGTTACAATTAGCGCTCCCGTTACAAATCGCGTTCCATTACATATTGACAGGATATGTATGATTTGCATACTTTTTTCAAATGATCTGTAGCAAAGGTAGGAGGAGCAATGCATGTGTAGGAGGGAAGGAGCTACCATCTCCGAACAATTAAATCAATCTAACTTTTGGATTTACATTCCAACACTCACTATACTGCCAAGCTTCGTTCGACATTCTCAATTGGTTATGAGCCCAAGCTACGCCGATAACATCGACAAGCTCGTGGAAGATAACTACTTCCACTGCGAGTTTAACATGCGGATGAAGCTCGCTCGGAAGGGCCTGCTCCCGCAGATCATCAAGCCTGAGTTCGACCAAGTGAGTAATCGCTTCACGGCGGAATGGAAGACCAACGATCTGAAGGCACTTGGTGTTATCGCTGGAGACGTGAACCTCACGTACCAAGTTTGCGTCCGTGGAGCACTAACTGCCGCTGAGGCGTGGACGATGCTCGAGGAGCACTTCAACAAGAAGACACTCAAGAACCGGCTTCTTGTCACCAAGAAGTTGAACAACTTTAAGATGGAGCACGGTATCAAGTTCGCTTCCCACGTCGATCAGTTCAAGGAGATCGCCCTCCAGATGGAGACGATCGGTGAGACTCTGGACGAGACTCGCCAGCCCGTGTTGCTCCTTGGCAGTCTGACGGACGAGTACAAGATGATCTGTACTGTCCTCGAGAACACGCCCAACGTGACGTTGGCCTACGCAATCCAAGCCCTCTCTGGTGTTCAAGCCTTGGATGCCGTCATCGGCTCAAGAGAAGGCTTTCGCAACGAAGAAAAAGGACTTCGGTGGCAAGCAACGTTTCAAGGGCAAGTGCTTCTACTGTAAGAAGCAAGGGCACCGAGAGTTCGAGTGCCGGAAGAAGAAGGTTGATGAGGAACGAGGGCAAGCGGCGCGAGAGGAAGCGACCGACTTCTCGTTCACGGCAACGGGCGCGATGACCAAGAGTGAATGGCTCGTCGGCTCAGGTACATGACCAGTGTCCGAGACAAGTTCGTGTCCTTGAAGGAACTGAAGACGCCAGTCCGCATCACGATCGCGGATGGTACGAAGATCGACGCTGCTGCAAAGGGCACCGTCGGTATGAAGCTGATGGATGGAACGTTTGTCACGCTGTCGGATGTCCTGTACATCCCTGAAGTTGAAGCCTCATCTCGGTGTCGAGGCTGGCCGAGAAGGACGTCACCGCGCAGTTCAGCAAGGACAAGTGTGTCTTTAGCTTTGGTGGTGCTACCGTCATGGAGGCAAAGCGCTGTGGAAACATCTACAAATTGAAGACAGTGGGGGACGAGGTGTGTCATTCTGCAACGACCACTCGTAAGGAGCCATGGGCTGTTGTGCACGCCCGACTGGGCCACATCCCGTACAAGCGCTATGAGAAACTACTGACCATGGCAAAAGGAGTGCCTCGCATCACGGGAGAAGTCCACGGGGACGACGTGTGCGCAGGCTGCTGCATGGGCAAGATGAAAGCGACGACTACCCGAGACATCCGGAGAAGCTCGTCAAGAGTGTTGGTGTGCTTGACCTGGTGCACTCGGACTTAATGGGTCCGATGCAAACCAAGACACCTGGTGGCTGTAGGTTCGTGGTGACCTTCATCGACGACTACTCATGCCACGTTACGGTCTACTTCATGAAGGCTAAATCGGAAGTGCTGTCGAAGTTCAAGACGTACAAGGCCGGAATTGAAAACGCAACAGGCAAGACAATCAAGCGCCTGCGCTCGGACAACGGCAGTGAGTACACGGGTCTCCAGTTCAAGAGCTACCTCAACCACTGTGGCATCAAACATGAGAAGACGGTGCCGTACACACCTCAGCAGAATAGATTCGCTGAACGGTTGAACCGAAGCCTCGTGGAGATGGCTCGATGCAAGCTCTATCATGCGAGTGTTGACAGAAAGTGGTGGGTTGAAGCGGTTAACACTGCGGTCTGGATCATCAACCGGATCCCTAACTCGGTGAATGTGAAGGCACCATACGAGATTGTGAGTTATTCCAAACCACAACTCAAGAGCGGGAAGGTGTTCGGTTCACTGGGATACGCTCACATCCCCAACGAGAAGCGTCGCAAGCTGGATGCAAAGGCATTCAAATGTCGGTTCATGGGATACGAGGATGGAGTCAAGGGGTATCGTGTACTGGATTTGTCAACTGGAAAGGTACAAATCGTGCGCACCGTCAAGTTCATCGAGACGTCCAACCCTGCGCACATCATGACTCATGTGGATGGCGACGATGAAGCAGACGCATTAGCGCCAACCATGGAGAAGATGTCGTTGGCCGACTCCACGCAAATCGTCTCCACCGATGTTGAAGTTGCTGACATGATCCCACTTCAACGTGACGTGAGTGTGGATACTGCAATGGTGCCATACGATTCGACACATCCTATGATTACTCGTTCACGCGTTCGGCACATTGACGAAACAACGGATCCTGAAGAGGCAAGCGCGAGGAAGAAGCAAGTCATCGATGCTTCATCGTCGAGTGGAACAAAGCGTCAGAAGATGACTCAAGAGCGACCGAGGCCAAGTGGTAACAAAATCGCTATTGTTGAAAGTGGACAGCTGATGGCTGCTACAGAAGAAGTTCCGAAGATGTTCGCTGAGGCGACTACAAGCGCGGACTAAGACAACTGGAAGGAAGCGATTGCAAGTGAACTCAAGTCGCTGATGGACAACGGTACCTGGAAGTTGGTGCCAAGACCAACGCACCAGCGCCCGATCGGCTTTCGCTGGGTATTCGCGTTGAAGCGCAACGAGAAGGGACAAGTGATTCGACACAAGGCTCGTCTCGTAGCCAAGGGGTATTCACAACGGCAGGGCATTGACTATGAAGAGATTGTGGCTTACCTGAATTCGATCCGAGCAGTGCTGGCCAAGTGTTGTGCTGAAGGATTCGAGATCGAGCAGTACGACGTGGATACGGCTTTCCTGTATGGCAAGCTCGAAGAAGAGATATACATGGAGTTGCCAGAAGGTCTTCGGGAACTACTAGTACTGGTAGAGACTCAAGGTGAAGGTGACGTCGTCTGCATGCTACTTCGAAGCCTGTCGGACTCAAGCAGGCGTCTCGTGTTTGGAACGAGACAATCGACAATCATCTCAAGAGCATGGGGTTCAAGGCTGCTGGAGCAGACCCGCGCATCTACACAGGATGTGAAGGAGAGGACGAGTGTAGCGTTTGTCTTTACGTAGACGACATGCTGATTGCGTCACGGGGCAAGGCCATCATCGCGTCAGTGAAGGCGGATATTGCTGAGAAGTTCCGGATCAAGGACCTCGGACGAGCACGCTTCATTCTTGGCATCGGGATCGAATACGACATGGAGCGCAGAACGTTGGGCATCTGTCAGCGAGCGTACGCTGAGTCGATCATCAAGAGGTTTGGTCAAGAGAACGCAAAGCCAAGCCTGATGCCACTGGACCCGAGTCTTCACTTGGCTAAGGAGGATGGACCGCAGGCCGATGAGGGCAAGGCCAAGATGAAGTCGAAGCCGTACAGATCGCTCATCGGTAGCCTCACGTACCTGGCGTGTGGAACGCGGCCTGACATCTCGGTTGCAGTGACCAAGTTGAGTCGCTTCCTGGAGAACCCTGGTGAGAAACACTGGGTTGCTGGGATCAAGGTGGTGCGCTATCTGTTGAAGACCAAGGACGTAGGCATCGTGTACGATTGATCGCGAGGAACAGAGCTCGTCGCCTACTCGGATGCAGACTGGGCGGGCAACCGCGACGGCAGACGCTCGGTCAGCGGGACAATGCTCATGATGTGTGGGGCACCTGTGGTTTACGTTTTAAAAGACTGTCGCCGTAAGGTCGACTGAGGCGGAGTACATGGCTCTGAGTGACTGCATCAAGGAAGTGGTGTGGATGCGACTACTTATCAAGGACATTGGTGCAGAGCAAGTGGGAGCTGCGGTGATCTACGAGGATAACCAAGGTGCCATGGCATTGGCGAAGAACGTCAGTTACCAAGCTCGGACCAAGCACATCGACATTCGCTACCACTTCATTCGTGAGGAGGTATTGCGTGGTGAAGTCGAGCTGGAGTACATGGAAACCAAGACCCAGCTCGCGGACTATCTCACCAAAGGTCTTTCGTCTAAGGCACTACGCTACCTGATGATAGCCGTCGGACCCAATCTCGAGACGTCGAATTGAGTGGGGGTGTTGTGATTGCACTTCGCCGTCACTTCGTCTGGGTTCCTACCTTTGGGCACGCGCCTGGAGCACGTTGTTGGTGCGTGGCAAGCGTGTGCCTTGAAAGGCCATATCTTGAAGTGGGTCGAATGGGGCGATATGTTTGGCTGAGACGGTGATCATGAGATCGGGAAGCGTTCCCATTACAAATCGCGTCCCGTTACAAATTGACAGGATATGTATGATTTGCATACTTTTTTTCAAATGCTCTGTAGCGAAGGTAGGAGGAGCAATGCATGTGTAGGAGGGAAGGGCTACCATCTCCGAACAATTAAATCAATCCCACTTTCGGATTTACATTCCAACACTCACTATACTACCAAGCTTCGTTCGCTATTCTCAATTTGAAATTCTATGAGGAGATGAACAATTGGAAGTCTTTCACAGAAAAACAACTTAATGGTAGTGCTGAGGACACTTCCTCAACGGGTGCAGATTCTGCTGTTATTGGAGCTGACAGCGAGGTTGACAGTATCTTTGATCCGCTTGCATCGCAGATGTGATAACAAGATGCAGGCAGATCAGGAGCTAGCAATGGAGGGTGAGTCACTGGCGATGTTGGCACGAGAACGAAAAGTTGCTAATGGCAAGTCTTCTCAATCTCCGTCGGATGAATCCGAGCTTTAAGCCACTCAAATATCCGAATCACCAAACGATTTACGAAAAGACGTATGGCCAAAACCCTAGTACAAATGGCAATGATTTCGAATCCAGTGGAGACCGCCGCCGGGGGGACCTGTTGAACGAAAAGCAAAGTGATAATACCCAACTTGCAAAATCCCACGGTGTTGAAGTGATGAAACTACCATATCCGAAGCCTAGGACCTGAAAGAAGACTAGACAAGGGTGAGTTGCCAAACAATCCAAATTGGCTGTTGTTTTGGTGTCGTCAAAGCTTACCATATCGCTGACCCAGATCATTCAGTGGGCTAAGTATTACCCGAATGTGGAGAAGGTGCCAAACGTGCTCGACCAGTATCCACGCATGGATGACAAGTTTCTAGAAACTCGTTCTGTTACATGCAAAGTTGCCGGCGAAACCACTGATGCCATCAATACTGATCATGCCTTTGTCATCCCTGACTCTCTCTTGAGAAATTATCTGCAAAAATCTTAAAGCGCGAGGAACTGCATGTGGCGAAGGAGGAAGCGCCTTGGGGTCTACTAGTTTCATTTGACTCGGACAAACTCGTTCTACACAGGTAAGCATTTTTCAATACTGGTTAATACCGCCCTTAAAGTGTTAAGGGCGCTTCTACAGTTGTAAGGCTGCACCATTGCCACAGTATTTTAACACCTTTTTGTATTGAACTTACAGATCATTCCTGAACAGAATGGAGAATTTTTACATTCTGAAGGCAAAGTGCAGGGGTTGTATCGAGGATGTGAAGTGGCAGAAGCAAGATTGGCGCCTTGTTCAAGCCCATCCAGTAGAGCCTTTTTCTTTAGAAAACAAGTGGATTACTTCATTCAGAAGCTGCAAAAGTTCACCAAGCTTTGGCTGAAGACGTGCTTCAGAAATATTCAAGGTTTTCTCTGATGACAACTTTGAAGAGCAAGTCGGGGTCTGCTTTCGTCGATTTCATGGGTATAGCTGCTATAATTCCTCGGAACGCAATGCTGAACGACGCAGTAACCTCCACCGGGGTACAGATGATCACTGATACAGTTAAAGGATCGATTGCGCTGTCTTCGTTTAACCCACCAATGACCAAGGTTGTATAAAACAACATGAATTCATGTTGTACGTACAACATGTTTAAATAGGGATTGGCTCGAAAAACAGCAAAACTATAGTGAAATCAAGTGTAAGCACATCCCTCATAAAAAGTTCGATGCACAGGGGTAGGTTCAATTTGTTCAAAGAAGATCATGTATCGCGAATAAAACGGGCTCCGGAATCCACCAAATTTGAATAGCGGAGAATAAAATGCTCTCAGTCGAGAATTGGAGGAGTCGCGCCACGAAACGCGCGCTGAAAACAAGCGTTCATGGAACAATTTAGTGACGTGCAGGAGGCGACCGCGCGCGAATCTTGATGGAGCACCAGCAGTACCTGAATGGCCAGCGCTCGACACACACTGACTTCTCGACTGCACGCAAGCAGACTCCGCAAACAGGGAGAATACCGCGCGCTTGGCGCCCACCAACTGGAAAAGACGCGCCGTATACGCGCGCCAACAAACACGCGGCAGCGTTTACTAGTCAATCCGACAAGGCGAGGTATGTAACCTTTGTTCGGCTGAGTGTCATTTACTAACAGCGTGTTGTGCTATCCAGAACGTACTTGAGCAATAAAGTGTGGCCCCATTGGAAGAACAACACGCTCACTTGTCATCCAATATGGCATTTTCAATGGAAGAACGGTACGGAGCGTCCTCGCCCACGATGCGGGCGCTATATCCAGAACCGCGAGGCTGGCGCTGGACTTGGAAAGCGGAAGCGACACACTCGTGCAGAGGGTGCTGACGAGATTACTGCTGAGGGTGAGGACACTGTCGAAGCCGAGGACACTGTCGACGGTGAGGACAATGGCGACGAGAATAATGAAGATGGAAGTGGCGAAGGCAACAGCGAAACAGAGCGCGGTGGTGAGAATTGTGCCCACGTCGATTTACTGTGGTCGCTGTCATCACTTGATGCGTGTAAAGGAGTCTAACATAATGCAATATGTTTAGGTTGAATACTGTAGTTATTTCAGGACTTTTTGTTGCATTTCATTTGATTGCTTGTGGCTCAACTGCATGGACGAGGTCGTGTCTTTTTTCTTGATAAAAAGGTCATCACCAACAATAGCATGATGTCTACTTTATGCCCGACATGTTGTAGGATACACCATTAATCCACAAGCGACGTTGTATGTCGGAGATACGGTGACTATGGGATGTCGCGTTTTTCAGAAAAGGTACTCGTACTTATTTGAGACCATACAAATTTTAGGTATAGCCTGGCCTTAACATGTTGTATCCTACAACATGATTGTTTTTTCTCTTAAGTGAGAAAATTGATTTGGTCTTCGGTGGTTTAAGATTTGGCTAAGTCAGCCAAAACAGTGGCTGTCAGAAACTCCATTCGTGATTTTGCCGTTGAATTTGGAAAGTATTCACTGGGGTGTTATCATCGTGAAATTAGCGTTCCCAACAACGTTACGCGTACATTTTTACGAACCTTTGCACCAACCATGTTACTGAAGAGAGATGAAAAATGAGTGGAAAGACACACTGCTGCCGTATTTGGAAAAACGGCACACTGAAAGTGAAGCAAAGGAGCAATTTCCTACAGAGATTATTAAAATGTGGATTGACGAGTCTGCTCAGCCCGATGGTACAAGTTGTGGACTTCCGATGTTGGGAATCGTTCACACTTTCGTACGCAACGTCCATCGGTTTCAGCGTCGTCGTGTCGCGGAAGCCTACGTACGAGTGATGGGGCAGAGATCGACGTGGCTACTTGAGTGTACAGCTACACCTGCTCTACGGAATGAACAGGAGTTTGAAAAAAAGCAGAAGGTGGATGAAGAAGTTTCTAAGTTCTCGTGCTACAATGATCAGGACGTCTAGATGTTTGAGATATTGCTTTACTCAAAGAGATTGTTCATCACAATATAAGTTTTTTAATAGTTTTGTTTGAGAGAGGCTGCACCAAATACATCTTCCAATTTACGGAGCTGGAGGATCATTCATTAGGATTCTAACTATAAGCACCACGCCGTACGAAGACAGAAAACCTCTCGGAGGTGGAGTTGGAGCCTCTCCGATTTGTGCACTTAGCTCGTTGATGATCTCTACCTCGCGAAGCAACATTGCTTCAAGCTCCTCGCGAGCGTACATCACATCATTGATCGCCTCAACCATCATCTCCAGCTTGTCTTGTATCTCTTGTAGAGTTCGGGATCTAGAACGCAGCAACTCGCGCGCCAATAATTGATGATTCATGGCGATTCCCTTCTCGTTCTTTTGTTGTTTTAGAAAATGAGTGTTCATTGTAAATTTGTCAACAGCGTTTTATATTTCGTGAAAGTTCGTCTCACTCTGGTATTTTATTCTGTTTTTTTAAGGGCGTTGGCCAGTGCAAATGACGCTTCATTGTAGAATATGTGCTTGATGGCTGTTGTACTGTCGTAACGTTAGGGTGCTCTAACGTCATTCCACGAAACATGTAAGTGGTTTTCGTCTTTATTTTCTGAATCACCCCCGGTTTTGTCATTTTCCCGTAATAACCTACCGGTATTAATAGTTTGTTGAAGCCTGTCTATTGTCATGCATTTACCCTAAAAAATCCTTTTTATCAAAGCGCTCAGAGTTTGCCAAAAGTGATAACACTCAGCAGCTAACAAGCACTCGCCTTCCCATCGTTTCGTGTAGTACGAGTTAATTCTCCGTCCAGCGTCACGCCAACTGATCCATTTGGCACGTTCTCCCTCCGTTAACGTAGGTAGCAGATCCTTCTCCATGTCGTGGTCGGTGTCCGCGTTGTGCAGCAGCATCGAATCCGTCACCTTGTCGTACCGCAGACGTTCGTGTCCTCGCACCACCGACATCTTCCGAGTCGGGTTGTTGCTGTACACAATACGTTCTCCGAATTTGATCTTCCGTTTGAGTGATCGGCCAACTCCATCCTGCACAAAACCTCCTTCCGGTACTCCAGTGATGTCTGCTAGGGTATTCAGGATATCGTACTGCTCTGTGGCATCGTCCATGACCATCCCCACAGCATTTCCGAGTCGACCTTCAGCCACAATTGCACCAGCCACTCGAGTAACCGACACATCGCGATCTTCAGGGACTTTATTCCCAAACTCCGGGCCTTGTCCGTGGTCACCAGAGATCACAACGATCGTGTCTTCGAGGATTCCAGCGGCTGCCATCCGGTCCATGAACTTCCCAAACTCCATGTCGGTAAAATACCGGATCTCGAGGTAGTTCTTAATGTTGCGGGCGTACTTGTGTCCCTTGTACAAGGCGGAGAAGTCGGGTTTCTCAGCTTTGTCGTACCATTTCGGTCGCTGCTTGTAGTTTACGTGGCTGGAGATCGTGTAGTGCGTCAGGAAAAGCGGCTTCTTGGCTTCTCCCTTGGCTACACGAGCAGATTGTTCCTTTGTCTTGTTCACGAAGAGATCACCGAGAAGCTGGAAACTCAAATCATCGTGTACACCCCAATCCAGACCGCGGTGTTCCGGTCCTTTCCAGTCCCCAGGTTTGATTCCTAAGTCACTTTGAGCAAGTTTCATCATTTCATCCTGACTCCAGACAGTGTCGAAGCCATGGGTAGGCAGGAAAGCGTCCCAGCTGTCGTAGTTCGTTCTACATCCAGTGGTGAAGAACGTTTCGTACCCTTTAGATGTGAAAAGCTGTGGGAGACCAGACAAGTTGGTTTCTCGCTGGCCTCCAGTCATTCCAGACTTGGTCACGTGGTCGTACGGAAGCTGGGCGAACAGTAGACTCTCCACGGATCTACTTGTTCTCCAACTGGACCAGTAGTTCCGTAGAGCAATCCCCCGCTTCGCCCACCTGTCGAAATTGGGGGTGATAGTTATGTTGCTGCCCTTGAAAAGGTTTGATGGGTCTTCTTCCCCTACGAGGTAGTGCGAGTCATGGAAGCGGAAGGACTCGATCACCAGTAGAAGGACATTTGGAGGGTCTTTCTGGTCCACATTGACGTCGAACGCGAGTTTTCCTTGGAACCCGGTAGTACGACGGTAGAGCGTGTCATTTCCAAATAACTCGTGGTTCTCCGTAGCGTGGTGGATGTACGTCTCGACCCACGGGAGGTTGATGTCGTCCAGAGGGTATGTTCTACCATCAACATTCGGCTGGAAAGCGTGGCCGAACAACTCGTTGACTGTCGTGTTAAGTGCTGAATACGCGATGAGTGGGGAACAAGCACAGCTTATAGCTACAACCACCATTGGGAAGAGAATTAGGCCAGTGCAAGCGATCATTCCTCGCTGGAAGAGCTGGCGTTTATCCGTTCTACCGCTTTCCTCTTTGTCCAGAGGTAGACACCGAGTCGTATCACTGTCATCATCCATGGAGGTTGTCGTCTCAACCTCGGAGCACTCAGAAGTGTCGCTAATATCGACAGTCACGTACTTGGAGTCTTTTTCTTCAGGCTTGTCCGTCCCCTTCTCGTCCGTCTCCATTTCTTCGGTAACAGGAGATTCTTGAACGTAATTGGAGCTTTGTTGGTTCTTGGTACTACCAGTCTGACGTAAGATATCGTAAGCGTATAAACCTCCAAGTGGCAAAGCTATCTGGGTCGTTGCAAGATTAGACCATGGAGCTCTCGTACGCACGATAGCAAAAGTCGTCGCTGCTAAGGCAAGAGCTGAGGCATTCACATAGGCGTCAGTGATTTCTTGACTTGAGACTTCGAAGGAACTGGCGTTGTCCTTCTCCTGAATGGCCATCACGATGATGTCGAAGGTGAATCGCATGTCCCTCAGCCGCACAATGAGGACATCCGCCACTACTGGGATAGTGAAAACCACGAACAGCAGCCACGAGACAGAGAACGATAAAAACTTGCCAAAAACCTGAACAGCAGCTCTGGAAGTGAAGTTTCTGGCAACAACTGGTTTAAACTTGTCGAATAGCCACAGGCTGCAGGCGAAATACGTGACGCAGACGAAATCCTCCAAGAATCCGAGCGTCAAAGCTCCAAGTACGACACCAAAAGTTGCATCGTCCGCAGTAGCATACATGGTGATCAGTGCACTAAGTGCGACGCAGCGGTAGATGAAGAGGAAGAACAGGGTGAAAGTGTAGACGAAGGCCCAGCCAAGCCACGGGTAGTCGTGCTCCATGAACTGTCGATAAATCTCTTGCGGTCGACTCCATCTCGGCTTGGACACGATTCCGTTCTCTGCCGACCTAGTGGACGCTTTGGGACTTTGTGCCATTGTCGAATGTGGGGACCAAATACGACCAACCACGCACTGACGCGGATGAAAGCAAATTAAACTGCACCCACAGTCGTCGGGTTGCTGAGGCTGAAGCGCGAAAAATCCGATGGTGAGGCAGTATACTGACTCAGTATTACTGAGGAGCTTGAGCCAGGACCTTGCGTGGAATCCTACGGTACATGTAGACACGCCAAAAGCTTATGGCGTGCCTACCATCCGGTCGGCCTAAACCGTCTGCAATCTCTCTCGAAGTTCGAGTCGAACAGTAAACACAGCACACGATGTTGTGCTTACTGCTTGAGCACTATGCCAGCATGTGCTCAGCACGTGCTGACGTTTTTCCCTGGTGCAAAATTGCTTTCATTCTGATCCCCAATGCCTATATTAAAAAGGCATTTTCAGAAAACGTACTCACTAAGACAAAAAACTTCAACTGATGCCTATTTTAGTGATCGGAGACTAAGGATGCTGATATCTGCAGCTCTGTCGTTCGTTGGAGGTCATCAAACAGCCATTTCGGAGCGTTTTCTAACTGTCTTTGGACTTCTGCCACCTCCGTCGGATACATGTCAAGCCACGGTAATCCAAAGTTTTCTCCATTGCTTCCTTTGCCACGCAGAAACTGGGCGAAGATGGCTTGGGCCTTGTCGTGTCTACGTTGAGCTACTGTAGCAGCATCTAACGGGACTAGAGTCGAACTTCCAATAGCTCGATACCCTTCAACAGCACTCCAGAACTTCCTGTTCAATTCGACCGCCTTTTGAATCGGTTGGCGAGTAGCATCTACCCTCAAACTCTCAGGACCAGAGGAGGTATTTTCCAGAATCGACGGAACTTGGGCAACTCTCAGAACTGGCACCTGGTACGTTTGTGGATACAAAATGGCGTAAGCGTCCTGTATATTGGACGATAGCGGTTCCGCTGCAAACTCACGCCACAGACGTTCCTTTTCCGTCTTGGAAAGTGGTTCCATCCCTTCAAAACCTGTCAATTCCACTGGTTTCTCGACACCATTAGGTTTTGGAACTACCACACGAGCTCCTTGTAGCGCTAGAGCATCAACCCCCAAAGGTTGGTGTATCTGATGACGTACGTTTCGTTTGGAAGGTGGCGCAGTCTTCGGTTTATCAAGTTTGACAAGCTCAACACTTCTTGAAACCCCACTGCTCAATCCAGTACCGTCTAATTGCAACCCGGTTGAATCTCTCAGCTCCTGGTCAACCTCTAGAGCTTCATCAAGCTTCACGAACGGCTTAGGCGATGGCATGACAGGCTTCTGCACCTCCGAAATCGATGGGGTTGGTACTATCTCAACGACTTCCTCGCGCTTGGAAGGTTTCGTAGTGACAGTGACGGAGATCGGACGAACTAATGGCGCACTACCGGGCGAATTCTGCTCTGTACGTTCGATCACTTCTGGCTCTTGTCTCTTAGTTACTCGTTTGGGTAATATTAAAGGTGTTTCAATACTTTTCGTAGAACGTAGCGCTCGTTTCTTCTTTCTCGCCAAATGGAGTGTCTTCCCCTGGAGTGTAAACGTCTGAGTATCGTTATAGTCCATGGGCTCCTCAAACAGGAACTGCGTTGATGCTTCCTTTACTGGACTCAGAACTTCAACACTTCTTGCACGTGACATTCCTTTGCTTGCATGTTGAACGATGGGGTTCCGTTGGATCATGGGCGTCACAGCCAGTGGGAAAGCTTCAAGACGATTGTCATCCTCCCACTTAACAAACGGCGTATCTGGTCTGACGATCGGATTCTCGACAAATTCGTAGTCTGGTAGTTTCTCGGTAGTTGGGTACTCTCCTATTCTTTCCGAGACGCGAGACGAACTGATCTCCACAATTGGTGATTGCAGAGTTGGTATATACACTTCTACTGGAGTATCAGCATCCACAAATGTTTCTGTGTGAATCACTACACTTGAATTCGTCTTTAATTCATCCAGTGCTGTCTCCAATTCGTCCATTCTTGCAGTCATTTCACTCTCGTTTCCTGCATCATGTTCCTCCTGTTCTTTTGAATCAATGTCATCACTTAGAACTTCAACGCTTCCGTCCAATTTACCAAATGATCCACTGTCACGTGAATTATCCATAGGAAGAGCATGTACCGGGTTCAGTAGTGGAGTCACTTTCTCCTCTTTTCTGGGGGTTATTGGCGTTGGGCTTGCTAGCTGTAAGGATGAAGTGCGATTGACCGTCTCCTGGATCTCAGCAACTTTAACTTCAGAAGCTGTCACTTCCGGGACTCCAGGTAGTGCTTGTGGAGCTACAGGTGAGTCCGGAACGACAATTCGTCGACGACTTCCAGCTCGCATCTTTTCTCTAGATGAACTTAATCTCTGAGCCTTCTCCAGAACTTCCTTGATACCTGGAGCTGAGCCATCTGTTGATTTCACGCCTCCACGTTTCCACATCGCCTCTGTAGCGAAATGATCCCGTACTTTGGGATTCGGCACTGTCGTCCGGGAAAAAAATTTATCCGGTGCCGAACTCCCGACCAGGAAATTCCCGAAATGAAAACCAGAGCCATGGAGTACCGGCAGAAAATCATCCTTCACAGAGGAAAACCCGTCGTCACTGTCACTTCCACTATCTCGTTCAAGTCTTCGGTGCTTCTTTGCTCGTTCCAACTCCTCCTTCTTGCGGTTGCGACGGATTTCTCTCACTTCAATGACAGAATTTGGTGCCGGATTTTCGGAGAGTTGATCCAGACTTACAAGATGACTAGGGGGCATCTCTAACTCACCGGTTAGAGGGTTGTGCTCCGAAATGGATGGAATAATCTCTAACGCCGTCGTATTTTGCCTTGCACGCTCTTCTTCTTCAGCTAATCGACGTTCTTCTTCAAACAACAGCAAGGAGCTCGACGCATAGGTTGTATTCATTGTTTCGCTGTCAGGATCATATAAATTCCTCGACGAGAAACCCTGTTGGTATGTTTCCAGTACACGTCTTGTATTTTTCAGACTGCTGCGACGTCGAGGCAATTGGTCGGTAAACAACGCCGCAGCACTCTGAAGCCTGGCCAGTTTCACGCTCTTCCGCCCCATTCGACTCAGATTTTCATCCCCCAGCATGTCTTCTTCTCCACTGTTCTCGCTCTCACTTTCTTCATTATCTTCTTCATTTTTCTCATCTATAGCAGCCATATTCTCGGCCAGCCAGCAGCAACAAGAGCGGAACAGATTAAGGATGAGAAGATGGTGTAACTTACTCACAGCTTCCTTCTGGAGGGGATGAAGAGCTTCCGGAAGCGATTCAGGCTTGAATTTGTCTTCCAGAATAACTCGAGTCTGGAACTTGGAAGAAAACCGAGCCATTTCCTTCTCTAAGAACGTCTTGTGCTCATGATAAGGCAGATCCAGTATATTCCCGGTAGAATTTGGCTCCATTCCTCGATCCCCCGTCTCTAGGACTCGTTTCGCGTACTCTAATCGCTCCACGACCGTTTTCATCTCGTTTTGCTTCATCAACGCCACAGCCATAGCCAGTCTGGACTCTTCTAAAGCCAATCGCGTCCCACAAACGTCTTCCACTCTTCTCGCAGGGGTAAACAAGGCTTCCCGATACATTTTCTCCTTTTCGTCAATCTGGTCTTGGATCTTTTTCACTTTCTTGTCAGCTTTCCTAAACTTCCGCTTATATCGAATCAACAGCGAGTCAATATCCAGTGCCAGCGCTTCCTGCTGACTATCCAAGGCGTTTACAGCTCCATCTCGAGCATGAAATTGTTCAAATTCGAGGAAAAAGAGCTCCCGCTTGAAGAAAAGCTCAGCGGAGGCATCAGTGGAGAACAATCGGAGCATTCCAACGTCGTTTGTAGCAGATACCGTCGAATCATTAGCTTCTTTCGAGAAAAGAGCACTCCACGCTTTTTCAGCTTGTTGAAGCCGCTGATAAATCTCCCACAGTTCACTCTCTCCTTTTGAACACTCGTCTTCAAGCTTATAAGCTTGCGTAAGGACATCATCGGTCGAGAATTCCAGCGAGAAGAGTAACCCTACGAAGCTTGGGATCAGCTCCTGCTCACAAGCTTCAGTATCCAACGTCGACCCAAGGAGTAACCGAGCGTAAGCCTCGTAATCTCTCGTCTCGCTCGCTTGAGTCTTGGAGTTTTCTTTTACCATTCTACGAGCTAAATCAGAGCGCAACAACTCGTGCGGGGTAAAACACAAGCGGGTTTTCAAAGCGTTAAGAAACCCTCGCGAGCGATTCACTACAGCTGAAAATTGGGAATCGACAGCGAAGCGAATTTGTTGCTGCCGTAGCCAAAGCTCCTCCTGCAGTGTACTATGCCATTGTCCAGTGCGTAATTCGGCAGGAATCCGTGAGCCTTTTCTCCACTCTCCAGTCATGAGCATCGTCATACACCACATGAGTCGTTGGGTTTTATCTGACTCGTCATCATTATCCCGAGTTCGGATTTTTCGGGAATGAAAAGCGAAAACCCCATGAGTTAGCAGAGACCGAGTGTCCGAATCCGGCGCAAGCTGAACAGGAGATAACCCATGGCGATTCACCCGCTTCAGCGTCGCAGCTCCTTCACTCAGCAGCAGCGTCAGAATTTCCAAGCGTCGTTCAGGTTCCTCAATCTGAGCCGCAATATGCAGCGCCGTGTTTCCCGAAGAATCGTCCACTGCGTTCACAAGATGTCGCGACTGTAGAATGGCGTTGCGAACTTCCATGACGCTGTCACGGACCAAAATGCCGTGGAAATGGCGAACTGCTTCTCCAGATGTGGCCAGAAGCAGCTCCTGTTTGTCTTTTGTTAATCTCTCCAGGCTATTACTTTCACCGTACATGTAACTCGGTAAACCTCCGAAAATTGACCCAGCATCCGAAAAACTTCCGTAAAACATCATAGGAAAAAACACCGAGAGCTCGCGATAGCTTTCCCAAGCGTCCAGACGTAAGGAATCCTCTAAGAAGCTGTCCGTTCGGTCCCATTTGGCTCCTTTCCACGCGTTAAACACAGCAAAAAGCAGATTTCGTCTCTGCTGACGAGCACAAAGCGCCCGAAGCGTAAGAAAAAGCTTCCGTTTGCGGAGAAAATGGGTCCACGCTTCGAAGGTTCTCCATAAAAGGAGAGAATCTCGATTATCTCGCCAGATATCCAGTATCCGCTGCACTCGTGACCGCCAAGCCGGACAATTTTCTAGTCTCGAGACATTCCACTCCCTTTTAAAGCACGCGTGAAGCTGCACACGTTTCCAGCCTTTCATAGCGTGGAAAGCCAGCCATTTCCGTCTTCTCCCTCGTAGCATTTCCTTTAAAGGCCGTAGCTTCCTCTTCGCACAGGCATAGCGATGTATTCGCAGTAGAACTCCCCTTACGAGCTTCTTTTCTGCCGCACTATCTGCAATTGCTTCTCTCCATTCCAGCAGAATCTTAAGCTTGACAGTTTGTGAGAAATGGGCAATAGCAAGTGCCATTGTGTGGCGTTCACGTCTTTCTCGACGTGCAAACGCGTGTAAACGTAAGAAAAAACGTCGTAGCCGAGCGCTCGGAGCTTTCGCTGCCGCTTTAACACACCGCACTTGGCGTTCCTGGTAGTTGTGCAGCCAAATGTCCCAGTGGGGATTCGACTGGGTGAAAGACGGTAACGGGAGGCCCAGTCGCTTGCAGCGATTGAAACTCGCCCATCGAGCCCAGATCTCGAACACCGAGAGGAGGATCTCTGCAGGCCACCGTTGCCGCGCCCCGAACGCCATTCGTACTGCTCGTTTAAGACAAAGTTGAGCATTGAGACCCACTCGCTTGTTGGCTTCGTGGACCTTTTTCCACAGTCGAAAGACGTGCTGAACCACTTTCTTCCGGACTTCTTCACGCGCTGCTACATGTTGAGCTCGCAATTGGTGCACTCGACTGCGGTTTTGATCCGAATTAGCCTCCAAACCACTGAAAGCAGCACTCAAGAAGGCATTAAGAAAAGCGGCTTTGCTTGTAGGCGCGATGGACTTCTTCTTAGCTGCTTCGGCTGCTTTTTCAGCCAACCGCTTGGACCGTTCGTCCTCCCAGTCGGAAGTGAAGACGAGGTTGAGCACCATTCGAGGTAGTTCCGATTGAGTGGCAGCTTGTTGGAAGAGTTGCAGCTCCATTTCTCGCAGTTGCAAAGCTTCAGTCACGTCGATACGCCAAGCAGTCAAGTACTTACGAAGTAGAGAACGCTGCGCTCGAAAGCCTACTTTATACGTCATCACCCAGATCTCGAAAATTGCTCGTCGGTGTCGAGTTTTTCGCTGTCTCCAGGGCAGATACTTCCGTCTCTGTTTGTACATTCTCCACGTGGCTTGGATTTGGATTGCAGCGTACATTTGCTTGGAGGCTTTACGATGTTGTAGAAGATAAGTCTCCACTTCAGCGTCGTCTGCGTCTTCACTGTCAAGTGCCAGCAACGACGTGGATGTCACCAACCTTCTCTTGTCTCTACCGGAATATACTGGAAGCGTCGACACACTTTTCACTGCTCTTATGTTGCTGAGTGGCTTTAACTGTACATTTTCTGCTGCAATTCTCCTCCGTCGTCTCGGGTTAGCTCGAGCCTTGGCTTGCACACTTGTAGGATCAGCGAATTGCTCGAGATATTCCAATTTAGAGGTAAACGCCGCCAATTGGCGATGTAAAACAGCTTCAAGAGCTTCTCGATCTTCCTCATCTTTCAACGCAGCAGCTTCCTTTGTCAGTAAACGTCTCCCTTGCTGCTGGTTACTTTGAGCAGCTACAAATACCGGTTGAACCTCATTGTGAGGACCGGAAACCGCCGGTTTGTACCATTCTTTCAGCGCTTTCATACGATCCCGAGTCAATTTTCGGGATCGAAGCTCCAGACGTCGCAATTCTTTGGGATCTGTCAACCAGTTGTCCATTTCCTTCCGACGAGCTTGACGCTCCGCTTCTCGTTGTGCTTTTCTCTTGACATCGGCCGACATTAAATCCTGTCTGTCCGCTTTCTCCTTCGCTCGCTTGGCCTTCTCCACTTTCTTGTGCTTTGCAGCTTTTCGTTCGTGGAATTTCCGTTCATAGCTCGAAAGGTAGTCGGAACGGGTAGACGCACTGTCAATTGACAGTCGACTGGAGTGAGAAAAGGATAGAGAACCGCGGTCTGTAGCACTACCATCGTCCAAGCGACTGGAAGTGATGCTGCCCTCCGAGTACTCGCTACGAACAGTGTCCATCTTTTTTTCAGTTTTTTTTTTATTTTGGATCTGCAATTTTCTTTTTCTAACTTTGTTTTTCTTCTTCTTCTTTTCGATTTAAATATAAAAGAGATTCTTTGTATTTAATACAAAGAATAAATGAAATGTCAAACTTCCTCCTTAGCATTCGCCTGCAAGTAAGCACTTCTTGTCCCAGCGCTTTGTGTAGTACGCATTAATCCGTCGACCATCATCTCTCCACGTCCTCCAGTCCGTCTTGTTCTGGGCACTTAAAGTGGGGAACTGGTCCTTCTCCATTTCGTGATCCGTATCAGGATTGTGCAGAAGGACAGAGCTCGAATATCGATCGTAACGCAGACGCTCATGACCCCTGACCACCGACATCTTACGACTGGGGTTGTTGCTGTACACAATACGCTCTCCAAACGTTACTTCTCGTTTGAGTGACCGTCCAATGCCATTCTGCAGGAACCCTCCCTCAGGAACGCCAGTGATGTCTGCCAACGTATTGAGAATGTCGTACTGCTCCACTGCATCTTCAATTACAAGACCCACCGAGTCACCGAGTCTCCCTTCAGCAATAATCGTCCCTGCAACTCTCGTTGCCGAAATCTCACGAGCTTCTGGAACATCCAAGCCATCCTCAGGTCCTTGACCGTGATCACCAACAACCACAACGATCGTATCGTCCAAGATGCCCTTGTCAGCCATCCGGTCCAGGAACTTGCCAAGCTCAAGATCAGTAAAATACCTCATCTCCAAGTAATCCTGAACAGCATCAGCGTACTCTTCATCTTCGTACAGCGCCGAGAAATCGGGTTTCTCAGCTTGTGCGTACCATCGCGGTCGCTCCGTAAACGGCGTGTGGCTGGAGATGGTGTAGTGGTTCACGAACAGCGGCGTCTTAACGTCTCCCCTTGCTACCCGCTCCTTTTGCTCGGTCGTTTTATTGATCAGGAGATCTCCCAACAATTGGAAGCTCAAGTCATCGTGAACACCCCAGCTAAATCCTCGATGATCACCACTGTACCATTCGTCAGCTGAGATGTTGAGATAACCTTCCGCTAACTCCATCATCTCGTCCCGACTTAAAACGGTATCGAAGCCATGGGAAGGCAGGAACGTGTCCCAGTCGTCGTAGTCGGTCTTACACCCAGTTGTAAAGACAGGTTCATAGCCTTTCGCCTTGAAGAGCTGCGGTAAACCTGCGAGTTCGACGTCCTCTTTGCCCCCAGTCATTCCAGAATCTGCCACACTGTCGTACGGGAGCTGTGCGAACAATAAACTCTCAACTGAGCGACTTGTCCTCCAACTGGACCACATATTGCTGAAAGAAACACCACGTCTCGCCCATCGATCGAAGTTGGGCGTCACGGTGATGTTGGTTCCTTTGAACAAGTTGGACGGGTCTTCTTCGCCCACGAGGTAGTGCGAGTCGTGGAACCGGAACGATTCAACCACAATGAGGACAACGTTGGGAGGGTCTTCCTTCGAGACGTTGACATCAAACGCTAGAGGACCGTGGAAGCCGTTCGTCCGTCGGTAGAGTGAGGTAGGGTCGAACAATGTGTAGTCCTCAGTAGCCGAGTGGATGTAGATTGTGGCGTTTTCGATATTCCCATCTGCAACGGACGGAGCGAAGCCTTGTTTAGTGATGCCGATACCTCGAATGAAGAGTTCGTTTAGTGAGGCATTGAGCGCTGAATAGGCCACTAGGGACGAACACGCTTGACTGATCGCTAGCACAACTGCAGGCAGAATAATGAGGCCGAGAAGCAACACCACGACCAAAGCACTGAGTCTGAAAAGTGCCAAGCGATCAAAGTGAAACTTGGTAGGAATAGTTGAGGTTTCGGTGTCTGCGTCGCTGGAGCTCCCGTTGTGCGGTGACGATGAGACCACGTACTGCGTGGTTTCTCCAGCTTCCAATATGTCTTCATCCGCGACCTCCTTCTTCTTCAATGGCTTGGGGTTCTCCTCGTCAATTTCCCATTCAACCGTCGACCTTCGAGTCACAAGGTTCACTAAGGCAAAAGCTGGATTCCAGCGCGAGAGATCGGCCCACGCAGCCCACGTCCGTACAATGGCGAAGAACGTAGCTACTGCCACAAGACCAGCCACATGTCTGTACGCTGTATTGAGTTCGACTTCCGAAATCGACGCGTTGCTGGCGTTGTCCTTCTCGTGAATCGCCATCGCAACCAATTCAAAAGTGAATCGCATGTCTCGAAGCCGTACAATGAGTAAATCGGCCACGAAAGACCCCATCATAACGATGAAAAGCACCCAAGACACGAGGAAAGTGGCCACTCGACCACAGATCCGAGCAGCTTGAAACTTCCACTTCTCAGACAAATCGACCAGCTCTTCACTTGGTCGCCTACCGATCACGTTCTTCAGTGTGTCGAACGTCCACAAGGCGAAGGCGAAATACGTCGCACACACGAAATCTTCGAGGAATCCGAGGGCCAAGGCCGACGTTTCGACTCCGGCTGTGCAGTCCTTGGCACTTCCGTACATGAGGATCAACGACTGAAGCCCAATGCAGCGGTAGATGAAGAAGAAGAGCAGCACTACCGCATAGACGAACAGCCAGCCGAGCCATCGACGCTCCCATAGAGAGGAGCGTGTCACTCTTTCTATCATCTTGACAGGACTTGAGGGGGTCTTGATTGGTTCAGGAGTGGAAGGTCTCCGTTCCAATATGACTATATCTCCAGCATTTGTCGTACTCTGCATGGTAAAGGCCGAGTCAGAGTAAATCTATCACTGGTTAGAGACCTCGAGGAATCGAGGAAGGACGCCGGACTGTTGCAACTTCACGAAGACAGCTACTTTCTGGGCACATGTGGCATTACTCTATAGGTTCTTAACCCTAAATCATTGTCAAAAAGTGAGTTGTAGGTCAGAAGTCGAAGGAAAACGGGACTGATTTACGGGCTCAACTGCTTCGTTAAATTGCGAGCGTTATCAGGAAAGAACTGATGCCACTGGATTGAATTTGTTTCGAGACGAAAGCTGTACTAGTTGCATATTATACCTGTGCGCCACGATCCAATAAAACGCTTTCGAGACGTCGCGTACGCGTGCCGACAGTTGAAGAATTCGTAGTAGTCCAGCGTACTTGACGTCGGAAAATGAGGGTGGACTTTAGACCCCATTAGGCAGCGATCCATTAACAATTCTTCAGTGGTCTGCTCACCATGACCGACCTCGTGGTGTTAGAAGAGAATTGCGTCTGGTTTCAACGTAAACCCTGGCTTGGGTGGGCTTTCACTTATGTCCTAGTGCTGATGTTCTGCTTGATCTATCGCTGTGCGACTCTCAGTGCACTGATTCTGACGTACGGGACGGAGAAGGACAACACGTTTCCGGTTCAACTGGCTGTGCTGTGTCTTGGCTTGCTGGAAGATTTCGTCTGTGCTACGTATCTTGCTTTCGTCTTGTGGCTTGTGGACAAGTTGCACGAGCGCTTTACCACTACAAACCAAGATGCTGACGCTGAAACGGCGAAGGTTGACAAGTTGAAGAAATTTGCAGAGTTGGCTTTTGTCTTCACAAGTTCCTGGATTCTTTTTGTGATTGTTGTGGGGCCTTTTGCAGCCGACTTACTGCTGGTGGATCTGCGAGGAGTGCGTTTTACCTTCCAGCTTTTATCTTCCAGCAGGAAGGATTCTACTATTGATGGGATGACTGGTGAGGAGATGAAAGGAGTATACGTGACAGCCACTATCACTTGTCTTGTGGCTGGAATCTTTGCTATCGTGAGGACTTTTGCCACTTGGTCCAAGCTTTCTGCATGGAATCCGGCAGATCCGGTAGTAGCAATGGCTTCGTCTCGATGGAGTCGAAAAGGGAGTCGCTTTCGAAGCTTATCCACAAAATCTAGCAACAGCAATATCCCAAGTGAGGAAATAATGCTAGAAGTTACAGAGTCAAGTCGATCATCTGGTATGACTACGCCCACCAACCTCAACTTTTGTGATTTAGAGGACAATTCCGTCACTTCCCAGTCGTTGGTTTGTCGTCGTGGAATTCAAACCTCGGTATTTCTGCTCGGTACCGTTCTCATCCCGCTCCTCGTGGTCGGCGTTGCTAATTTATGTCCATCGCTAGTAGCGAACGCTGCTTTCAACGCGACTCTAAACGAGTTATTCGGCCATGCGTTGGGTGACACTTCTCCGAATCTGATGGTTGTCGATACCAAAGAGAATCCAGAGTGGGTTAACCCATACATTCACTCGGCTACTGAGAACTACACACTGCTTCAAGACGACTCGCTCTACAGACGAACTACTGGCTTCAAAGGCGACTTGGCCTTTGACGTGAATGTCTCGGATGAAAACCCACCTAATGTGCTTCTCATCGTTGTTGAATCCTTTCGGTTCCACGATTCCCACTACCTCGTCGGAGAAGACGATCCTTCCAACCTTTTCAAAGGGACCAACCTTACGATCACTCCAAATTTTGACAAATGGGCTCAACGAGGCATCGGTTTAACCAATTTCTGGTCCAGTTGGCGTACAAGTCGCTCGGTTGAAAGTCTCGAGTACGCACAAATCCCGTACGACAGTGTTGAGGATTCCGGAATGACTGGAGGCAAGACGGACATCGAACTCGCCGGTTTGCCACAGCTTTTTAAGCTCAAAGGGTACGAATCTTTCTTCACTACGGGCTGCCAAACGGATTATGACGACTGGAACGTCTTTCTTCCTGCTCATGGCTTCGATACTGTCTGGAGTCGAGACGAAATGATGGAAATTGCTGAAAGAGACCTGAATATTTCTTCGGACGATTGGTACGGAGAGCAGCAACGGGGATTCTACTGGGGCGTTCACGATGATTTGAGCTTTCAGATCCTCGGTGACTTGTTAGTGAGTAAAACACAAGAACAAAACGATCGAGTGGCACAAGGAGAAGACAAGAAACCCTTGTTTCTCACGCACTATACCATCTCGAGCCACATGCCGTTCCAAGAACGTCCGAAATGGTACGCGGAGTCCGAAAACCCCGATTTCTCTGCACTCTACGAAGGAGAAGAATATGCTGATCTGATTAGGGATTATCAGGAAATGCGGTACTTTACGGATCTGGAACTTGGCAAATTCATGGATCGGATGGCAGAAGAAGGGATTCTCAACGATACGATTGTAATTATCTCGGGAGACCATGGCCAAGCGCCAGAATTCGGTTACGATAAGCCGGAACTCCGTGATTTGTCGGCTACTCGCGTGGCTGGAGCGCTGGTCGCTGAGGGAAGACTGGGTCAATTCGCTGGGACCAAATTTGAAGACGCTGCCGAGCAGTACGACATCTTAAATACCCTTGCAGATATAACTGGTATACCGGAGGACGGGTTCTTGCAGAACGGAGTGGGGAGATCTCTTAAACGCAAAGTTCCGTTCGGAGAACGCGTGCTTTTTAGCAACAATCCAAGTCATAAGATGTCGGTCGTCCGTGGCAACAAGCGTCTGCAGTATGACAAACATTCGAATGAGGTGCTTCTTCATGACGCTCGTACGGATCACGACATGAAAAACGATCTGTTCCCAGATCTCAGTACTGCAGAGCAGGAGGACTGGCTGGCCTGGAGGAAAAATGGTCGTTGGATTAACACGTATTACACCACGCGCTGGGACCAGAAATGTTTGCTTACAGAATGCGATGCAGCTACTTGAGCTTGATTTGAAAATAAAAGATTAATACTTGCTGAGGATTTCTTTCTTTTAGTTCCTACAACTCTGCCCATAGCATCGTCTCAGTTAGTACTTTTCAGTAAAAAAATAAACTATTTCGCACAGACTTCCATTGGTACAGGAGATGCGCTTCTGAACTTGGTGTCTGCCCCGCTCAGGATGGCGGTACGATAGGACGACTTGGTGACGACTACTGCAAGACGAAGAGTCTTGTATTGACAATGGCAAAACACTACAGCCCAAGTTTTCAGACCGAGTGTACATGGATTCTTGGACAAACCTTGGAGATACATCGCTCCATCGTAGAGGATCCACTACCACTGAATATCCACTCTTGATTTTTGTCGCCGAACGGGTGTAATCCAGCGTCCAACAATCATTTTAGTCCTAAAAATGGGCAAAAATCCCTTTAATTTGGCACCAGGAAGCCTATAATTATCTACCACATGGATCAATTCAGTTCATAGAGATCCGTCGTGTCGTCTCCGATGACATGATCCCAAGCTCGATAAACGAATTAAACGACGCAACCTCCACACATGTACAGCATCTCTCTCGAAACCAACGCTACTTGTACATTAAACTTCATGTAAAGTGAAAAACTGCCAACAAGAAGCAAAAAAAAAAAACTGGTTTACGTCACATGCATTTTTGTACCCACCCATTCAGCATACAAACTCCCAGTCAAACCGAACAGCAAAGCCGAAACCGTCCGTCCTCAGTCGCCAATTTGCGCTGACAGACACGTCACAGCGATGACACCCCCTCTCTGTGCCGCTTGGGTCTTCGTCTACTGCGTCGTCCTCGGGTTCTTCAGTCTCTACCGTCTTTTGACTCTACACAGCCTCATCACAATGTACGGCACAGAGAAGGACGTGACTTTGGACGTCGAGATCGGCGCCTTAGCACTAGGCACGTTGCAGGATTTCGTGTGTGCTACATACCTCGCTACTGCGCTCTGGGGCGTGGACAATTGGCTGAAACAGAGACAGGAGAAATGCCAACAAGTGGACACGGAAGACGCGGAAATGGCACAAGAAGGAGGTCTTCAGCAGCCTCTGGACGTCCGACAACGCCGAGAGAGGAGAATTGCAGCCGCACTCAAGTTTGTAGCCACTTTGGTGCTGTTTTCACTCATGGTCGTGCCTTTTGTAGCAGATTTACTACTTGTTCGGATCCGGGACATGAGATTTAACTTTGATCTGGTGAAAATGGCCATCCACGAGTCCAATAACGCCAGTGCAGCGGAGATTTCAAGTGCAGAGATCAATCAGGCGTACATCAGTGCAACATTGGCTGTTGCTACTGCCACCGTCTTCGCTGGAGTTCGAGCCACCAATAAATGGGCAGATCTGACTCGGTGGAGTCCTACTAGAGCCATCCAGCAGGTTGTTCAGAGGAGATTGCACGTTACAGCCAAGGAGCTCAGCTTGGAAGAAGGAGTGGGAGAGACCACGGGCTTCTTAGGCAAGAAAGACGTCCCTAGTGAGGTGGCTGTGGAGCTGGAAGACGAGAAAGTGGACGAGGTATCCGTCGCAGCGCTGGCGGACAAGGCGGAAGGGAAAAGCGGGAGATGGTGGAGAGCTCGAGCTCGAGCGATCGTCGTGGTACTGGCTCTGGTGATTATGCCAGCTATCGTCTTAGCACTGAGCCAGGCGTGCTCTGCTCTGGTGGCGTACGCGGCTTTGAACGCCACGTTGAACGAGCTCTTCATGCACGCGCTGTTCGTGTCGTCCCAAGGGTTTCTCCCGTTAATTGCGAACGGCAGTATTCGAGCTGAGACGTACATTCACACGGACACTGAAGACTACGAACTGTTCGCGGATGATTCGCTGTATCGACGTACTACTGGATTCCATGGAGAACTGGCATTCGACGTCAAGGTAGAGCAGGAAAACATGCCCAATGTGCTGATGGTGGTGGTAGAATCGTTTCGGTACCACGACTCGCACTACCTTGTAGGCGACGAAGACCCGTCCAACTTGTTCCGAGGCAGCAGCATCACAGTGACGCCGAATTTCGACAAGTGGGCTAAGAGGGGCGTAGCTTTCAGCAATATGTGGTCGAGTTGGAGAACCAGTCGGTCCGTGGAGAGTTTGCTGTTCGGTCAAGTTCCGTACGACAGCGTGGCGGACTCTGGAATGAGTGGAGGAAAGAAGAACTATCGACTGGAAGGCCTACCGCAGTTTTTCAAGGCTAAAGGCTACGAACCGTTCTTCACCACTGGCTGCAAGACGGACTACGACGACTGGGATACATTCCTGCCTTCTCACGGCTTTGATACAGTGTGGGGGAGGGATGAAATGATTAAATTGGCTGAGAGCGATATGGGGATCACGCATGACCAGTGGTTCGGCAAGGAACACCGAGAACTATATTGGGGCGTCCATGACGATGTGAGTTACCAGCTCTTGGGAGATCTCATGGTGAACAAGACCAGAGAGCAATCTGATCGAATGGCTAAGGGAAAAGCGAAGAAGCCGCTGTTCCTTACGCACTACACGATCTCCACCCATGTTTCGTACGAAGAACGCCCGACCTGGTACGCGGAATCGGAGAAACCGGACTTCTCGGCTCTATACGAAGGTGTCGAGTACGCTGGAGACATCAAAAATTACGCAGAAATGCGGTATTTTTCGGATATGGAGTTTGGCAAGTTCATGGACCGCATGTCCGCAGCTGGAATTCTCAACGACACCATCGTTGTGGTTGTAGGAGACCACGGACAGGCCCCAGAGGCCGGCAACTACATTCCAGAGGCTCGAGACGTATCCGTTCATCATGTTGCGGGTATGCTCGTGGCGGAAGGGAGGCTTGGGGACGCGGTGGGGCTTAAGATCGAAGATGCGACCGAGCAGTACGATATCATGAATACGTTAGCGGATATCGTTGGCGTACCAGAAGAAGGTTTCATTCAAGACGGAGTTGGTCGATCTCTCAAGCGCCAATCCAAGTTCGGCGATCGAGTGGTGTACAGTAACAACCCCAGTCGGAAGATGTCTATTGTTCGAGGAACAGAGCGATTGCGATACGACCGCGCGGCGAGATCCGTGCTCTTGCACGACGCCAAGGCTGATCATGACATGCACTCTGACCTGTTCCCTGATCTGACCCCAGAGCAGCAGAATGAGTGGCTCAAGTGGAGAGACAATGGGCGCCAACTGACCGAATACTATGTCAAGCGGTGGGATAAACGCTGCTTGTTTACAGCCAAGTGCTAACGTAACGACAGGATTCAAGTGGCCAACGTACAGCTACAGACTAATGAACGTACAGTATCAACAACCCCCAGCCAGCAGACACTTGTTCTCCCAGCGTTTCTTGTAGTACGCGGCGACTTCCCGTCCCTTATCTCGCCAGTCGCGCCACTGGTTCTTCTCCTCGGTTGGTAGAGCAGGGAACAGATCCATCTTCATGTCGGGGTCCGTGTTCGTGTCATGGAGTAGAACGGAGTCCGTACTACGGTCGTACCGTAGACGATGATGGCCTCGAACGATCGAGTTCTTCACTGCTGGGTTGTTGCTGTACACTACCCGCTCTCCAAACGTTACACTGCGTTTAAGGGATCTCCCCACGCCGTCCTGCTCAAAGCCACCGTCCGGAAGACCCGTGATATCCGCCAGAGTGTTGAGCATATCGTATTGCTCAGCTGCGTCTTCGATCCGAAGTCCAACGCCGTCTCCAAGTCTTCCTTCGGCTATGAGAACTCCTGCGACGTGTGTACACGAGACATCCCGTTTCTCCGGTGTGTCATTGCCGAATTCAGGGGCTTGCCCATGATCTCCAACGATGAGAATGATGGTGTCGTTGAGGACTCCTGCCGCCTCCATTCTGTCCATGAATTTCCCCAGTTCCATGTCGGTAAAGTACCGCATTTCCAAGTAGTTCTTGACATTCCCAGCCTCCTTTTCGTCTTCGTACAAAGGTGAAAAGTCTGGTTTCTCAGCGTTTTCGTACCATGTTGGACGGCTTTCATAGGGGACGTGACTGGAGATCGTGTAGTGCGTCAGGAAGAGCGGTTTCCGGTCTGTTTTCTCCTTCGTCTTGTTGATTAACAGACTTCCGAGCACTTCAAAGCTGACGTCGTCATGGACGCCCCACCGGAAAGCTCTTTGAGCCGACCCGTACCAGTCTGTTGGTGAAATATCCAAGTGCTTTTCGCCCCATTCTTTCATCTCTCGTTCATCCCAGACTATATCGAAGCCGTGACTGGGTAGGAAAGAGTCCCAGTCATCGTACGAGGTTTGCGTCCCAGTGGTGAAGAACGTCTCGTAGCCTTTTTTCTTGAACAACTGCGGCATCCCGGCCATCTCCACGTCCGTTCTACCATGATCAGTGTCGGTGAGTTGTACCGAGTCGTACGGGATCTGACCGAACAGCAAACTCGCTAGGGATCGACTGGTCTTCCAACTGGACCAGAGATTCGTGAAGGCCACGCCACGTTTCGCCCATTTATCGAAATTAGGCACTACCGTTCCGTTCCAGCCCTTGAACAGGTTGGAAGGGTCCGATTCCCCTACCAGGTAGTGCGAATCTTGGAACCGGAAGGATTCTACCGCGATCACCACGACATTGGGCGCGTTTGAGTCATCAACATCCACATCGAACGCTAATTCTCCGTTGAATCCGGTTGTGACTCGGTAGAGTGAGTCTTGTACTACCAATGTGCTGTTCTCCGTTGGGTGGATGTACACTGAAGCGTTCTCGATTGTTCCGTCTGCGATCAACGGTACAAAACCGACGTTTGTCACTTTCAATGCTCGAGTGAACAATTCGTTGATGGTCGTGTCCATCGCCACATTGGCAAGAAGTGGAGAAGAAGCTTGACAGATCGCCAAGATGGCTACAGGCAGAAACACCAGAACTAATAGAGCCACAACGATCTCAACAATCAACCGAAGCCAGTCGACATTTCGTAGCCAAAATGTCACCTTTTGGCACACTGTTGGTGGAGCTTCAGTTGCTTGTGAAGATGATTGACTCAACTCGAAAGGGGCGGATGGTGAGTAGCTGGGAAGCTTGGGAGTTGCTGTGTGCGTGTATGGATCTACTTTCCCGTTCTCCAGTAGCATTTCACTCACGTCATCGTAGCTGTCATTGGACGAAGATGAGCTCTCGTGTTCCAGTTCCTTTGGAGTCCAGAGTTCATCGTCTTTTCGACACCGATAACGAATTGCCCAAACAAGTTTTACCACTGGTTGTATCGGATTCCACCGCATTAAATCAGCCCACGACGCCCACGTACGCACAGAAGCGAAGAAAGTGGCAGCCATCGCTAAGATTGTGCCGGTGATGTAAGCTGCTTGGTACTCGTTGTTGGAGATGGCTACACTGCTGACCATGTCACTTTCAGCAATTGCCATGGATATAATTTCAAAGGTGAAGCGCATACTACGCAGTCGAACCAGTAGGATATCTGCAACAAAAGGCGCTGTAGTGGCAGTGAACAGCACCCAAGACGTTAAGAAAGTCACGCAACGACGGAGAATCCGTTGACGCTTCCACTTGACGAAGGTTTGCACTGTCATACTATCGGATGAGACCCCAAGAGTATGGTGCAACACAAAGTCGATGAACCACAGTGCTGAGGCGAGGTACGTAGCACAGATCCAGTCTTCCAGCAGGCCGAGACTTAGAGCTCCTAGCTCTACTCTTGCTGTCTGGTCCTGTTCCGTACCGTACATCTTGATAAGAGCTGCCAGGCCAACACACCGGTAGATGAAGAAGAAAAACAGCACGAAGCAGTAGACGAAGACCCATCCGAGCCACCGGTGCGACCAGAAACTGGAATACTGTACCACTTGCAGCATTTGTCGAGGCTTGAACCACCGTCGAGGCTTCCGATGTTCATTCGTGTCCATAGCGGAGAGTTTATCTTCTCTTAAAGAGGAGTCAAGACCAGAGGAGGGCACCATAAATACCCCTGGAGCTTGCACTTGTGTCCCAAGTAGAATCGTCGTGGAGGAAGTCGAGCAAAAGGAAGAATGGGATCCTGCATTGTCTTCTCTTCGTTAAGAGCCTGTTCGGTCAGTAGTAGGAAAAACATAACCCCCGGATTCCGCCAGAATAGCCCCAAGCCATATACAATAGATCATTGATGTAGCCATTCCATCTTCTATTCAGATCGATTACTTCAACAAGTCGGAATGTACTATAAAAATGGTACAATTATTTTGTACGGCCCAGCTTTACCTTCAAGTAACATTCATAACAACAACACTTTTTGAAGCCACACAGTTTCGCAATTATGGTGCACTGGGGCACTGTGTTGGTGACTGTGACGGCCTCCAGCTTCTTGCTGGGGCGTCGGGAGCTGCCCAAAATCGGACGTTTCTTAGGTCTGTACAGCGGCAGATCAGTGGGGGCTATTATTCGAGCCAAGAAGGAGTTCTTCGACGCTACAAAGGACAACGACCTCGTCAAGTTACAACGAGAATTCCAACGAGGGATTGAGGAGCTCAATGAGATTCGCTCGGAGCTCACGAGCGTCGGTAGTATGCGACGTCCACTGCAACCTTCAAGTTCTTCAGCTCCTCGTGCAACTGAAAGTGGTGGACAGAAATCAGGGGCGGTAACTCCAGTAGCAGCTTCAGCGCCTCAGGCGTCTACTGTTCCAGGTGGAGGACGTTCGAGTGTCTCTTTAGCATCCATAGACAAGTACGAGATGCAGGACGGAGTGCGACGTAATCCGGAAGCGAGTTTAGCTATGGCAGAACTGAAACTGACGGAGCAGGGCCAGTTCGCACCCAGAGTGGAGACCCAGGAAGGAGGGGCGGACTATGTGTCTGCTAGTATCATGGACAGCTTGCTGCTCGATGAGAAACGAGATAAGGAGAAGAATTAATGTGAGTTAGACTGGTATTAAAGGACGCTATGTATGCTGGCTCGATTTCGGAGTGGATGATGCAACGCTACTTGTAGTTGCTGGCAGCCCTGTGTTTTCCCGGCTGTAGTAGTAGTAGTAGAGCTGAGCTTGCACAATAGAGATCTGTAGCGCGTGTTTGCAGAGATAAATTGTGGATAATTGTGGATCCCGCATGGCAGGACCTTGTGGGTCCCGAGTAAGGGCGTACAAAATGCCGGGTCCTTGGTTGGAGCGCGATCCGAACCTTGGCGCGTGCGATTGCTAATCACGCAAATAACCCTTCCCCTTATATGCCTACCGTCCAATCACACTGCGAGATTCAGGTCGCGAGCCGATCCAATCCCGGTACGGAAAAGCCCTAAGCACGGCGTTAAGATTGACAGTAAGGCGTACGCCGTGGACCAGTTGCAGGCGATGCAATGGAGCAAGGAAACTTAGAGTGAGTTGCAAGGTAAGAGTACCATTAAGAACTGCTTTCGCCACACAGGCATTTTCTTCAATGCCGTAGAAGAAAGAAGCAGTGATACCGATTTCACAAGCTAACGGATCTGATGTAGATGTGGAGGATATTATTCTCCTTGCTTCTTAGTGGGATTTGTAGAGTTACCTTTAGAAAATATATCAAATCCTAGGATATGATCGGACCACGATACTGGAAGTAAGAGCTTTTACCGTATTTTTTTCTTAGCGTAAGACTCAGTGTCTGCCATTATCCTGACATCTGATTCTTTTTCCTGTGAGATTGTGTGGACCTGCATGCAGAACGAAGTTCGCACAGAAGACGTCAGACCACTTGTCCAACCAGAATGGAGAGCTACGATTGGAAGACGCTCGAACAAACTGTCCGTGAGATTCGTGACAACACGGTCACTGCACGATCGATAGCAACGTACCAGAACTCGTACTGTCGGTTCCTGACGTGGTTCGCAACTCGCTTCACCCTCCTTTCTCGAGAGTCTTGACGACACCACCGAGCACACCACGCAACAACTGATGAGTTATATAATGCAGCACACCACCCAGGATCGTAGGATTGCCCCCTCTCAGATTGGAGTCTTTCGCCGCAGCGGATTCCGTCACCTGGCTCGTGACTTTGAAGCGAAAGGGCGGTAGTTCACTAAGCTACTCCGCATTAAACACACACAGGGCGGGTTTATTTAATCTCTTTCGGGACTACGGCCACACGATGAGCAAGCCATTAGAGTCTGAACTCACCAACTACTTTAAGGGGCTGAAGAACAAGACTGTCAAGGGTGCAGCGAACGGAGAGTGCGCGGTGAAGATGAGCAAGGACACGCTCATGTTTGACCTCTATTTGTTCTTGTGCGAAAAAATGATAGCACACTCGAATAACGAGATGACCTTTTCTCATGCCTATATGGTCATCGCTTGAAAATTTAATGTGCCGCTCTTCAAGCGCCTATGGAATTCGACACTCGCATATGGAGTGGAGAGGTGATGCTCTGCAGATTTATTCTGCTCACATGAAAAACGATCAAGGCGGCGACCGTCCGCGCGATCCTCGCCACATCTACGCCAATCCTCTACAACCAAGTATCTGCCCAATTCTCTCGTAGGAATTGTACTGGGCTTGCTCAAATTTCGATAAAAGTGATATGCTCTTCCCTGGAAGCAACCAATACGAGCGCTTTTGAAAGTGCTGGCTCAGATTGTAGACCGAAGAAGATGTAGCTGCAGAGTCAAAGCGTCAAGGTCTCGACGCTACAGAACTTGGCACCCATTCCATGCGCAAAGGCTCCGCGACGTTTTGCTCGTCGGGATCAACAGCTTGTCCTTCCTCTACGGCTGTCCATTTACGCGCTGGTTGGTCGCTCGGCGGCGTCCAGAATACATACTTGCGGTATGAGTCCGCTGGCGACATACACGTTGGCCGTACAGTTGCAGGCCTACCTACGGAGAGCTACAAGTTCTCAACATTGACGCCGCAACTTTAATTGGCGTGAAGCAATCGTCGAGACTGGCATCAGGCTCATGTTGCCTGGTTTGCCTGATAGGCTTGGGTATATATCGACGAGTATTGCCTGGCTTCTCTAGTCTTTCAATCGTCGAATTTGAGAAGAACACTGTCACCAAAGCTAAACCTGCTCGAGACACCTATCTTTCAAAACGACAACTTGAACTCGCTACTCTCTACTCGGGTGGAAACCGGTGATAGTTGTGTAACGTGTCTGTGTTTAGCCCTGCACGCCGAGCTTTGGTCGACCAGTGCCGATCGGCCCAAGAACCCGTTGGCTGTCGGTAGGAAACTTTCGCTACCCCGCCGGTGTGTATCGTACTGACACACGACCTATTTGTATTTCTGTTTCTGTTTTCGTTCGTAAGTGTAGTCTGCAACTAGTTAGCTAGGCTAGTCGCTGGAGCTACCGTTCGTTCGTCCGTCAATTCGTTCCGTTCGTCCGTCGCCGTCCAGTTCAAGGCGTCACTTGGCCACCACTTGGACTCAGCACCTCGTGTACGTGGTCCTACTCAACCAACGCAGCCGCCAAGGAGCACGAAAGCCGTTGCTTTCTACTCGCCCTGTCCGTCGTTCGTCCGTTCTAAAGAGTCACAGCGTCGTCCACCGTTGTGTCCGAGTTCTGGTCCTCCACCGTTCGTCCGTCCGTCCACTGTTCGTCCACTGTTGTCGTCGTATGAGGTCCTTTCGGGTCTCAGTTCGTCCGTCTGGAGAGCTCGTCCGGGCTCTACCTGCGCCGAAGCCGTCCGATTCTCGAGGCTCTGCTCAGGAGTCGGCGAATCTTGTTGTGAAGTCTGCTCCGATGCCGTCCTGGTGGATTTCGAAGCTCCTACCGCCCGTCGGTCTCCCAGTTTCGTCTGGCGTGGCGATCTTGGGTCGCCCAGCAGCTGCTTCGGAGTGATCTTCTTTGGGTTCATCCGCTTCCATGGGGTGACACCGTTGCCCACTTCAATGTCCGGCGACGCTTCGCCTGTATCAGTGCACTGAGCCCCATTCACGACTTCCTCTCTCCAAGGGTCTTCCACGACCCGTTCGGCGCAGTAGCGTTGTTCGTATTCGGCAATCGAAACCCATCTGCTCCGTGGGGTGGTCGTCCGTCCCTCGTTGTCCATTGTTCGCCGTCTCCTGTCGTCCATTTTCCAACGTCTCCTGCCGGACAGAGCTCATACTCCAACGCGTAATTGCTCGCTCTGTTGCGTCTTCGACGTCGTCGTCGCTCCACCAAGCGCCCACTCGTTCCGTCACCGTCCTCCGTATTTCCCACTGCTCTCTGAGTTCGTTTTGTGCCTCTATCAGCCGTCGGTCGCCCAGTAGCTGCCGTCGCTGTTCGTACAACCGCTGCTGGCGTCTCCTCATGTTGTTCGTTGCGTTCCTCACGTAGCTGCTCGTCAATGTCGTTTCCAATTTGGGAAAGAGGACTAGTTGGCTCGTAATAGCTTGTCAAGAAGGAAACGTGTGCGATGAGTGTCTCCTCTTGGCCAAATCCGTCTTCTCGCTTCAATAGGTAGTTCCCGTATCCAGCTGGCTCCAAAATTCGTAGGGGCCCCACCCACTGATGGACAAACTAGGTTGCTCGTGGTCATCGTGGTGGTTGGTATAACCAAACTCTGTCGCCAACTCGGAATTCACGCCGCTTCCGTGTGTTTCTGTTATAGAATTTAGCTTGACGTTCTTGTTCCAGCGATCACCAACATCGCCTCCTCCAATGCTACGCAGGGGTGGAATAACTTCTCTTGGCCGTGCCTTTCTGCTTCCGCACTCCGGACAACCACGTATCCATCGGATCACTTCTCGGTGTAATTTGGGCCACCAATACAGGTGCGCTACCCGTCCGTAAGTATGTGGTCCTCGTAGATGGTCAGACCAAATGGATCCATGCATCTCCTTGAACACCGGGGCCCATATCGTCGGTGGTAGTAGAACTCGCCATCCGTTCTTCGTGTTAATCACCGCCTATCCAAACTTCATCTTCACCTGCATGCCGCGATAGGCGCCCGTGTCTAATGTTCTCTTCACGAACTTGCTCGCGTTCTGGGCGTCAATGATCTCCTTATCACTCAGCTGCAGCGTCCCGTCCGTCGGCACGTCGTTTCCGCCTTCCAGATCATCCGTAATCATCGCAGTCGGTGTCGTTGCTGGGCTCGTGCTCGTGTCGGACCGTCGACTGGTATTCGTCGTCGTGTTCATCGGTAGTCTCGCCAATGCTCGTACGGTCGACGTCGTCGCGTTAGCTGAGGTGTCCGTGCCGTCGTCTTCACTAATTCCAACACCACCGTTCACCAGTGTCCGTGAGCGCACTTCGGGTTCTCGCATGGTCGCTCTTCGTGTCGCTGGAGCTGTTGCCGTCGCCACCATCGTTGCTTGGTCATCTGTGGGTTGTACAGGTGCATGGACTGCTGTCGCAGTCGCCAGGTTGCCGCCTGCCGTTGCTACATCCGCTGCGTCTTGCGTCATCAGCTCCGTGCCGTAACTTGCTCCTTTCGCCGATGGTGCTGCATTTGCCGTTACCGCTTCCTTCTGTGTCGATCTCTTCGTCGTCGCCGCTGGCACCTTTGCTCGAGCCGCTGTCCTACTGTTCGCCGCTCGCGCCGTCGCGGTGATGTCGGTTGTGGTCTCTGGGCCGCTGTTCGCCACCTCATCGCCTGCCGTGGTACCATGCGTCACCGGTCCATTGCCCAGGCTCACTCGTGTCGTTGCCGAAGCTGTCCGTATCGCGTCGTCCGTCGAATCGCTGTCGTCCACTGTCACGGCCGTGGGTAAGGATGCGTTTTCGTCCGCTGTCGTGGCTTCCGCGTCTACAGGCGACTGTTCGTCTATGAAGCGCACACGCTTTGTGTCCTTGTTCTCTAATACGCGCACTGCATCGTGGCGCTGTCGCCGGTGTTGTTCGTGGGCGTCTCTCGCGTCTTTTCCGCGGCTGGTGCCTCACCATTCCCGTCCCAGTCATTGCACCGCCCAGTGTACCAGTCGTACCCGTAGAATCCGTCAACGTCGCCGCTATCGTTGTTGGCACCGAAGTATTCACCGTCTTCGTAGTAGTAGTGCTCGGCTTCGTCGTCATACTGGCCATTGCCGTATTTGCCGTCGTTTCGTCGCCCGTCGGCGTCGCTTCCACCGCCATGGAGCTTTGCCGTTCTTCAATGTCGTGGGGCGCTGTTACCGTCGCCAGCCGCGTCTCCTTCATCGTCCTGTTCGTCGTAGCCGCTGCCGTTTAAGCCGCTGTCATCGTGTCCGCCGTCGTTACCGGAACGTCAGGCAACGCCTTGTCGTCCGCTGCTGCCGTCGAGTTGCTCGCTTCTACAGCCGCTTCCGATGCTGCTATCACCGTCCTCACGCTCATCGTCAACACACCCGAGCTGCTCGTTCCTACCGCATCTCCCACCGCGTCGTCCGTCATCGTAGTTGCGTTCGCCAACGTAGCCGCGCCCATCACTGCCATGTTGCCTAAGGTCTTCACAGCTGCCGTTTGCACGTTCTCAGCCATCGCAACCGCCTCGGTATCCGCCGTAATCGTTAGTGTCGTACCGTCAGGTGACCTCACTGTAGTGCCAGCCGTCTTAGCTACCACATTCGCCTTTTCAGTTGCCGCCACCGTTGCGAGCGCTGCCTTGTTCGTCCTTACGCCATCACCGTCCGCACGTAACTCTACGAGACGTTCTCTAGGTCGTACTACCGCCCGTACAGCCGCCGGAGCTCGCGATAAAGCGTCTGCTACAACGTTCGTCGATCCAGGTCGATACTCGATACTAAAATCGTACTCTTGTAGCGTTAACGACCAGCGATGAAGTCGTCCCTCCAAATTCGGCCTCGTCATCAACCATTTCAAAGCGGCGAGGTCGGTGATAATGCTGAAGGTCCTCCCGTACAGGTTCGGCCTGAAGAGCTTTACCGACCAGACCACGGCCAAGCACTCAAGTTCGGTAATCGAGTAATTTGCCTCTGCATTGTTGTTCACCTTCAAAGCAGACGCCACCGGCTGCCATCCACGTCCAAAATCTTGCATGAGGCAGGCACCGAGTCCTGTCTTGCTAGCGTCCGTCACGAGTCGAAACGTCCTTCCAAAGTCAGGGTATCGCAACAGGGGCCCTGTCGTTAGCAGCGATTTTATCTGTTCAAACGCCTGCTCCTGGTCTTCCGTCAATTGCCATGGGCAGTCCTTTTTCAATAAGCGCGTCATGGGCTCAGCAATTGACCCAAAACCCGCAATAAACTTTCGGTAGTAGCCCGCCAGGTGGACGAACCGCTTCACTTCCGTAGCGTCAACCGGCCTCGGGAAGTCAGTCACCGCCTTCACAAGTCTCTCCGTTGGTTGCACGCCTTCGTTACTCAGCGTATGTCCCAGGTACTCCATCGACTCGGACACGAAGCAGCACTTCTTAAATTTTAGTCTAAGCCCTGCACTGACCAATCGCTCCAGCACATTCGCCACCTCGACCACGTGTTGCTCCACGCCGCCCTTAGTAAATACTACAATGTCGTCCAAGTATACCAAGCACGTCGTCCATGTCAGGCCTCGTAGTACACCGTTCATTAGTCGTTGGAAGGTTGCCGGCGCATTCGTTAATCCAAAGGGCATTCGCGTGAACCTGTACAAGCCACGTTTGGTTAGGAACGCCGTCTTGTCGCGGTCACCCCGTGCCACCTTGATCTGCCAGTAACCCGCCTGCAGGTCTAGAGTTGTGAACAGTCTTGCACCACCTAATGCTTCCAACGTCTCATCAATGCGCGGTAGTGGATAAACATCCTTTTTCGTTATTCGGTTTAGCGCCCTGTAATCGATGCAGAATCGCAAGGACCCGTCCTTCTTCTCGACCAACACTACGGGGAATCCCCATGCTCCATCACTCTCCTCAATGACGCCAGCCTTCAACATCGTATCCACGTTCTCTTCAACAGTAGCATCTTCAGTCTGTGCTTGTCTTCTTCGCTTCATGAGAATCGGGGCTGCATCACCGATATCGATGTGGTGCTCAACGTTCAATGTTGTTGCCGGTGGGCAATCCTTGGGTGCCTCCGTCAATTTCCGATACGAGCGTAGCAGTTTCAGGACTAGTTTGCGCGCGTTCTCGTCCTTCGTGCCAATCTGAATCTCATCCTCATCTTTCAGGGGTGTGTCCGTGTCTCCCAACTCACCGAGCCAATTCTCCAACCGTTCCGTCCGTAACTCGCCATTCATAGCCAATAACTCCATGTCCGTCTTGAGTGGGATCCATGCACCGAGTTCTTTTCGATTAGGGAGCTTCACTCGTCCCCCGTACGCGTTTACTGCCGGCACTAGAGCCCGTCCGTTGCGCACTTTCGTCACCGCAGGCGCTAATAGTACCGCCCCAGTTTCGAATGTCGGTATGAAGATGCCTTCCTCTCCTTCAGGAGCTGAGACTGACACCTCCACTGGTTGTACCGCTCGTCGTTCCGGGTTCGCTGCTCCTACTAGTCGTACGTTCGCCGTTTGGCCTGTATCACTCGTGTGGAACGGGATCACAACCTTCTGGTCCTTCTCGTCGTAGCGTAGCTCGCCACTTTCGAAGTCTACCACTGCACGGTGTTTTTGAAATCGACGCCTACCAGGAACTCACTTGTACAGCCCTCGATAATGCACGCCGTCACGTCTATAGTCTGGCCGAAGACGTTTTGCATACGGAATGTCCATACGCCCAGTACGTCCAACAGGAAGCCACTAATGCCCTCGACACAATCAACCGGAGACGCTTGCCTTAGCCTCTCGCCTCTTGCCATCCAGTCAGTGCCGGCCACCGAGTATCTGGCGCCGCTGTCAATCTTCACCGTCCTTTGCTCGCCTTCTACCATCATTGTAGCTGTCGAAAGACCGTCGCCAGCCTCCGCGTTGTCAACCAACCCGTGGTTGCCGTCTGCAGCCACCATCACCTCGGTAGTGCGCACCAGATTTACACTCATTCTGTTTGTTTCGTCCTGAGCCGCACTGCCTTCGCCACGTTGCCAACGTTCCGCCAGTTCCCGTCGTGCATCCAGTTCTTGCTGTCGCCGTCGCGTTCGTTCCTCATCAGCTAGTTCTGCCACGACCTGCTCCACGTCATTATCTTGTGTAGCCGCCGCCTTCTCCAGAGCACGTCGTACACGACGCTGCTTCGCCGTTCTGGTTCTTCGCTTCTTCACCATACCGATAGGTGCCGAAGTCTTCGGACTCTTCGCCACGTCAATCGTCAGTTCCTCGTGACGGCCCTCAGTAGCGCCGTCGTCCAACACTTTGTCTTCGCTCGGCTGGTGTCCGTACGTTCGACCGCCGCCTTCCTCACTTAGATATCCACCGTCCGACTGAATGCCGTCTTCCTCACTTGAGCGTCCATCATCCAACTGAATGTCGCCTTCCTAACTTGAGCGTCCATCATTCAACGGACAGGCGCCTTCTTCAGTCAAGTGTCGGTGTGTTCGTTTCTCGACGGCCAACCGACCATCGTCTGTCGCCTCACGTTCTCCATCTCGCCCGTAGCGTAGTGGCGCCATCGCTGGTCTCACCGTCGCCACGTATCTTGCCGCCCGTGGTTCGTCTCGTGCGCCAAGTTCTCTGTCCAAGCGGGCACCTACGGCCTTCCTCACCGCAGCCGCACCCTTATCCGTTCGTAACACCTTCTCAGCCGTTACCACACAATCATCATTCACATCGTTCTTCGCCGGTAGCTCCAACGCCTTCTGCATTCCGTCATCGTCATCAGCCACCGTGATCTGGGGTCTCCTCTGTTTTCTCGGACGCCGAAATCCCCCTACGGCGCCCGTTCCTCGTTTTCCTTCATCGGGGTCTTTTGCGCTCGTGTGGCCAGGTACCCGTCGTTCCGAGCCTTCGCCTCCGCATCCGGGCACTCCTTCGCAAAATGTCCAGGTTGACCGCACGCATAGCACGTTACCGGGTTCGATTGAGTTGTCGCTGGCGTTTCCGGTTGTCTAGGCGGTTCCGCCGCTCTTACTGTTCGTGTCGTGGCCTTCGCTCGACGCACCGTCTTGTGTCTCTTCGTGGGGCGTGTGGCGGGTGCTGCGTCCGTCGACTCGTCGCCGCTCAAGTCGTCATCGTCACTGTCTTCCGCATGTACCATTCGAACCTTAGCGACGCTCTTCTCCACTTTCGGTACTGCCGTCGTTTTCCGCACTGGCTCGTCGATAGCCGGTTTCGTTTGACGCTTACAACTCTGCCTCACCGCCCAGTAACGCCCATTCCATACCCGTCCATCGGGTATATCCCAGATGCCAGTAAACTTATTCCACACTCCTTGCGGGTTGGAGAAAATGGCCCAGTCAGGGTCAGTAGGGGCTGCCGTCGCCGTTACGCTCATTGTATGCCGGACGCCGACACCTGGAACCACCATTGAATGTCCAGAAGCTGCGCCAACCGCCACTGGGTATGCCATCTGCGCGGTGATCCACTCTTGGCCGATGTTCTTCATCCCTTGGGCCACATTGTCGAAAGGGTCATCTACTTCAGTCGCCTTATCCACCGCCTTATCCAGTGTCTTCGGTTTACTTTCTCGAACAAGCTGTCTGGTCGTCTTAGGCAAGTTCCGTATGAACTGCGCTAACAGTACCCGTTCACTCACTTTATTTTCCCCACGTGCGTCTCGTAGTCCAGCTGCAAAGTCCGCGAACGTTTCCCCAGGCATAAGGTACCGTTGGTTAACACGTAATTCAGCTTGAGACTTGTCCGGCCGCTCACCATATCGTCGTTTCAATGCTGCCTCGAGGTACGACCAAGTTCGCATTTCTGGTCTCAATCCTTGGTCAACCTGCACCCAAAAGCGTGCTGCATCATCTTGCAGTTTGTTGCCGACTATGTAGTACCACTCGCCATCGGTCCAATCTCCACTTCCTGATATACGGGCACCCTCGAGCGCCAGGTCAACTTTCTTTATCCATGTTGACACCGAGTTGTTTGGAGACGGCTGGAACGACGTCAATTCCAGATCCCTGGTGTTCTTTCGACGTCCGTGCCTTGGAGGCGTTACCGGGCTTCGTCCTGGGCGTTCTCGTACTGCCCGGTTCCGTTCGAGCCACCAGGTGAATCACCGGGGTTGTCGTCATCGCTATCGTCCGAATCGCTACTCGAACTGCTGTCGTCATCACCTCCATCGTCAGAATCCCGGCGATACGTCACGTGTCGGGTGTCTGTCGCGGGTGGTGCTGGTATCACTGTAGTACTTGAAGCTCCAGTCGTCGTTCTCGCTTGGTCCGCCGGTGCTGTTGCTTGGCTCAAGGTCGTGGCCGCGGCTACTTCCAGGTTATCCAGTCGTGCTGTCATGCGGTTCATGGTCTCGGATACCTGAAGGAGCACCGCAGATAATGCGGACATCTCGCCTTCCGTCGCTGTCGTCGCCGTAGTAGTCGCGCCCGTATTGGTATCATGGACGATCGCCGCCTGGTCAGCAGTGGGTGTCGTGGCTGTTTTCGTGGGTGGGTGGTTTTGAGAACCCGGGTCCTGTCGCACACCCGTATTTTCGTCCTCGCCCTTAGTCTCTTCATCGCCTTCATCCACGTACTGTCGTTCTCCAGCCGAGGTCGAGGCGCTCTGCTCAGGGACATGTAGTGCCGTCTGGCTCATCGGGATCGCCGTACTTCGTGTCGCCGGTTTCTTCTGTGCCTGACCAGCAGGTACTGTTATCACTTTCGTTCGGGCCATTTTGTCGTTCTCGTCTTGACTTCGCCCCTGTATGACCACCATGTAACGTGTCTGTGTTTAGCCCTGCACGCCGAGCTTTGGTCGACCAGTGCCAATCGGCCCAAGAACCCGTTGGCTGTCGGTAGGAAACTTTCGCTACCCCGCCGGTGTGTATCGTACTGACACACGACCTATTTGTATTTCTGTTTCTGTTTTCGTTCGTAAGTGTAGTCTGCAACTAGTTAGCTAGGCTAGTCGCTGGAGCTACCGTTCGTTCGTCCGTCAATTCGTTCCGTTCGTCCGTCGCCGTCCAGTTCAAGGCGTCACTTGGCCACCACTTGGACTCAGCACCTCGTGTACGTGGTCCTACTCAACCAACGCAGCCGCCAAGGAGCACGAAAGCCGTTGCTTTCTACTCGCCCTGTCCGTCGTTCGTCCGTTCTAAAGAGTCACAGCGTCGTCCACCGTTGTGTCCGAGTTCTGGTCCTCCACCGTTCGTCCGTCCGTCCACTGTTCGTCCACTGTTGTCGTCGTATGAGGTCCTTTCGGGTCTCAGTTCGTCCGTCTGGAGAGCTCGTCCGGGCTCTACCTGCGCCGAAGCCGTCCGATTCTCGAGGCTCTGCTCAGGAGTCGGCGAATCTTGTTGTGAAGTCTGCTCCGATGCCGTCCTGGTGGATTTCGAAGCTCCTACCGCCCGTCGGTCTCCCAGTTTCGTCTGGCGTGGCGATCTTGGGTCGCCCAGCAGCTGCTTCGGAGTGATCTTCTTTGGGTTCATCCGCTTCCATGGGGTGACACCGTTGCCCACTTCAATGTCCGGCGACGCTTCGCCTGTATCAGTGCACTGTGCCCCATTACAGTTGTGCAGAGGAACGGCTTCGACCAACCGCCGTTCCCCCGCATGTGGTAATTTCTTTGCGAGATGAAATCGCTTAAGTATGGTCTGTTCGAGACAATGTCCAAAATTGAGGAATCTCGAGCAGGTACGGTCAGGACACAATGAAGGAGTTAGAGAACGGCTACCTATGATGTCTTGCATGATGCAATACGGGCGTGCCTACACTATGGATGTGCGGAAACAAATCAAAGCAAGTGCCCCCTCTTCGACCCTTGATGGTCATGATATGCCCAGCCGTAAACTACAAAAGCGCCTCAGCCAGCTTCGTTATGTGATGCAAAATTGGAGACTTGTGCAGCATCGAATGGCCTTCTTCATCGCATGCGAACTATAGAGGAGGCAACACAGGGCTTCCTTGATTGCGCTGATAGCGTCGCCGTCCCTGGAATTACGGAGCAGACACAAAAGCGGGGACGTGGACAGCTAAGCTAGGCAACAATCAGAAAGTTGCTCCGAAAAAAAATTAAATGGGGGGGAGAGAAGTGTTGACCTGGCCAAGCTTTCCAGGTGTCGGTGCGTGTATTGTCCTTGAGCGTCTTGAGGTTCCTTCGTCAAGGGGGGCCAATATACTTCCCAGCCTTGGAAATGCGGAAAACCACTTCCCCTCAACTCCACCGCTAGCAGTAGGCGGCCCAAGCATCGGCATTGGAAACACATTGGCCCCCCTTTGGAACAACACAAGCCCGAAGGACAACCCCCCCCCCCCCCCCAGAGTGGATCAAGTTTGTTCAAGCTTCGACCTACTCTGCCTACCGACGATCAAGTGTAGAAGTATCCACAAGATCGTCAACCGATTATCCCTGAGTGCCGTGCACACTCCAGCTCAACCAAGAACCAACGCTTGGTCTCCTCTAGGTCACCCAAGAAGAGCGTTAACCCCGCCAGGTCAACGGGTACACAAGGTGAGAAGATCTTCAGACCCCACGGTCGATCGGAGTACCCCCTCCGTTAGTTGGCAGTCCGGCCCCTCTGTGTGTGAGTGCCCCTCACGTCCAGTTTCCTAGCGAGCCACTACACCACACAAGTGTATTCGGTAAATCACAAAGCAGCAGATTCCTACCGCTAATGAGATGGGGTTGCGAGCGGGGTGCTCAAAACCCAGACTGTTTATCAGACCGCTTCGTTCTACTACCATTTTCTCACGATCTTTGGGCTGAGGACATGGCCATAATGAAGTTAATTATTGTACTACATGTACCTTTTCCCACGACATTTCTTGTATAATTCAGAACTACAAAAATACAAAATCGACCAATGAGTACTATCTTAACAAACTTGATGCCTAGAACAAGTACACGAATAGCGGTACAACTAGTATCATTCACTGTGAAACTATTCCTATCACTGTATCGTCCTCCCAGCCTCCTGCATCGCCTCTAGTATTATTTATCGCACTCAAGTGTTAACTTAATATCGCGACAGCAACACAACGCACAGTCTTACTGGGTTAGACTTGACTTAGAATCTCGAGGTCGATGCAGGTTCCCTGCGTTACGACACACACCGTCTCGCATGTAGATGATGCTCGACGCCTAGGGTTAGAGTGCAGGATAATCGGGAAGTTTTGTATGAATAAAAGATGTGTCATGTCAATGACATGATGCTTTTTTATGGATGCTGTTGGCATCTTCGAGGGATAGTTATCCACTCTTTGCAGACTATGCCGCTGTGTTCAACTTGTTATTGCACTCATTCGAAGAAGCCTAGGTATATATGCTCAATGAGGAGAATGCCGGCGTATATCTATCCGACTGTTTTTTAGTTGAATAAAATATGTAGAGGCGTCTGGACCGTATCCAGGATCGCTCCTTGCGGTAACTTCACTCATATGCCTGAGTTATCTCTATTGATACCTGATAATTTTAACACTGAAAACGCGCGGAAGAGACGAGTCCAGTAAATGTAGTACATGTTCTCTATTACTTGTACGTTGTACAGCTCAGCTGGAACGAACCTGGGATGCCTGAAGAATAAAACACTCGTATTCGAGTTCACGGTTGCAAACGCTTAATCGCCCGAGGAAGCTGCTACGGGATTATTTCTTCAATTATAAAACCTTAAGAAGATAAGAAGCAAAATGACAGTTCAGGTTTTTTTATTCTCAATTCACAGCCTTCGCCAATAGTCGTGTTCGTGACGGTTCCCACAAAATGTCGTCTCCTGAGCATATTATTGGGGAAAACATCGCGGCTTCGCCTTCACAAAGGGCCGCATTCTTCGCAATTGTTTTGGCGTACGCGCGCCTGTCGCTGCGGAATTTAGTTGCCCTTGCTAGAATATCTTCGTGTCGTAGCCAACAGCGGTAAGTATTTGTTGGCTCTCCAATTTCATTTTGCAATTCGATCCCTGTCAGTCTCACCTCAGCCCTTACTCCACCTAGCCCAGCCTTTTGGAGATGGACCTTTGGAATAGTGACGCCTCGCGTGCTATGGATGACGATGCTTTTGATCCCTCACCCCCCCCCCCCCCCTGGATCTCCTGCGGCTGTCGACGTAGAGAATCAAGAAAGAACGGCTACCCCAGTATCATTGAATGACGAGCCCCGCTTTATAGGCGCAGATTGGCGGCGCCTTTGCCACAAGGAATGCGAAGTAATATCCCAACTGTATCCCAACTTTCAGGCACTCACAGCTCATCCCTAGTACATCTAGTGAGAGGGTGCCAAGATGATCCTCATGGACGAACATTGCCAGAAGCCTCGACATCATGCCGATCAACACATATTCCGCTTTCAGCAACGAATACTGTGCCCGCAGTTAATCGGAATCAACCTATAGCTTTGGGAAGAGACCGTCTGCAACGTTTACACCAAGGTCAGCCTGGGGTTCGAACAGTAGAGCATCTTGAACGAATCCGAGTGTGTTACCTGCTAGCATAACTTCTTCTTGCATCATAAGGCGCCAGCGATGGACAAGTTGATTCTCATGGGCGTGTCGATCACCTTGCTGGTCTGGTGACATGTGTGGCTCTTGTTGATCTGACTGGTCTGTCTGCAGACTTTGTGGATCATTTGCGTTTTGCATACCAGCAAAAGCCGCCATGGCGTGCAGCGTAGGGATCTCGATTTCTTTCTTCAAAAGCCGCACTCAGATGTCGAAGTTTTGGCCAATGATGGACTTCGAGGACGCGACGGTGCTGACGATCGCGCATCGGTTGGGGACGGTGCTGGACTCGAATCGGATCATGGTGTTGAGTGATGGTCGAGTGGTGGAGTTCGACAGTCCTCGAGAGTTGGTGAAGAACACGAATGGAGTGTTTGCCGCCATAGTCTCCTCGAACTCCTGAGCATCGTTCACATCATTCACATCGTAGCATCCACTAGCCTTTAAGTAGTGATAGCTTTCAGGTCCTCCTCGATCCAAGTACAGCTTCTGCTTGGCAGCAGCCGGTAGTCCAGCCAATAGTTGATAGAAAATGTGGAAGTTGCGCTTTCCCTTGCCAGGTTTAACGACGCGTGACTTCTCCAGTAAGTAGTTCGCCACTTTACCATCTTGTGGTCGTCCTGCTGAGTCAAATAGCAGCTTGAAATACTTACCAAATCGACTGGAATTGTTGTTGCGAAGCGTTTTGGCATTGTCAAATGCTTCCAGCAGCGGATTGCTCTCCAAAAACGTGCGTTTCACCTTGTCAACGCCTGAAATGTAGGTCTGGATCTGCTTCGACGCCTCACGTCTTGCCGGCGCCACTCTCTCCGCTGATAATAACACACTGATTGTCCTCTTCACTGAGCATCGTCCGATACGTCTCCTCAGCTGTCGCGAATACGTGTGGGGCCACGTCAATACGAGCCTTGTGCATATACCTAAGCACGCATGCTGACTTCGCCGTATAGATGACAGTGGCAGTTCTGCCAGTGGTAACGACGCGGACCCGGACGATCTCAAACTGCCGGAGAAGGAGACGAATGTGTATGTTCCTGGGCGTGAGAGGGCGACGATGTGGTCCCGACGGATGGACGCGTGTGAAACTCTTTAGCGTGCGGAAATTTGGCAATGAAGGTTTCAGGCCCATAATTAGTAGTACGTTGTGATACCAATTAAATTATTGTACGTACATGTACTAGTCTCAGTAGGCTGTTTCATTTAACACAGAATTAGACGCCATTTCGTCAGCAGCTTCCCAGTTTTAGCGTGTGTGTGTGTGTTTTTAAACATTGTTTTAGAGCAAGAACCTGAAACACGTCACGATTGTACTCATTATCTATTGGCTATTGGTCTCTCAATGACAATATATGGTTGGCCGTTGGAAAAGGTCTTATTGGACCTATATCTCAGGAAGCGTACTGAAAGAGTTAACTCTTTCATTAACTCTTTCAGTTAACTCTTTAAGTTCGTTTCAGCTGAGTTGTACAGTAATGGTGATTATTGTACCGGCAATAAGTCATGATACAAGATTTGCAAAAAAAGATATTTGTAAGCACATAACTTCGCTATTTCTAGGCCGATCAGACCGAGAAGCGGCTCGTTAGAAAGCTAATGATAGATGCGACGAGCTAGGTGTAGTTAGAGAGCTCTCACTGTCATACCATGAGTCCCAGACGCGAGGCAACCCCCGAGGAAAAGCAAATGATTGTGAATGCTCACGCGTATTTCCTCGCTGAGCGCAAGGCCCGACCTCCAGGGCAGCGCAACCAAGGTCTTGGGGTTCGAGAACGGATCAAAGCGTGTCTAGGTGTGTCTACAGCGACCATCGGACGAGTTCTAGCGGCAGCAGGACGCGATGAAGACTCGATTCACAAGGCAGGTCAAGTTGAAGTGGCTCGTCTCGTGAAATTGCACGCTAACTCTGTTTTTATACAGAAAAAGAAAGTACAAGGGGACGCCCGGCGCAGTACGATCTAGAGGAGATATCGCCTAAAGTGCGAGAGTACATTAACATGCAGAATCGCGCCTGTAAGCCTGTTACTGCTGCCTCTGTCGCGGCGTACATTCAGAAAGCTGATGAGGATCCTATTCCTACGCGAACAATGCGCCATTTGCTTCGTAAAATGGGATTCTCTCATTTACGAGGTAAAAAACGCAACATTCTTGCTGAAAAAGCAGGTTCTGTTGCTTTACGAGCGGTGTACCTGGGTCGGAAACTTGCCAATCGACGTGATGAACGAAGACGACTGCCTATAAAGCCCGAGGTATTTCTTGACGAATCCTACTGCAATGTGCATCATGTAACAGATAAGACATGGCTACCCGAAGACAAAATCCGTTTTTCCAAAAGCGGAAAAGGCGACAGGTAATTGTTTTTAATGTTTTTACTTAAGCGTAAACTAACCCTTGTTTTTAAGAATATGTATTGTAGGCGCAGGAGTAATTAGAGGTCAAGGAAGTGTTCTAAGAGGGGAATTTGTGCCAGAATCTATAGAACACTGGCCGGCGTCTAAAAAGCGTGCGTCGCCTGACAGTGACTACCATGGAAATTTTAATGCTGAACTTTTCGAGAAGTGGTTTACAAAGCTGTGTGCTACACTTAAAGCTAACTACGGGCCATGCATTATTCATCTTGATGGAGCGTCGTACCACAAGCGCATGCTGAATCCAGCGCCGTCGGCGTCAAGTGTTAAAGATGCTATACAGATGTGGCTTGAAGAAAATGGTAAGGGCATTTATTACGTTTTGGTTACTAATATTATTAAACTGACTCTGGCTTATGTAGAAATTTATTATGACCACAGCTACGTTAAAGCGCAACTACTGCAACTTGTGCGTGCATTTCGGCCTCCAGTGCGCTATGCTGCTGTGGAAATTGCTACAACCTACAGCCATGAAATTATTTACACTCCCCCATATCACCCCGAGCTCCAGCCTATTGAGATGATATGGGGGATTGTAAAGAATAGAATTGCTCGAGATCCTGCCACGAGTATCACGGATCTGAACAAGAAGGTCGGGGAAGGATTGCGTGCAATCACGACCCAAAATTGGATAAAAGCATACAAGCGAACACAAAACTTTGAGGATAACTACAGACGCTCTCTCGACGACTGCCAACTCGTAGATGACAGCGACTCAGATGACTCCGATACTGACGACCTCTAATGCTTAATACAGGAGTGCTGATGATGCGTTCAAAAATTGGTGTCGCTTTTCTGTTTGTACATAGATGTTGAAATGAGCCAATCAGACGCCTTTGTTTTCCCCATGAAAATCGTCGCTGAGCAGTTGGTCATTTCTTGGCGCAAAAACGGCATGAAAACATGCGATTCAGTTCAAACAGATGCGATAATTGGCATCAAGACGCTCATTTATGCCCTATCCTATGGTTTTAGCTGTCAAATCGAAACAGAACCAGAGATATGAGCTGGCAAAAAACGTGTATCATGACTTATTGCCGGTACAATATTTACGTTCGTCCAGCAGGGGGTAAACAGGTCTGCATTTGATACATGGGTCTACTTGAGCTCAAGTTGAGCTTGCTCAAGGTAGAAGTCGAGTTGTATGTGCTCCACGCAAAACCAACGAACGGTTAGTCGACACTTTGAAGAGAGATTTGGTAAATTGATGGAAACCGAGCCGCGACAATCGGTCCGAAAATGTCAATCAGTAGGAGTCCACAGATTCGCCACCTTTAGTGGTAAATCTGAGGTATGGATCGTCGGAGGCAACGATGGCTCGATTTTCAAGAGGACGGGGACAGCGACGAAGCAGGGCCCGTTTCACATGCTCCCATCCAAGAGACGAGAGCGGACCAACAGCGTCACCGTCGTGCCCGGGAGAGGGAGCGGACGTCGTTCCCGGCGAAAGAACAGCGCTCACGTAAGGTGGAGCAGCAACGCCAGCGCCGCGCCTTGCAGAGCGAACGAACACCTCGGCCAGAAAGAGACCGCACCAGTAAAGTGGAGCAGCAGCGTCTGCGGCGCGCTGCGCAGCGCGAACAAAATATCCCCGATAGCAACCGCATCAGTAAAGCGGTGCGGCAGCGCCGACGACGTGCTGCTCTGCGCGAGCAATCGTCACGGTTGGAAATACAATCGGTGGCACCGACCGTACTTTTGCAAAATAGGCGTGTTGCCCAGCAAGAGCGAGTTGCTCGTGCTTGATTGCAAGATGATGGTATTCTTGCTGATTTGAGCGAGCGCGTATTAGACTCAATCTTCGTAACACCAGACGAAGTGTTGTGGATCCTTTTACCGCTTTATTTGTCACTTCGCCCCTAATCTTATTTGTAAAAGCTAATTGGCTATCCCAGCCAATGAAGTCCATAATTTTAGGGTCGTTATTGTATTGTATTGGTAGACAAGGGTACAAAGGACAATGACCTAATCAAGCTACAACAAGAACTCCAACGATGGGTTGAGGAGATCAATGAGATTCGCGTGGAGCTCACGAGTGTCGGTAGTATGCGGCGTCCACTGCAACCTTTAAAGTCCTTCAGGCCCACGTGCAGCTGAAAGTGATGGACAGCAATCAGTGGCGGTAACTTCAGTAACAGCTTCAGTACCTCAAGCATCCAGTTCGAGGAGGGCGTTCTCTAGCGTCCATAGACAACTATGAGATGCATGACGGAGTACGACGCAATCCGGAAGCGAGTTTGGCTAGGGCAGAGCTGAAATTGGTGTAGCAAGGCCACTTCGCACCCAGAGTTGAGACCGAGGAAGGAGGCACGGACTATGTGTCTGCTAGTATCATGGACAGATCGCTGCTGGATGAAAAGCGAGATATGGGGGAGGATTAACGTAAGTTGTATTGGGTATTAAAGGATGTTCTATATTGGTGCTGGTTCGATTTCTGAGTCAGAGCAACACTACACTGGATGTAACGCTACCTGTAGCCCTGTGTTTTCCTGTCCTGGTATAAGCGCGTCGTTCTGTGAGATGCCGACTATATTATCGAAAGCGATCGATTCTAGCGCTCAGCAATCAAGGAGATTGTCCTTTTGAGAGTTTCCAAGGGTGCTAAATGTTGGGTTTACACCCACAATAATCCCAGCAGAGCTGTCAACTTGTGGGGCACAGAGCTCTGTCGTGCGTTTTTGCAGAGATACATAGTGGATCCCGCATGTGAAACATTGTCGGCCTCTGGTAATGCTTACAAAATAATTCACTGTTGAGAAGAATGATTTACTCGATCACTTGAATCGCACTGGGTGACACCCACGAAGCGAAGTACAATGTGTATTGCAACCTAAGTGCATACGCTACCAAAGCGCAAACCGATACTCAAAAGCTGTTTACGGGACGTCGGCGTCACATGGTTGACCAGGTTCTAGCCAAAAAATTTGGTGACCGACGCTGACTCAATCCACTGTCGATCGACTGTCAACCTCTCGACGGTATCTTGGAACTGTTACCAATTTTCTACTAACAACTCAACCGAATTCCTCACTTTCCAATTTTCTATCTCTCCACCAACTTACAAGCTACAATGATGTCGGACGTCGATGAAAGAGAACAGCCGAGATGTCCAACATCAACTACCAACAATACGCTCCATGACTCTCCTCTCAAGAAATCAACTGTGATCAAGACTTCTGCTATTCTCCAATGGCTGGAGGAAAAAACCTCGATGCTGAACAGCGTTCTTCTTCGTTACCCATGGTCCGGATGGGCGTTCGTGTACGTCCTACTACTCCTCATCTTCTTCATGTACCGGTGCACTGCAATCCGTTCACTGATCCAGATGTACGCGTCCACCGAAGATGCTACAGCTGAAGTCGTGCTGGCGGCTCTGGGTCTCGGCTTGTTGGAGGATTTCGTCTGCACGACGTACTTTGTGTGTGTATTATGGCTCTACGACACGTTAGCCAGTGGATTCTTCTGCACCAACTTCGCTACCAAGATTTTGACTTTCCTATTCTCGTGGCTGTTCTTTTTGGCTACAATGGTGCCATTTGTGGCCGATGCAGTGATCGTTCGACTGCGGGATGTACGATTCACGTTCGCTCTGGTTACGATGGCGATTGAGGAAAAAGACCACGCTGATGCCATGGCGGTGTCGGGTTCGCAGATGACTGAAGCGTACTTGAACGTGGGTGCACTTGTATTAGTGGCTACAGGCTTTGCCGGTGTGCGTAGTACACAGGCCTGGGCAGATCTTTCAAGCTGGAATCCATTCAATTTGCCACTGGTTTGCGTTGATTCACGCCCATTCCTCACACAAAAATCCCACGATGCGATGACTCAATGCGAAGATGAAGCCGATGAAAGTCCAAGTGAAAGGGTTGAACTGGTTCCAACGCTTGAAGTTGACCGTCACACTGCGAAATCTTCTCGGTATTCCATGGTTGCTATCCATGAGGACGGAGAGTTGGTAGATCCCAATATCGCGGACATGACTCTCGTTCCAAGTCGAGTCAAGTTTCGAGAGCATTTCATCCGAAGTACCGGTCTCCTTATCGGTCTCGTGTTGTTTCCTTTGTTCGTGGTCGCTCTGAGTCGTGCAAGTCCTCCTCTCGTGTCGTATTCTGCGCTTAACACGACGTTGAACGAGTTATTTCGCCATTTTTTGGAGCCTCCTGTGATGGAAACTACTCCATCAGCTCAAGATTCGTCTCGTTCATGGGCTGAAGTGTTTATCGACAAGAACGAGGTGCACTCATTGCTAGGTAAACGACACTTTATATCGACGTACGATGGGGTTCCAGGGAGATCTCGCTTTCGACGTGAACATCAGTGAAAAGGACCCTCCAAACGTAATCGTTCTCGCGGTCGAATCCTTCCGGTATCATGATTCCCATTATCTCGTGGGCGATGAAGACCCATCCAACCTCTTCAAGGGCAGCAACATCACCATCACGCCCAATTTTGATAAGTGGGCAAAGCGAGGGATCGCTCTACGGAACTACTGGTCAAGTTGGAGAACAAGTAGATCGGTGGAGAGTCTTCTGTTTGGACAGCTTCCGTACGATAGTGTGACCAAATCAGGGATGTCCGGAGGTCAACAGAACACCAAGTTGTCCGGACTGCCTCAGCTCTTCAGTGCCAAGGGATACGAAACCTTCTTCACGACTGGGTGTCTGACAGACTACGACAACTGGGACTCTTTCCTCCCTGCACACGGCTTTGAGACTGTTTGGAGCCGAAACGAAATGAAAAAACTTGCAGAAAGTGACTTGGGGATTAAACACAGCGACTGGGATGGTCCGGAGCACCGTGGGCTCAATTGGGGCGTACACGACGATGTGAGTTTCCAGTTACTTGGAGATCTACTAGTGAACAAAACAAAGGAACAGTCTACCCGTGTAGCCAAAGGAGAAGCCAAGAAGCCGCTTTTCCTGACGCACTACACGATCTCCAGCCACGTAAATTACGTACAACGCCCGAAATGGTACCATGAATCTAAGAAACCCGACTTCTCCTCCTTGTACAAGGGCCAAAAGTACGCCGACAACATCAAGAACTACCTCGAGATCCGATATTTCACCGACATGGAGTTTGGGAAGTTCATGGACCGGATGGCAGCCGCTGGAATCCTCAAAGACACGATCGTTGTGATCTCGGGTGACCACGGACAAGGCCCGGAATTCGGGAATGACGTCCCTGAAGATCGCGATGTGTCGGCTACTCGAGTGGCTGGTGCAATTGTGGCTGAAGGTCGACTCGGAAAAGCTGTTGGGATGGTCATGGACGACGCCACAGAGCAGTACGATATCTTGAATACCTTAGCAGACATCACTGGAGTACCGGAAGGAGGTTTCGAGCAGGACGGAGTTGGCCGATCACTCAAACGGAAGATCAAATTCGGTGAACGTATCGTGTACAGCAACAACCCGACTCGGAAAATGTCGGTGGTGCGAGGACACGAACGTCTGCGGTACGACAAGGTGACGGATTCGATGCTGCTGCACAATGCGGACACCGACCACGACATGGAGAAGGATCTGCTACCTACGTTAACGGAGGAAGAACGTGCCGAATGGATCAGTTGGCGTGACGCTGGACGGAGAATCAACGCGTACTACACCAAACGTTGGGAAGGTAAGTGCTTGCTTGCTGCTGAGTGTTAGATGAAAGGAAGGAAAGGAACGATAACACCAGAAAATGAAAGGATACTTTTGGCCATTCACTGTTCGGAACAATGTGACGATGAGAGATGGGTACATCGTCCGATTGCGGAATAATCACCCCCAGATGTTTATGGCATCTCGGCCCTGGCTCACCAAGAATCCAACGCCGCCACGTACCGGTGCGAATCGCACTGCGATCACTTCTCAATTCGCGTGATGGCGTCCAGTCACGAGCCACTGTGGGGAGGATGGGCGTTCCTGTATCTGGTGGTACTGCTCACCTTCTCTGTCTACCGCTGTACGGCGTTAACCTCCCTGTTAAAGTTGTATGGAGGCTCTCAAGATGACACGGTTGTTGTTGTCACGGAAGCTCTGACTCTCGGCTTCTTACAGGATTTCGTGTGTGCCACGTACTTTGCAACGATTCTGTGGCTGTTCGATGCGTTGGTGAAGCCCCGATGCCTTTCAGCGTGTGGACGACTTGGCTCGAAAGTTGCGCTTGGAACAGTCTCATGGCTGCTGTTCGTCGTGATGATGGCGCCGTTTGTGGCCGATGTGGTCATTGTGCGTCTGCGGGACCTACGGTTCACCTTTGAGCTGGTGACGATGGCTATTGAGGAGAAAGACCACGCTGATTCCATGGCTGTATCCAGCGATCAAGTCTTGGACGCGTGTCTGAACGTGGCGGGTCTGGTTATTGTGGCGACGGTCTTTGCCGTCGTGCGAGCTTCGTGTTCATGGGCGGATTTGTCCCGTTGGAACCCTACGCAAGTTTTGTGTCGTTCTTCGGTTCTTTACGCTTACAGTGTGTTGAAGAGTGAGCAAGAACTGGAAGAACTGGAGGCAGATCTTCATCCAGTTCACGAGCCAGAGCCAATAGAAACTCTGTCTAGACGGGCTAAAGGCAAAGAAGGCTCGAAATACGTGGCACTGGCAGTCAACGAGGACGAGAACGACGTGGTGAAGCCGACGAAGCACTTATACGCACCAAAATCCTGCCGTGTGGCCGATTTTCGAGCTTATTACAAGCCTTTCAGCGTCCTGTTCGTCGCTTTGGTGCTCTTTCCGGTGCTTGTGGTGAGTTTAAGCTGTTTAAGCACCCCTCTGGTCGCATTTTCGGCGTTGAATACGACTCTAAACGAACTATTGGGTCACGCATTGCAGCCGACTGGCAATGAGTTGATCGTGGGAGACGCCTGGTTCGAGTCGTTCATTGACAACAGCGAACAACACAAAATGCTGGGGAACAGCACGTTATTCCGCCGTACGATGGGATTCCAAGGAGATTTGGCTTTCAATGTTGAGGTGAATCCACAGAACCCTCCGAACGTTGTCGTTATTGTAGTCGAAGCCTTCCGACAACATGATTCCCACTATCTCGTAGGGAAAGAAGATCCGTCCAACTTGTTCAAAGGTTCCAACATGACGATCACTCCGAGCTTCGACAAGTGGGCGAAACGTGGCATCGCCCTACGAAATTTCTGGTCCAGTTGGCGCACCAGTCGCTCCTTGGAGAGCATTCTCTTCGGCCAGATCCCGTTCGACAGCGTCACTAAGTCTGGTACTACCAAAGGCCAGTTAAAGACCGAACTCGCAGGCTTGCCGCAGTTTTATTCGGCAAAAGGCTACGAGACGTTCTTCACCACTGGATGTTTGACCAGCTACGACGGATGGGACCTCTTTCTGCCTGCGCATGGCTTCGATACGGTGTGGAGTCGAAATGAGATGAAAAAGCTTGCGGAAACCAATTACGGGATCAATGAGAGCGACTGGGATGGACCTGAACACCGTGGACTTAACTGGGGCGTCCATGATGATTTGAGCTTTCAACTTCTTGGGGATTTGATGCTGAACAAGACGATGGAGCAGAAGAATCGTATGGAGAATGGAGAAGACAAGAAGCCGCTTTTCGTGAATCATTATACCATCTCGAGTCACGTTGACTTCAAACAGCGTCCGAAATGGTACGATGAAGCCGAGAAACCGGACTTTTCAGCTCTGTACGAAGGTGAAAAGTACGCCGACAATATCAAAAATTACCTGGAAATGCGGTACTTCGCTGACTTGGAAATGGGCAAATTCCTGGATCGCATGGAGAAGGCTGGCGTTCTCAACGATACAATCATTGTCATTGCAGGAGATCACGGTCAAGGTCCAGAATTCGGTAATGATGTCCCTGAAGATCGAGATGTGTCTGCTACACGAGTAGCTGGTGCTATTATCGCCGAAGGACGACTGGGTGAAGCAGCAGGGATGATCATTGACGACGCAACGGAGCAGTACGATATCCTCAATACGTTGGCAGATATCTCTGGTATTCCAGAAGGAGGTTTCGTACAGCATGGCATCGGTCGGTCGCTCAAGCGCAAGATGAAATTTGGCGAACGGGTTGTTTACAGCAACAATCCGACGCGGAAGATGTCCGTTGTACGTGGTCATTTACGTCTTCGATACGAGCGCATGACAAAGTACGTGTTACTCCATGATGTCGACTCAGATCACGATATGAAGAATGACTTGTTGCCGGGTTTGCCAGAAGAAGAGCGTCAAGAGTGGCTGGATTTGCGAGACAAAGGACGTCGTATTAACGCATACTATAGAAAGCGTTGGAGACGAAAGTGTCTGCTTGTTGCTGAGTGCTAGTGTGAGGCGACAAAGGAAAATAAAATCTACTTTTAAAAAAATGAGTAAAACAGTAAACTACACTAAACGCTATAGGATTTTTTTAATCGTTTGCCACAAACAATCTCCACTTTCATCCTGATAACTTAAGCTACTCAAATGGTTCCATGATGATTTATCCAGCCTTATCGGATATCCCCAGCACCGTTCATCCGAGGCGAAGGGCAGCAAAATTATGTAATTGTCTACAGCGATGGTTCACGAAATTCTCTCGCTTGTGGTCAGCTGTCCACATCAGTTATCATGGTGGAAAATACTCAGTCGAGCGGCTACTTGCACTGGACGAGTATACTCAGAGCCACACCGTTCTTCACGTTCTCTTTGTCTGCGTTACTTCATTTCTGCCTGCCAAATGCTTCATCATTTCCCAGGAAGCAGTGCCGCTTCAAGACCCAGCACTTGGTTATCGAGAGAATTACGGTTTTTGGGTCCGTGTTGCCCTTGTAATCGGAGCGGTGCTTTATACAGCCACAATTCAAGCCAAATATCTCCTCAAGGGGTTTAGTATATCGAGATGGAAGCTCCTGATGCTACTTATCTGCGTAGTTTTCGTACAGATGACAATTGCAGTCACTTTTGCGGCCAAAATCTGGTTCCCAATTCCTTTCACGCTAGTCCCAGCTTTTTACGTCGTTTCGATTGGATCAGCTTGTGTGGTAGTGGGGATTTCTGTCATTTTAGGTTAAATCAGTCCGTACCAAGAGCATAACCAGTTACCCAACCTTTTTCGCCTTCAATAGAAATACGTATATGGATCTGGCTCGACAAGTAACGCATATATCGAGGCATTTGACAAGTCAAAGGAACTATTGAGGTTCACCAATGCAACGCTGCATCGACAAAAAGTTCCAACATCGATCTGGAACTTTTTGCAGGACTGGATTTCAACGGATCAAGACCATCAACAGGACCCAAAGGCGATCAGGCAAAGACTTCAACAGTATCAGGACTCCTTTGGCCTTCCAGAAAACCGTCAGCTATAGCAACAGGATACTCGGGATATAAAACCCTCAGCGATTTCAGGATTGTATAGTTAGACCATCTAACGTAAATACACGACCTCTTTAACACCAGAGGCATTTGATACTGAAGTACAACAATTACCCACCAAATACTACTTGGAACCTCGTGAAGCGAAACACACACCGACATCACCAAATCTTCAACAAAGAAAGTAGCAAGAAAATAGCTGAGCGTCCAGCGCCCTACAAACAGGGATTGGTAGTAGAACCAAAAATATGATTCTGGAGTAATACTACTACTACTACTATTTACATAGTAGTCATATGAATACCGAATGTTTGGTATTCACTATTGGTATTAGTATTACTCTCAAATCCCAGTACTATAGTACTCTCAAAGAACTATTTCCACCATAACCCGGAACCAGCAATGCGACCCCTCATTTGACAATTTTTGACTGAGTGGCTCTCGTTCTGCAGTGCGAGACGCTCGCCATTTGCAAAAAAAACAGGAAGATCGCCAGTTCATCGAGTTAACATCTCAGGAGACAACTATGACGTGCTTTGTAGAGGGATGTCAGGAAGACGAGGGCCTTAAGAAGGACCCGTGTACTGTGTGTGGAAGGCTTATCCATCACATGTGTGCTATTGGATGCTAACGAGGCGAGTCATCGTCGAGTGACGAGGACGAGAAACCAGTTGTCGACCGCTGCTAAGACATGTCTTCGAAGAACTCTCTTGCAGCTGCAGGCTCGTATTCCCAAGGTAACCACGGAGTCGATGGCATGTGTTCTGCTGGATCCTAGGACAAAGTCCAGTGCGAAGAAGATTGCCGCCGTCGGTAATATTCCACGCAAGGAGGAAAAAGCTATCTACAAGAATGGTGTTGACTTTCTTCGTGTCGAACACAGAAAAGTGTTTGCTCAGATGACCAAACAGGGAAAGATCTCTCCTTCTCAGCCGTCGCTGTCCCAAAGTAGTCTATTGAGCCAAGACTCGTCACCTTTTTCATCGCCCTCATCAACGGGCTGGGATGACGCAGATGAACTCTTAGTAGGACCACCTATTCGGGCTACAAAGACAAGAGACGAGCTAAAGGAGACCGAGATCAATGCTAGAGCCGACGCTGTACTGCGAGAGTGGCTTGATTTAGAGCCAGAGTGGCTCGAGGTCGCCCAACGCCAGAACCCCAAGATCAAGATTGAGGACTTGTCGAAGGAGATGTCGATTGACGCACAGAGCGGGATGCACTACGCTCTGTTAGGCCTCTACAAACATATAGATGTGCTAAAGTGGTTTCGAGATGAAGGTGAAGCTCAGTTTCCCTCTATTGCGCTACTGGCGCGTATCCATCTTGGCAAAATATCGTCTTCGGCGTTTCAAGAGAGGGTCTTTTCAACTGGAGGGATAGTTATGGGACCTCTGAGGCTGCTGCTACTGCGGCACAACAGGGATGAAATCATGAAGATGAAGCTGGACGCTCGCAAGTCGAGCGAATCGTAAGGCAGAAATAGTAGTAGTCAAAATAGTATACTAATATGACTACTACTACTACCACTTTGTAGAAGCGCTACTATTTCTAATATGCATCGTTTCGTGGAGACCCAATAGTACCGGTAATACTACTACCGGTTTTTTTACGCTACTACTAATCCCTGCCTACAAAGCTAACCAATCGATTACTTTCTAAGACCTACATATGATCCACAGCGTAGAATTTAAAAGAATGTCTCCACTAAACACTGTACTATTAACAATTGAGAGTAGCGAACGAAGCTTGGTAGTGTAGTGAGTGTTGGAATGTAAATCCGAAAGTGAATTCCATTTAGTTAGAAGTCCTAGTCTTGCTTTCTCTCTCTCCTACATGCCTCCTACATGCCAGGTCTACTAGTACCTTGTACCTCCCTTCATTCACTTGACCGTAATCTGCAACGGACACGGTAATATGCAACGGACACACTTGTATACACCGGTATACAAGTCCCAATACAAATCCCTATATAAATCCCAATATGCAACGGACACGGCCTGTTGCAACGGACACGGTGACCAAGTAAATGCATACGCAAATCACCACATGTCGTGCAAATTGAAGCCGCACGCCCAATCACATCTCACGATACAAAAGGATCCGCCAATCACATGCACTCTTTCGCTCCACTTCAATTGCATGCCTCTCAAGGCACGCGCATGTCGTGTGCCCTGAGGTAGCATGTCAGTCGAGGTAGACGGCGAAGTGCAACCACAACACCCCCACTCAATTCGACGTCTCGAGCTTGGGGACCACATTGCTCCGCATCATCAAGTAGCGCAGAGTCTTCGACGACAGACCTTTGGTGAGGTAGTCCGCGAGCTGGTTCTTGGTTTCCATGTACTCCAGCTCGACTTCACCACGCACAACCTTCTCACGAATGAAGTGGTAGCGAATGTCAATGTGCTTGGTCCGAGCTTGGTAACCGACGTTCTTCGCCAATGCCATGGCACCTTGGTTGTCCTCGTAGATCACCGTAGCAATGCCATGGCACCTTGGTTGTCCTCGTAGATCACCGTAGCCCCCACTTGCTCTGCACCAATGTCCTTGAGAAGTAGTCGCATCCACACCACTTCCTTGATGCAGTCACTCAGAGCCATGTACTCGGCCTCAGTCGAGCTTAGGGCGACAGTCTTCTGAAATGTAGAGCGCCAAACCACAGGTGCCCCACACATCATGAGCATTGTACCGCTAACCGAGCGTCTGTCGTCGCGGTTTCCAGCCCAGTCTGCATCCGAGTAGGCGACGAACTCTGTTCCTTGTGATCCATCATACACGATGCCCACGTCCTTGGTCTTCAACAGATAGCGCACCACCTTGATTCCAGCATCCCAGTGTTTCTCACCAGGGTTCTCCAGAAAGCGACTCAACTTGGCCACTGCAACCGAGATGTCAGGCCGCGTTCCACACGCCAGGTACATGAGGCTACCGATGAGCGATCGGTACGGCTTCGACTTCATCTTGGCCTTGTCCTCATCGGCCTGCGGTCCGTCCTCCTTAGTCAAGTGAAGACTCGGGTCCAGTGGCATCAGGCTTGGCTTTGCGTTCTCTTGGCCAAACTTCTTGATGATCGACTCAGTGTAGGCTCCCTGGCAGATGCCCAACGTTCTGCGCTCCATATCGTAGTCGATCTCGATGCCCAGAATGAAACGTGCCTGCCCGAGGTCCTTGATCCGGAACTTCTCAGCAATACCAGCCTTCACCGACGCGATGATGCCCTTGTCCCGTGACGCAATCAGCATGTCGTCTACGTAAAGACACACGATACACTCGTCCTCTTCTTCACCTCTTGTGTAGATGCACGGGTCAGCATCAGCAGCCTTGAACCCCATGCTCTTGAGATGGTTGTCGATTGTCTCGTTCCAAACGCGAGACGCCTGCTTGAGTCCGTACAGGCTTCGAAGTAGCATACAGACGACGTCATCTTCACCTTGAGTCTCTGCCAGTGCTAGTAGTTCCCGAAGACCTTCTGGTAACTCCATGTAGATCTCTTCATCGAGCTTGCCGTACAGGAACGCCGTATCCACGTCGCACTGCTCGATCTCGTATCCTTCAGCACAACACTTGGCCAGCACTGCTCGGATCGAATTCAGGTAAGCCACAGGCGCGTACGTCTCTTCATAGTCAATGCCCTGTCGTTGTGAATACCCCTTGGCTACGAGACGGGCCTTGTGTCGAATCACTTGCCCCTTCTCATTGCGCTTCAACGCGAACACCCAGCGGCAACCGATCGGGCGCTGGTGCGTTGGTCTTGGCACCAACTTCCAGGTACCGTTGTCCGTTAGCGACTTGAGTTCACTTGCAATCGCTTCCTTCCAGTTGTCTTGGTCCGCACTTGTAGTTGCCTCAGCGTACGTCTTCGGGACCTCCTCTGTAGCAGCCATCAGCTGTTCACTCTCAACAATGGCGAGCTCGTTATCACTTGGCCTCGGTCGCTCTTGAGTCATCTTCTGACGCTTTGTTCCACTCGATGATGGAGCATCGATGACTTGCTTCTTCCTCGCGCTTGCCTCTTCAGGATCCGTTGTCTCGTCAATGTGCCGAACGCGTGAACGAGTAATCATAGGATGTGTCGAATCGTATGGCACCATTGCAGTATCCACACTCACGTCACGTTGAAGTGGGATCACGTCAGCAACTTCAACATCAGTAGGGACGATTTGCGTGGAGTCGCTCAACGACATCTTCTCCATGGTTGGCGCTAATGCGTCTGCATCATTGTCGCCATCCACACGAGTCATGATGTGCGCAGGGTTGGTCGTCTCGATGAACTTGACGGTGCGCACGATTTGCACCTTTCCAGTTGACAAATCCAGTACACGATACCCCTTGACTCCATCTTCGTATCCCATGAACCGACATTTAAATGCCTTTGCATCCAGCTTGCGACGCTTCTCGTTGGCGATGTGAGCGTACCCCAGTGCACCGAACACCTTCACGTTCTTGAGTTGCGGCTTGGAATGGCTCACAATCTCGTAGGGTGTCTTCACATTCACCGAGTTGGGGATCCGGTTGATGATCCAGGCCGCAGTGTTAACTGCCTCGGCCCACCACTTTCTGTCAACACTCTCGTGATAGAGCATGCAGCGAGCCATCTCCACGAGGCTTCGGTTCATCCGTTCAGCCAGTCCATTCTGCTGAGGTGTGTACGGCACCGTCTTCTCATGTTTGATGCCACAGTGGTTGAGGTAGTTCTTGAACTGGCGACCCGTGTACTCACCGCCGTTGTCCGAGCGCAGGCGCTTGATTGTCTTGTCTGTCGCGTTCTCAATTCCGGCCTTGTACGTCTTGAACTTCGACAGTACTTCCGATTTGGCCTTCATGAAGTAGACCGTAACGTGGCGTGAGTAGTCGTCGATGAAGGTCACCACGAACCTACAGCCACCAGGTGTCTTGGTTTGCATCGGACCCATTACGTCCGAGTGCACCAGGTCAAGCACACCAGCACTCTTGACGAGCTTCTCCGGATGTCTCGGGTAGTCGTCAGCTTTCATCTTGCCCATGCAGCAGCCTGCGCACACGTCGTCCCCGTGGACTTCTCCCGTGATGCGAGGCACTCCTTCTGCCATGGTCAGTAGTTTCTCATAGCGCTTGTACGGGATGTGGCCGAGTCGGGCGTGCACAACAGCCCATGGCTCCTTACGAGTGGTCGTTGCAGCATGACACACCTCGTCCCCCACTGTCTTCAACTTGTAGATGTTTCCACAGCGCTTCGCCTCCATGACGGTAGCACCGCCAAAGCTAAAGACACACTTGTCCTTGCTGAACTGCGCGGTGACGTCCTTCTCGGCCAGCTTCGACACCGAGATGAGGCTTCCTTCAACTTCAGGGATGTACAGGACATCCGACAGCGTGACAGACGTCCCGTCCATCAGCTTCATACCGACGGTGCCCTTCGCAACGGCGTCGATCTTCGTGCCATCCGCAATCGTGATGCGGACTGGCGTCTTCAGTTCCTTCAAGGACACGAACTTGTCCCGGACACTGGTCATGTGCGAACTTGCACCTGAGTCGACGAGCCATTCACTCTTGGTCATCGCACCCGTTGCCATGAACGAGAAGTCGGACGCTTCCTCTCGCGCCGCTTGCCCTCGTTCCTCATCAGCCTTCTTCTTCCGGCACTCGAACTCTCGGTGCCCTTGCTTCTTGCAGTAGAAGCACTTGCCCTTGAAACGTTGCTTGCCACCGAAGTCCTTCTTCTTCGTAGCGAAAGCCTTCTCTTGAGCCGATGACGATTCTGTAACAGGGTTACACGTACAAGTGGTTACACCACTTGTAACCCTAACAGTTGCGCTAACTGTTAGAGGTTGGAAACGGACCTCAGGCCTTGGTGTGTGGAGCACACCAATGGATACATGGGCGGGCCATATCATTGGATGGCTCGCGTGCATTTACGCATGTTATTGGTAGAAAGTGACGTATTTCTACCAATCAGTGCTCTTAGGATAAATCAGAATTCTGTCAACCACACATTGACAGAACCTTTAGAAACAGATAGCAATCAGATTTAGGAGGTCCATAATTGGCTTATGCCAAATTCAATAACAGTTCTCATTTTACGGTATTTCTGCAGTTAATATTGTTATATTTGATTTAATTATATTTACGGACGTAAGTATAATTAAATTAAGTTTAATCTATTGCACGCTTCCTCATACACGTAAGCGCACGTGTACGCCACCTAATAGGCCTTAGTAGACCTATTACACCTGGTAGCACTTTGTAGTCCGTCCCACGACCGACTGCTGTTCGTTCGTATGGAGTCATACGAACGCGGGGTAGAGAACTCCCCCATGGATGAGGGGTCCACGGGGACCCCACACCAGTCCGTGACGCGCACGGACTGCCCCCACCTCTCGGATCCAGAGTGGGAGGCGCTCCAACGACTCTCGCGAGTCATTGGAGAGGCAGCGGTAGCGGCGATGCTTCGCACGCTATCGCCGACAGAGCAACACGGTGTTGCTCTGGGGTATATTGTTAAGGAGCAACGAGATGTTGCTGCCTCGGTGGCTTCCCCGAAGCCACGCGTGGAGTCGTTGAAACTCCACGTGAGTACCTATGCGGGGAAGGAGGACGAGACCCTCCTTCGTTGGCTTGTCGAACTCGACACAGCCGTTGCGGCTCGACGTATTGTCGACCCGATGTCGAAGGTCGCGTTCGCCATGTCATGCTTGGGCGGACGCGCGAGGAGTTGGGCCTATGGGCGCCGACTCTCGGATCCTACGTGCTTCAGCACGTATGAAGGTTTTAAGGAGGAGCTCAAGCTCGCGTTTGAGCCCCCGAAGAACGAGTTCAGATCGAGGGCGGAGTTCCTCGATCTGCAGCAGGGCAAGGATGACGTGCATTCCTATGCCCAGCGTGCTCGATACTTGGTATCGAACATAGTGGCCAACCCGGTCGACGAGGCGACCAAGGTCGTCACGTTCATGAAGGGACTGAGAGACGGTCCCGTCAAGACATACCTCTTTCGAGAGTATCCGAATACTCTCGAGGAAGCCATAAGCCTTGCGATGCAAGAGGAGTTTAGCCGGCGTCAGGCTAAACTCCATGCGAACGCACCGAAGCCGGCGCGTCCTGTACCGAAGGCGGGAGGTCCGGAGCCGATGGACCTCTCGAGTGCTACGACTGCTGGTCAACAGCAGCGTAAGGGGTTCAAGGTACGATGTTACAAGTGTAGTAACATCGGTCACTTTGCACGCGAATGCACAGCGAGTGTGCATCCGGGCGGGCGTTCAAAAAACGCCAAGGACCAGTAGGCGCGGGGCGTCCTACTGGTGATGCAGTCTCGCGTGTCGAACTTGGACACGCGACGATGAGGACTGCTGCCCCCAGCGAGAAGGTTTCTCGCTGCAAGTTGCAAGATGACAAGCCAAACCTTGTCATCCTGAATGTTATGTCGAAGAGAGTTAACTCTCTTCGTGCCCTGGTGGACTCGGGCGCGTCGAACAACTTTGTTCGACAGGGAAGTCTTCGAAGTATGGACTTCGAAGAGGCCGACACGCCTCGCGGCGTGTTGGAGGTGCGGTTGGCAACAGGTGCCACCGTGAGGACCGAGAAGCGCGTGGTCCGTGTGCGCTTCTCGTACAAACGAAGGACGTTTGTGGAAGATCTTATCGTCTTGGATCTAGACGATAAGTTCGACTTGGTGTTAGGCATGCCGTGGCTTGCACGGCATGACCCGGTGATCAACTGGGAGAAGCGTACGGTCGTACGCTTCAATAGTATGAGCGCGACAGAGAGCGATGGCCCTGTCAGTGCTACGCATGCATCGGCCGATGCATGTGACTCCCCGGTTGAGGCAGCAGCGCCCGCCGCTGCCTCCGATCGCCGCCGGCGACGCTCGACGACTCAGATAGTCGTTGAGAGAAAGTGTGTGTCGGCTCAGATATCTGAGTCTGAGTCTGAGCCGAAGAGTCGCCTCAGAAATCAGGTGAATGTGAATCACCTGAGTGATGGTAACGTACCGGTATTACCGGTATTACCGGTATTACCGGTAGCCTTGGAGGTACTTCAAGCCCCCAAGGGTCGCGTCGACGATTGCGCGTCAGCCTTGATGGCTGACGAAGCCAATAGAATTCCGGTTCAAGGAACCGACGGACAGACGTCAGCTGCGATGGCTGACGTGACAGACGCGCGGCTAGTTCAAGGAACTAGCGATCGTACATCGGCTCCGGGAGCCGATGATACAAACAAAGGGCCGCTAGCGCACAAGGCTAGCGAAGACACGTCGACTGCGATAGTCGACGATGTGGAGGCTCCATCAGCTCGCGGAGTTGATGGAGGCGTGGCAGCAGGAGCTGACCACGCGGCAGGAGGTGCTGGCGGTTGCAAACGTCCAGCACCCGAACAACCTGCGAGCTCACGTGCAGGAGGACTGCACGCGATGAGCGGCACTCAAGCGGTGCTTGATAGTGCGAGTCAGCGGAGCGAGTCCGCTGACGATTGCGAAGACGACCCGTCCAAGGCAGAGCCCCTTGGACGCGGAGCACCTGAAGCGCGGCTTCAGGGAAGACTTTCGCGGCGCAAGCCATTGAAGCTGCGCGAGTCTCAGCCGGAGACTGAGACTGGTGTTTCTGCGCGGCAGACACCGAGTGTCGAGACGCTGAACGTCTTGACACGTACTGGTACTGGATTGCAGTACCAGAAGATGCGGTTGGAGAATCCGCCGACGAGTGCGTCGGCGTTGACCGCGCTTCCAGTCATGAACTGGAAGGGCTTTGCGCGAGAGTTGTTCGATGGACGCATCGAACAAATTTGCATCCTCTCAGAGGTTGAGAGGGTGGACCGCGAGGCCGAGGAGCTTAAGCAGCTCGTCGTTGATGGGATCACTGAGGGCGATGACACCCTCAGTGCGAAGACTAAGAAGCAGCGCTTCGAGGAGCAGAGTTGGGACTCGTTGAAGTCGAGTCCCTACTATGAGGTGCTGCGGGAGTACAAGGACGTACTCCCGGACGAGATTCCTTCGGAGCTTCCGAAGGACAAGGGCGTACAGCACGAGATTGATCTCGTGCCGGGCACGAAATATTGCGTTACACGGCAGTGGCCACTGCCGCGTGAACAAGTTCAAGCGATCGACGACTTCTTCGAGAGTCGTCGACTTGCAGGTCAAGTGCGGGAATCAAAGTCCCCGCACAGTGCCCCGACGTTCTGTGTCAAGAAGGCACAGGGCGGCTGGCGCATCGTTCATGCGTACAACAAGTTGAACGATGCGACGATACCGGCGCAGACGCCGATACCGCGAAAAGATGTAATCATCGATTCGATGGCCTTGAGCACTGTCTTCAGTGCTCTAGATCTGCGTGATGGATTCTATCAAATCCTCATGCGTGAGAGGGACATCCCTCTCACAGCGGTAAGCACTCCCAGCGGTATGCTGTGGGAGTGGCTCGTCATGCCGCAGGGACTTAAGAATGCCCCTGCGACGTTCAATAGATGTGTGACTCATCTATTGCGCTCGGTGCGCGACTTCGCACCGAGCTACTTCGACGACGTGTTCGTCCACAGCCGGGCTGTGAACGGGAAGACGGACATTGAGATGCACAAGGTGCATCTCCGGAAGCTGCTAGAGCTTATGAGGAAGCATAAGCTCTATGCGAACCTGAAGAAGTGTATCTTCGGGGCGAACGAGATACCCGTGCTAGGGTGTCTCGTCGGGAAGGACGGCGTGCGCCCTGACCCAGAGAAGGTCAGAGTGATCAATGAATGGCCCACGCCATCCAATGTGAAGGAACTGAGGCAGTTCCTTGGGCTTGCCACGTACTTGTGCAAGTACGTGGAGAACTACGCGGGCAAGATTCGCCCGCTGTCACAGCTTCTTAAGAAGGAAGCTGAGTGGATTTGGACGACCGAATGCCAGGGGCGTTCGATGCAGTCAAGCAGGGCTTGACTGAGGCTCCGATCTTGGCCGTCGCCGACCAAGATCGTCCATTCCACGTAGTGTGTGATGCATCCGATTTCGCGATCGGATGTGCATTGATGCAACACGATCACGAGGGCCGTGATCGTGTGGTCTACTACCAGTCGCGTCAGCTGAAGCCAGCTGAGCGCAACTACCCTGTGCATGACAAGGAGCTCCTTGCCATGAAGTATGCACTCGCAAAGTTCCGAGTGTATCTACTTGGGAGTAGACCGTTCGTGGTCTACACCGACCACGCATCACTGCGTACGGCGATTAAGTCGCCGCACATCTCGCAACGTATGGCGAGATGGTTGTCCTTCTTCGCGGAGTACAACTTCCGGGTGGAGTACAAACCCGGAAGACTCAACGTAGTGGCCGACGCGTTATCGCGTCGACCTGATTATGCGGAGACGGTCGACGTCAACAGTGTTGGCGTCGTGAGGACAAGTGTGCCGTCGTCAACGTTGATTGACGACGTGAAGGACGCGTATGCAAGGGATGCAGACGCGAAGGAGCTGCTGGAGTTCCTCGCAGCACCTTCCGACGAGGCACGTCGGAAGCTAACTCCTCACCTTCGAGCTCGTGTACACCGCTATCGTGTACACGAAGGGCTACTGCTATACAGTGCAGTAGACGACAATGCGGATCGCATTGTCGTTCCGAATGATCATGATCTGCGGCTGCGGATCATGTTCGAGTACCACGATGCCCCTACGGCAGGGCATCCGGGTCGTGAGAAGACATACACTCTTCTCACGCGTGACTTCTACTGGCACCACCAGTATAAGTGGGTACGCAAGTACGTTCGTGCTTGCGAGGTTTGCCAGCGCGTGAAGCCTGCGCCGTTTACGCAGGCTCCTCTTCAATCACTTCCGACTCCGTCGGAGTGTTGGCAGTCCATGTCCATGGACTTTGTCTTCGGTCTTCAGCCCGACAACAAGCGGAGGACAGGCATCGTTGTCTTTGTGGACCGATTCAGCAAGATGGTCCATCTTGCTGCCGTCCCGGCTACTGTTACAGCCGCGCAGACTGCGCGACTGTTTGTTGACATGGTGTTCAAACACCATGGCATGCCGCTCGACATTGTGTCGGACCGTGATCCACGCTTCACAGCGCGGTTCTGGCAAGAAGTGTTTACACTTCTTGGTTCACAGTTATCAATGTCGACTGCGGATCATCCGCAGACGGACGGCCAGACTGAACGCGTCAACCGAGTACTGGTTGACGCGCTGAAGAGCTACGCACACTCGTTCCCGCATTGGAGCGAGTGTTTACCGATGGCAGAGTTTGCCATCAACAACTCGGTGCATGCCTCGACAGGGCATACACCGTTCTACGTGAATGCCATGCGGCATCCACGTTTGCCGAGCATGCTCGGCGGGGTAGCTTCCTCCTTAAGTGGGGGAGGATCTACGGTTGCGTCTGAACAACCACAGAGAACAGCTGATGACGTACTATCAGCTGCGGTGACGCGAGCTGCGTCTCGTTCGAGCAGGAACGAACGCGAGATGTCTGTGCCGGGCACAGACATTGAGGATGATAGCGAGCAGGCAGGGCCTGCTGCGGACGAAGGCGACGAGCTGAAAGAGTTCAGCTCGAATGCGCTAGACTTTGTCCAGCGAAGACAAGCCGTAATACGGTTTGTGCAAGATGCTATCGCAGCTTCTGTCGATCGACAGAAGCTGAACGCAGACAATGTTGGTAGGGGCAACATTAATGAATTCAAAAAGGGTTCATTGGTTTTGTTAGCTACTCAAAACCTGCCTAAACATGCAGTGTCTGATTTTGGAGCAAGTAAGCTTGCTCCAAGGTTCATCGGGCCGTTCAAAGTACTTGAACGGCACGGCAACGCGTACCGGCTGGACATACCGTCCAGCATGAGACTCCATCCGACGTTCTACGTCGGGCGGTTGAAGCCGTACGTGCAGCACGAGTCATCTACGGGTGATGACTCGCCTGAGAGGCCTGGAAGGCCTTCTCGAGATCGCTCACGCGAGCGACCAGAGCGTTCAATCTCGTCCCGAGACCGGACGAGATGTTCGAGGCAGTCTGCGCAGCCTGCGCAGCCTGCGCAGCATCAGCACGGAGGGCTCGAACCTCCTGCTTCAGAGCAGCCATCTCGGCGCTCTGAGACTGCTCGAGCGCCGCAACACGATCGTGCAGGGCACGATCGCCATGGTCATAGCGTTGACCATACGGAGGGAGTGTTTCCGCCCCCTCCGCCACCGTTGCGAGACGCGACTGGGTCGATCCGCTGGATAGTTGAGCGGATCGTGGCTCATAAGAGAACGAACTCTCAAGATGTTCGTTTTCGTATTCGTTGGAGAGGATTTCCTCCCCATCGAGACACACACGGAGCATCCTGATGGAGGACGTTCCGGAAATGGTGAGGGCGTACGAAGCCCACCATAACTTGCAGGCCTAAGGCTTGCACGAGGAGTGCTGCGGTCACCCACAGCACTCGGAGCTTCACGTGACTCAAGACGAGCACGGAGCTCCTTGATGTGATCGGGTACACGGGTCGTCGTGTACCCCAGTATATCACGGTCGGAGATACGTGTTGCCAGAGGTGGGCAACACGGACAGGGTGTGCCGAAAGGAACGGCACACAGGATCCCCGCTTCCATGCTTGCTTCATGGAGGCGTTCACACTTACCGCGCACGGTGTAAGTGTAGTAGCGATCGCGAGCATGCTTCACACGCTCGCGATAGGCTTTCGGGTCTTTGTTGAAGTTTTCAACAAAGGCGATCCACGACTGGCAGAGTGCCTGCCACTCTGGCACTTTGCTCTTGCGCGAAGTCTTCTTCGCGCTGAAGTATCGAAGCTCATGGAAGAGCCCGATGTAGTAGTCGCGTCTTTGAGTCGGGGACTCAAAGACAATGCCAACAGCGACTTCGTCGTCGTTGATACTGTTGTCGTGGTACAACAGTATCGGGTTCGGTGGTGAGCTAGCACCGAACCGATCATGGATCTCTGCCTCAGTAGGCATCCATGCATCGCGCACTGACGGTGGATCAGTGCGCGGAGAGATGAGCGCCCTCGACATGGGGGACGCTAAGTCATCATTGCGCGGACGCTTCGAGCTGGAAGCGTCCGAGGCCTCTTCGCGGGGGCGTCGAGACCCCTTGGGTGGGTCGTGCGTGTCTTCGGACGAAGACACGTGGGCGGGAGCTTCCTCTTCATGGAGCTCCCCATCTTCAGAATCCTCGTAGTCGAGAGGATACTCGTCGGAGTCGGCAGCGAAGTCGGACTTCTTCGCTGCATGCTTCTCCTTGAGGAGAGCATGGTACTCGGAGACAGAGAGTTTACCCTCTGTCGAACGACTGGAAGCAGCAGTGCTAGTGGGCACTGCCGCTGTTGTGCTTGCTGCAGAGGCAGCAGGCGAGGCTTGCGCGTCCGCGGCTGCGGACGTGGTCTTGGGCGTTGGCGAGTTCATTCGGAAATGGACTCGTGGATTCTTCCTGTAACTTGACGGCCTTGTCAAGTTATGTCGGTTAACGTATCCGGATGGGTACGTTAAGTCTTAAGGGGGGGATGGTGTAACAGGGTTACACGTACAAGTGGTTACACCACTTGTAACCCTAACAGTTGCGCTAACTGTTAGAGGTTGGAAACGGACCTCAGGCCTTGGTGTGTGGAGCACACCAATGGATACATGGGCGGGCCATATCATTGGATGGCTCGCGTGCATTTACGCATGTTATTGGTAGAAAGTGACGTATTTCTACCAATCAGTGCTCTTAGGATAAATCAGAATTCTGTCAACCACACATTGACAGAACCTTTAGAAACAGATAGCAATCAGATTTAGGAGGTCCATAATTGGCTTATGCCAAATTCAATAACAGTTCTCATTTTACGGTATTTCTGCAGTTAATATTGTTATATTTGATTTAATTATATTTACGGACGTAAGTATAATTAAATTAAGTTTAATCTATTGCACGCTTCCTCATACACGTAAGCGCACGTGTACGCCACCTAATAGGCCTTAGTAGACCTATTACACGATTCATCCGAGGCTTGAACACCAGAGAGGGCTTGGATCGCGTAGGCCAACGTCACGTTGGGCGTGTTCTCGAGGACAGTACTGATAATCTTGTACTCGTCCGTCAGACTGCCAAGGAGCAACACGAGCTGGCGAGTCTCGTCCAGAGTCTCACCGATCGTCTCCATTTGGAGGACGATCTCCTTGAACTGATCGACGTGGGAAGCGAACTTGGTACCGGGCTCCATCTTGAAGTTGTTCAACTTCTTGGTGACGAGAAGCCGGTTCTTGAGCGTCTTCTTGTTGAAGTGCTCTTCGAGCATCGTCCACGCCTCAGCGGCAGTTAGTGCTCCACGGACGTAAACTTGGTACGTGAGACTCACGTCTCCAGCGATAACACCAAGTGCCTTCAGATCGTTGGTCTTCCATTCCGCCGTGGAGCGATCACTCACTTGGTCGAACTCGGGCTTGATGATCTGCGGGAGCAGGCCCTTCCGAGCGAGCTTCATCCGCATGTTGAACTCCCAGTGGAAGTAATTATCTTCCACGAGCTTGTCGATGTTGTCGGCGTAGCTTGGGCTCATAATCAATTGAGAGTAGCGAACGAAGCTTGGTAGTGTAGTGAGTGTTGGAATGTAAATCCGAAAGTGAGATTGATTTAGTTATCTGTTCTTGCTTCCTACACATGCATTGCTCCTCCTACCTTCCCTACAGAGCATCTGAAAAAGTATTCAAATCATACATATCCTGTCAATTTGAAACGGGAACGCTTGTTGCAACGGGAACGTTTGCAACGGGGAACGCTTCTTGCAACGGGAACGTTTGCCGATCTCATGATCACCGTCTCAGCCAATCATATCGCCCCATTCGACCCACTTCAAGGTATAACCTTTCAAGGCACGCGCTTGCCACACATCAACCGCGTGCTCCAGGTGCGTGCCTAGAGGTAGGAACCCAGCCGAGGTAGACGGCGAAGTGCAACCACAACATTAACTAGTTTCCTTTAAGTGCCTCCAGGAAGTTATTGTAGTACGCATATGATCCACAGCATTTAGAATTTAAAAGAATGTCTCCACTAAACACTGTACTACCAACTAGTTTCCTTTGAGTGCCTCCAGGAAGTTATTGTAGTACGCATAATTTTTGTGCTCCTTGAGCGCTTTACCAGTTACCCTCCATATCCAACGCCATCTTGACGTACGCCTCAGACCGTTTGGCTTCGCCCCAAATCGACGACTTGGCCATCATCTCCGTTTTTGATGAGCCGACCATCTCCGGTAGCTTATACGCACCCCACTTTCTTTGTGAAAGATCATCAAACTGGTTCACGTAGTCAACGTAAGTACGATACGCAGGGGAGCTTTTCAACTGCTTGGAAGAGACATTCTCTAATTTCAAAATCTTCCACACGCTGTAGGTTGTCGCGTCATCCTGCAGCCACTTGTTCAGTTTGTTCGCGTATGCCTTGGTTGCGAATTTCTGGAAAAGCTTCGTGTTGGTCTCGAGAGCTTTTCCTGATAGTTCGTCCAACTTGAGCGCTTTCTTCACCTGCGACTCCGACTTACCTGTCTCGAGCCACCACCTCACCTTGGCTTCCTTGACGAGATTCGACAAGAATCCTCTCTCTTCGCTACCATTGTCCGTTCTGAGGGCTCTGGTTTTTTTTATTATCGTTGCTGTTTGAGGGGCCCACAACTGTGTCTTCAATTGGTTTCTTTCCAGCGTTTTGACCGGACATAACGCCATCGCTGCTGACGAGTAGGATGACGATGGTAACGAAAAGAAGATGCCCAAGGTGCATCGCTGTAGATACTGCAGAGAGGAATATGTCCTGTGAAGTCCTCTGTCAATTCCGAACTGATGGGGGATTTATAGGTGTTGGCCAAGAAAACAACCAACGATGGGACCCATCGGAGCTCAGGTGCGGTTCCCGTGACGTTTCCTATCTTGCAATTCATTTGAGTCCGTACTGTAATGCATGTACTTCATGTGCATGCTGTCTTCAGAGATTGCTTTAGTAAAGACCTGGTGACTTGGCAAAGCCTAGACCAGATCCCAGCTGTGTCAAAAGCGTTATCTTACGATAACAGGGTTGTTGTTATCAACATACTAGTACTACATCCGATAGCGTAAGTCTTTGAATACTGCCTTCGTGGTGACTTTATCTACAATTATTTCTTAAGCCACTCAAATTTGAAGGTAAAGTCCACACCTACAGTGTATATACACAAGCATTCTTAAACATGACAGAACAAATCATGCAACATCATACGTACCAAAATGCACGACACGAAACGCTAATGTCATTGTCACCCACGCTATCCATTTGGTTTGAATCAGTTCAGTTTGGGTCTCCAATACGAAAGCCAAGTGATGCATCGCGTTTATCCGCAGATTCCGGTACACCAACACCGCCACCAGGCACAACGCTGCAAGCTCCACGATAGAGAAGACAAAAATGGAGTCCACCACATCGCCAATTGTCTCCTTCGTAACTCCAGTGAGTTCGGAATGATACTTGACACTCTGAAAATTCACCATGACAAACATGAAAACACCGTAGAAAAGAGGGACGACCGCGTCTAGAAATGCACTGAGAAGGATGCACTCGACGGTGAACAAAATCTCAAGAGCTTCCCGGAGAACGCCAACATTTACGTTAGTAATTGGCTCCACTTGTCGCACTTCAGGCAGTAGCTGACGATCTTTTGGAGGTGAAGTCACCTTTTCAGCTGGACGTTCAGTCCACGTGGCCCCTCTATTAACCTTTCGTCTCTCCTCGAAGACAATTTGTTTATTGGGAGCAGTGTAGCGTCTTCTATTTCCAGTTTGGGGGATTCTCTCCAATCGATCAAGGAGTTCACGAGTGCCGGTCGCGAGATTGTGATGAAGACAGGAGCGGATTTGGATCTTCTTCCTGTTCTGCTTTTGAAATTTGTCTCCACATCTGCAAATTCGGGAAACAGCAGTCAAGAAACTTTTATTCTCTTCGATTGGATCCAAAAATTGGTTTAATTGCTCAAGAATTGTCGAGGTTCGTCGATGGAGACGATAGAGCACAGAAGCGGACTGAATAACGTCGACAAGCACGATTATGACAACTGTAGACGTCGAAGTGGCGCTCTCCATGCTTGTGGCCATGTAGAGCGCGTTGAAAAAATCCACCGTAAAGATAACAGCTTCCGGCATCATATCCTCCATGTGAACCACGTGTTGTGGTTGCACTTCGCCGTCTACCTCGACTGACATGCTACCTCAGGGCACACGACATGCGCGTGCCTTGAGAGGCATGCAATTGAAGTGGAGCGAAAGAGTGCATGTGATTGGCGGATCCTTTTGTATCGTGAGATGTGATTGGGCGTGCAGCTTCAATTTGCACGACATGTGGTGATTTGCGTATGCATTTACTTGGTCACCGTGTCCGTTGCAACAGGCCGTGTCCGTTGCATATTGGGATTTATATAGGGATTTGTATTGGGACTTGTATACCGGTGTATACAAGTGTGTCCGTTGCATATTACCGTGTCCGTTGCAGATTACGGTCAAGTGAATGAAGGGAGGTACAAGGTACTAGTAGACCTGGCATGTAGGAGGCATGTAGGAGAGAGAGAAAGCAAGACTAGGACTTCTAACTAAATGGAATTCACTTTCGGATTTACATTCCAACACTCACTACACTACCAAGCTTCGTTCGCTACTCTCAATTGGTTATGAGCCCAAGCTACGCAGACAACATCGACAAGCTCGTGGAAGATAATTACTTCCACTGGGAGTTCAACATGCGGATGAAGCTCGCTCGGAAGGGTCTGCTCCCGCAGATCATCAAGCCCGAGTTCGACCAAGTGAGTGATCGCTCCACGGCGGAATGGAAGACCAACGATCTGAAGGCACTTGGTGTTATCGCTGGAGACGTGAGTCTCACGTACCAGGTTTACGTCCGTGGAGCACTGACTGCCGCTGAGGCGTGGACGATGCTCGAAGAGCACTTCAACAAGAAGACGCTCAAGAACCGGCTTCTCGTCACCAAGAAGTTGAACAACTTCAAGATGGAGCCCGGTACCAAGTTCGCTTCCCACGTCGATCAGTTCAAGGAGATCGTCCTCCAGATGGAGACGATCGGTGAGACTCTGGACGAGACTCGCCAGCTCGTGTTGCTCCTTGGTAGTCTTACGGACGAGTACAAAATGATCAGTACTGTCCTCGAGAACACACCCAACGTGACGTTGGCCTACGCGATCCAAGCCCTCTCTGGTGTTCAAGCCTCGGATGAATCGTCATCGGCTCAAGAGAAGGCTTTCGCTACGAAGAAGAAGGACTTCGGTGGCAAGCAACGTTTCAAGGGCAAGTGCTTCTACTGCAAGAAGCAAGGGCACCGAGAGTTCGAGTGCCGGAAGAAGAAGGCAGATGAGGAACGAGGGCAAGCGGCGCGAGAGGAAGCGTCCGACTTCTCGTTCATGGCAACGGGTGCGATGACCAAGAGTGAATGGCTCGTCGACTCAGGTGCAAGCTCGCACATGACCAGTGTTCGGGACAAGTTCGTGTCCTTGAAGGAACTGAAGACGCCAGTCCGCATCACGATCGCGGACGGCACGAAGATCGACGCCGTTGCAAAGGGCACCGTCGGTATGAAGCTGATGGACGGAACGTCTGTCACGCTGTCGGATGTCCTGTACATCCCTGAAGTTGAAGGAAGCCTCATCTCGGTGTCGAAGCTGGCCGAGAAGGACGTCACCGCGCAGTTCAGCAAGGACAAGTGTGTCTTTAGCTTTGGTGGTGCTACCGTCATGGAGGCGAAGCGCTGTGGAAACATCTACAAGTTGAAGACAGTGGGGGACGAGGTGTGTCATTCTGCAACGACCACTCGTAAGGAGCCATGGGCTGTTGTGCACGCCCGACTCGGCCACATCCCGTACAAGCGCTATGAGAAACTACTGACCATGGCAGAAGGAGTGCCTCGCATCACGGGAGAAGTCCACGGGGACGACGTGTGCCCAGGCTGCTACATGGGCAAGATGAAAGCTGACGACTACCCGAGACATCCGGAGAAGCTCGTCAAGAGTGTTGGTGTGCTTGACCTGGTGCATACGGACGTAATGGGTCCGATGCAAACCAAGACGCCTGGCGGTTGTACGTACGTCGTCACATTCATTGACGACTACTCACGCCACGTTACGGTCTACTTCATGAAAGCCAAATCGGAAGTACTGTCGAAATTCAAGACGTACAAGTCCGGGATAGAAAACGCAACAGGCAAAACGATCAAGCGCCTGCGCTCGGACAACGGCGGTGAGTACACGGGTCGCCAGTTCAAGAACTACCTCAACCACTGTGGCATCAAACATGAGAAGACGGTGCCGTACACACCTCAGCAGAATGGACTGGCTGAACGGATGAACCGGAGCCTCGTGGAGATGGCTCGCTGCATGCTCTATCATGAGAGTGTTGACAGAAAATGGTGGGCTGAAGCGATTAACACTGCGGCCTGGATCATCAACCGGATCCCCAACTCGGTCAATGTGAAGACACCATACGAGATTGTGAGTCATTCCAAGCCACAACTCAAGAACGTGAAGGTGTTCGGTGCACTGGGGTACGCTCATATCCCCCAACGAGAAGCGTCACAAGCTGGATGCAAAGGCATTCCAATGTCGGTTCATGGGATACGAGGATGGAGTCAAGGGGTATCGTGTACTGGATTTGTCAACTGGAAAGGTGCAAATCGTGCGTACCGTCAAGTTCATCGAGACGACCAACCCTGCGCACATCATGACTCGTGTGGATGGCGACGATGAAGCAGACGCATTAGCGCCAACCATGGAGCAAATGTCGTTGAGCGACTCCACGCAAATCGTCCCTACTAATGTTGAAGTTGCTGACGTGATCCCACTTCAACGTGACGTGAGCGTGGATACTGCAATGGTACCATACGATTCGACACATCCAATGATTACTCGTTCGCGTGTTCGTCACATTGACGAGACGACGGATCCTGAAGAGGCAAGTACAAGGAAGAAGCAAGTCATCGATGCTCCATCGTCGAGTGGAACAAAGCGTCAGAAGATGACTCAAGAGCGACCGAGGCCAAGTGATAACGAGCTCGCCATTGTTGAGAGTGAACAGCTGATGGCTGCTACAGAGGAGGTCCCGAAGACGTACGCTGAGGCAACTACAAGTGCGGACCAAGACAACTGGAAGGAAGCGATTGCAAGTGAACTCAAGTCGCTAACGGACAACGGTACCTGGAAGTTGGTGCCAAGACCAACGCACCAGCGCCCGATCGGTTGCCGCTGGGTGTTCGCGTTGAAGCGCAACGAGAAGGGACAAGTGATTCGACACAAGGCCCGTCTCGTAGCCAAGGGGTATTCACAACGACAGGGCATTGACTATGAAGAGACGTACGCGCCTGTGGCTTACCTGAATTCGATCCGAGCGGTGCTGGCCAAGTGTTGTGCTGAAGGATTCGAGATCGAGCAGTGCGACGTGGATACGGCGTTCCTGTACGGCAAGCTCGATGAAGAGATCTACATGGAGTTACCAGAAGGTCTTCGGGAACTACTAGCACTGGCAGAGACTCAAGGTGAAGATGACGTCGTCTGTATGCTACTTCGAAGCCTGTACGGACTCAAGCAGGCGTCTCGTGTTTGGAACGAGACAATCGACAACCATCTCAAGAGCATGGGGTTCAAGGCTGCTGATGCTGACCCGTGCATCTACACAAGAGGTGAAGGAAATGACGAGTGTATCGTGTGTCTTTACGTAGACGACATGCTGATTGCGTCACGGGACAAGGGCATCATCGCGTCGGTGAAGGCTGGTATTGCTGAGAAGTTCCGGATCAAGGACCTCAGGCAGGCACGTTTCATTCTGGGCATCGAGATCGACTACGACATGGAGCTCAGAACGTTGGGCATCTGCCAGCGAGCCTACACTGGGTCGATCATCAAAACGTTTGGCCAAGAAAACGCAAAGCCAAGCCTGATGCCACTGGACCCGAGTCTTCACTTGACTAAGGAGGACGGACCGCAGGCCGATGAGGACAAGGCCAAGATGAAGTCGAAGCCGTACCGATCGCTCATCGGTAGCCTCATGTACCTGGCGTGTGGAACGCGACCTGACATCTCGGTTGCAGTGGCCAAGTTGAGTCGCTTCCTGGAGAACCCTGGTGAGAAACACTGGGATGCTGGAATCAAGGTGGTGCGCTATCTGTTGAAGACCAAGGACGTGGGCATCGTGTATGATGGATCACAAGGAACAGAGTTCGTCGCCTACTCGGATGCAGACTGGGCTGGAAACCGCGACGACAGACGCTCGGTTAGCGGTACAATGCTCATGATGTGTGGGGCACCTGTGGTTTGGCGCTCTACATTTCAGAAGACTGTCGCCCTAAGCTCGACTGAGGCCGAGTACATGGCTCTGAGTGACTGCATCAAGGAAGTGGTGTGGATGCGACTACTTCTCAAGGACATTGGTGCAGAGCAAGTGGGGGCTACGGTGATCTACGAGGACAACCAAGGTGCCATGGCATTGGCGAAGAACGTCGGTTACCAAGCTCGGACCAAGCACATTGACATCCGCTACCACTTCATTCGTGAGAAGGTTGTGCGTGGTGAAGTCGAGCTGGAGTACATGGAAACCAAGAACCAGCTCGCGGGCTACCTCACCAAAGGTCTGTCGTCGAAGACTCTGCGCTACTTGATGATGCGGAGCAATGTGGTCCCCAAGCTCGAGACGTCGAATTGAGTGGGGGTGTTGTGGTTGCACTTCGCCGTCTACCTCGACTGACATGCTACCTCAGGGCACACGACATGCGCGTGCCTTGAGAGGCATGCAATTGAAGTGGAGCGAAAGAGTGCATGTGATTGGCGGATCCTTTTGTATCGTGAGATGTGATTGGGCGTGCGGCTTCAATTTGCACGACATGTGGTGATTTACGTATGCATTTACTTGGTCACCGTGTCCGTTGCAACAGGCCGTGTCCGTTGCATATTGGGATTTATATAGGGATTTGTATTGGGACTTGTATACCGGTGTATACAAGTGTGTCCGTTGCATATTACCGTGTCCGTTGCAGATTACGGTCAAGTGAATGAAGGGAGGTACAAGGTACTAGTAGACCTGGCATGTAGGAGGCATGTAGGAGAGAGAGAAAGCAAGACTAGGACTTCTAACTAAATGGAATTCACTTTCGGATTTACTTTCCAACACTCACTACACTACCAAGCTTCGTTCGCTACTCTCAATTGTTTAGCCGTAGTTAGTTCTAACCAGCGCTTTCCTGCGCTTTCATAATCATCAGTTCTCAATTTTCCAGCTATTCAAGCCGAGACTCAAGCCTTTCTTTCACAGAGTGCAAGACAATCAGCTACCAGTAATCTTGCTACTTCCTGTGATTAAGCTTATTGTGAAAAATATCGTACTACGTTGCGTGGAATTGAGAGTAGCGAACGAAGCTTGGTAGTGTAGTGAGTGTTGGAATGTAAATCCGAAAGTGAATTCCATTTAGTTAGAAGTCCTAGTCTTGCTTTCTCTCTCTCCTACATGCCTCCTACATGCCAGGTCTACTAGTACCTTGTACCTCCCTTCATTCACTTGACCGTAATCTGCAACGGACACGGTAATATGCAACGGACACACTTGTATACACCGGTATACAAGTCCCAATACAAATCCCTATATAAATCCCAATATGCAACGGACACGGCCTGTTGCAACGGACACGGTGACCAAGTAAATGCATACGCAAATCACCACATGTCGTGCAAATTGAAGCCGCACGCCCAATCACATCTCACGATACAAAAGGATCCGCCAATCACATGCACTCTTTCGCTCCACTTCAATTGCATGCCTCTCAAGGCACGCGCATGTCGTGTGCCCTGAGGTAGCATGTCAGTCGAGGTAGACGGCGAAGTGCAACCACAACACCCCCACTCAATTCGACGTCTCGAGCTTGGGGACCACATTGCTCCGCATCATCAAGTAGCGCAGAGTCTTCGACGACAGACCTTTGGTGAGGTAGTCCGCGAGCTGGTTCTTGGTTTCCATGTACTCCAGCTCGACTTCACCACGCACAACCTTCTCACGAATGAAGTGGTAGCGGATGTCAATGTGCTTGGTCCGAGCTTGGTAACCGACGTTCTTCGCCAATGCCATGGCACCTTGGTTGTCCTCGTAGATCACCGTAGCCCCCACTTGCTCTGCACCAATGTCCTTGAGAAGTAGTCGCATCCACACCACTTCCTTGATGCAGTCACTCAGAGCCATGTACTCGGCCTCAGTCGAGCTTAGGGCGACAGTCTTCTGAAATGTAGAGCGCCAAACCACAGGTGCCCCACACATCATGAGCATTGTACCGCTAACCGAGCGTCTGTCGTCGCGGTTTCCAGCCCAGTCTGCATCCGAGTAGGCGACGAACTCTGTTCCTTGTGATCCATCATACACGATGCCCACGTCCTTGGTCTTCAACAGATAGCGCACCACCTTGATTCCAGCATCCCAGTGTTTCTCACCAGGGTTCTCCAGGAAGCGACTCAACTTGGCCACTGCAACCGAGATGTCAGGTCGCGTTCCACACGCCAGGTACATGAGGCTACCGATGAGCGATCGGTACGGCTTCGACTTCATCTTGGCCTTGTCCTCATCGGCCTGCGGTCCGTCCTCCTTAGTCAAGTGAAGACTCGGGTCCAGTGGCATCAGGCTTGGCTTTGCGTTTTCTTGGCCAAACGTTTTGATGATCGACCCAGTGTAGGCTCGCTGGCAGATGCCCAACGTTCTGAGCTCCATGTCGTAGTCGATCTCGATGCCCAGAATGAAACGTGCCTGCCCGAGGTCCTTGATCCGGAACTTCTCAGCAATACCAGCCTTCACCGACGCGATGATGCCCTTGTCCCGTGACGCAATCAGCATGTCGTCTACGTAAAGACACACGATACACTCGTCATTTCCTTCACCTCTTGTGTAGATGCACGGGTCAGCATCAGCAGCCTTGAACCCCATGCTCTTGAGATGGTTGTCGATTGTCTCGTTCCAAACACGAGACGCCTGCTTGAGTCCGTACAGGCTTCGAAGTAGCATACAGACGACGTCATCTTCACCTTGAGTCTCTGCCAGTGCTAGTAGTTCCCGAAGACCTTCTGGTAACTCCATGTAGATCTCTTCATCGAGCTTGCCGTACAGGAACGCCGTATCCACGTCGCACTGCTCGATCTCGAATCCTTCAGCACAACACTTGGCCAGCACCGCTCGGATCGAATTCAGGTAAGCCACAGGCGCGTACGTCTCTTCATAGTCAATGCCCTGTCGTTGTGAATACCCCTTGGCTACGAGACGGGCCTTGTGTCGAATCACTTGTCCCTTCTCGTTGCGCTTCAACGCGAACACCCAGCGGCAACCGATCGGGCGCTGGTGCGTTGGTCTTGGCACCAACTTCCAGGTACCGTTGTCCGTTAGCGACTTGAGTTCACTTGCAATCGCTTCCTTCCAGTTGTCTTGGTCCGCACTTGTAGTTGCCTCAGCGTACGTCTTCGGGACCTCCTCTGTAGCAGCCATCAGCTGTTCACTCTCAACAATGGCGAGCTCGTTATCACTTGGCCTCGGTCGCTCTTGAGTCATCTTCTGACGCTTTGTTCCACTCGACGATGGAGCATCGATGACTTGCTTCTTCCTTGTACTTGCCTCTTCAGGATCCGTCGTCTCGTCAATGTGACGAACACGCGAACGAGTAATCATTGGATGTGTCGAATCGTATGGTACCATTGCAGTATCCACGCTCACGTCACGTTGAAGTGGGATCACGTCAGCAACTTCAACATTAGTAGGGACGATTTGCGTGGAGTCGCTCAACGACATTTGCTCCATGGTTGGCGCTAATGCGTCTGCTTCATCGTCGCCATCCACACGAGTCATGATGTGCGCAGGGTTGGTCGTCTCGATGAACTTGACGGTGCGCACGATTTGCACCTTTCCAGTTGACAAATCCAGTACACGATACCCCTTGACTCCATCCTCGTATCCCATGAACCGACATTGGAATGCCTTTGCATCCAGCTTGTGACGCTTCTCGTTGGGGATATGAGCGTACCCCAGTGCACCGAACACCTTCACGTTCTTGAGTTGTGGCTTGGAATGACTCACAATCTCGTATGGTGTCTTCACATTGACCGAGTTGGGGATCCGGTTGATGATCCAGGCCGCAGTGTTAATCGCTTCAGCCCACCATTTTCTGTCAACACTCTCATGATAGAGCATGCAGCGAGCCATCTCCACGAGGCTCCGGTTCATCCGTTCAGCCAGTCCATTCTGCTGAGGTGTGTACGGCACCGTCTTCTCATGTTTGATGCCACAGTGGTTGAGGTAGTTCTTGAACTGGCGACCCGTGTACTCACCGCCGTTGTCCGAGCGCAGGCGCTTGATCGTTTTGCCTGTTGCGTTTTCTATCCCGGACTTGTACGTCTTGAATTTCGACAGTACTTCCGATTTGGCTTTCATGAAGTAGACCGTAACGTGGCGTGAGTAGTCGTCAATGAATGTGACGACGTACGTACAACCGCCAGGCGTCTTGGTTTGCATCGGACCCATTACGTCCGTATGCACCAGGTCAAGCACACCAACACTCTTGACGAGCTTCTCCGGATGTCTCGGGTAGTCGTCAGCTTTCATCTTGCCCATGTAGCAGCCTGGGCACACGTCGTCCCCGTGGACTTCTCCCGTGATGCGAGGCACTCCTTCTGCCATGGTCAGTAGTTTCTCATAGCGCTTGTACGGGATGTGGCCGAGTCGGGCGTGCACAACAGCCCATGGCTCCTTACGAGTGGTCGTTGCAGAATGACACACCTCGTCCCCCACTGTCTTCAACTTGTAGATGTTTCCACAGCGCTTCGCCTCCATGACGGTAGCACCACCAAAGCTAAAGACACACTTGTCCTTGCTGAACTGCGCGGTGACGTCCTTCTCGGCCAGCTTCGACACCGAGATGAGGCTTCCTTCAACTTCAGGGATGTACAGGACATCCGACAGCGTGACAGACGTTCCGTCCATCAGCTTCATACCGACGGTGCCCTTTGCAACGGCGTCGATCTTCGTGCCGTCCGCGATCGTGATGCGGACTGGCGTCTTCAGTCCCTTCAAGGACACGAACTTGTCCCGAACACTGGTCATGTGCGAGCTTGCACCTGAGTCGACGAGCCATTCACTCTTGGTCATCGCACCCGTTGCCATGAACGAGAAGTCGGACGCTTCCTCTCGCGCCGCTTGCCCTCGTTCCTCATCTGCCTTCTTCTTCCGGCACTCGAACTCTCGGTGCCCTTGCTTCTTGCAGTAGAAGCACTTGCCCTTGAAACGTTGCTTGCCACCGAAGTCCTTCTTCTTCGTTGCGAAAGCCTTCTCTTGAGCCGATGACGATTCATCCGAGGCTTGAACACCAGAGAGGGCTTGGATCGCGTAGGCCAACGTCACGTTGGGTGTGTTCTCGAGGACAGTACTGATCATTTTGTACTCGTCCGTAAGACTACCAAGGAGCAACACGAGCTGGCGAGTCTCGTCCAGAGTCTCACCGATCGTCTCCATCTGGAGGACGATCTCCTTGAACTGATCGACGTGGGAAGCGAACTTGGTACCGGGCTCCATCTTGAAGTTGTTCAACTTCTTGGTGACGAGAAGCCGGTTCTTGAGCGTCTTCTTGTTGAAGTGCTCCTCGAGCATCGTCCACGCCTCAGCGGCAGTCAGTGCTCCACGGACGTAAACTTGGTACGTGAGACTCACGTCTCCAGCGATAACACCAAGTGCCTTCAGATCGTTGGTCTTCCATTCCGCCGTGGAGCGATCACTCACTTGGTCGAACTCGGGCTTGATGATCTGCGGGAGCAGACCCTTCCGAGCGAGCTTCATCCGCATGTTGAACTCCCAGTGGAAGTAGTTATCTTCCACGAGCTTGTCGATGTTGTCGGCGTAGCTTGGGCTCATAACCAATTGAGAGTAGCGAACGAAGCTTGGTAGTGTAGTGAGTGTTGGAATGTAAATCCGAAAGTGAATTCCATTTAGTTAGAAGTCCTAGTCTTGCTTTCTCTCTCTCCTACATGCCTCCTACATGCCAGGTCTACTAGTACCTTGTACCTCCCTTCATTCACTTGACCGTAATCTGCAACGGACACGGTAATATGCAACGGACACACTTGTATACACCGGTATACAAGTCCCAATACAAATCCCTATATAAATCCCAATATGCAACGGACACGGCCTGTTGCAACGGACACGGTGACCAAGTAAATGCATACGCAAATCACCACATGTCGTGCAAATTGAAGCCGCACGCCCAATCACATCTCACGATACAAAAGGATCCGCCAATCACATGCACTCTTTCGCTCCACTTCAATTGCATGCCTCTCAAGGCACGCGCATGTCGTGTGCCCTGAGGTAGCATGTCAGTCGAGGTAGACGGCGAAGTGCAACCACAACATAAACGTAGATAGAAAATGAGAAGTTTCATGAGATGGAGGCCGTGGCATGCGATGTCTCCCCTGAAACTTCTTGTCGGGAGTTTCTTCTCTAGGATTGTACGACCACGAGTTATACTCGTGACACTGATAGCTGGTGTTGTTTACAGCGTGGAATAAAACTTGATAAGCTGGGTAAATGACGCCCATGAACTGCTGAGCAGCTATAAAGCAGCCAAAGTGAACCATTTGCTCTTTATGACGCAAAACCTCCCGAATGACAGAGATCCTCACCACCGCACAAGTTGATCCAATCGAAACGACGTAAAAAGCTGGGACGAGCGTGATGACCGTGAAAGGAATTGGGAACCAGATTTTGGCCGCAAAAGTGACTGCAATAGTCATCTGTACGACAACTACGCAGATAAGCAGCACCAAAAGCTGACATCTCGATATAATAAACCCCTTGAGGAGATACTTGGCTTGAATTGTGGCTGTATAAAGCACCGCTCCGATCACAAGGGCAGCACGGACCCAAAATCCGTAATTTTCTCGATAACCAAGTGCCGGGTCTTGAAGTGGCACTGCCTCCTGGGAAATGATGAAGCATTCGGCAGGTAGAAATGAAGTAACGCAGATAAAGAGAACGTGAAGAACCGAGTGGCTCTGAGTATACTCGTCCAGTGCAAGTAGCCGCTCGACCGAGTATTTTCCACCACGATAACTGATGTGGACAGCTGACCACAAACGAGAGAATTTCGTGAACCATCGCTGTAGACAATTACAGAATTTGGCTGCCCTTTGCCTCGGATGAACTGTGCTGGGGATATCCGATAAGGCTGGATGAATCATCACTTGAGTAGTGTACGTCTCTAGCTCAACTTCGATGAGTTATTTATACCAGATAGTTATGTTTAGCTTACAACAACCCAAAAATTCAAGAACTAGCGCAGTTCCACGTCTACTACGTAAAAGATCAAGTGGAAGTATTATTTTGCATACTGAAGTACTGCAAAGGCGTAGCACGAGATAGATGAAAACCATCAAAGGTTTTTTATTTAACTATTCAAAAACTTGCGTTATCTGCCGATAACAACAAATCTGTTATCGTATGATAACGCCTTTGGCATAGCTGGGATTTTTGCCAAGTTACCTGCTCTTTACTAAAGCGACCTGTATATGGTGGAATAAGTGTCAAGATTTTCAGGTGGCAATGTCGGTGCCACTAGGAGCAGGCTCAGTCAAGTTTCGATATTTATGTCGAGCTCTTGCGAAGGCAAACAAACATTGTTTCGCCGATTTTCGGGATACTGATCGTCAGTGGAGAAGCTCCGGGGATTTTTTCGAAATGGTCTGCTCCATAGTTGAACCGGAGTTGTGATCACACATATTATTTTGAGATAATTTCGTACTGTACTATCAAATGCGCGGTATTTATCAGCGGGTTCTTCCTCACCCGGAAGCGGGAGGGTTGCGAAGGATAGTGAGCAGCACAACTCCTCCATCGTTGGGGGTGGTGGTGACGTCAAGCACTCCTGAAGGATCCCGATCACGCTTCTTTCCCGACCTAAAACCTGGCGACTGGAAGAAACTCATTCAACCCCTCGACGAAGTGGATCAACATCCATTGGTACAACTTGGATGCCCCCGAGGACGTGTACATGAAACACTCACACGTATGCTGTGGCTTCGACGATGTCTAGTACCTGTCGTTCATGATATAATGTTGAGGCTATACTTCGGAGACCTCATTGGACGGATTCCCGCAGCATCTAGCCGTACAGATTTCCAGGCGACATCACTCCGTCCAGACCGCGCCCAACCCGCAGGATGGGCCCGGCCAAACGAACAATCTGTCAATTCTGGCCGTCCAGATTTGACAACCTCTCTAGAGAGAGATGGGTTAAAAATGACCATCACTCCTGTTGAAGTTGAAGTGAGATCGTTACGACACCAGCAAGAATGATGGTCGCGAATTCTGGCCGTTCAATCTGGGCAGAATCTAATTCTGTCGGAGGGGGGGTACCCCCCGACAGAATTGAAATCTAGGCAGATTCTGGCAAAATCTGTCAGGCTACTCACCTGTCCAGATTCCTCCAGATCGCCCGATTTTAGGCATCTAGGCACGATCTGGCCGAAATCTGTACGGCCAGATGCTGCGGGAATCCGTCCATTGTTGGATCAAGGCTACTCTTCATGGATACTATTAATCCGAACGCACAAATTTGTGTGAGAGACAGCTGCGATTCAATTGAGACATTGGAGCATTGTTTCTCACTTGTCCGGCGTTAACACAGATGTGGCAAGTATTATGGAGTCAATGGCGAAAGGCTTTTCGAAATGGCTTGAAATGGAGACTCCTACTGTTCCCGTCGAACAGAGATGTTGATAGAAGATGGAGAAACGACCAGGCGACTGTGGAGAATTCACACTGCGATAGTGTTTCACGCAACGTGGCGGCTGCGCAATGACATTTACTTCGGCGAAACACAGGCGGTGATGCCAAATATCGCTAACGTATAGGCTTCATTTCAAACCCACTGTCATTTCTTGATTCGACATTCATCCAATTGGGATATGGACGGCGAAGAGATAGACCGAGTGCTTACGCGCTTGGGATTCGAGTCAGAACGCACCGAACTTCTTCCTAACCTCTCACGACAACGAATATGGTCTCCTCGAAACTAGATTGAGATACTGGTAAAATCATAGGTCTGCAAGATGTAGTCCATCTAAAGTTAATCATCTTTTTTCCTTCCTACAGCAACCTGCTGCATATACAATAAGTACATACATTAAAGTACGGGCTCAGATGAATGCAAGATAACGTCACGGGAACCACACGTGGGCTGAGCCTACGGGTCTCATCGCTGATTATTTTCTTGGCCAACACCCCCAGTTCGGAATTATTGACAGAGGACTTCACGATACAAATTTCTCCCAGCAGCATGCACTTTGGACGGCTCCTATTCGTTATCATTGCCGTCCTACTCGTCAGTCATGCCGCAACGATATCAAAAAGACCAGAGCCCTCAGAACTGACGGTTGTAGGAGAGAGGATTCTTGTCGAATCTCGTCGAAGAAGCCAAGGTGAGATGGTAGGAAAGTCGGAGACGCAGTTCAAGTTGGACGAACTATTAGGAGAAGCTCTCGAGGCCAACACAAAGTTTTTCCAGAATTTCGCAACCAAGGCGTACGCGAACAAACTGAACAAGTGGCTGCAGGATGACGCGACAACCTACATCGTGTGGACGATTTTACAAAGTTTCTCCCGAGAAGTTGAAAAGCTCGTACGTACGTCGACGTGAACCAGTTTGATGCACTTCGGCGCTTATAGGCTACCGGAGATGGTCGGACGGAGATGATGGCCAAGTCGTCAATTTGGAGCGAAGCGAAATGTCTAATGAGTACGTCACGATGGCGTTGGATATGGAGGGGGTAATTGGTAAAGCGCTCAAGAAGCGCAGGAACCACGCGTACTACAAAAGCTGCCTGGAGGCACTTAAAGGAAACTAGATAGCAGTATTAAGATTTTTCGTGTTGCGTTCTCTGTAACTTTGCTGTGAATCGTAGCTTTCAGAAAGTATTATAATCGATTGGTTAGTTTTGTAGAACGCTGCAGAGAATAACATTTACTTCTTGTTGATTTCTTTAGCCGTTGCGACTGATCATATATGTTTCTTGTTTTTGTCGAAGATTTGGTGGTGCCAGTGAAGTAGTATTTGGCGCGTAGTTAATGTTTCATATACCTCGCCAGATCCATATGCGTCTTTCTTGCCTTCGGAATCCTCGAACTCCTCCTCGTTGGACTCCAGCTCTCTGCGTCGATCTGGCCCTTCAGTTTTTCGTATACTGCACAAATTCAACAGCCAGTCAGTCTCGCCAGGTATGAAGAGGAATCCTCTCCATACCTGGCGTATCCTCTTAGAGGATACCTGGTCAGTGATGCAGTGCTCGCCCTGAGTGCTACTAGCGTTAACCGCGAAAATAAAATACATTAAAACAATACAGACAGTGCTACCATCAATAGTAATGGCATCTCTCATCAGGGTGTTGTCGTGGACATGTTTCGTGTTTTTTACAGGCGGCGCATCCCGAAAGGGTGGCGCCATTCCCTGGAAGTGGCGATCGAACGCAGGTCGACCCCAATAGCTGTGGTTGCCGCAGATTTCGCGCTTGCCAAGATCGCGGCCTGAATCACTTGAAGTACCCCTAAGCGTGCTCGAATTTTTAAATCTCGAAGTCGGATCTAGCTCATAATTTTCAGAACTTGACCAGTAAATACGGGTTAACCCTTACAGTCAAATTGGTATCACAGTTGTTAGCATCATTGCGGGCTGCTGTGTGAGATTACGGTAAAGAGGTCACCTCAGTGATTGCTCCCGGAGGATTATGGAGGTATTAGTTTCCGTGTACCGGCATGAACTTCGTGTACGTACATGCCCACTATCCCCGGAAGGCAGTAAAATGCATGCGCTCACTCCACGATGGCGTTTCCCTTATCACATATACTTAACGAAGACCATTACTTCGTCACAAGCACCAAACCACGTAAACGTGTGGCTGCGTAATCGGCATGGATGATCTAATGTCTGGCTGAGCACACCGACTGCAAATTGTAGTCACAACCAAACTTCCCCGCAAGATGGCAAGCCAAACTAGCATTCCAATTGAAGGTACGCGAATGAGGCTTGAGGTCGATGTGAGCAGAAAGAAGTAAATCCGAAAGTGATTGAGATTGAGTTAGGCTAAACCGGTCTACAGATCTCTCTATCTGTGTCCTAATAACAATCCCACAAAGTATAAGCATCTAACTCCTTTAAGTTCTAACGGGGCTGCGACAGATATACAGTGCAGAGAGGTAACTTCAACTTACCACTCTCAGCCAATCAGGAATGTAGATCTTGGGGAGTCGTCCAATCATATCACGAGAATACACCATATGTACGGAGGGCCACGCTCCTTCAACAACACCACGGTAGGCACGTGCTCCGCGGTAGGTATCCACAGCAGATAGACTGCGAAGTGCACAATCGCAACACCCCCACTCAATTTGCAGTCTACTCGAGCATGTCCGTGACATTACTGCACTCGAGCAGGTAGCGAAGAGTCTTTGTCGAAAGTCCTTTGGTCAGGAAATCGGCGAGTTGATTCTTGGACTCAACGTACTTGAGCTCCACGTCGCCGTTTGCAATCTTCTCCCGTATAAAGTGGTAGCGGATGTCGATATGCTTGGTGCGAGCTTGGTAACCGATGTTCTTCGCCAACGCCATCGCTCCTTGATTGTCTTCGTAAATCTTCGTAGGTCCGTCTTGCTCCACTCCAATGTCCTTCAGTAGTAATCGCATCCACGCAATCTCCTTAACGCACTCACTTAGCGCCATATACTCAGCTTCGGTCGAGCTCAGCGCAACGGTCTTCTGGAATACCGAACGCCATACTACCGGAGCGCCACAGAGCATCAGCATCATACCGCTGACCGAACGTCTGTCATCACAGTTACCGGCCCAATCTGCATCCGAGTAGGCTTCCAGTTGCATCCCGAGTAGTCCATTGTAAGTGATGCCGAGGTCCTGGGTCTTCAACAGGTATCTCACCACTCTGATGCCAGCGTCCCAGTGCTTCTGACCGAGGTTCTCTAGGAAACGACTCAACTTTGCGACAGCAACGGCGATATCAGGTCGCGTTCCGCAGGCCAGGTACATCAGGCTTCCCACAAGCGATCGATAAGGCTTCATCTTCATCTTGGTCTTGTCGTCTTCCAACTGTGGCTTGTCCGCCTTGGTCAATTGCATACCAGGTTCCAGTGGGGAGAGACACGGCTTCGCGTTCTCCTGTCCGAATTTCTTGATGATCGACTGGGCGTACGCTCGCTGGTTGATGCTAAGCGTCTTGTCCTCCATCTTGTAGTCGATCTCGATCCCCAGAATGAATCTTGCACGCCCGAGGTCCTTGATCCGGAACTTTTCCGCGATACCAGCCTTCACCGATGCGATGACATCCTTCTTCCTTGACGCGATCAGCATGTCGTCCACGTAGAGGCACACCACACACTCATCATCTTCTTCTCCTCGCGTGTAGACACAAGGATCAGCATCCGCTGCTTTAAATCCCATGCCTTTCAGATGCTTGTCAATCGTCTCGTTCCACACACGCGACGCTTGCTTCAGTCCGTAGAGGCTTTGCAGTAGCATGCAGACGACGTCATCTTCGTCTTCGCCTTCAGCTAGTTCCAGCAGCTCTCGGAGTCCTTCGGGGAGTTCCATGTAGATCTCTTCTTCTAGCTTTCCGTAGAGAAACGCTGTGTCTACGTCGCATTGCTCGATCTCCATGCCGTTTGCGCAACACTTAGCCAACGTCGCACGAATCGAGTTCAAGTAAGCCACAGGCGAGTATGTCTCTTCGTAGTCCACGCCGTGACGTTGTGAGTATCCCTTGACACCATCCTCGTAACCCAGGAAACGACACTTGAATGCCTTGGCGTCAAGTTTGCGGCGTTTCTCACTCGGGATGCGAGCGTAGCTAAGTGAACCAAATACCTTCAGGTTTTTGAGTTGGGGCTTGGCTCCAGCGATAATCTCGTAGGGGGTCTTCTTGTTCACCGAGTTGGGAATCCAGTTAATGATGTACGCAGCCGTGTTCACCGCTTCAGCCCACCACTTCTTCTCGATATCTTCATGGTAGATCATGCAGCGCGCCATCTCCACCAGACTTCGATTCATTCTCTCAGCGAGTCCGTTCTGCTGAGGCGTATACGGCACCGTCTTCTCATGCTTGATGCCACTGCGGTTGAGATAGGCCTTGAACCTTTTGCCAGTGTACTCACCGCCATTATCCGAACGCAGGCGCTTGATCATCTTGTCCGTCGCGTTCTCCATTGCTGACTTGAAGATCTTGAACTTCGCCAGCACCTCCGATTTGTCCTTCATGAAGTAGACAGTCACATGTCTGGAGTAATCATCGATGAAGGTCACAGCGTACCTGCAGCCGCCGGGTGTCTTGTTCTGCATCGGACCCATTACGTCCGAGTGCACTAGGTCGAGCACGCCTGTGCTCTTGACGAGCTTCTCCGGGTGTCTTGGATAGTCGTCACCACGCATCTTCCCCATGCAACATCCGGCACAGACGGTATCAGTTGTCACGTCGCTCGCGATGCGCGGCACACCATCGGCCATGCTCAACAGCTGTTCGTAGCGCTTGTACGGGATGTGGCCGAGACGGGCGTGCACAACAGCCCATGGCTCCTTCCGAGAGGTCGTTGCAGCATGACACACCTCGTCCCCCACTGTCTTCAACTTGTAGATGTTTCCACAGCGCTTCGCCTCCATGACGGTAGCACCACCAAAGCTAAAGACACACTTGTCCTTGCTGAACTGCGCGGTGACGTCCTTCTCGGCCAGCTTCGACACCGAGATGAGGCTTCCTTCAACTTCAGGGATGTACAGGACATCCGACAGCGTGACAGACGTTCCGTCCATCAGCTTCATACCGACGGTGCCCTTCGCAACGGCGTCGATCTTCGTGCCATCCGCGATCGTGATGCGGACTGGCGTCTTCAGCTCCTTCAAGGACACGAACTTGTCCCGGACGCTGGTCATGTGCGAACTTGCACCTGAGTCGATGAGCCATTCACTCTTGGTCATCGCACCCGTCGCCATGAACGAGAAGTCGGACGCTTCCTCTCGCGCCGCTTGCCCTCGTTCCTCATCTGCCTTCTTCTTCCGGCACTCGAACTCTCGGTGCCCTTGCTTCTTGCAGTAGAAGCACTTGCCCTTGAAACGTTGCTTGCCACCGAAGTCCTTCTTCTTCGTCGCGAACGCCTTCTCCTCAGCCGATGACGATTCATCCGAGGCTTGAACTCCAGAGAGGGCTTGTATCGCGTAAGCGAGTGTCATGTTCGGAGAGTTCTCCAGCACGGTGCTGATCATCTTGTACTCGTCCGTCAGGCTACCGAGCAGCAACACGAGCTGTCGGGTCTCATCCAGTGGTTCACCAATCGTTTCCATCTGCAGCACCAGCTCCTTGAACTTGTCCACATGGACGGCGAACCGCGTTCCGGGCTCCATCTTGAAGTTATGTAACTTCTTGGTCACAATGAGCCGGTTCTTGAGCGTAGCCTTGTTGAACTGCTCCTCGAGTAATTGCCACGACTCGGCAGCACTCGTCGCTCCACGGATGTACACTTGGTATGTGAGACTCACGTCTCCAGCGATCACACCAAGGGCTTTCAGATCGTCGGTCTTCCATTGGGCCGTGGAGCGATCGCTCAGTGAGTCGAACTCTGGCTTGATGATATGAGCCAGCAGTCCCTTGCGCGAGAGCTTCATCCGCATGTTGAACTCCCAGTGGAAGTAGTTGTCTTCCACGAGCTTGATGGAGTCTGCGTAGCTTGGGCTCATAACCAATTGAAGGTACGCGAATGAGGCTTGAGGTCGATGTGAGCAGAAAGAAGTAAATCCGAAAGTGATTGAGATTGAGTTAGGCTAAACCGGTCTACAGATCTCTCTATCTGTGTCCTAATAACAATCCCACAAAGTATAAGCATCTAACTCCTTTAAGTTCTAACGGGGCTGCGACAGATATACAGTGCAGAGAGGTAACTTCAACTTACCACTCTCAGCCAATCAGGAATGTAGATCTTGGGGAGTCGTCCAATCATATCACGAGAATACACCATATGTACGGAGGGCCACGCTCCTTCAACAACACCACGGTAGGCACGTGCTCCGCGGTAGGTATCCACAGCAGATAGACTGCGAAGTGCACAATCGCAACAATTCCACGATCCCAGGCCTACCATTTTGAATCGCCAAGAACAAAACTGACCGACGGCCTTGTTGGCCACGTCCTCCCACGTGCTTCGGCGAATGGATGGAACTCTGTCGCCTCAACTCCTAGTCGTGGCGGCGTACCTAGCTCTCGGGATGAACCAAGGGGCCGTTCTAGGAAGAGAATGTACGATGAAGATGAAGAATCGAGTGGTTTCGGGCGTGCAATGGTCCCGATAATGGACCAGGACGCTGCGGAACTGAAGCGGAGGCGTGTTAAGGCGGAAATTCGCCGCGAACAATGTCGCACTAACCAGGCCCGTTATCGCAACAAGCAACGCAATCTACAGCTACAACTTGAGACTTCTGTGGAGCACCTGCGCAACGAGCTTACCCTGCTGAAGCGCCAGCGCCAGAAAATCGTTTTCGCGGAGAAGACCGACCAGAGCCCGTGGACTATCGTAACTGAGGTGTTTCGCGTCCTTGAAAACAGTTTTAAGGCCCCGTGGAACCTTGAGCATGAAGAGGACATGCACAATGATATCGAGGCCAAGAAAAACCTGGCGTTTCTGCACCGAACGTTCACATCCGACGTAGCCGTGGGGGAAGTCCGAGGAATCGACAGCGTGATTGAGCAATGGCGACGGACTTCACAGTACTTTGGAGAAGCGCAACTTCAACTGCATCGAGTTGAATTGGTGGCACCAGGTGCCATAACTACCACTGCAAGACTCCGCTTTGTTGTCACAGAGCTCACGCTGCGGTACATGTTTCCGCACTTGCGGGACGTCGAGCCACAGAGCAAGTACGATATCCAGTCGTCGCTGCGTGAGAAGCTTTTGGGGCACCGCGTCGACTGTGCAATTTCAGTGGATTTCCTATTCGAAAGCGAAAATGGGCGTGTGGCACGCGTGGAACCCCAGATCGACTTGCTGCCGGTATTGACTCAAATCCTTAGAAATATGTCGGATGTAGCGGAGGTGTGGTGTTCAAACGAGACCGAAGTGATGTAGAGAGAGAGTCCGTATACCTTACCGGCACTGTAATAGAAGTTTATTTACATCACGTAGTAAAAAATAATCTTGTTTGGTATTCTTCACTGTAAATTCCACTCAAAGGAACTAGTTAGCAGTATTAAGATTTTCGTGTTGCGTTCTTTGTAATCTTGATGTGAATCTTAGCTTTCAAAAAGTATTATAATCGATTGGTTAGTTTTGTAGAACGCTGCAGAGAATAACATTTACTTCCTGTTGATTTCTTTAACCGTTGCGACTGATCATATATCTTTCTTGTTTTTTGTCAAGTGTACGAGGTTATTTGGCGCGTAGTTAATGTTTCATATATCCATATGCGTCTTTCTTACCTTCGAATCCTCGAACTCCTCCTCGTTGGACAGCTCTCTGCGTCGATCTGGCTCTTCGGTTTTTCGTCTACTGCACAAATTCAACAGCCAGTCAGTCTCGCCAGGTATGGAGAGGATTCCTCTCCATGTATCCTCTCAGAAGATACCTGGTCAGTGGGGTTGATGCAGTGGACGTCTGCCAAAAATGCAGTAAGTACCCACCATATCCGCAGCGGATATGCCGCTCGATATGACGACATAAAGTCTGGTGAGACGGTAAAATCGTCTCAATAAGCACACGCATATGTCGTGTACCCATCATAAACCTTATACTACAAATTTGTATAGTTTAATCTGATCATCACTCCTCTGCAACATCCGTCACTCCGTAGCAGAGCCTTGCCAGTAAAGATTGTTTATTGATTGTTGACTTCGATCCAGAACAATCTTATATTGCAATATCAACAATCTTTGGCTTGGATATTGCAATATTTGCCTATATCTACGCTTCAATTCCGTCATCCATAGTTTTGGCTCGCTCAATTGCCTTCGATACTTCAACCAGTGTCACTAAGTCCCAATTCATCTTCAGGTACATGATAACTTCAAGGTTTTCATGGCTCAGGCTCTTCCTCAAATACCCGACGGTACATTTCACTGTGGAAAAAAACCGCTCAACGACGACAGAAGTTGCAGGAATCCAACTCGCATCCATGAACTTGGATTGTGGTCCTTCGCGTTTGCGTGCTCTCTTGTTTATCTTCTCCTCCAGCTCCTCGGCAGCGCGCTGCCGTTTAGAAGTTGCTGTACTTCCCACGATAGGAGATGGTAGTGGCGGATCTGGTGAGGTGGAAGTAAGCCGACACAAAGCCTTGCGCTCGTTTCGCAGTAAGGAAGTCTCTACACCTGCTTGAAGTTTACCCACACCACTCTCGAATGCTGGTGACTTGACAATGTCCGCATCAGGAGCCAGATACTTCTCCATGTCGTCGTACTCGTCCAACACAATGTCAAATACGTCGCGAACAGTTGCCAAAGTAACGTCGTTGCGCTGGAGCTTGCCAGTGATGGCATCAAATGCTGTCATTCCATCCAGCAGTTCGGCAATGCGTATCTGCTCACTCAGCGATGGAGGTTCTTGTAGACAGCTCCCTTCTTTTGCTTCACCACGTCGTCGCAGATAGTACACGTACGCTCTGTCGAGGTAGGGTCCTTATAGAGCAGGTTGATGATTTCAGCATTCTTCATGGCGCAATCGGAGATTCACTGTGAGGCAAATTGGATATTGATGGCCTTTAACCAAGCTACCAACTAGCCCTCATAGAACAAACCCACCAACCACACCTTGAATTGCTGACAGCCTTCTCAACTGAAATGGCGCCAAACGTGTTCGATTTTCTCTTTGGGGTTCGGTTGCGAGTCTGTGGTTGGCGGAATAGTACGCTGGCGCAGTTCGTTGGCTGTGGCCGAGGAAAAACCCGTAGTAACTTGGGGAAACAATATATGATTGTGATTGTTCGACCTTGACACAATCACATATTGTGATTGACAATATTGACAATATTACAATCACAATCTTTTTTTGCAAGGCCCTGACTCCGTAGTGACATACATATATCTTTTTCTGTGATTTCGGGAGGTGGCTCTCAGTCTTGATTCTACCTCTGGGGGAGACAAGTGAGTTTAGTGTAGACTTTCAAGTGACTTTGATACGTTTATTTAACATCTTTTGTATCCTAGCAGCTATGGTACAACTTGTTGACTCGGCCCTGTACTGGAAACTCCGTTGCCTACAGGAGTCCAGCAGTGAAGACGACGAGAACATATCGCCCAACGTATCGCGCGTGCAGACGGCCGACAGTATTATAAGATTTCTGCAACTTGTAGAACCGCGCGAACCGTCGAAGCAAGCGTGAAAAAGAAGCTCTGCATTACCAGTAGATAGTTAACACCTCTATACGTACTAATAAAACTCAGAATAGACTCTTATCTTGTTGGACTCGTTGCATTAAGAAGTTTATGTCGTTCCCGGACGTGTACAAAGACATCCAGGCGGACTCCGTTGGCTTGTCGAGACAGCTCACGGTGAGGTAGTGTTGCGATCGCATAGCGATCCGCCACTCCTCCTTGATCATGAGCTGATAGATCTCCTCGCGTGTGTCGACCATCTCCTGCTCATACTTCGCGAGCGCCTCGCCCATGCATAACAGTAGAGTCATCGTAGTATCTTCTTCACCCTCCATCTTGCTTCAAAATCACTCCAAGTCTGAATGATCCGCACACTGAAAAATGAAAGGATTTTTTGTCCAGATTGAAGTGACGGGTTGTCACGGGCATAACCCTTGTGGACACACTCTACTCACCAACGGCCACGAAACTCACGACAGCAGTAGTTTCGGGAACGAAAAGAAACTGCTATCGGGAGGTTTCCGTTGGTTTCAGATCTTACACATTTCTTGCTGTGGCAAGACATAGCTAAACTTTTAATTCAGTCTTCATTTTTCCAGATATACGACAAGTGTCGACTCACTCAACGTCGTTTTCTAACAGAGCACGTGACACGGGTACATTGATTTCTCCATATTAATGATAGTGCAAACAGGACACATTTATAGGACAGACACTTGGCGTTTAATTCATTTGTGGTAGACGCCAGTCAGGATATGCTAACATATAGCTTTTTTAAACCCGCCTTATCTGCTGCGGATATGGTGGGTACTTACTGCATTTTTGGCAGACGTCCAGTGCTCGCCCTGAGTGCTACTGGCGTTAACCGCGAAAATAAAATAAATTAAAACAATACAGACAGTGCTACCAGCAATAGTAATGGCGTCTCTCATCAGGGTGTTGTCGTGGAAATGTTTCGTGTTTTTTAACAGCAGTGCATCCCGAAAGGGTGGCGCCATTCCCTGGAAGTGGCGATCGAACACAGGTCGACCCCAACAGCTTTGGTTGCGTGCTTGAATTGGTTAATCTCGGTTGGATCTAGCTCATAAAATTTATTTCAGAACTTGACCGGTAAATACGGATTAACCCTTACAGTCATATTGGGATCACGGTTGTTAGCCTGAATTTACAGTTGTTAGCCTGAATTTAATTTAGAACTTGACCGGTAAATACGGATTAACCCTTACAGTCATATTGGGATCACAGTTGTTAGCATCACTGTGTGAGATTACGGTAAAGAGGCCACCTCAGTGATTGCTCCCGGAGGATTATGGAGGTATTAATTTCCGTGTGCCGGCATGAACTTCGTGTACGTACATGCATCGCTACCGCTGTGTAACACAGTTGCGGCGGTACTCATCACCAGATTCCCCGGAAGGCAGTAAAATACATGTACATGCGCTCACTCCACGATGGCGTTTCCCATATCACATACTACGTAGTATACTTAACGAAGACGCCATTACTTCGTCACAAGCACCGTTTTCATGCCACGTAATCGTGTGGCTGCGTAATCGGGATGGATGATCTAATGTCTGGCTGAGCACACCGACTGCAAATTGTCGACTGAATTGCTCACAACCCAACTTCCCCGCAAGATGGCAAGCCAAACTAGCATTCCACGATCCCAGGCTTACCATTTTGAATCGCCAAGAACAAAACTGACCGACGGCCTTGTTGGTCACGTCCTCCCACGTGCTTCGGCGAATGGATGGAACTCTGTCGCCTCAACTCCTAGTCGTGGCGGCGTACCTAGCTCTCGGGATGAACCAAGGGGCCGTTCTAGAAAGAGAATGTACGATGAAGATGAAGAAGCGAGTGGTTTCGGGCGTGCAATGGTCTCGATAATGAACCAGGACGCTGCGGAACTGAAGCGGAGGCGTGTTAAGGCGGAAATTCGCCGCGAACAATGTCGCACTAACCAGGCCCGTTATCGCAACAAGCAACGCAATCTACAGCTACAACTTGAGACTTCTGTGGAGCACCTCCGCAACGAGCTTACCCTGCTGAAGCGCCAGCGCCAGAAAATCGTATTCGCGGAGAAGACCGACCAGAGCCCGTGGACTATCGTAACTGAGGTGTTTCGCGTCCTTGAAAACAGTTTTAAGGCCCCCTGGAACCTTGAGCGTGACGAGGACATGCAAAATGATATCGAAGCCAAGAAAAACCTGGCGTTTCTGCACCGAACGTTCACATCCAACGTAGCCGTGGGGGAAGTCCGAGGAATCGACAGCGTGATTGAGCAATGGCGACGGACTTCACAGTACTTTGGAGAAGCGCAACTTCAACTGCATCGAGTTGAATTGGTGGCACCAGGTGCCATAACTGCCACCGCAAGACTCCGCTTTGTTGTCACAGAGCTCACGCTGCGGTACATGTTTCCGCACTTGCGGGACGTCGAGCCACAGAGCAAGTACGATATCCAGCCGTCGCTGCGTGAGAAACTTTTGGGGCACCGCGTCGACTGTGCAATTTCGGTGGATTTCCTATTCGAAAGCGAAAATGGGCGTGTGGCACGCGTGGAACCCCAGATCGACTTGCTGCCGGTATTGACTCAAATCCTTAGAAATATGTCGGATGTAGCGGAGGTGTGGTGTTCAAACGAGACCGAAGTGATGTAGAGAGAGAGTCCGTATACCTTACCGGCACTGTAATAGGAGGTTATTTACTTCACGTAGTACAAAATAATCTTGAGAGTGAGTTCTGCGCCCAACTGGGCTTGGGTTATGCCGGATCAGATTTTCGCGACTGGCTCTCTCGATATCCGTCCAGAGGGTGTACTGTATACTGTCGTGTATACTCCGCAAACACCACTCATTTCGAAAGAGCAGGGGGAGAAAATGCCACGCGCCCTGCGCGTCAAGGCGCTAGTGAGAACACCTATCCGGCAGCACAGCAGAAGAATGGGGAGTAGTGTCCCGGAGTGCAGTGCATCGACCGTCTCCAGTGGCGAGGAATGGGTAGGTTCTTAAGCAGATGTATTGAGCACCACAAGCTGCGAGACGTCGAAGTCCAAGCACTTCAGATCTAACACCACTGTCTGTACAGAACTATCGCGTTCGATCGAACAACACGGTTGCCTCCAGAACAACAAGGTCCACTCGTCGGTCTTCCAAGAAACCCTTGTTGCCATTCGTGTGGGAGAACTATGGCAAAACGTTTATCTGCACGCATTCTGGGAAGCACAAGCCGCGAGGGAAAGGGGAGAGAAAGAGGTTGCAATCGAGAGCAATGGAGTGTGGTGCTCAGGTACGATATCTTAGCCGAGTTGGGCGTTATGGATTTGAGTTGGGCACGCACCTCATCAGTTGGGCGAACTGGGTGCTAGAATGTTCGGTTTGGGCTTACAAGACATTTTGTTGTATTTATTTCTATTACAGATCAACGCGTGTGCCCAAGTAAAAGATGAATCTGTTCCTACCTTTATTTTGAGAATTACTACTGCTCGCGTGATCCACAACCATGATATGAGACAACGCAGAACCAAATGATACTAATGCGCCATTTAGAGTTATCGAGATAATCGCATTTAAAGTTGACCAATCAGTTTTCGTATCTAATCGGACATGTGACATTTGGTGTGTTTTTGACACTGTAAGGGACGTAAAAGTACTCTGATTAAATAGCTTTTCACAAGCGCTTTCAAATAAACACAAAGTCAAAAAGATTGAGCAAATATTGAGCTCACAGTGATTCAAAATGTACCGCCATTTGGGGGGCACGAAAATGGAGATCATTTTTTTGGACAAACATAACTTCTCAGGTTTTTGACATCTTGAGGCAAACAAGGGCTCAAATGAAAGATAAGATGCTCCTCTGGGCAATGGTGCGCCTAAATCGCGATTCGTACTTAGGTTCATTAGTATCTTTTTGTTTGACGTTGTCTCATATCTGCAAGCACCTAGACAAAAAACTTTGCAGTGTTTGAGATACAAATACTTGCACTTGTGCATGCAAGCTTGAACAAGGGAAATGGACTAAGTTTAAGCGTAATACATTTTTTCTGATTGTTATGATAATTATGGTATGGTGCTGCTTTATTATGAAAACAGTGAAGAAGACATCCACGCGCTCAGTGTCTCCAACGCTAAGTCTCACCATCGACCCACCTAAGTACGGAACCGTGCTATCCGGGTATACGATGGAGGGTGTATAACGCCCTAACTGGCTTAATTGATTTGGGTTGCGTTTGGGGGCTTTATGGGCGCCTGATGGGCACGCTTGGGCGTCAGATGGGCATGCTTGGGCACAGGAGTCTCGTCTCAGGATTCTCATCTGGGTGCAGCAACACGTGCCAATAATCTTTGGCATTCTTCATAATTTGTAAATTCCAGGTTGTCTCTAAAATATCAGATCGGTCCGAGATGGCTACAGTCTCCGTCATACTCAAAGTCAAGTCAAATAAAAAATCCATCTTTAAATAGGAGGTCTCGCTAGTCAAGAATGGCACGGAGTCCACAGAGCCCAATTCGTTCGTCCTCCGATTCCTCTGCAATGGAACAGTCGCCTCGGAGCAGCAGCAGTGACGTTCCAAGCTCTGTGCTTGGCCACCAGCGCCAAAACGGCTTTGAGCGGCCATACTCACGCGATCAGGTGATCTCCTGGATCGGCCATTCGCTCTCCGCATTATGTTTCTTCATTGGGGCTGCAGGGATTTATCTCTGCACCGGTCAAGGCGGTGTGGAGGAAGAACATACCAGTACTGCAATCACCACATTGGTAAGATTGGTAAAATAGGAAATCGTGTCATTATTAGCATTAACATTTTGTGCTGTAGACGTTGGTGGCTGTCGGAGTGCACGTAGTTAATACGATGGTTTTAGTCACAGCTTGGAGATCCTGCGAGACAATTGACCCCGCTGCAGGAGTAGAAGATTCATTGCCCAATGGCTGGTGTGGCGTGAGACTCAGTGGGCCACGATGGGAGAAGACTCGATACTGCGCACTGTGCCGGAAACCTGTGCCTGGGCTGGACCACCACTGCACATGGCTACAGACGTGCATCGGCAAGAATAATTACGCGCAGTTCTTCACAGTCGCCTGTACGGGTACGCTGCAATTCGTGCTGCAGGTGGCGTACGCAGCTTCATGTTTGCTGTGGCTGCATTACCATCCTTTGGACGACGCAGGTTCTTTTGGATACGTTGTGGAAGGTTGCTTGATCACGTGCTTGATGATCTCCGTCCCGTGCATGTTCATGTACTTTGTGCTGGTGGGTTTTCACGTATGGCTGATGATTCTGGGCTACGGCACGTACGAGTGGATGCTGCGTCGTCGTAAAGATCAACGAGCCAAGTTGGAAGCGAAGAAGAAGAAATCCACCGAGGTCAGTTCCACCAGCACTCGGGAATCCGTTTCACTAGACAACAGCCATACCATCGTCAAAGTCGACGACGTGAACTTAGATGGACGCGAGCGAGAACTCACTGTGCTGTAGGGCTCACTCCAGCGGAAATATGTAAACGAAAACGACAATAGTATTCAGCTCCAGTCCCGTCTGGAAACCCACAAACGTAGGTAAGTAGTCCTCTAATATAAACGCAGCAAGAACACTTCTCTCTATTGAATTGCTGCTTACTGCTGCTTCACTTGAGCCACCGCCTGCTCAATGCGAGCACTGAGATTCGGCAGCAGACTCACGTGCGAGTCAACGCAACGGCCCACGCACTTCTCCATGTCCTTCTGGGCACGCGTGATTTGCGCCTCACTAGGGTTTCCGCCAGCTGGCAGCGAGTCCTGCGCCTTGTCCTGGCAGTCCTGCACGCAGCGCTGGATGCGGTTCTGGAAGTTCTGCATCTCCTGCTGCATGAACTGATTGATCTGCTGCGTCGGCATCTGGCAGCGCTCCACAGCGGCCGCAAGCTGGTCCGACGACCAGTTCTTGTTCTCGAACACCTTCGCCGCACACAGGTAGCCATCGCGCTGCATCCCACGCAGGATGGTGCGGTCCAAACGGTCCACCATTTTGTTCACGGCATCTTGGAGCTTAGTGTCGGCCATGATTGACTTGGCAATTCAGTGTGTGGAGCAGACGAGATCTCAAATAACGTAATTTGCCAGTTGAGTGCCTGATTTTGGGTATGTTCGAAATGTGCATCTAGCAGAAGAGTATCCAATTATTGATTAAATTGGGTCTTTGGAAGTTAAAAAGGAAAAGCCAACGAATCCAATACTTATTTTTGCATTATTTACAAATGATCATGTGAGGTGCAATTGTTAGTCAAACGTAAGGCTGGAATTTGAGGGTATCAGTTTGTGCACGGTTCTGGCTACTGACTAAAGTTCACCCTGCAGCAGCATCTCCTTGGTAATAAGACGCCCTACAAAGTCCACGGTGCGTCGTGAACGTTTGCCTTTAGTATAAGGTGCTGGCGGTAGCTGTAGTACGCTGCTGCGTATTTCTTCTTGAATTTCAGCCTTTCGCTTGAGCCATACCGCCCTACCAGTGTCTCCGCGTGCTCCACCGCTCGCAAACAGTCGTAAACGAGCCTGCATGCTAGGCAAGGATGGTGGATAGATCCCCGTGGTTCTGAAGCCGTTTACAGCGTTAATAGGGTTTCTCATCACCGCGCTACGGAACGCATGGCACGCGATCTCAATGGCATCCGATTTTGAAATGATGCAGCCCAAACTGTTCAGCATTTTGGCTAGTAAAGCCGATTTCACCATGACCTTGAAAGGCTTAAAAACAGCCACGTCAAGAGGCTGGTAGAGGTGCGTGGAATTTGGAGGGAGACCGACGAGCAAAATCCCTTTGTGTGACCAAGCTGAAACTTCACCTAACATTTAATACCCGTCAAAGTTGAAAAAATACAAAAATGTTGTTAATAATTATAATAAATCCAAAAAAATAAAAACACTTACCGATTTCGACATGAGTCGAACTGTTGTCCAGTACCAGTACCACCGGACGCTTCACGTTGTTGTTAGTCAAATACGAGTCAAACGACTTCATCCACAGCTTAAATATACCGGTATTACTGAAACCTTTCGGTGCACCGGTAACTGTGGTGTTGTCAATGGATATCGCAGCCATTTCGTCTCGATGAATCCTCTGCCCTGGTAAAATAATCAATGGAGGAACTGCGTCGCCTGCCGCATTCACAGCAGCTACCACGGTCATGTGGAAATTTGCCTTGGCCTCTTGTGTCCACACATTGGACGACCCTTTCAATGCCACAACCTTCCGTGTTGATGCCTTCGGCATAAACGCCGTTTCGTCCATGTTGAAAACGCGACTCTTATCCAGCTTATGCTCGATGACAAGCTGCGCCAGAGTGTAGAACAGGCTTCGCACAGCCTCTGCGTCGACGTTGTTGCGGACGCGAGCGATCTGTTGAGCCACCCGAGGTGTCAGCTGGGGGTGCCTCCCTATGAAACGTCGGTACCAACCCGCTGTGAGTGGCGTCGTTGGTACTGTCGAGCGAGTTGGCATAGGCAATGTTGCCATGTAAACTTCATTAGCCTTGGCCAATATGGCAGATGGACCAACAGGCAAGCCAACTCGCTGCATAGCACTCACCCATTCCACCAAGTCCTCCTCTAGCTCCATGGGCAACTTCGGCTTGGTCCCACGACGGCTACCCGTCAGATCCTTGCCTTCTCTCTGCTCCCTCGCCTTCTTAAACAACGTTCTCAACGGGATGTTGGTCGTGCGCGACACGGCTGTATACTTCTCCCCTTTATTAACTCTTCTCAGTGCTGCGAGGAGGTCTTCAAGTGTGTAGGTTCCCCCTCGGCGCAGCGTTGTACACACCACGCCTTCGTCATCTGCCTCCATGACTTAGTGTCTCCCCGTGTATGAAATGAATGGTGTGGTTGGCCAGAATCTAATACCCTTTTAAAACGATGACTATGGATTTTATTCAGTTGGTTGTGGAAAAGCGTGCACTGAACTGACCGATATTCGATCAACCAATCCAAGTGCATAATTTTCATTTAAAGCATAACTATTGGTAGAATTTCTGCATTGTGCACGTAATTGGCATCACGCACTCAACTGGCAAATTACGTTACCGGTATATGTGTGAAAGGGCAAAGACTAAATCACAAAAAGTTTTTATTATGCTTTTCGTACCTAACCGAGAATAATCAACTACCCCAAAACTTTACCATCACAACTTGATCATGAGCTCAGGAGACGTGTCGACGCCACCTTCGGAGCTGCAGCTGGGCGCGCTCTACGGTCGCTATCGCCATTGGCGGTCGCCTCCTCCTCCTCCCACGGATGCACCGATGGAAGGCGCTTCTAACGATACCTCTCTGGCCTCTCTCTGTGCTCTGGTTGTGCAGTTCGAGGCGTCTACGCGTGAAGACTTGCGTGTAGGTTTCGCCCCTTCTCCTGAAGCTTCCACTGACGCTTCCGAAGACGCTAACGACTCAGAAAGACGCAGAAAGACGCATACAGAATGGAAGTACGAAGTGGCAGTTGGGACGAGCGGAAATACCGAGTTGGTGTGGCGTAAATCGGCGTCAGGACGCAACAAGGAGGTGGATCTGGCCCGGGTCTTTACTGGTCGCACCTGTTCGACCCAAGAATTCGTACCTTATTGGACCATAGTGGACGTTAAAAGTGGCTCCATGTCCTTCGGGGTAGGCGCTCAAGTCGGGCAGGACGTGCTCTCAACGGTGCAAGATCCGAATTTTATCCGCGTTACTCAAACAGCCTTCACGTCCTGGGACTCTCCTGTTTCTATCCGGGGAATTCAAGTTCACGGAGTTTATGAAGGCCAAACGGAGGCTCTGGCAGCTGCCAATGTGTCTGCTTTTCCTCCTCCGAGAGCTATGGTGAGAGCTGATCCCTGGGGCAAAGAAGACTTGCTGACTCCAGAGCAGAAGCAGCAGTATGAAGCTGAATTCGCGGCCTCCAAGCGTCGAGCCGAGAGGTTCGGAGCTCCATTTGCTCCTCCTGACATCAAGAAGTTCGTCGACCCAAGAGATGTGAGGAAACTCCAGCGAACGGGAGCTGTTGTGCCTGGTTTCTCCACTGGAATTGACGTCACGAGTCAAGAGGAGCAGAACAAGCGCGAGCAGCGAATGAAGCGCTTCGATACTCCGCAGTTCGCAGTTGAATACACGGCGGAGACCGCCAGGGCACTGGAGCAGGGAATGACACAAGAAGAGTGGGCAGAGAAGCAGCGAGACCAGGAAAAGCTGCGTGCTCGTGCGCAGAAATTCGGTCTCTCAGCTGAAGAGGACCGTACGCAGGTAGTTCCGACCGGCCTCGACCCTGCGTCTGCTAAAGTGCGTCGTGAGCGGTGTGATGTGAGACCTCCGACTGTGGAAGGACAACCGGTTAGTTTCCGGACTGACGCGCTCCACATGTACTCGCTGGACGACAAGTTCCAGCAAGTGAGGACCAGCGACGTGATGGATTACTTCGTGGGTTACGGCCCGGCGTATGTGGAGTGGTTCAACGACAGCTCGTGTACAATCGTGTTCCAGGACAACTTCACTGCTGCAAGAGCACTCATTGCCTTAAGCAAGGAGATCCCACCGCAGACTCTGAAACAAAAGAAGGAGAAGACTGAAGATGCACCTGCCTCTGGTGAAGATGTCGACATGGCAGACGCGGAGGCAACTGCTGAGGACTCTGGAATGGCTATGGAAGACGTTGAAGAAGAAGTGGAAGTGCCTGACGTTGAGTTTAACCGCTCTCAGTGGCATTTGGCCAACCCCATCGGCAGCCAAACGCAGCCTCGCGACAAGAAGTGGCGCGTGTTGTTGCGCAAGGCCACCGACGATGACTTCCCGCCCGAGAAACTCCCTAAGAAGGGTATGTATCACTCTCGTGATAGTCACCGTCATGATTCGCGCGGCAGTCGTCGGCGTAATAACGATCGAGAGTACGGATCTTCGTCTCGTCGACGTGGTAGTGCACGATCTCACCCTTACGGAGAGTTTCGCGAGGATCGACGTGGAGAGGAGCCGTCTGGCAGTCGACGTCGTCGCAACAAGGATGATCGAGATACTGGCAAACCGTCCAAGCGTATTCGTGTGAATGCTGATGGCTCCATTAACATTGTTCGCAGCGGGCAAGGAGCTCCGGCAGCTGCCAGCGAGCCGGCAGGTGAGAGCAAGCCTGCTGAAAACATCAAGTCCGAACCAGCGCCAGCTACAGAGTAAAGTCTCTTGCAATTGGAAAGATAAATGGTGCCAGCAATTATAGATTTACGACGAATGGAGTTTATCGTGGAAGTTCATCTTCGAGAATGAGCAGCTTTAGTAGGAAGTACTTCAAAACCAAAAACAAAAGCAGCAACCGCTGATTCTACTCAAACTTTTCAAGTTTCATCACGCATCCACTAGCCATTCTTCTGAGCTTTTCTTTAGCTCGGGAATTTTACGGCGAGAAATTCTTCTGCCGAGTTCTACATGTAGACCACTTGGGTCTACTGTAGATGTGGAGCAGAAGTAGATCGAAGAGTGTGCTGCCATCTTTGGTCGTTGCTTCTTTTAAACAGATGAAAAACTTGTGAGAAGAGATAGCGGAAAACGTTACCAAGAGTATCAAATGTCGAATCGATACTGGAGCAATTGGTGAGGAATGAAAGAGGGTAAGGGAATGAAGGGGGGGCCATCGATTTTGTCACTACCAACCAACGGAGAGTTGAGAAGATCATGACTCAGTTATTTCGGCTCATTCCAAACGGGATTGCATTCCGTGGATATAATTTAGATGAAAGCTCATTGTGCCCTACATTTCTGGATGAAACCTGGCACTAATAGCTTCTCGGCAATAAGGACACTCACCGAACACTGTGTGGAAGGATTGACGCGACGCAGGCAGCGCGCGAAGCCAGTCAAACAAACACTTGGCGTGGAACGGTCTGTTGCAGTTCGGATTCTCACACAGGCGGTCTGGAATGCGCGATCCTTCCTCTGTTACCTTACGCACTATTCCAGCACTACCTTGCTTCTCCTCCTCGATATCGTCTTCTTCCAGTCGATATGAGTAGCAAATTCCACACTCGACTGCAAACTCATCAGGCTTCGTCGTCTTCGGCGAAGGCAGAACAACTTCTAGCACTTTTTCCAAGTTCTTGTGTAGCTGTTGCGTCTCATCCCATTTACTTGACGCATTTTTATCCCAGCGTTCACGCAGCACTCCAACGCTCGCTTGGCTACCAAAGAAGTTCAGCTCACTCAACACCACCGTCGGGTGCATCGGGTCCACTTCGAACTGCACCGACGCATGTCGCTCCAGCGCCAATCTTCTCCGCCCTGTAGCTCTCGTCGGGTGATGCGGCTCCAACACACAAGCAGCAGCATCCACTGCATCCAGAACATCCCAAAACGCCTGAAATCTCCCCAGAAAGCTCTCAAACTGCTTCAGAATCTCGCCCAGCACTGTCCGATTGTTGTCTGGGGGCCACTTGAGCTCAAAGTTGTCAGGAGCATCCACCAGACACTCTGGCTTCACTAAAAACCCTTCTGCTTCATACTGCAATGGAAGTTGTACCAGAACTGCATGAGTTCGACCTGCTTTGTCCTTGGTCTCAAGCTCCAGCGATCTTAAATCATCACTGAGCTGCCGTAGTCGATTCCAGCCCACAACATCCAGTTCCGCCATCAATTTCTCGTAATATTTAGCCCCAGGTAGTAAAATCTGCTCGTCCGGCTGAGCTCTGCAGCAAATAGCGACGAGTTCTTCTAATTCCACCGCGAAACCCGACAGAGACGATGCCTGAGCCAGTCGAAGCTTGAGTGTCGCACTGTGTGGCTCTAATCGAGAAGCTAGAGCGCGTTCCACGTCCAATTGAGCTGCATCCAGCAGGGTCCGACCAGTCTGCACATCGTGCAATACATTGCTCACTCGTACGACGAACTCATCGCCCTCTACGCGCACGTAGCCGCGATACTTGGAGCGCTCTGTGTCCTCTGGTACAAAGTGCATCTGCAATTGATCGGGTGTTTCTGATTGGCTGAAAGCACACCTACGAATTAGCGTTTTGACCTCTGCTAAAATGAATCTAATTCGTCATCCATTATCACCCGCACGTTTTTGAGTCGTCTCTAAAGTCTCACTGGTAAAGATGTTCTCGTCCGTTGTGCGTCCGGTTCGTGTGCTGCGACGTCGGGTGTTTAATGACCATCACTCCTTGCTGCGTGGCTTCGCGTCTGTGGACAAGTGGGGAGTCACTAATGACCGCATCACGGCGCGTGTGGTTAATATCGTGGAGGACGGCGGTAAAATGCTCATGGATGTCCCCATTCGCCAGGCAATTCAGCACGCGCAGAGCCAGGGCGTGGATTTAGTGCAGGTGTCGCCGGTGGGGAAGCTACCGGCAGTTTGCAGACTTTTCGATGCTAAGAAGCGACTGTACGAGATGAAGAAGGCCAATAAAAAGGCATCGCAGGTGCAGAAGCCCAAGCAGGACAAGGAGGTGGTTGTTGGAGCGAAGATTGCTGTAAGTATTATTTTGATTATTATTCATTTAAGACTTTGGGTAACCTGGATGATTCTTTGTTGTTGTAGCCGAACGATCTGAATATGAAGGTGGAACAGTTAAAGAGGTTCCTGAATAAGGGTCACAAGGTCAAGGTCACGGTCAAGTTCGCGCAAGCGTATCACTTGAAGGACCAGTGTTTGGGCAAGCTGCAACACATCGGAGAGCTGGTGGATGCCGAGACGGGTGTGCCGACAGGGCAACCAAAGGAACAGTTCGGCGCGGTGTTCATGTTCTACTCGCCCGCCAACTAGAACGGAACTTTGGCCAACTACTGACCTACAACTGTGCTAAAATGTCCACACATCGTGCGGTGTCAGGCTGCTAAACGGCAGGTCTCCACAATGCAAAAAAGCAAAAAAAAATCCTTGAAGACGGTGTCTGTAGTTAACGCTTTAGCATCGACCAGTACAACTATTTGCAGTCGTGTAGCATGGCGTCTCAGAGTCTAGTTGCCTAGACATTGATTACTCGCGCAAGTTTCTGGATACGGTTAAGCAGCAAGTCGCCCTTCTTGATAGCATCCTGGTACTGTGCATTCTTAGCATCCGGGCGGTTTGTCTCGATCACCCCAGCAACCTTGTCGATCTTCGCGTTCAGACGGCCGGCAGCGATGAAACGGGCAAGTTCCGTGTCCAGAAACTCAACACTCACACCAAATGCAGCAGCCATGGACCCAATGGTGACACTGCGGTAAGCCTCCAGGAACTGGGCGTAGGCTAGCACACGCAGCTCACGGTAGAGGAAGCGCGAGTGGGTCGACAGGTACTTGTCGCGCAGGATGTAGGGCTGAATGTCTACCATGGCCGTGAAGAATCTCTTGTAGTCGCAGTCGTACAACCCGTTCAAAAAGTCGGTGAGGCACGGGATCTCGTTGATGACAGCGAGAATCTCAGGCGAGTCCACGATCTTCTTCTTCAGGTCCACTCGGCTCATACTTAGCACACACGTGATGACGCAGTAGAACACCATCGTGTTGTACGGCATAAGCTCAGTGGCCGTAAACGTGGCTACCGACTCCTGGAACAGCTTGGACGCCTTCTTAAAGTCGCGCGCCATCAGCAGGTAACAGCCCTCGTACACTTTCAACCGGTTGCGACGGTCCCAGTCGCCTCCTTCATCAATCAGCCTACAGTTAAAAAGATATTAGCGTCCTCTTCTCAAGTAATTGCACAAATGTTATATCCACGTACGCTGTGGCCTTCTTAATGTACGTCTCGACCAGTTCCAAGTCGGAGAAAAATAGTCCAATGCGGATAATGTGCAGAGCGACCAGGATCTTCTGGTTGATGCTCTGCGGCTTCTCCCCAGCGACGTTGAAAGCTTCCAGGGCCTTTTCCTTGTCTCCGATCCGAGAGTACATCCTCGCCTTGGCCAGGAGAGCCTCCAGCACTTCAATATCTCCCAGATTCTGCTCAGCATCAGCCAGACGCTCGTCCAGGCCCGTCAATTCGGCCTCGTTCTTCTGACTCATTTGAGCTTCCAGAGCAGCGTCCACAGGCCAGTTAAACTCGCTACACACGAGTCGATAGAACGGGACCATGTCGTTCTGCTGGATCATCTCCAGCACCTGCGTCTTGGCAGCGGAAGCAGCTTCGGGCGTCAAAGTGGAGGCCGTGGAGTGCTGGTGCTGCAGAAGGAAGTGCAGCTGCGATAGTTGCATGTTCGGGAGCGTACTGAGGTCATCTTCGATCTCTTCCGAGATGTTCCCCACACTCGCCTGTTTCTTGAGCGTCGGAGGCTTCGTGGCTGCGTCTGCGGGGGTCTTCTTGGCGTCGTCGGCTGCCATGATCGAGGAAGCTTTCGGTCTTGGATATACGTTTGAGATCTATTGAGGGGTGGTTTCTAATTGGCTAAAATTGAGCTTCCCTTATATAGTGTGTCCACTCGATGTTCTCTTTTCGTTTTTTTTAAAGATTACTGTTGGAAATGGTCAGAATCAGATTGCATCACTGTAGGTCATGACGAATCGGGATTTCGTCACAAGTATCATGATGCAATCAAGAAATCGTGCAGGAATATTGTGCAGGTGGAAGGAGATCATTGTTCAATTCACCACGCAACACCCCAGTCACTTCAAGTCTCAACATCATGACTTCGCTGTCCAACTACTCTTCATACAAGCACAACGTCTCATGGGAAGAACTTCACGGCTACGTGCAGGTCGTGAGCGTCGGTGAGACTGCCTACTTCTCCGGACAATTCGCTCATGAAGGTGAGAAGCCCGTGGCTGAAGGAGACTTCTCCGCACAGTGTGACGCTGCGTTCGTGAACCTGGACAAGTGTCTGGCCGAAGTTGGTGCTACCCGTAACCAAGTGGTGCACTCGGAAGTTTTGGTGGTCGATTTGAGCCAGAACATGGGGGTCATGACTACCAAGCACAAACAGTACTTCGGTTCGCACCGCCCTGCATGCACTGTTTGGGGTGTCACGGGACTGGGTCAGCCACACATGATGGTGGAGATCAAGTTCACCGTGCGACTGGACTTACCTGAAGGCCACAAAACCATCATGAACGGCATGCCATGGGAGGAGGAGTTCGGCTACGGTCAGATTGTGGTGTGCGGCTCAACGGTGGAGGTGTCGGGCCAATTCGATCACGATGAGGAAGGCAAGCCCACCGGTGGCAACGACTTTGACGCACAGTGCAAACAAACGTTCAAGAACATTGATAAGCGTCTGGCGGAAATTGGTGCTTCTCGCAACCAGATCGTCTACACGGAGGTGCTTGTGGTCAACATTCGCGACAACATCGACAAGTTCGACGCTGCACACAAGCAGTTCTTCGGCTCAAACCGTCCAGCAAGTACTACCTGGGGTGTCACGGAGCTTGGCCAACCGCACATGCTGATCGAGGTCAAGATCACTGTCCGTCTGGACCTGCCGGCAACTCCAAAGACGTTCTCTCACGGACTGCCGTGGGAGGACGCATTCGGCTACAACCAGGTGGTCGTTGCCGGAGAGACTGCGTGGATTTCCGGTCAGTTCGGCCACGATGCTGAAGGAAACCCGGTCGGCGAAGTCGACTTCGAGAAGCAGTGCGAGGCTGCGTTCGCCAATCTGGACAAGTGTCTTGCGGCGATCGGGGCTACGCGTAGCCAGATTGTGCACGCCGGCTCCATGGTCGTGGATATGCCAGCGAATGGTGGTAAACTCAGTGCTGCACACAAGAAGTACTTCAGTGGGTGTCCACCGGTGAGCACGGTCTGGGGCGTCGCGGGTCTCTACTCGCCCTTCATGATGATCGAGATCAGCGCCATCGTGCGTCTTGACTTACCCAAGGCATAACTCGACGATATGTGAGTTTGTGTCTCCATGAGCTATGCACTTTGGATACGATAAGTAGCACTTAACAAGTACTAAAGGGTTGAACATGCACGTTAGTTGTGGGGTTATGATAAAGAGTTCTGTTTCGCATCTCCTATGCGGTAATTAGGTCAGTAGCTGTGGCAGCTTCTCCACATCAATCATCATAGTTGCCTTGTCACCGTAGTTTCGGATGATAGTGAAGGCTTCGTGCGGCGCGAAGTCCGCCACGAAATCATTCAGAAACGATGCTAACTCCTCGACGTCCAACTGGTTCTTTTGCTGTTGAAGCTGGTTGAGACTCGAGAGCAATGTTGACTTATCCGCTTGGTCACGCACTTTTCGGAGCACGGCAAGCTTGTCGGATCGTGGGAACTTGGCTGAACGAGCCTCCATGTACTTGGCGCTGTACTCGTCCATCTCGAAAAGCGCAAACGTACGGCCTACTATCCGGACCCGAGCTCCAACGTAAAAGTCATCTATACCGATCCACGAGGCACGACTATCGGTCATCACAACAGATCCGTCCGGTCGTGTACGTTTAATACGGGTGCGCTCGAGGAACTTGCCTCCCACAATACCCGAGTTGCGCTGGATGAACTCGATAATCGACACACTTTGATCGGACACGATGACGGAAATGACAAAGCGACGTGCCACATCTTCAGGTTTATCCGTCTCGAAACGTGCACGGAAGCGCAAAACTTCCGTCGTATCTAGCGATTCAATGCTCTTGAGTGGTGCTTTCGGTAGCAAATGGTAGCAAGACTGCAGCGAATCCTCCTCGGAGCCCAACCCATCGTGCACTGGTGGTGTGAACACGTATGGAGGAGCAGCCTCTTTCTTTACTGTGATGGCTGGAGCGAGACGCATGTTGTGTGCTTGGTACCATGATCTCGTGGATTCGTCAGCATCCAGCAAGAGAATACGGCGGCTGTAGATCTGCAAGTACTCGCCAATAGCTAGATCCTCCCACGAATAATAGTTGTGCTGCGCCACCGGAGTAACGTCTTCGCCATCAACTCCCTCCTCACATACAGCAGCACACGCTTGGCGTTCTGGGTCCTTCGATAGTTTTGCTCTATTAAGCAGCTTCGGGAACGGGTCACAACCCGAGTTGCGCTCGTACGACTCGAGAATCTCGATAGTGTTATCTGCCAGGAAGAAGTGCAACGTGTAGCGATGACAAATACCATAGAGTTTCTCCGTGTCGTCCCAAATAGCAAAGAATCGCAGAACTTCGCGGTCGTGTGCCAGAAAGCGGCGTAAATTGTCGCTAGGACGCGCAAACTTGCCTAACGAAGCCTCCATGAAGTCTTTCATCGGATATTTCTTCTTGCCATAGTGTGCATCCGGGTCTTGACCAGTTTCACGAGCCATATGCGCTTGACGTATCACTGTGTATGGATCACGAGGGATGGCTTCGTCTGGTGGCACGTAGACATCATGCGAAACGAGGTAATTGCGAGTGAACTCATCCGCCGAGAAGAGATGGAACGTTCGGCCGTAAAAGGTAAGCTCTTCACCCACGTTCAGGTGGTGCATTGCGAAGAACTGCATGTTCCCACGATCATCGCTCTCAGGCATCGGGATGCGGTGTCGCTTGACGAAGTTGCCCTGTAAGATGCCGCTGTTCTCGACCTTTGGCTCCGTGATTTGCAACGTGTCATCTTCGAGGTAGTACAGCACTTCGCAACGACGAACTCGGTAGTTTTCGAGGTTGCTCTCATGAACAGCTTCAAGGAAATAGGCTTCAAAACGGAGCACTTTCTTGTCATTGGCAATGAACTTCGGGTTGAAAGGACGAGTAGCCAGTACTACCGAAGGATCCAGTAGTTCTGTGCCTCCCGTGTCGCCTTGGCGCTCCAGTTCTCGGATGTAGAATGAGGCGGACTTTGCGTTACCCAAAGCATGACCACGGTTCTTTGGTGCGGTGTCTCCATGTCTCCGAAAGATCATCGGCACCACCTTCTGCTTCTCTAGAATGGCTGGACTCGGCATATTTATCTCCTTTAGCTGGACAGGTTTCAGCTACAGCTTCAGCACTGTCGAAGTTTTACACAAATGGACTTGTGCTTCTCACACTCTTTAGATAAATTTAAACTAGAACATCAAATACATGTAGTAACCTCCACATTTTGGCCTATTTTCGACTAACATTGAAGAGTGATGGTCTGACTTCAACTCTTCGGTAAAGTCCGATATGGTGTACCGTACATAACAAGAGCAAAGTTCTTGTGGTGGACTCAGACCACTGGCTGGCACACAGGGCAGCTTCTCTACTAAGGAATCCTCCCCGACGCGTACGATGGCTGAGACGACCCCCACGGTGATTCCTGGCGAGGAGACGACGCAGGCCCAAGAGATTCTGCACTTGCAATGCCGTTTCTATGAGCAGAAGTTCCCTGAGATTGATGAGCTGGTCATGGTGAACGTGCGCTCCATCGCTGAAATGGGCGCCTATGTGTCCCTCCTCGAGTACAACAACATCGAGGGTATGATCCTTCTGTCCGAGCTGTCCCGACGTCGTATCCGCTCCATCAACAAGCTCATCCGTGTGGGCAAGAACGAGGTGGTTATGGTGCTGCGTGTGGACAAGGAGAAGGGCTACATCGATCTGTCGAAGCGCCGAGTGTCCCCCGAGGACATTGCCAAGTGTGAGGAGCGCTACAACAAGGCTAAGACGGTGCACGGTGTGCTGCGTCAAGTGGCCCAGGAAAACCACCTGGAGATTGAGGACCTATACTCGAAGGTGGCCTGGCCGCTTTACAAGAAATTCAAGATCGAAACCGTCAGTGAGGACGAGAAGAAGGTCGAGTATGTGCACTGCTACGATGTCTTCAAGATGGGCATTACAGATGACGCAGTCTTTGAAGGTTTGGACATCACGCCTGAGATCCTCACGGCGCTCAAGGCACAGATCCGTCGCCGACTAACCCCTCAGCCTATTAAGATCCGTGCGGACATTGAGGTCACTTGTTTTACGTACGAGGGCATTGAGGCCATTCGTTCGGCCCTGCAGGCTGCTCAGAACATTGGCACGGAGGACGTTCCGGTGAAGGTGAAGCTCATTGCGCCGCCCATGTACGTCATGACTACGAGCACACTGGACAAGCAAAAGGGTATCCAGAAGCTTCAGGAAGCCATCGAGGCCGTTCGGGAGCACATCACTGCCAAGAAGGGCACTATGTCTGTTAAGATGGAGCCGAAGGTGGTGAGCGTGAACGAAGAGAAGGAGTTCCTGCAGATGATTGAGAAGCTCGAGAATGAAAGCCGTATGGTGGACGGCGACGCCCCGGAAGATTAGACAGGCACAGTGCAGACAGGTTAAGCAAGCACCGATGACACGCTGGTCGACGATGCCGGATGCGACGTTTCAAGCTTGGCGACTACGAGTGTTTCAGGCTTCCTGACGTGCACTTCTTGATATCTAGCGTGACTACCCACTTTCGACTCGAAGGCTGGTTGATCTGTAATCGATTAGAAAGGAGCGCTATGCATGCAACGCAATATAGCTGAATGCACTGCGATCCTTGATGGTGGTGAGTTCGTTGCTTTACCGTATACATCCCGTGGTCTCCCTCGTCAGAGTATCGTTTTTGCATTAACCCATATCGATCACCAGAGCACATACATTATCTCGGAAGTCTGTCCCTCGATAGCTTCAAAATGCCCTCGTTTACAAGGTTGATTCCTCGGTTATACGCATCCGCTTGTACTCATTGTACTTCTTCGACGAGCCTCGAACCTATTAACGCCAACACCGAAACGTGTTAGAACAAAATGTTGACAATGGGACAAGCCAAGCTGCATACCAAGTCGGCAGGATATTTCCTGGCGTTCTTGGCAATCTTGTCGTTGAGAGCAGCAGGCAGATTGACGTCACATTTGTCCGCAAGCCGGACTAAGTAGATCAGCACATCACTAATCTCTTCACCTAGATGCTCCTTGTCTCGAGCAGACCAATCTGGGATCACATCACAACAACGACTGTAAATCCTAGCACGTCATTCAGTTGAGCTCAAAGATCGATGCAAACCTGCAGTGTTCTGGACCTCGCCCTTCCATTGGAAAATCTCGCACAACTCTCCTACTTCGCCATTAAGTGCCAGTAGCAAATTGCGAGGAGTGTGAAACTAGTGTTGACAATTCAAGCAACAGATATATCAGTACGGATAGAATGGATCTGAATAGCAGAAGAGAGCCTTACCTGATTCCAGTCGCGCTCATCAGCAAAATCCGCAATACGCTTGCGAAGCGATTCGAGAGTCATCGTCTCCTCAAATTTAGAGGGTGCTTGATCACCATTAGATGTGGTGGACAGAATATGGTTGCTAGAAGCAGTTGCAACATCCGTAGTCGTCGTCTGGGCAACAGAGGATCCAGGAAACACATCCTCTGTCATTTGGCTGTCAATGGATTCATCCAAAAGTTCGCTTTCGTGGCCCTCCGCACTTAAAATGTCCGCAGCATCAACCGATTGGGCTTGTGCTTGAGAGTGATTATGCTGTGATTGAAGCACTTCCTCCTGAGCCTTCAGCAGCGCTTGGGTTTGTACATACTGATATGCCTGCGATTGAGCGTCCGCTTGTGCCTGTGCCTCAGCCTGAGCTTGAACGTGAGCAGCGTGTGCTTGGGCCTCAGCTTCAGCCAACTGTTCCCTCATCTGTCTCTCATAAGCAGCCTGAGCCGCCTCGGCAGCATTTTCGGACGCTAGAACATGTTCCATTTGATTGACATGAGTATTCGGATCCTGCTGGTCTGTGGACGCTACGTCATTAGCGACATTGTGGGGCGCCAACTCGTAGTCCGACTCGTGCAGTGTACCACTCATCATCTTCATCGAGTCTGGACCAATGGGGTGATTATGCTTGTCATGTGTCCGCACCTTGACACGGTATGTGGGGCCGTATTCCACTGCGGAGGCGTAGATGTGAAAGGGACAACCAATGTCACGCAGCTTGTGGCGCATCCTCTTTCCGCTGCCACGTGAGCGGAACTTAATACCATGTGTACACTTAAACGTCTTGGATAGGAACTCAGCGATGTTCTTGCGGTCGTGCTTGCCTTTGGACACTGTGCGGTTGTAGACTTCAAAAGTGAGGGACGAACGCTTGCGGATAGGGTGGTACGCCGCCGTGGCGCGCGCGATAGCGGCGTCAAATGCAGCCCAGTCGTCGTAGAACTCATCGAACAGCGGGTGGTCAGCAGCTGCAGTGTCCACGTCGGGTGTCACGATCTCCTCCGTCGCTGGGGCATCCGCTTTCATCTCCATCGACTTGTTCAGCAGATAAATTATGCCGCGGATGGTTCTGAGGAAATCTGAGTAAACGACTCAGACGTCATCAGAATCTATTTAAAGTTCATTAAGGCTTACGACTTTAAAGGTAAAACATTCACTCTGATTCCGCATTGACGTATTGCACTTGCCAATCGGCATGTATGGAGCTCCACTGGACGACCGCGGACGGCTGCAGGAGACGCTACAGCGCCTGCAACATGAGAAGGGAGAGTCGGACGGCATGCTGAGCATCCTGAAGTCCAAGCTACACGAGGCGGAGGAGGATATCTTCGACCTGCGCTCGAGCATGGCGATGTTCGAGGCGGAGACCAAGTACGAGAGCGACAAAAAGGAGCGCGAGATGAAGAAGCAGCTTTCTGCGTTCGAATCGAAGCTGGCGCTGATGTCGCAAAAGCTGATGAATGCGGAGCGCGTCAAGCTACGCGCTATCAAGGAGGTGGAGGAGTTGCAGCAGAAGAGCGTGATCGAAGGCAAGCGGCGCGACGCGGAGCGCAGACTCATGGCTACCAATCGCCGTAAAGCTGCTGCTAGTCAGTCCATGCTGGCGTCGCAATTATCACAGTCCCAGCAGGCACAAATTGCGAGATCGCCAACCATTCCCATGGTGGAGACCGCAGTTCAGACGGATATGAAGCTCCAAGAGGAGAACAGTGGAGACTTGAAGGAGGAAAACGCCAAAGTTGTGGCTTATTTATTGGCAGGAAATTCCAGAGATTTACTGACGCTGTTAAACGGCACAGTGGCTGTTGATCCCGAGGAATATATGATGCCGAACCCAGATGCTGACCGTACTCAACCACCACACAACTCGACGCCGTCACAATTTGGTGCAGGATCGTCGAGTAATTCAACGAGTGAGTCGATGCCACAATCAGGAAGTGGAGTTCCGTTGTCGCAAAGTGTATTTTCACAGCTCGCCGGAATGGCGTCGGCTCAAGCGCATGCATCGCTACGCAGTGTGAGGGGTACAACTGTTGGGCAGAATACACTTACGACGGAACGGGCACGAGAGTTATATGATGCGCTGGGGAAAATGCTGGCTGGAGATGCTTCTGCTGTTGTGCTTGTGCCTGTTCTGGTCGCGTACCTGGTGGCACCGACTGATCTCGAGTGGACCGTGATTTGCGGTGTTCTGCGTGTCATGTACTCGTTAGCGCATTATGATACGCATTTCCAGCGCTTCTTGTTAGGCTCTTTACCTTCTGAAGAGTCTTCATCACAGACGACAAGTCTCCACAAGAATGCGGAAAATATGGCGCATCCGCAAATTTTGTTGCCGAGGTTACGCTTCACCTCCTTGGATGACTACTTGTCAGCTTGCTCAGATTATGACTCTGTGGCACAAAGCGATCTACACCAACTATCAGCAATAGAAGCTGCCTCAGAGCAGCGTCATCTTCGCTTCAAGCTGATGGGTGCTCTCTGTCATGTTATAAAGAATAACTTTAAGGAGCCCGCTGTTGTGAAGGACGGGTTACGCGTGCTGTTGCTCTGGGTCAACCTCGGACTTACGCATAGGCCCGTGAAAAGTGCCGACTTCAAACCTTTGCTGGCAAGTAACGTTATCCCAGCTATTTTATTAGCGCCGAAGGGGATTCCTGCCATCAAGACCCAAGCACTTCAGCTACTTTCTCAACTTCTACGAGTTCCAGAGATGTTTACTGCAATGGAGGCGGAGTCCAAAAAATCGTTGCTATTCAACCGCTGCGCAAAAATGCTAGTGCACGAGGGGGATCTCTCTGCTGATGAGGCCAAGCAGTTGCGGATACTTCGACACCAGATTGTGAAGCTGTTGCTTTCTATCGCCACGTTATTCCCATCCGAAGGAATTCGCTTCGTGCTCGAAAGCACGCATGGTCTCCCTAGTGACTCAGATGGGTATCGGTCAGTTATTTATTATTTGGCGCAGCTACTGCATCAGGAGACATTTGATGCGCGAACAGCAAGTACTGGTGGAGAAATCTGCGTTTCAAAGGGGCCGTTGAACCACCAGTTTCGGGCGGATCTCATCCAAGATTCATTTACTCTACTTGAGCTGCTTTCACGCTATGTGGATCTACGCAACGAATTGGGCGGCGATGATCATGTGCAATCGTTTCTCGAAGTTTTGAGCTTTCTAAGCAACGACCATTGTGATAACGGTGCCCGAAACGACTCGATCGCAGCATCTGCCCGTGCCATGCTGGTCATGATGAACTTATCTAGCCAGTGAAGGCTGGTAAATTTGACCGGTGCGATCAGATAGACGTCTCTTGGAGTTAGCAACGTTGTATTACATAGTGATGGATGCGAAGGTGCTCGCAAGCGCGTTTCGCAGAATGGAATATGAAACTATCATCCATATCCATAGAGCTTTCTGTTTCGCGTCACTTTCTGTCGTCGGACGTCAACGGTTCCAGCGATCTCTCAACAGTGGCATTTCCGGAATCGAAGCAGTGAAGGAAGATCTTGGCACCGGAAGGCGGACGAGCAAGAGAATGGGGTTTGCAGTTGTAAGCACGCTCCTGTTCTTAACTGGACTGTGCGGGCAGATCGTGCTCGCATCCGACAACAGTAAGCTTGCTTCGTTCACTATGTTGGATTCTGGAAGCTAACCGTTGTGCGAATATAGCTTGCTTTGAACTGCCGATCGTGATCGTGTCACCGACAAAGGTGAAGTTGCCAACCGAGACCTGTAATCAGCCTCGCCTGCCTGCGCCTGACTGCATGAGGGATTCTGTTGAAGCCAACATTGAAGTTATTGACAACCCAAATGGCACTCTCAACTGCCTCAATGGGAATCGGACCGCGGTTTATCCAGGAAGTGTTCACTACCGCGGACAATCCAGCCTCCACTTCGCGAAACACCAGATAGCTGTTGATCTGAACGAAGATGGAGAGCTGCTTGGATTTCCTGCTGACCGGACCTTTGTGCTGAATGGCCCTACGGTTGATGCCACCTTGATGCGAAATCACCTAGCTCACTGGATGTTCCGAGGCACGGATCGCTATTCACCCCGAACCCGACACATTGTTGTTTTTGTTCGTGACCAGTTGGATGCCGAAGATTGGAGTCCAAGATATCGTGGTATTTATCTGGCCTTGGAAAAGATTGCTTATACTCCAAACCGTGTCGGATTGGCACAGCTAAATGGTGCTTGCCAGACGAAGGAAGAACTCTCTGGGGGTTGGGCCTGGCAAAACAATCCACTCGGCTACGGCGATTACTCCCCCAATGTCCTACTGAATGAAGCGACTGGGCTTTTTGGTGCTGGCGCGAGGCCAATACTGACGTTTCCGGAACCGAAAGTTATAACCCAGACAATGCGCGATTATTTCATATCGCCCGAAACTGGACCACTTCCTCGACTGTATCAATATCTCTACGACAACATGACGCACCCTGATGGGCTCGAAGAGCATATTGACATCGGGTCTTTCGTCGACTACTTCTTGCATTCGGAACTATCGGAGAATTCTGACGCGTATCGCCGCAGTACATACTTTTTCAAGGACCGCAACCAACCGATCAACGCTGGTCCTGTCTGGGATTTCAATTTGGCCTACGGAAAAGGTGGTTCTAAAACCACTTGGATGTACACGATTCACACGTTCTGGAAGCGTATCGCGTGCAATTACAAGTTTGCATCCCTTGTTCAACAGCGTTGGGTGCAATTGCGATCAACAACGTGGAGCGATGATTCCATTAAGTCGTTCATTCTTACAAGCACAGAGCCGATTCGTCGTCAGTTAAAGAAATGCGTCGGGTGGAAGAGCGATAACCTGCAGTGCGCAAATGTCAACGTGAAGAAAACCATGGGTAGCTATGATGAGGAGGTTAATGACTTGATCAATGCCGTGATCGGACGGGCGCTTTGGATGGATTCAAGTGTACCTGGATTTTACAAAACGCTGAACCGTGATATTTGTGTGGGAGCTGGGGAAATTCCCGCCTACAATTGCGCTGCGGATGGCAACGACAAGGGATGTTTAGGAAATCCCAGCAACTACATTAACGCTGTTGAGTTTCCCAAACCGCGCAAGCCAACGCCTGCAAAGGCTTGCGGTGCATCGAAGCTTCTCAGCACCAACGTTGAGAGCCCATCAATTGACCCATGCTGGCTGTCAGCCGGAGTTTACATGTCCGATGGTTCGATTACCCCATTTTGCTCAGGCTACGGATTTTGCCCCGAAGGTCCCGGAGCGAAGTGCACATGCAAGAACGGTCACTCTGCGCCGACTTGTGCGCGTGAAGACGATGCTATCGTGCCTCGCGGTGGGCCAATCGAAGATGGCGTGATGGTGCTGAATAGGCCGTTGAATCCTGGTCAAAGTGTCAGCGCATATTTGCGCTACCCTTTGTTTTTCCTGTGTGCTCTGTCAGCAATGGTATTGGGAGTTGTCCTGGCAGCTCGTCAACATCGCCGCCGCCAACACTATGTTGAGCTGCTCCGTGTGGGTTCGCGATCGCCTCCAGGCTCTTATGATGCACCTGCGCTTATCTACGGAACTTCGTAAGCAGTCTACCAAGTAATTGGCGCATTATTTCCCTTTTACCTAACTCGCAATATCTTCACAACGTAAGGTTCAATGATTCTGTAGGCCTTATCCTCGCCTCAACTTCATCTAAGCAGTCTGTTCCTGTGTTTGTTTCTGGCGAGGGCGTTCCACGAGCTGCTTGTCCTGGATCTCAAAGATACTTGAGAAGCACGGAGTGATCTCGTCCTCGTGGTGCGTTATCAGCACCATGTGTGTACGTTGTGCAGCGTGTTGACCAATTGCCTCAATCACTCGAAGTACATGAGCTCGGTTGAACGGGTCCAGTCCGTGCGTGATCTCATCCAGAATCAACAGCCTCGGCTGTGCAGCCAGCGCTCGAGCAATCAACACGAGTTTCTGCTCACCCTGAGAGAGCTCTGAGAGAGTGCGGGTCTTCACTGCATCTGGTAGATCAAGCAAGCTCATGGAAAGTTGGGCCACTTCTGGACTCTCCGCGTTGCTCTCAATAAGGCTAAAGGCCGTTTGTGTTTCTGCACCTTCCGCCTGAAGACTTTTGTGCAAGAGCTGGATGTGTTGGTCCGTCGAGATAGCTTCGAGTCGCGGCTTTAAGTGGGTAGTAGCGTTCGAGCCAGAGGATCGTACTTCGTCCCCGACAACGAAGACTTCACCTTCTGTAAGACCATGTCCTGGAGTCTGCATCAGCACTCGCATGAGAGAGCTCTTACCTGAGCCGTTGGGCCCAAGTAAAACCCAGTGCTCGTGAGTTTGACGGACAAAATCGACATCTTTGAGTAAAATTCTCTTGTGGTCGTACGAAATCGACACGCCATTCAACTGGACCGCGGGTGTATCCGCTTCAACTTGTTCTCCGTCCTGGCAGTTGAAAAGCTGTTTGACCAGGGATGCAAGTTCCGCGTCTTCCATTCTAACTCGCTTTCCGTACTCCTCATCGTAGAACGCCTGCAGACGCTGCATCATGGCCTTGTTGCGAGCGTCATCTTCCTTGTCTTCAGGCCAAGCCACGACCTCGAATCCATCGTCATTTTCCTCACCCTGCTTCAAAAGCACTGTGTGCGAGAAGATCTCCGGGAAAACCTGCTCCAGCCTGTTGGCGACTAGAAGAACTTGCGTCTTGTAGGCAAACGCTTCGTGTTTGGCGCCTGTGGTCTCCACCAACAGCCTCGTAAAGCCTCTCGTCAACTGCCCAAGCATCCACTGTAGCTGCCTCCTTGCCTTAACGTCCAACCCATCAAACGGTTGATCCAGAATCAACACCGACGCTCTTGGTGTCTCCAACAGAGCCACTGCAAGCAGAAGCTTCCTCATTTCCCCCGTGGACAAGTGACGTACTCGCTGTTCCCACACAGGGTACAGTCCGAGCCGCACAATGAGGTCTCTGGCTGTAGGTGACCCAATCCCACCGAGCACGTCGGCCACCACTCGGTGGCCATTCTCCGCTACAAATTCTCGATGAGCATCGAGACTGAGACTTGCTAGACGGCAGGAGGCCGGCAGTTCTCCCTTGGCTTGCTGTGTCTTAACATGATCCTGCAACTTCGCCAGGAACTGGGTCTTCCCGCTGCCATTAAGCCCCACAAAGCAGTGCACATCGTCCGGCTGCAATTGATACTTAGGAGATAATGTGATCACGGACTCTGAAGCAGCAACAGCCTTCGGACGTCGTGGTGCAGCGCCGTTGCCCAGTAATGTACTGAACGGCCGTGTCACAATCGGGGTTTCTTGAATAACTCGGCTTCCAGACAGCGCTGAGCGACGCAACAACGTTCCAGAGGTGTGTTTGACACTTGATAACAAGACCCTGTGCGCAGATACTCGATTCCATTGCTGTGGGGCGTACAATGAACGCCGCAACGCAGCACTCGACACTCGGAACGCCATTGTTAAATCTCGTAGTTAAAGGGTTAACCCTGTCACGAGACGCAACTTTATCGCAACTATTTAACACCCTTTAAGTTGCTCTTCACCCAATACAAATCCCAACTGAAATCATTTCGCTGCACGTCCATTGCCAGCCCCACATTCAACAAGTGTCAACCATGGCAGCACGTGTAGTCAAGTCCTTCATCAACGGCAAGTATGTGGCGCCCCAGGCCTCCGCGCAGAGCTTCACCCTGCTAAATGCGACGACTCGCAAGCCCGAAACCTCCTTCACCGCTGCAGACAAAGCGCAGGTGGACGAAGCCGTCGGAGCCGCTCGATCCGCCCAACAACACTGGAAACGTCTGAGCCCTGCCGAACGCGGCTCCATCCTCCGCAAGGCCGCGGATATCCTGACAGCCAATACGGAAGAGATCGCAACGCTGGAAACCATCGACACGGGGCGTCCCATCGCGGAAACGACCGTCACTGATGTGCTGAGTGCTACGGACTGTCTGAACTACTACGGCGGTGTCAGTCCGTCTGTGGGCGGACAGCACTTGGAGCTCACGGGAGGCAGCTGGGCCTACACTAAGAGAGAACCTCTAGGAGTTACTGCAGGTATTGGAGCTTGGAACTACCCGTTGCAAAGTGCAGCGTGGAAGTCTGCACCGGCTTTGGCTTTCGGAAACTCCATGGTGTTTAAACCCTCGGAAGAAACGCCACTTACAGCTCTGAAATTGGCTGAGGCGTATCTGGAAGCGGGTGTCCCGGAAGGAGTCTTTAACGTGGTGTTGGGGGCTGGAGAGACTGGACAAGCTCTCGTGGAGCACCAGGATATCGCCAAAGTCTCGTTTACTGGATCTCTAGGCACTGGAAGGAACGTCTATGCTGGAGCAGCCAAGGACTTGAAGAAAGTGACTATGGAACTGGGAGGCAAGAGTCCCTTGATTGTCTTTGACGACGCAGATATCGAACAAGCGGTGGCTGGAGCTATGATGGGCAACTGGTACTCGTCTGGCCAAGTGTGCTCCAACGGCACGAGGGTTTTCGTGCAGAGAAAGATCTTCGACAAGTTCGTGCAGCGCGTACATGAACGCACACTGAAACTGCGTATCGGAGACCCGCTGGACCCCTCGACGGACATTGGACCTATGATCCACGAGAAGCACATGAAGCTGGTGCAGAGTTACATCGAGAAGGGAGTGGCTGAAGGCGCCGACTTACTTAAGGGAGGAGGTGAACGCATCATGCCGTCGGAAACGACCAAGGACGGCTTCTTCCTGACTCCGGCCATCTTCGTTAACTGCAAAGACGACATGACTATTGTTCGTGAGGAGATCTTCGGTATGGTCATGTGCATCCTCCCGTTCGACACGGAGGAAGAGGTGCTGGCTCGTGCGAATGACACCATGTTCGGTCTCTCGGCTGGTGTCTTCACGAAGGACATCACTCGTGCTCACCGTATGATCGGCGATCTACAGGCGGGTACAACGTGGATCAACAACTACAACCTCGCTCCGGTGGAGACCCCGTGGGGTGGCTACAAGAAGTCTGGAGTTGGTCGTGAGAACGGACTGGCTGGCATTGAGTCGTGGACGCAGCTCAAGTCGGTGTACGTCGAGATGAACGAGGTCTGGTGCCCCTACGCCAAGTAAGTCGAAACATTTGGGCTGCTAAATGCTGAAAAGGTGTTGGAATCTGCGTTGTTTGTCTTTTATGATCATGTAGATATCCTAGAATGTGTACTCAGTGATGTCGGCGGCTTCTTCTCGCCGCATTTGACTGTTTTTACCTGTATGCGAAGGTGAAACTTGTGTCTTTGGGCCGCTACTACCGCTAAACGCAAGAGCCAGGAAGTCCACATTGCCACAACTGCTAGTACCTGGATACGGCGGTGGAGGAGGTAGTGGAGAGGGATCTACTGGCTCGTCAAAGTCAGGGGCCGATGGAGGGTAGAACGAGCCCACAGGAGACAGCAGGCAGGTCACATTGGACAGTTGAGATTGAGGTGGAATCGGCGCTGCTTTGGGCGAATTCATCTCGACGTTAACCACCGCCTTAGCAGGAATCAGTAACGACGCAGAAATGCTCGTTCCCGCAGTAGTTTTCACGTCGGGGGAGAGTGAAATGTGGCCAACGCACATTTCACAGAACGAGGCGGTCATCGGGTTCATGTACGTGCATTGACCGCAGCTCCAGCTTCCAGTCGTGTCGCTAGGATCCAGTTGCGTTGGTTGCCCGATTTCCACAGCGTACGACGTTTGATCTTGGTCTTCAACGGCGCTGTCCTCTTCGATCGCGTGGGCTTCAACAGCTTCAGACTCATCTTGACACTGTGCGGTTCCTTGCAAACTCAGTAACGCAGTAGCTGCTGCTCCACTATCGTAGCGGCTGTGCTCTTCTGTATTGCTGTAGTTGTAGTAGTTTTCCTGGTAAGTTGTCGCCAAGCTCTCGTCATAGGAAGGTGGGGCGTAGTCTGTCTGGTAGTACGGAGTAGAGTAGTAATCTTGTTCAGTCTCCGTCGTAGTCTCGGTCCAGTCCTGACTCGTGGTTTCACTTCCTGGTGTAAGTGAAGGGCGTACTGCAGCGTAGTATTCTTCGTAGCCGTAGCTCGATACTACCTCGTGGTGAACTGTTTGGTCCAGAACTTGTTGAATTGCAAGTTTCAATCGACCAGGAACCTCCAATCTATCAGAGAAATGATGAGAAATAGCGCTCATTACAGTCTCAACAGCTCGAAACGTACGCTTGCCACTCCGTCGTTTCTTGCCTTGCACTTCTCAGATCTCCAGCCGTCTGGAACCAATGCTTACTACACCATCACGAACGTTCAGTAGAGTTCATTGTGCCTTTTTCCAACCAGAAACGTACTTGACGAGGTAGTCACAGATCTTCTGGAGTTGTTCGTGGCTCGGAGCTTTGCCCACGTGCTCTGCAGCCATCCAAACGACTGAATCCGTGGGCGTCTCGTCGGTCACAGCCCATGAGCTCATTTGTGAGTTTTCAAGAAATGAACTTACACAATTGTCCACTCCTGCTATGAATAGGGAAACAGAGAACCAATCCTTAACCAATGCAAACGAGGAAGATCCTTCATAGAGACGATGTCATGTCCGTACTACCCGAATATCCAGCAGAAGAGTCATTTGCCTTCCATTTCGATGCCTTTGACCATCCAGAGATGAACGTCCAACCCTGAAAATCCCTTCCATCAACTTCTCTTGTCCCTGGGATGGAGTTCCTTCATTGTCCAATTTGCTTCCGAGTGAGCACTTCAAACACCTTCCCGAAGGATCAAAACTACTTGAATATGAGTACCGAAAACGAATCTACCGCTGCTGGCAGTCGAGTAGCCCTACGTGGTGTTGAACGGATGGCCACTGCAGTCGACGGGGTGTCAACCAAGATCGCACACGTTATGGTAGTACGAGGAGACACGACGACACAAGTCGAATTTCTACCGACGGCTGTGATGAACGCCTTCAATCTACATCCTCGGATGCGAGCGCTTGAGCTCCAAGACCAATTGTTCACGGCAGAGATCCAATCCCCAGTTACACTGGCAACACTGGACAAGCTATTGACCGTCCGGATGTTGACCCCTGCAGACTACGGGGACGGTAGTCCTACAAGCTGGCAGACGTTCGTGGAACAGGAATGTGCTCAAGGTTTCGATCGATACTACCAACTACCGTTCTACCTCTGTGTCTGGGTGGCTAAACGCAAGGACACGGCTCGGTTCATGCTTTTCTCGGACCAATACATGTCCGACGGGTTTTCGGGGGCGGTAGTGCTCAACTGCATCCTCGAACAAGTGTCGACACTCGCGAGGGAGAACCAAAGTCCAATAATGAACGAGTTCGTACTACGCCCTTCACTCTACCGTATGTGGCTGGGTAAACTCACCTGGGCTAAACCTGTGCTGAAAGGGACCAACGCCATCTTCGGACGTCGTATCTTCCGAGGAAACGCACACAAATTCACTCCACTTGTTGCTGCTCGTGGAGACCAAAAGGATCTCTCCGTTCCCCCAGTAGCCAATTCTACCAGAGCTTTATTCGCTGACGGAGAACCCAAGTGTATGCGTGATGCGTTGGCCAAATGCAAGAAGGAAGGGGTAACTCTCAATGGTGTAGTCGTTGTCGTCGCTCTACTCGCGTTCTACCGTGAACGTAGTGGCAAAGAGCAACGTGGACGGTTCAATCCCTTCCGGATCGTCATGGACGTCGACTGTAACATGAGGCGTCAAGTACAACATCCTGCTGAAGAAGATCAAGTGGGGATGTACACGGCCACTACCGACCTGGATTGGCTCAATTCCGAAGGGGTCGACATGTTAACAACGAGTTTCTGGGATTTAGCTGGTCGTGCCAGTCGGGAGATCGAAGCGAACCTCAACAACACAATGACAATGGCTCTACCAACGATCACAGCCGACCAGAAACTCAACGCTCAAATGGATCCGTCTTTCCTCAAGAAAATCCGAGTTGCTCACTCCATCACAGCTGATGTGGGAGTGGCTGAATTGATCCAGTATCCCTTCGAGAAACATCACGCGTTGACTGTAAGCTGCGATACGGAGAGTCAACGTGGGCTTTTGAAGACTCGTCAAGTGATGAGTGAGAGCGATTTGATCTGCTCGTGGCGTCTGGAAAGCTCCAATTCGACTCCCCACAACGTTTTATCGGTTGAGACTCTGCACGTGTTCAAGGCACAGCCACATCTCGCTCCGTCCGCTACTTTTTCCGTCTCCTCAGTGAATTCGTTCGGATATTCCATGGCACACAAAGTGGAGGATGAAATGGGCAACAAGTTGTTCACGGCGTTCGTGCTGCTTTGTGAGAGTTTGGGGAGCATTGGGGAGAATGAAAACCTCACGGAGGTTCTTGCACGTCTGAACGAGTAAGACGGTACTTGCTTCATCCGTGACGTTAACTATAATTCACTGTTGCATTACGTCTCTACTGCTTGAGTTCTGTAGTCCAGATGAGTGGTGCGTCGCACACCACTTCCACTTTTTCACACGCGTCGTCCACGTGGTTGGAGCTGCTCACGAGTCCTCCGAAACGTGTTTCCATGCCGGGACTCAGGTTCCACTTGAGTCCGGAGGTCGTCACGTGTTTACACTCTCCAGCGATCGGGATGAGCCCGCACGTGCGTGTTTCAAAGTGGAAATTGGGGGAGATGACATGTCGGACTTGAGGCTCCAGCAGTCTGGCCGTCGTCTCGTCCGACAGCAGCACCAACTGCTGGAACTTGTCCTTCCACCGAAACAGAGCGTTGATACTCTGCATCTCCTGGTCGAAGCGACCTCCCATGGCTCCAAAGATCATCACAGAGAACTTGTCATCGCCCTCCTGTTCCTGGTAGATGAGCTCTAGACATTTGTCCAGGTCGTTCGAGTTCTGATCCGGATCCTGCAGTACAGTCGTTCCTTTTTCTGTGAAAAACGCCCGAACGTCGGGTCGAAGCGAGTCCAGATCGCCCTTAATGAACTTCGGAGCCACTCGGTCCTGCACCTCAAGCGTCACACTGCGGTCGTACAGTCGGTTGGCTCCTCCGTCAGCGCAGACAGTGAGATCCGCACTACTCCACATGTTCCAGAAGAGCTCAGGACCAGTTAACCCCACGCCAGTCTCAGCCACTTGCCACGACTCGAACGTCGCATTAAGCAGCAGCACAGCGAGGCGAGGAACGGACTTGGGAGACGACCAGAAGGCGCTCGAGTGGTGCTGCATTGGCAGATCCATTAGGAATTGTGTCAAATGTAGTCGAACTTAAACGGAAAATGTAGCCATCTTGTGATGTTGAAGCGACCTTCAGTCGACTTCAACTGCTAGGCTGACCTCGACAGCCTTAAACTCTAGCGCAAGAGCAGGCAACACGTCGTCCGAGGAATCTTCGACAAGTTTGCTGCTCTTTTCGCTTTCATTGGGGCCGTGAACAATGTTTGGGGCTGCTTCATCGATCCTCGATCGTAATGAACTCGCTTCGATGGTGGGGAAAGTTGTGGCCGGACGAGGAAGTGGCGGGTGGACTTCAGACGGATCGCTTTGTAGTTTTCGAGCAGAATCTCACTGGTATGTCGGAAGCAGTGGAAGATGGAGGTGTCTACCCTTCCTCCTTGCCTAACACGATGATATCAGTTCAAAAACAGATAAGGTGAGGAAGTTTTGCTTAAAACTATTTTTTACAATTGAATGTGATCAAATTGGCGTAATTGTGCTGGCCGCGCCTTGCAGATTCTCAACTTCTATCGGAGGTGACAATGACCGCTCAACTTTACGAACAGTTCACGAAAGAGAGGCGGTTGATGCCTGTCGCCTTGAACAACAACCTCAGCTCACCAACAGCAATTCGTCTCCACAGAAGCACTTCAGGCGCTTGACTTTGGGATCCTGCCGTTGTATACTGACAAGCTTTTATTTCGTTATTTTAGCACCTCGACCAGAACCGACGACGAGCTCACGGGATAGAATTTCTTTTTTCGAGTTGAGCACGTCAAGGCTCTCATTACTGAAAAAGTCAAGAACCAAGCAACCAAGCGTTCCAGCGTAACCTGCCATGAAGATCCTCCGGAGTTTGACCTTCCTACTCATTGCAACCGTTGCTCAAGCTGAAAACTCGTCAAAACTACTACGTGGTCCCGATCCAAACTACGATGTCGCTGGCCTCTTCCCCGGACCAGCTGATACCGTTGTCGATACCCCCAGGACAAAAGAGTTCGAGCCTGAGGTTGTCGATGAACCTGTGATCCCTTCTACACTTCTCAACGAGCTTGATGAGAACAGCGTTGAAAGGCTGGTGACTGAGGTGACAACCTACGATGACTACACGTCCGAATACAACCGCCACCTGCGCAGTGTGAATGATCCCGCTTTTCAAGGTCAGATTCAACTCGCTGAGCCCAGACATCCGAAGGAACACATGATCCCTCCGTCGCCTCATGATGATCAGGTGCCAAACCTACGTGGGTGGACCTGAGGCTGAAAAACTCTAGGTGAATATGAGAATCGATTGATGTATTGATGTAGCAGTGAATAATGCAGTAAAAGTTCGTGTCATCCGCGTTATTGGTACTCTACCGTCTCCTGGATTCGAACTCAGATTGGCAGGCTTGTTCGTTAGTGATGGGATCTCCCTCAGCCATGAGAAACGAGTGTGTTGGCGGCACAATGCCATGAAACCGCGTTATCCTCGTGCAAAATAATCATTACAAAGTGGCGTTCGTGGTTGGAAAATGTATACTTAGAAGTACGTAGCACTTGTCCTCACTTTTGAACGTTCGTCCGCACAGATAGCGATGACTGATCGACAACGGATTAAGCTTCGAGGCTTCGAGCGGTTGACAACTCTGGTCGATGGCGTCTCCATGAAGATCGTTCACTCCATGCTGGTCAGTGGGAACCCGACCCCATTGCTTCGCTTCCTCCCGACAGCTCTTTTACAAACGTTCAACACGCACCCTCGCATGCGAGCGCTACAAGTCAAAGATCAAGACTTCACGGCCGAAATCCAAGACTTTCTCTCTCTCGACGACATTAGCGTCAAGAACGTTCTTAGAGTTCAACGTACTACTCAAGACGCTTTCGAGAAGTGGCAACAGTATGCGGAAGACGAATGCAACGTCGGATTCGACCGGTACAACCAACTCCCATTCTCCCTGACGGTGTGGGTGGACGAGAAAGAGGAACAAGCTCGACTCATGCTCTTCTCGGACCACTACATGTCCGATGGGTTCTCCGGCATGGTAGTTTTGAACGGTATCCTAGAACAGGTAGCATCTCTTGCTCGACAGGAGACCTATCATACCCAGGAGTTCTCGTTGCGTCCTTCGTTCTACGATATGTGGTTGTCCAAGAAACCCTTCTCCAAAAGCGTCATGAAAACGGTCATCTCTCTACTAGGGAAAGCGATCTACCGAAGCGAGATGAAAAAGTTCCATCCCGTTCTACCTGCTCGATCCGACCAACACGACTTCGTTGTCCCTCCAGTATCGAACCCAACCTCTGCTACTTTCGCACAAGGAGATCCTCAAGCTATGCGGCAGACTCTTGCCAGGTGTAAGGAAGAGCAAGTCACTTTCGGAGGTGCAGTCGTTTGTTCTACCTTCCTCGCATTCTACCACGCAGCTAAAGACCTCCCAGACTTCGACTCGAGAAAACCGTTCAAGTTAGCGACCGACTTGGACTACAACATGCGTCGACGTGTGCCTCAACCGGTCGAAGAAGACGTCGTCGGTACTTACGTTGCCTTCGCTGACCTCGGGTGTCTCGCTCAAGGTGTGGATTTAGAAACGACCAAATTCTGGGACCTCGCACGCCGAGCGAAGAGTGAAATTGACTCAAAAGTTCGCCAGACGATGCTACTAGCTGCAGTTCCGATTATCCTCGACCAACGCATTAACGCCAAGATCCAACCATCCTTCGCGAAAGCTCTCAATATCCGACACTCGCAAACGTCGGATGCCAATCTGTCCAACATCGGACGATACCCGTTCGCAAAGGAGCATGCGCTGGGTGATTGTGACGTCTTGAGAGTGGAAAGTCTTCACGTTTACAATCCGATTCCTCACTTGGGACCTTCGGCTGTTCTCTGGGTGGCGTCGGTGGACTCTTTCTGCTATTCCATGGGGCACAAGTGTCGAGATGAAGCAGCCGAAGCTCTTTTCACTGCATTCATGACGATATGCGAGAATATTGGGAACGTTAAAGCTGAGCAGACGTTAGCCCAAGTGCTGCAACAACTCAAGTTGTAGGTCGGTACAAAATCGTCTTTTTAAATGTTTAAAAAGACGTGATTTTGCAGAAAATTCTTGATAATCATTGCTCCTCGAATGCGTGCGATTCAACTCAAAGAAACTTCCCTTTTCGTCCCCCCACTGTATAAAATGCTTCTCTCCAAAGGGATATGGGCAAGCTTATCTTGAAAAGCATGGTGTAGGCCTCCAAACAATGGGATTTTGGGAACTGCTCGACGTGCTTAACAGAAAATGAATGAGAAACTGAAACACACATCGGTGGCCCTACCGACTGTAGTGATAGGTAAAAAGATCAACTCGCAGAAGCAACAGTCGTTTTTGAAATGAGTCACTCGATCATTTCGGGCGTCAATATCAAACAGTATTCATAACACTGTTAGGGTCAAGTTGTCACAGTCGAGAGCTTGCACATTTACCATCCACTTCCCCATCTGACATCGTGGAGCTCCTCAACTACTCAGTGACTCACAGGAGCGAGAAAGTTGTCGAGACGCTTCTGGACGTGTTAAATCGCATGGAACTTCGTTACACAGAACACAACTACACGTAAAATTACTCTTTATGATCAACTTGATTCAACAAATCATGCAACATCGTCTCTTGATGTACAGTTCTTCTAACGAATACGGTATAAGAAAATAAGTCCCAGCTACTGGTGGCAAATTCCGTCGGCGTGAAGTCGAAGAAGAGAATATGTTACTCCGACTCATCTCGAGAAACTAAAGACAGGTACTCACATATCTGAGGATTTCTTGTATTAATGTCGCTTTTTGGTTGCGAGTTTATCTTCTACCAGCACTGCAAAAAGACAAAATAAAAAAATGCAATCATCACAATGCAACCAGCCCAATGTACCTGTACGATGGACACCACACCGTCGACCGAAATGTTTATCCCATCTTAGACGAGAACAGCAAAGACGATTAGGTTTCTATGATGAAGTGACATATATTGTAAAGTGTAGAGCTTCAAGATACCATGATTCAGTTTCCCCAAGGCATTCCAAAAGAGGCTATGAAAGCACGTGTTTGTGTTGATACCATTGAAGCTCAGCAAAAGTAAGAGTTTGAATTCTTTGACCACAAGCCACGCTAGAAAAAAACCAGACCCGTACCATATTCCACATGCATTCTTTCGACTGCCCTCGCCGCCCTCAATCCTCGTCGTCCATATTCGGCTACTTAGTCCAGAATCGATTCAACTTGCTTTAACACATCAGCCATAGTGGCGTTTTCGTCAACGTCGCCAATGTGTTCACTGAAAGCCACGTAAGCGTTGAACAAGCGCTTGGCATCATCGTCCTCGAACTTGTGTAGCATGGAATAGTTGAAACTCTTGACAGTCGACACGTACATCAACGCCCCCATGGAGAAGAACGGCACCGATTCGTACAGGAACAAGTTCTCAATAGACAGCTCTCCAGCATCGCCAACCGTATGAGTAGTTGGGTACGGGTATTGTCCGATGTTGGAGATGTTGACATCTCCACTGCACGAGTTCTTAATCACGTGCTTGGAGAAGGCAGTTGGTACTGACGCCGAGTTGAAGTTCTGGTCCATGAAGATGTCCGTGAAGGCCGCCACAGGGGATTTTAGTCCGTTCGTAATGTCCTGTTTGCAGGAGCGAGCAACGTCCCAGAATTTGGCTGTCTTCAACACAGTTCCAGGGCGTTTAGCACTGTCCAAAGGCACCAACGACGCGTAACTACCAACGACATCTTCGGGCACTGGAGTCGGGAATCGGAGTCGTAGATTCGTACTCATCGTCAGCGTCACCTTGAAACTTTCGGTAATTGCCACTGACTGGTGCTTTTGTGAGGCATAGTAGTAAGCCAAGATCACTGCAGCCGAGAGGGCTCCAGAATACGTGACTCGTTCCTGTTTGCAACGTTGAAGCACTTTCTTGACGGTCTCGGGTGCTCCAGCCTCGAACAGGGCGTAACTTGGATTGTTCTTGAACGGATACACCAAATCGACCTGGTCTGAACGAGCAGGTAGCAGAGGCTTCGTGTGAGCAGTGAGGATGGTCTTAATTACAGGTGCAAGCAGCTTCACTATCACCCTCGTCAATGGGGTTGTAACTGTGTAATTGTCCAGCCAAAGATTGTACGGAGATGCACGAACTGGGAACTGTTTGTGCTCGATGTCCTTGTGACTGGACAGTAAAGCCACGTGCTTCAATGTGTCGTTGAGGATGGTCATCCCTGAAGTGCCATCGCACATGTAATGGTCCGAGAAGAGGAAAAGTCTGGCGAACTTGTTCTTCTCATCGACCCAAATTTCCAGAAATGACGCGAATTCTTCGTATCGATTCACGAACGTCTCGCATTCTTCCTGTACATGTTGTTTCCACACTTGTGCTCGCTCTTGAGCTTCATCCGTGGCTTTTACACGCAAAAGTCGACGAGTAGCAACGTCGTCAACGGTGACAAGTGGCTGAATTTCGGCCTCGTGGAAAACCCCTTTCACCTGCAACGCTCGCATTCTCGGATGCAAATTGAACGTGTGCATCAAAGCCGTCGGGAGGTGGCGCACCAGGACGGCCACAGGTCCTTTCACCGTCATCACATGAGCCACTTTAGTCGACGAGTGATCCACAGCCGTGTACACTCGTTCAAAGCCTCGTAATTGGACTCGGACGTTCCCGTTCTCCATCATTTTCACTGCTGGAGGTGCCATTCTGCTCAGATGCGAGGGAATTGGCGAGTGAAATGGATGTGGAGCCCATTTGCTCAACGAAAGTCTCTGATTGTGCCACTGCAACGGCCTGACTTTGGCCACTGCCACTTGGTTGGCCCTCCGATATCGGATGAGCGTCTATCCGAATGACTCCAAGGCGTTGAGTGTGTTGCTGGGCTGTCAACGAGAGATCAGTGCGTTCTTAACTGCATCGGAGCAGTGTTGTTTATCCAGAGTGTCCTGGTGGTTATATCGTTCAGCTGAGGTGCAAACCACTGGACACGGACACTTGTGGTTAACGGATGAAGAATTGCAACGTCTTCGTGCTCGATTGACACGAGGAGGACGTTCGAAGACGAAGGTGAAGCTTACTATGGCTCAAGTACGAGTGCTTGTCAACGATTTACAACTCGTAGCGAGGGGAATTCGACCGTCATGTCTGGTGGATTGTTGTGCGTTGACCAAGGAACAGGCGACATTTGTACTGGACTTGGAGGCGCAATGGAAGCAAGTACGCGCTGTAATGCTGGAAGGAAACGTCTTCTTCGTCAATGTAGAGGCTTTCCTCCGCGAGAAAATGACATTTGGCTTGCATTATCAAATGTACGTGGACGTCAGTGCCAACTTGCAAAGTCCACAGCTTTTAAGCAACGCCACTAGACTGGAAAGTCTTTTTGCATGGACGATTGCAACTTGCAAAAGTCTCCTTTCAGACTGGAGGCCAGTATTGGAGTTAAACCCACCGCCACTTCTGAATGCAACGGCGTTGGCTGGCATTTTACTTTGCTACCCGTGCGTATACGACATCGTGGTGGATAAACCAAGAGACGACTGGAGCGAGCAGGAAAACTGCCTCGCCATGTGTCCGCTCTATCTGTTGCAAACTGTTGCAATCCGGTTCGTTTTGTCTAAATTTGCCAGCTCTGTTTGCCTTAAAAATTCGCTGACGTTTGTTGTCACCTGGTGCAGGTTGCAGCTGGAATTGCCGCTGCACGAATTCTCCGTGCCTCAGCATCTGCTTCAAGGACCGAAAAGTTGCGATTCGTTGCCACTTTGCAACACTCTTCGAGCACTTTGCAAGTTGCAAGTGCAAAAGGCAATTAACCGGAGCTCTTCGGACGCAATTCAGCTTCAAGTACGTGTCAGTAGCCGAACGCTGCCCCGCGTCGCACTGTAAGGTTTAAGTTGCTGTAAGTGTTTCACTTGTTTTCACTATGGATGTACATTTTTGCAATCTAAAGTGAGATACTCACACAACGTACAAACGCCATTTTGAGCCCAGTTTGTAACAGTCGACCATGGGCGCGTCCGCCTCCAAGCAGCGTCGACTCTACCGGCCCTGTACGTGGCTCTGTGTCTTGTTCTCTTCGCTCTACTTGCTCTACCTGTGCTCAACTACTGGTAGTTCTATTGGATGAGCTTTAACCACTGACAATAACCCTTTTATCTGGATGTGCAGTCAATGCCGGGGAGTTCACAGTCGCGTGGCTGACGTTTAAGGTGCGCTATAACGTTGCAAATACTGTAAGGGTTAAAGCAATGGGGTAGTGAATGAAATGGCAACTGTTATTCGACTGCAGGGCGATGCTGTGGAGGACGAGGAGCAGCATTACGTGGCTAAGAAGGAGGGGCTGCTGGCGTCCAAACTGTTGCGTGGGCTATTCGGAGGTAGGCAACTATGTGATGGGTTATTTGGGGCAGAAAGCGGTTAATTCGTAGGTTGATTTTGCTGCAGATATAACGATGCAGTGCTTTAACGAAGTGCCGGGGGACACCATTCCAAAAGAAGCCTTCGTCTGCATCTTGGCGTTGTTCTACGAGTATGTGGTGCCGCTTTTTGAGCTGGGGAGTGGTAAGATCCTGATTTTTCTGTTGTTATGTTGCGCGAACAGAGGCAATACAGAAGACCGGATCAGCTACATCTTCACAATGTACAACATTATTTTCTCTGGGGAAAAGTACGTTTGTTTAGGTTTCTCTTACTGGGAAACACGAGTAACTAACTTCGTATTGTCGTATAGCAATAATGGAGAAGGATTTATTGCTGAAAAGGACTATTTGTACTTACTTAACTACCTGGAGGAGTACATGCCACTGCCTAAACAGCTCTACGCTGCCTTCGAGGAATGTATGATTCCTATGGCGGGTCTACTGTCCAATTCACAGTTTATCACGTGGGTGCGCAAGTATCCAGACGTCATGGAGGTGAGTGCAAGATATTATGCAAAGGGTAATTTATTTTTATTGTTTCTAATTTACTTTTCTCCTTATATTTCCCAGTTCCTTACCGTTCATCTTCCATCTTCGCCTCAACCGGGAAGCCCCATCAGTTCAATCCGCGCCAGTGACGAGTTTCTGGCAAACTCGTACGTTTTCATCCTGTTTTTGTGTGAGGAACTTGGTTGTTTTACCAGTAAATATTTGAATTTTTAGGGATCCTTTGAACAACAGTCCATCTTGCCGAAACGACCCGAACCGGAATCCCTTTAGCAGCTCTTTCGACTTTATTGGAGGTGAAGACAGCGGGGATGAAGACTCGGACGGACTCTACGATTCCGACCATCTCACGGAGATGGAACTATCCCAAAGTTCATATCGGGATAGCAGCACCTCTCTGAATGGGAACGATGAGCTCACAAGTATTTTAAAAGAAGCTGGCGCGCTACACGATGAGAATGCAGAGCGAACCAGTGATGTCAGCCAAAGCGGACGCACAGATCAACCCTCGGTCCCAGTGTCTGTGCGGAATCCCTTCTACCCACCGAATGACTCACCAGCAGCACGACGTGTCCAGGGTCGAACTGGAGGCTCTCGCTCACGTGGTGTTCAAAAGATGGGGAGATACATGGGAAAAGCTGTCGGAGGCGGGATTTCACGAGTGGGTAATGTGGGGAGGAGTATCCTGCACGTCGGTAAGTCTCAGGGCTACAACCAGCACGACCACAACGACGTTGAACTGCTCCCTGCCGGATATTCCTTCTCGTCCGAGTCGCAAAGTACAAAAAAATACGTCTGCGGGTATCTCCACAAGATCAGCGACAGTAAATGGGGGAAGAAGCGGTCGTGGCACCGAAGGTGGTTCGTGCTGGACCGTCAACGTGGTGTTTTATCGTACTACCGGCACAACCCAGCCAATCACATACCGACGTCGTCCTCTTCCCATGGGAACATCGTTCACATGGCCGATTCTCCTGTTCCGACTGGAAAAGGTCTGGCTGCTTCGTCTGGGAACCAGCCCACAGAAACGAAACGATCATCGTTCGGTTCACCCGCACAGAATCCATCCGACGAGAACTCAGAAGACAGTGGTGGACGTTTGAGTGGGTCTACGGTGGAATCAAAAGAAGCGGAATCTGTTGTCCGAAGTGCCACTGCAATCGAAGAGCTAACGAAGCCTACCAAGCCAGAGCCGGAACAAACCCAGGAACAGCAAACGCTTCTATACCTGAATGAAGCGCACCCGTGGTATCGCGGGGCGTTGGATCTGAACATGGACAACGTGTCGCTGCTGTTCGAGAAGAACCTAGCGAGGAATGCACCGACGCGTTACTTCTTCCAGGTGTCGACACTCTCCCTGCATGATATCGACTCAAAGCGTGGCGTCCAGTACAAGGTGAGCAGGAGACATTGATCTCTTCTGGTTGTGGGTGAGAACTGACTGGGACATGTTTAGCTTTGTGCAGACACGGAGACAGATTTCGATCTCTGGACTTCTGCGATAGCTGAGGCTATTAACAGGAAAGACTCGCAGAATGGGAAGGCGAACACTGGTGCTCCAGTCCTCACACACCAGCAGCTCTACCGCCAGCGCTTACTTCAGAAGCAAATGGAGGAAGAAGAAGCAGCACGAGTGCGTGAATCGGAAAGTGCTCCTGAGGCAGGCGACAGTGGTCACGAGTCTCCACCACCAACTCTCGGCCGCGTGGCCCCCACTTCACCAGACGAACAGAATCTCGACGCGTCTCCGTCGCCTCCAAAGCGGAAAGTTCCTCCTCGAATCGTGACGCAGTTTTCCTCAGGGCCTGACAGTGGGCTACCGGACTCTTCATGTTGGCATCTTCACGTTCACGTGGATGGCACGAAGCAGTGCCTCATTGTGGGTTTTATGCTGAACATCGTGGCAATCCGTTGCCTAGCGAGCGAGCACGTGCTGTGGAAGGTCTTCGTGTGCGCCGCTGTCACTGGTGTGTTCATGGCCAGCATTTACAACCCGAGGCCAGGGAATCGACAGCGAAACAGTAGTATGAACGGCTTTGGAGAAATGAGTGGCATTGACACCGCTCTGCTTGGTACGGATATCGCTGAGTGTCAAGACCCGGAGAACTGCTGCCTGCACAAACCTTCAAAGTCCAGTCCAGACCGAAGAGATGACGATAAATGCGCGGAAGGAGCAGGTGAAAGGCCTCGAAGACGCTCGAGCGGGGTCAGTCGACATTTCGCCAAGTTCCCCATGGCCAGTACCATGACCCAGACCGAGATGCAAGCGAACGGGAGATCGAGCAACGTGGAACATTCCTGGACGACGACGAATGCGGAGACGTTCGCAGTTCGCAGCTCCGACTACAAGAAATCGCGAAAGAAAGAGGTTTGTAACTCGCACTGGGATGTTTTGTGAACCTGATTGTGACTCGTGTGCTTGTTGCAGCCTTCCAAGCCCGCGCTTTTCGAGTTCATCGGAGCGGATTTCGTGCGGACGGAGAACAAACTGGACCTCATCTCCCAACGTGTCGAGTTTCCTCCTGAACACGAGAACAGCCGACTCTTCATCATCAACGCGCAACTTCCATCTTATGGTCCAAGTGTATGGGGAGACGGCACGTACGATGGTCCAGGCTACAGCTTGGCGCTCTACTGGAAGATCCCAGACGAGATTTTCGAGGTACGTCAAATCCAGTACAAAACGGAACCTCAATTCCTTCTAACCTCTTTGTGCTCTTATAGGAGTTAAAAGACCCGACCACAACGACTCTGAAGCTCTTGAAGAGGTTCCTAGAAGCCGGCAACGACACGTCACTGACCGACCGCTTCAAGGTTATCGCCCAAGTGACTAATCAGGACGAATGCGGCCTCACTGGCATGGGCAAAAAGCTACTGGTGAGTCATAATGCGACGCCAGTTCTAACGCGACCACAGCACCGCATTTACCACTTCAAGGACGGCACTACGGAGATTGTTGTGGACATCCACGCCTTCTCGTACATTGCACGTCGAGGTATCCACTCGCTGATCGACAAGACGTCGAAATTGGTGATCGACGTCGCCTTTGTCATCCAGGGAGAGACCGAGGAGGAGCTACCGGAGCAAGTGCTGGGCTGCTGTCGCCTCGACCGCGTCAACGTGCAGAAAGCTGCGGATCTCCCGTAGATCTCGTGTAACTCTAGACACTGCTACAAACTGTTTGATGACTGGAGGAAAGGTCAGTATTTCTAGTTATGCATCAAATACTTGGATATATCAGCCCCGAAAGATGGTTGACAGAAAATAACAATCATCATTCCTTTCCTCTAGAAAATGTACACTTAGATGTGGGAATGCTCGGAGTAAAATTCTCAACAACCAGGGCTACTACCCCCCGGATTCAGAAACTCTAGTCTGAAAATTAAAAGGTTGGATCATCATTGCATTCCACGTAAAACTTCTCTCTCTTTCCTGAAAGTCTTGGCTGAAGAAGAGCAAAATGTCGAATGAGAAATGGGGACGAGCATCGGCAGGTCTGTTTCGCACTGGCCAGTCGTTTATTACTGGTCGTTATATGGGTTTCCGCCTAATTGTAAGGTTAGGCTAGGATGGAAACGTAAGTTTAGGATTCTACTTCCCTATAGTTGTGTGTAATTTGTGTCACACTACTCAAGATTGTTCACAAAGAACAAAAGGAACAAAACCAAATGCACCCAATCCCAATTCAAATGTAGGATGACCAAAAAATCGCATGCATGTGCTGCTTGAATTCTATAATACCGGTAGATACACGTATAGGTGCCGTGGACAAGAATCGTTGGACACACTGCAGCAGCAGTTTTGGAGTTTCAGGTGCGCCTTGAACTGCACCACCACATAATCGCACTTGGATTATGGTGAGCCGGGCTGCGTGTTGCTTCAAAGTACGTTGCTGAACACAACGATACCGAGGTAAACAACCTTACCGCATGCAATGAACAGGTTTGTGCCTGGCTCAGTTGAGATGCGATCTCACTAGCACCTCAACCCGTCGTGAGCTCCTTCGAACACCATTTCCAAACTTGCTTTCGACTGAGCAGCATTGTCTCCACCTCATCGACTTCAACTTTAAACAACTTCACAATGGGCTTTTTCGATGATCAAGTGGGTGTCAAGGTGCCTCAAGTCACTATTTACTTCTGGATCATCAAGGTGCTGGCTACCACAGTGGGGGAGACGTTTGCCGACTTCCTCAACGGCAATGTCGGCCTCGGACTGGGAGGTACTTCAGGCACTATGCTCGTCATTCTCCTCATCTCGCTGGTAGTACAAATGAAACTCGACTTCTACTACCCACCGCTGTACTGGTTTGTCATCGTGGCTATCAGTACAGTGGGTACTCTGTTGAGTGACAATCTCACAGACAACCTCAACGTCCCGTTGGTAGTGACGACCATCGTCTTCTTCGTGCTGTTGATGGTCGTCTTCGCTGCGTGGTACCGCGTGGAAAGGAGCTTGTCGATTCACGATATCTTTACTCGACGCCGTGAGACTTGGTACTGGCTGGCGGTGCTCGTCACGTTCGCACTCGGGACTTCAGCGGGTGACCTCGTAGCCGAACAGCTTAACCTCGGATACGGGAATTCACTGTTGCTCTTCGCGGGTTGTATCGCTGTGGTGGGGCTTATCTTGTGGGTTAAGAAGATTAATGCAGTGCTCGGCTTCTGGGTGGTTTATGTGCTAACACGACCTCTTGGGGCCTCGCTTGGAGATTTGATGTCGCAAAACCCAGCAGATTCGGTGGACTCAGGCTCTGGCTCTGGATCCTCCTCGTCTTTTAGTTCTTCAACATCCATGTCGGGGGACGCTACCACAGAGGAACTCCCTTCAATGTGGAAGGCTGGACTCAACCTCGGAACCACTGTCACTAGCATGATCTTCCTGGCTCTCATTGCTATCCTGGTGGTTTTCCTGACAATTACCAAAAAGGACAAGCTGAACGTGGCGGTGGATGAGTCGGAACTTGAAAAGGGAAGGACAACGAAAGCAGCTTCACCGGACTCAGTCAACCAGGATTGGACTACGCTACGAGAGTAGGACCCACCCATAACGTAGTGGTGTTCATTATACATGTTCTTTATCACTCCTTCTTTTCTTTTAAAAGCTTGAAAGGAAAACACCAAGCATCGTTCGAATATCTCGCTGCGAGAGAGTTTAATTAAATTTATGGCAAGACTGATTCGGTTCAAGTCTCCCTAGTTTGGGTGGAATCATGCGAGAAGATCAGGAGCAAGATCGTACGAATAATAAAAAAAACCATGAGATAAAGATCCGGTGGTGTGCTTTTACACTTTGCCTATTTCATTTATTAAAAAGTAGTAAGCAGTGCTTCAAAGTGTTCACCAAGATTCAGCATTCCACTCGTGGGGAATCGTGGTATTTCCTTCTACTTCTACGCTGGTACTGCAGAAGGCAAGATTTCGAAAAGCGAGATGCCACGATTCGTTTTTTAATGTCATTCAAAAGAGACTACATTATCTGGAGATCATTTTGAGATGGAAGCACCGAAGAACTTGTGCGTGGTGATTTAATAAAGTCACTGAAACTCAGTGATTCTCACAGGCGGAAATGCGTACGAACGCATTCGAGACCAGCAGAAGTAAGTTCTTTGACCACAAGGAGATATCGAGTGCCACACTATTGTAGAAGAACAGACCCGTACCATATCCCGTGAAAGCAGCCAACTTTGCGTCCATGTATCATTTCTACTGTTCTCGCCCCCCTCAATCTTTGGTCGAGAGAAAGCTGCTACTGTTTCGGACGACCATGTCTTCTACATGCCCTGTGAAAGGGAAAGGAATAGTAGCTCTGCTGAAAGTTGCCAATGGACACAGCGTCCTAGCGAGAAAACCAACCATTTGAATATCTCCAGCTGCGGAGGTGTCGATATGGAGTGAGATTAAGCCGCAGTATTTTGTCCAGCTCCTGAGTATCACTGAACGACGACGACTAGGTCTTTACGAGGTAGTGCATTTCTCCAGCGCTCGATGCTGTGGACAATTCAACTTATATTAATATCCGAAATGCTTCAACATCAATACGACGTTTCTATTGGCTGAACTTATTTTCAATTTGCACTAATCGTGGATAGGTTCAGTACCCTTCTCTCATTGGCCAAAACCCCATCCCGCATTCTTCTTCAAATAGGGAAGTGAGAACAACCCAAAACGGGCTGCAAGGCGGAGGCGGCAGACGGCAAGACGCGGCGCCAGTAGCACATTCTCCGCTCCTGTGGGCGTCAAGAGCAGCTCTCAACAGCGGTTTACACTCAGGTGGGTCTCTTCTCCAGGTCTTCTGCGCAGCTCCAGTCTTTAAACAGGACGAAGTTGCCTTCTCCAACTTCGATGTTCTCTTACACTCTTAATTGCGTCTATTTTTAGCTTCACAGTATTATTTCGTCGCTTCGACACCCTTATTACCGAGCTAAAAGGACCAAGTGACCATTAATAACGAGTATCAGCTGCTGCATTTCCCGCCATGCAGTTCTTCAAGCAGTTGACGGACCCTGCGCTCAAACGGCTCTACAAGTTCGTGTTGAAGCGCATGATTGGTCGCTTCCTGACGGATGAGTTGGATCTGGACCAACTTGACGTACATTTACGCTCCGGAAGGTTGGAACTGTGTGATTTGCTGCTTAATGCGGACGTGCTGAACGCTGAGCTCTGTGAGGCTCAGGGCCTGCCTTTTAAGGTCAAAAAGGGCTATTTAGGCTCTGTTCGAGTCGCCATTTCCTACGCTAGCATCATGAGCGAGAGCTGTTTGGTGGAAATCGACGATATTGAGATCATTTTGGTGCCTCTGGATCCGGACGAGGTCCAGACTAGACAGAGTTTTACAGGGAATCCAGAGGAGAGACAGGACAAAGTGGAGCAAAAGGCTGAGCAGAAGACAATACCCCCAGAACCTGTTGACGAGATCTCGCAGGAAGGGCTCGACTTTGTGGCCAGTTGGATTGAACAGGTCACGTCCAAGATTAAAGTAACATTGTCCAACATTTGTTTGAGGTTGGAGACTGGAGAACAGCACAATGGACGAGATGTGGCTCTGCTGTGCAAACTTCAGTGGGCGCAGTTCACGGATGAATCGGCCTCCGAAGTCCAGAGTGTGTACGGACGAAGTAGTCTGGATCATCCGTCGGGTATGTATGGGTCGCAGACGATGGGAGGAGGTACGCAGTCCATGGCGGCGAGTACGCTGTTTGGAATTTCTCAGAAGGGGATCAAGTTTCGAGGCATTAGTATGGATTTACACTTGAGCACGGAAGAGGAAGGTGAAGAAGACCGATGGACGGATCGACGACGCACTGAGTACAGCGATATGGTGCTCCATCCGTTCTTATCGAGTGATCCGAACAAACAGAATTACATTCAGGTAAAACTGTCCCATTACGAGGCATTAGAGGCGCCCGCAATGGATGCAGACGTGTTCTTCCACTCGATCCGAATTGTGTTACAGCCCCAGTATTTCCCGGAACTTGGCAAAATTGTTGATGCTTTTTCGACGGATCCTGCGAAGCTAAATGCGTATCATCCTGGAGACCAGTACACGTCGGCAGCAATGTTTAAGTCTATATGTGACGATCGGCCTGCCTGGATGACAGGAAGCGAAGATGACGAGTCCGACGAAGAGGGAGGGGCACTTAAATTGTCATTTAAGGAATTCCAGCGTATTGAGCAACTACTCGTCCAGTATCGCCAGACGCAGGATGAGCTACAAATTGCCCAACGACGAAGGAAGTCGAGTGAAGATAACATACCTACAGAGGGGCGACTGCCGTTCAAGACGCGGAAATTATCCGCAGCAGAGAGCGTTGAAAGCATTGGCTTATCTGACTTGGAGGACGATGATGATGGTTTTTTCGAGTGTGACCCAGGCCTCGCTAGCTCGATTGCACCTGGCACATCACTTGGAAGCTCGACTATGATGAGTCAATCCATGTATGCGTCAGCACGATATGGATTCGACGAGAATGAAGTGGAAAGTAAGCATGGCGATCGAAGTCAGTTATCGTGGTCCACAACAGCTGCGCAAAATCGAGCCGCCCGTCGAGTGCAGTCGCGAGTTAAGGCTCATTTGTTGGAGTGTGAATGCGTTCTTTTGTACGACGATCTTCCTGATGACGATGATGAGGGAGATAATGATTCTCTGAGTGAACGTGAGGACGAGATTTCAATGACAGACAGTCGATTCCTCCGTGCTCCAGTCCGACCATCAAAGCCCTTGCCGTCAGTTGATGGTCTTGAGCGCCTGGAACTGTCGTTTAAGGACATTATTTTTTCCAGCTTGGCGTATTCCCAGCACTCGATGCTGGCATTTACCGTTGGAAAATTCACAATAACGGAGAAAACTCTTCCGCGTATGTCGCTTGATGCTGAAGAGGACGAAGCTACAATGCTGTCCACTTGCGTTTTACAGTTTGTGGATACTTCTCCAGTGTCTGGCCGAAGAGTGAATTTGTCCGCGAATTTGTCAGCTCAGTTGCGCATTGACTTCAAATCTGAACTAGAAGAAGGGAGCCCAGCGGCAATCTCATCTCTTGGGGTGCGCATAAATGTCCAGCCCGTCCTTTTGGAATGGGATATGTACCTTCTGGATAGAGCCCATCGTCTTCTAGCCCTGCTAGAAGAAGATGCTTCAACACCCAAACGAAAAGCTTCAACAACAGCTGAAAGTGAAACCAAAACATTTGCAAAAACACTCGACATGACAACGGAATGCGTGCAGATGACGCTGCGGTTCCCAATGATTAATAGTGACCTAATTCGCTTTGGACCATCGTCCAAGCGTGGTCTCTGTGAGGACAGACTTCAGATGACTTTGGAGAGTGTGAAAGTGGCGTCATACTCCCCGCGAGCTGATGGCGAGGCTAATACACCTACAGAAGGAAATGGAAAGATGGCATTACCGTGGCTGGCAGACTTTGACGCTTCTTTCGACAATGCAAAGGTGTCATTGTTAACCCCAGAAAATGGCAACCAACGAAGCTCACGATTGCAGAAAGCTGTCTTGCTCACGGCCAGTAGTGATGAACGCTCAGGGGATGTTTGCACGCTTCGTTTGCGCCTCCAAACACCGTCTCGTGAAGAAATGAAAGAGGCTATTGCCAGCAAGCATAATTTATCGCAAGATGCCAGCCAAAGCCCTGATGGTGCATCAGTTGGTAGTGCCACTGATGATGTTACTGGCGATGACAATGATGGTGGCAGGGTGGGATTGAACGGGTGGAATTTAGACGCCTTGGGACGTACAGAGTCCTACGAGGCGGCAGCAGCAGCGGCGTCGCTGTACTCTGTGGAAGTGAAGCTACCGCATGCAAATGCTGTTCTGTTCAAGTCTTCGTTGGATCGATTGATGGTCCTGTTTGACGCGCTATTGATGATTAATCCTATTGATGTCGATAGTTACAATCAGATGCTCGCTGCTGCTGCGCTTCGGAATCGGTTGATGCCTAGCTACATGAGCCTCGACCTCACGATTGGTGAAGGAACTGTCCGGATATGTGACTACGTTTCCGTGCTTTCTCCATTATCTGCTCAACCTGTCAACCCGTCAGAGACTGAAGGGCTCACACTCCACCCACTGGAGCCTGAGAAGGTTCTGTTCACGTATCATTTCGCCTTCCAAACCCTGAAGATTTTTCAGATATCGCAATGGATGGGGCAGTTGGTCTCTCGTGTTCACGTTCTTGCTCAGAACACTACACTACTGGAAGAGGATGGCCGCACCAATGTAGTTGTACCGATTCTCTACAGAACGCCTTTTGGTGTATCACAGGCGCCCATCTTCTTCATGGGTGTTGACATTGTTGACCAGACAAACGAGATGCGAGAGATGAAAGTGGAGCTCCATCTTTCGCATCTCAGTTTACGGTACGACGTGCGCTCAAAGTGGTTGTTTCAAATGCTGGATATGATGTTGATGGATTACCCCGTCCCGATTATCCCGCTGGACTCAGCGAGTATGTCTGATGAGGAGTGTTCTAAGCTCTCAGAGACCATTAAACGTGGGGATTACGACACTGTTCCGCTGGCAACGGCGCCTAAGACCGTGTTTACGAAACTGTTCGTCAATTTTTACGACGTACTGGTTGACTACGCCCCGCTGACACTAACATCTCGTGTGATTCTCGTGCTGGGAAAGGTTACTGTCTCTTCCAATGTCGTCACAGGTGCTGTCATGCAGGGCTACAAAATATCTGTAGGCGACTTAGAGCTGTTCCTAACGCAAGCACGTGCTGGTTATGAGGAGATTGACGAAGTTCTTCTCGGCAATGAGCTTTTCCTTCGCGGTAATTCCAAGAACTCGAAGAAGAAGGCGCTCAAATTTGCAGATGCATATGGAGGAAGAGGGGGAGGGAGCTTGGATGCAGAGTACCCTTCTCTACTTACGTTTTTGGAGAAGTTTGGGTTCTTGCAGCTTGTCACGATGGATTTTGTGGATGTATTCCTGCGTGTGTTGGTTCCACCTACGGCGCTAGAAGTTGCGTCTGCATCACGTAGCCAGCTGGAGGAGAAAGCTTCAGCCACGTCAACGTCACCGGAGTTATCAGTGGAATTGAATCTTGGCACAGCTAATATTTACGCGTGTTTTGATTCATTTAACACCCTAATCGAGTTGCTGTCGGTGTGGACTGATCAGGTCGCAATTGAACAAGAACCGCGCGATACCACTGCTTATGTTGGTTTGGATGGAGAGAGCGATCCATCCAGTGTCTCGGTTGTCACGAATTTGAGTCCTGCCCCTACAAATGGTGTGCGTTCTATTGGTGCGCCAGCTTCTGAGCCGTCAGGTGCAAGTGATTTCTCCAGTACCAGCAGCGTTCGCAGTGAACGACTTTCTATTGGTGATAACGGAGGTTCCAATCGAAGAATGATTAACATTCTAGAGCAGATTGATGAAGACGCTTTCGGCGGTGGAAAGAAGATCTTCCCCGGTAAAACGGTTGCGACTGATACTGAAGCACGGTTACTTCGTACACGAATGGATTCGATCCAGAAAGAGAAAGACCGTATGGTGAATGGTCTTGAACACGATGACCAGCTATCAGCGTCCGAGTTGCGCCTGAGGTACCAGCAAGAGGAGAGGCGGAAGTCTGCAAAACCAATTCGTATTAACGAGCTGGTCATTGAAGACTACTATTCTCAGAATCGATCATTAGAAGGACATGGAGACGAGTCCGCAGGGGCATTCTTGATGGAGCCCGAACCGAGTCAAGATCATCCGCAAGTCAGTACTGCTGGAGAAGACCCGTGGTTCTCTTCAGCTGCGCCTAGTTCTCCAAGTGGACCAGAACACATGGCATCTTCGCCGGACAAGACAGCGATGCCTTACAATGAACAAGCAGCACGGTGGCTTGCACCTGGTGGAGCTGTTAGCGACGTTGGTGAGGGATCACCCAAGAGTGAGGAATCTGATGAAGGTTTCCCCCTGTTCGAGCCAATGGAAGAGAAAACGCCTGTTCCTGCTGTTCAACCCGCGAGCTCTGCACCAAGCGTTGGGCAGGCGACTATAGACTACAGCAGTGACAACGCGTATGATCTTGACGAAGATGAGGACGATGACTTTGATGCCAATCACTTTCCCATGGGCGCTTTCCCAGCTGCATCGAAAAACTGGTGGGGCATGCAGAACAGACTTGACGACGTGGAGCTGAGCGACCTGCAGACGGAAGAAACCGCTTCTTCTTTTTCGCACCGGATGGATCTCATGGAAGACCGAAGTGTGGCACGTCAAACCTTCAGTGAGGCTGACGAAGGAGCGAACGAAACAGAGAGCAACGATGTATTTCCAAAGGCGATGTCGATGTCGATTATTGATGCTGGAGAGGACGAAGGCAAAGAGATCGAGCTGGACTTTTCTCTTGACAACGATCTTCAGTCACGCTTCAATCAACTTCTGGACATGGAATCGATCGGTGGGCACGAGGGTGATGATATGGAAGACGACGACGATGGCGAAATAGAGGAGAGCGAACAGCCGTACGAACTGCGTATAGAGGAGCAGGGACAAAACCATTCCGTTACGTCTTCTCCACGGAGGATTCCTACCCGACATGCATCATTTTCGTCATCTAGTAGCCACCCAGGTGCTCCATCATCGTCTTTTGGTGTGCCGACGGTCTCTCCACCCGATCAACCAACAGCTCGCTGGTTCTATGATGACCAACGGTCCGATGATGGAGGTCCTCCCATGAGTGGCCCACCATCGCGGATCTATCCGCACCACGTTGAAATCCCGATCGGTGGGTCAGCTACATCCCTATCTTTTGGCGAAAAGGAGTGTGAAGATGCTATTCGATCTATCGCAAGGGAGAACGCTGTACGTAAAGTGGAGACAACACCGCCAATCGTTGTACAACACGTACTGCTGCGTAATTTCAACATCTGCATGCGGTTCTTCGGTGGATGTGACTGGACACGTGATGCTAGTGAAGCTGTAAGGCTTCATCCTCCGAAGGACATTCTCGCAAGTGAGGCGAAGCAACATCCTGACAGTGCTACAGCAAAGAAGGAGAAGCTGTTGGACGCTTTGCTTGACAACTACGTACCTTCAGATGGCGGCGACCTTTTTGGAAACGACAGCAATTCAGCCTTGTTCTCTACTGCAAAAAGTGCGCCAACTACCTCCTTCATGAAGCGCGACCCGGCAACGAGGACGACACGAGCTGCATCCAGTGACAGCACCCCTTCTCGAAAGCGTTCCTTGAAGAAGAGTGGCAGGAAGACGGAGGAAATGCTCGAGTTGGTTGTTACTCGCATCCAGCTGCGTCTGGATATGTTTAACGAGGCCGAGACGCAGTCGTTGGCGTCTCACACTGTGCTGGCACTTGGCGACGTGGAGCTGCTGGACTACATTTCCACCTCACAGATCCGCAAGATTATTTGCTATTGGAAATCGGAAGCAACTCATCCACGTGAGAGTGGCAGTTCCATGGCGCGACTACAGTTGGTTACTGTACGACCTGGACCCAGCCTGTGCGAGGAGCATCACCTCAAGGCCCGGCTCCTTCCACTGCGTATCAATCTTGACCAGGAGGTTGTGAAGTTCCTACGGCAGTTCGTGCCCACGGAGGAACCACCGGCGTCGAAGAAACGTCCTGCGTTGCAACAAATCGGCCCGATGCCGGATGATACCGATGATGAGGTAGAGATTACAATGCACGAGGGCGGAATGGAGATGAAGCCAATTGGAACGAGCACTGTTACTGAGGCTAATGTGACCCTGAATGCGTGGTTCTTCCAAAGTATCGACATCAAACCCTGCAAGATCAAAATTGATTACCGGCCCAACCATGTTGACTACGCTGCGCTGCGAGCTGGTGACTACCTAGAAGTGATCAACCTGTTCGTATTGGAAGGTATGGAGCTGGTGCTTCGACGCGTACGAATGAGTGGGCTGGACGGCTGGGCCGCTCTGGGCGAGAACGTGCTGATATCGTGGGTGCAGGACATCTCGCGACACCAGATTCACAAGTGCGTGGCAAGTGTGTCGATGCCTCCGCTGCGTCCGTTCGTGAACATTGGTGCCGGTGCAGCAGACTTAATCCTCCTCCCGATGGAGCACTACGGACGTGACCGGCGGCTCGTACGCGGAATTAAAAAGGGTGCCACCAGCTTCCTCAAGTCAGTGACGATCGAGACGTTGAACACGGCGTCGAAGGTGGCCCAGGGCACTCAGGCGTTGCTAGAACACGCAGACGACGTGGTGTCCTCATCGTCGGCGCTGCGTCGCAAACAGCTCAAGTACCGACAGGCTGGCAGCCGCATTGCTCGCAACTCGCGACGGATGGGCGGTGGTGGTATCCGCAACGCACAGGACACAGGTGGAGGCATCGGCGGTCGCCAATATTTGGCTCAGCAACCGGCGAGCGCCGCGGAAGGTTTCGGCCAGGCTTACGACTCATTGGCGCGTGAGCTGCACGTGGCCGCCAAAACGATCGTGGCGGTTCCGCTCGTCGAGTACAAGAAGACGGGGTCGCAGGGCTACGTGCGGTCGGTCATCCGCGCCGTGCCCGTGGCGGTGCTGCGACCAATGATCGGCGCCTCCGAGGCCGTGGCAAAGGCGCTCATTGGTGTGCGCAACGCCGTGGATCCCGAGCTCAAGGAGGACATCGAGAACAAGTTCAAGGACTTTCGGGCGATTTAAGCCGCGAGCTCGTACAAAAGGAAGAGGAAGGGCGGTCTGTCGTTGGCGTGAATGATGACATTATTCAATATAACTTTTATTTTTCAAATACTGAACCTGTAGAAGTCGTACACTGACTTCTCTACGTTGAAGTGAGTGAGTTGAAAGGCAAGATCTGAACTCGTTGCTTGTTGCGTGAGATGGTAACGTAAAAGTGGCCAGCAGACAGCAAGCATACCTGCACCGTGCGTGCGTGAACACAGACGCAGCTTACCACGGACCAACACTACGTTCGCCGCGAGGTTTGAATGTCAAGCCGACGAGCTCCAAGTTGACTCAAATACTCCAGACGATCGATCGCTCGATACTGCGGAGGTTCGTCACGGCGACGAATTGCCACATTGCTTGCGGCTGTTTTCTGGTCGGCAGTGCGTCAACGTACATGTGCAGCAATCGTCCATGTACATATCGGCAAACCGTCGCATTTCCTAGCCATACACTTGAGCTCGCCATGTGCGTTGGGGGCGTTCCTACCGCTCCAGCATTTCGCCAGCCGGACGTCGTGCCGCCTTCTTGTCGTGTCCGATCGCAAGGTTCCAGCAAAGCACCTTGTGCAACGTCCAAGCATCTGTCTGGTGGCCGATTGCCACTGGCAATTTGCCTCCCTAATTGAGGTAAATTGGTCTGATTTCCCTCTGTTAAGGTCCCTCGCAAAAAATGTTTTGGCCTACCACATGATCTACGCCCTTGACACCTCATCCGCAAGACCTCCTCGTTGTCAACGATCCTGGTGCGGTTTCAACAATATTGTCGTCACTTAATTCTGCTGCTTTTGTATTTGTACCAGCGGTTGGAGTTGGTGCCACTAAAGTCAAGTTAAAGATTAACGGATATCTTAGACTCACTATGGGCTGCCACACCCTCAAGAAATGCCATTTCTGCTGAGGGAATTCCCTCAATTAGGTAAATGCCTCACCTTTTCCGACTCTTTTTTGCTAATCACTCCAACGGCTGAAAACACTTGACTTTAGTAAAGTCCACGAGCTCCGGTAGAGACCCACGACCGGCACTGACTCCCTTTCATTCGAGGCATTGGCGACCAGGACTCAACTGCCGAGTTAATAGCAAGAAGCGAGAGCTATGAGGACGGTGGCCGACGTGTCCACGGACGATTTGGTCAATAGTTTGCTCAATTCCGTCACCTCTGGGGCTTCTTCTACAGCCACCAGCGACTCAAGTCCTAGTACTCCCACTACTACTACCACTACTACGAGAACGTCAGCACCTTCATTCGCCTCTGCTTCAGAGTCTACCTCTTCCTCCGCTTCAGCTTCTCACAGTGCTTCCTCTTCTTCTAACGATGATATGTCGACTCAAACTACCGACGCACCGGAAACGACCAGTCCGCCAACGACAGCGCCACCCACAGCTCCAGTATCGGCTACAGGATCAAGCGAGACAGCGACCAAAGGCGCAAGCGAAGGAAGCGACTCTGGAGGTGGCGGCAGTGGCGTCGGCCTCTCCATCGGCATCGCTATCGGCGTCTTAGCACTGGTCGTCGCCACGTTGTTGTTCTTGAGATCCCGTAGGAAACGCGCACAGAAAGCAAGGGAATCGGCCATGTCCCCACCCATGGGAGGGGCGACGTGTTTGACAGTACCGGCAGACAGAGGCTTCAAGAAAGAGCAGGAGCTGGGAATGCCTGAGATGTCCATTGAATTGACGCCGGGGGAGCTGGGGATGTCCAAGGGCTTCGACATGAGCTACGCGAGCTCCCGCTCCAGCGCTACGAGTCAGCAGTACAACCCCAGTATCGCTAGCAGTACAGACAGCAGCGTCTTCAACACCAAAGGAGGCGTGAGCCCCACGTTCAGTAATCGCAAGATGGCCAGCTATTCCTACCAGTACCGGGAGTCGGAGGATAACGCGACGAATCCCAATACGTCGTCGGTACGTAGCAATGACAGCACGACGTTCCACCTCACGGGCTTGATCGGAAATGGAGCCACAGCTAGTGGACGTGGACCCAGCAATGCTGCGCGTGCTCCTGGAAGCAGAAAACTCTCGGCTCCGGACGAATACGCAGAGTTGGTGACGGCTACCAACGCACACGGACATGTGGACATGAACGCACACAATCAGTCGCCTCAGGTCATGCAAGCGGACTTTACGCAGAGTGCAATGAGTCAGAGCGACATGAACATCAGTATGGGCCCAGACAATGACAACCAAAGCTTCTTGGCTCCGCTCCCGACGCGCACAGCGCCGGCCCCGGTACAGACCCGGCAGGGTCCGGTGGTCCGTGCTTCAGAGGAGAGTATGGGTCCAGATTCACCTGTTGCCGGACGTGGCAAGCGGACAGGCTCGGTGTACGACACTATTCCGAAGTTGTCCGGTGAGAAGATGTCGGTGTCTTCACGCAGCTCGGAGGAAGACCCGAACGCCATGTCCACTGCTTCGTTCCTGTCGGAATCCTCCATCTCGTCTACTTCCACCAGAGACAGCGCGGCCACGTCAGCTCGTGGCTCGGCCTACATCTCGTCGATGCCGTTGCTGCAGCAGTTGTCGAGTGCCGATGACAGTGACTATGGGGAGGACAATTCGTCCGAACGCGCGTCTACCGAGTCCTCCGACAGCGCCAACACAACTCGTTCCGGTTCGCTCATCGCGTTGAACCTGGAAGCAAAGGACGGCTGCAGTGAGATCGCCATTTAGACCAAGAACTCAATGGACGACTCGATGTATTTAGTGCGCTGAGTGAGCTTCGATGTCCTAGTCAAGTGGGCGGCGCAGCTTCAGACAAACTTTTTAGTTAATGATTTTTTTGGGGGCAGACCTTTGGTACGGAGCTAAGAGAAGCTGTGAGCTGCCAGGCATAATAAAATGAAAGCGAAAAGCTGGCATATTTGACGTTTTACGTGGTGAATCTCTTGAGTTTCAAAGTCAAAAGAGCTCTTTCTTCCGCTCTTTTAGTTGATGTCAGCAGGACGCAGTCCCTCCGCGCGACTCTCGTCCGAGTTTTCCGGGTTGTTGTAGTCCACGTCGGCAAAGTAGTGCGCTTGACGCTTACGCGTACGACGCAAGTGGCCAGGCTGCAGGTAGTACTGGTCGGGCTCGTCAGCCTTCGTGGCCAAACTACCGACGTTGTAACCGCGAGAGCGGTACAGCGTCTTGTTGGGGTAGTACGGCACGTGTTCTCCCATGTGGTTCACGAACGGAGCGTCCGAGTGGTCCACCGTCTCCCGCTTCTCCCAGTTCTCCGGCAATTGGCCACCAGTGCCAGGCAACGAGTCCGTAAGGTGGTGCATCCACAGGTGCCACTGAGGGGGGATCAACGTGCCTTCTACCTCCTCCCACGAGTCCACCTGGTACTCAGTCCAGCGGTGTTGACCGTAGACTTCGGTCGGGTCTTCGTAGTACTTAAACCCGTTCTCGTCTTGGCCCACGTAGCGTCCGAACTTGACATCACCAGGGTTGTAGAGTTTCCAGAGCGTCCCCTTCCAGCCGTAGCGCTTGTTCGCCTCCAGGTACTTCTCAAACACAGTGTAGAACGAACGCGTCTGCGTCTTCTTCGTGAGGGCCAAAGACTGACGCGATATCAGGCGCCCGCCCACGAGCGCAGCTTGACGACCACTAGCCACGACCATATCGGAGGAGCTTCTTGTAGGAGCGCTCTGAGCCGCAAATGGTGTTCGGTTAAGTACGAAGAGAGAAGTACCACCGGAATGGTACGGTTAAGTGCGAATACCGGTTTTTGACAACCTTTTGTTAAAACAGAACAAAGTTTTAACGTTGTTTTGGAAATACCGGTATTTCAAGTTGTTTTGACATTTCGAGTCAGTACCGGTATTACTAGCGATGACCATCGTCATCGACGCAATGGACCAGGACGAGAACCTGGAGCTGCTAGCGCGTATTGAGAAGCAGCTGCACGTCAAGAGCAACATCAAGGGCGACGTGGCTATCAGTACTGACGACTGGACGCCGCCATCTGCCCAAGCGTCTCGAGAACTATGGACTTTAGTACTGGATGTCGTCTTCTCCCCATTATGGCTACGTCTCCGCGCTGCTGAACTACTCAGTGTATGCTGCGATATGGGAGACTCAGACTCAGATTTTACTGTGAGAATTAATACCCAAGAGTCGTATAAACTTCGTGCAGTGGTTAGTTCAACCTGCCAGGTCATGGAGGAACTCGATGCTACAGACGCCAAACAGGCCGAGCAACTCTTCACTTGGCTCGGATTCCTCGAACGTGTGTTGTTGGCTACACCCAGCGACGTCTGCTCTCAGGTCTTCCACAACAGTATGTACGCTGGGATGTTGACGAAAATGCTGCGGTTGCTGTCCTCTTGCTCCACTAGAGTCTTCGCAGCGACGACGATGTGTCTGGGACTGTTCCATGATCATGAGAAGAAGTGTGGGCGGTCAGTGCTGGTGGGGGAAGTGCTGAGGGATATAAAAGATGGGAGGGAGCATCTCAGTGGGGCTCTACTGCACGTCATCAACTCGTGCGGATGCCCTTGTCCAAAGGAACGAGTTGTTCATTTATGGAACGCACTGCAGGTATGTGGAAGTAGAGTTTTTTTTTCTTCACGTGGTGGTGCTGATGAAAGTGTTTTTTTCAGTTGTTTGGGGACATTTTGGCGGATGAAACGGCGTCTGCGCTGGTGTTTGTGAATGATTTTAAGATTTTGATCGATTTAGTGATTCGAGAGTGCACGGATCTGCCGCAAGAAGACGTCACGCGAGTGCATTACATGGAACTGCTGGAGAGAGTGTTGGACTCGCCTTTGTTTCTTCAGACTCAAATGTATCGCAAACGGGAGCTTTGGGGACTGTTGGAGTCGCTTCTTGAGGCTGCAGCGCAGGAAGACTCGGCCTTACCGACTGAACTGCTGGATAAGATCAAGCAGATTCTTGTGAAATATGTTGATCTCCTGGATTGAAGGCTGTACGGAACGTTTGGGTAGAGAATGTTGTAACAATAACAATTAAAGTGGAAGCGCATAATCCAATGCTGGTAGCAGGAGACGCAGGGACTTTAGTACGTTTCTTACCGGTCGCTCTCGCCCGAACTTTCAACATGCATCCGCGAATGCGAGCGTCAACTGCATCCTCGAACAAGTCGCTCTACTATCCAAGCAAGGGGATCGAAAGACGAAGGAAGCTCTCCTGAAAATAGGGATCACACTTTTCGGGAAGAAGATCTACCGCCAAAATGTGCACAAATTCAAGTCCGTGCTTCCAATTCGAAACGATCAACACGATTTCATCATGCCACCAGTACAGAACCCGACGTCGGCTTCTTTCGCACCGGGTAGTCCGTCCTGTATGACCAAAGCCCTCGCCAGATGCAAAAGCGAACGGGTTACATTCGCCGGAGCTTTGACGAGTGCAGTTGTGGCTGCGTTCTACCATACAGCGACTTGCCAACCCGATTTTGATCCAGGAAACCGTTTAAACTCATGGTAGACATGGACTACAATATGCGCCAACGAGTGCCCCACCCCGCTGAAGAAGACCACATCGAAGCGTTCATCGCCTTTGCAGAGCTGGGTTGGCTGTTGGAAGAAGGGGTCGACATGAAACAACCTCCTTTTGGGACCTTGCTCGTCGAGCAAAGGAAGAAATTGACTCGAATCTCCACGACAAGAGAATGATGGCCGCTGTTTCGATGACTGTGGGCCAGATCATGAACGCCAAGATCCGTCATTCGACAAACTCCGTATAGAAAACTCGGTGGATTCAGACGGGAATATCTCAAACGTTGGTCGTTATCCGTTCTCGAGAGAATTTTCCGTGGGGAAGCAAGACAAGCCACTCACAGTGAAAAGTCTTCATGTGTATAATCCACTGCCTCCATCGGCGATCTTCTACGTCTCGTCGGTCGAGTCCTTCTGCTATTCTATGGGACACAAGTGCGAGGACGCGACGGCCAGCACTCTCTTCGATACATGGGTAAAGATTTGTGAAAGCATTGGAGAGATCGGCGCTAGTCGTAGAAATGCTTCGGAGTGTCATTTTGCATATTATACTGTGAGAATTAATACCCAAGAGTCGTATAAACTTCGAGCAGTGGTCTTGTGAAATCTGTTGATCTGAGGCTGTACGGAACGTTTGGGTAGAGAATTTATGTAACAATACCAATGGTAACAATGAAGGTGTTTGAAGTTGTAGAAGTACATGTGCCTCTTCTTTAGTTCAGACGTTTATGGTACGCAAAAAAAGTTTACGGTTGTCTGACAACCTGTCCTTAAAGATCGTACCGCAGAGACTTGCCTAAAATTATGTGTTTCGTTCCCGGTCGCTCTTGCACGAACTTCCAGCGTACACAGCAAGAATCTCCATCGAATCAGACGCTTCTCCCCGTCGGAAGCTTCCGAAAACCGGGAACAGTCCGTCGCTCTACTACCAAAGTAATCTAAAGTTTTCGAGTACCCTTTGCGTCGTCTACTGTACGAATAACTCACTGTCCGATGCGCTAAAAGCTTTTCGGGGAGAAGATAACGCCCGTCGATTTGTCGATAATTCAAGCCCACACTTCCAACAGTCCTGTATGAACGCGTTACAGTCGCCGGGGCTTGCAGTTGTCCCAACCCAATTTTGATACCCACTGAAGAAGACCATCTTTGCAGAGCTGGCAGGAGGGATCTACATGAAAACAACCTCCCTTTGGGGCCTCACTCGCCGAAAGGAAAAATCACGCCTCACAATGACTTTGGACCGTGATTCACGAACGCCAAGATGGATCTGCCGAACCCCCTATAGAAAACTCGGTGGGTTCAGATGGGGATACATGTACTGTATCTCAAGCGTTGTGTCGTTATCCGCTCTCGAGAAAATTTTCTTTGGGGGAGCCACTTCCACTGGAAATCTTCCTGTGTACATGTATACTGCACTGTAGACTACAGTCTCCAATGGAGGTTCCATCGGTGATCTTCTACGTCTCGTCGCCGACGGCGCTTCTGCTACTGCCGACGACGTCGGTGGAGTCCTTCTGCTACTCTATGGGACACAAATGCAAGGACGCGACAGCCAGCATGCGCTTCCACACGGAGGTGAAGATTTGTAAATGCATAGATAGATCGGCGCTGTGGCAAGCTCGACCAGTTACTATGAGCTTGCCACAGCGCCGATCTACTACGGTACATGTAGTATTTCGTGTACGAAATTAACACCACTGAACTACACATGTAGTATTTCGTGTCTGTACCTTCCGCCGGTCCAGCTTGCTCCGTACGTTTATCCTTCGATGGGAGGTATACAATTTCGCAAACTCAGTGCCAGCCAACAAAGTGCGTAAGCAAACATGTAGCCCGTTCTTCTTTCCATTTCTATCAAACATTTATAACAATGTTTTATATATTCTGAATGTTTATAATATTCGAGAAAAAACTACGTATCACGATCTTCAGGAAGATACATGTGTACACACGAGTAGACTCCGATGTACACTTAACTAAAGACTATAGCGAAAAAAATTAAAGGTACTAAAGTTCCTTTAGATATCTTAATGACACTTGACGCGATTATTAAAACTCGCATACCTTTCAAATCCCAACAATAGGGGGTTTCAATTTTAGCAAATGCCATTTTAAAATCCGACGGTATTTGATGAGGTGCCACTCTGCCAAATCCAACGTGGTACCAGGTTGAAATCCGACGTGGTACCAGGTCGAAATCCAATATAATTCCCTCGCATTCCCGTCGTTGGAATTCGGCGACGCTTGCGGCGTATCCGTTTTCGCCGAGGCGGGCAAGGGCGACGACAAGCTGTGCGCACCCTGATCGCTATTTCTGGGTAGCTGTCGAGTGAAAAATGTCGTTGTCGTAAATATAGTCATACAGAGCAGCGAAAGAGACTTAAAATAACGAGTCAACTTTTGAAAATCGCTGTCTGGTAATGATGTAATAGATCCGGCGCGATCATAAAGGTATGTACTTGTAAGAACAGATAAAAACATCTCCCATAGCATATCTGTCTCCTCCTCATCGCCTGTGGCGATGCTGATGGAACAGGCCGCCTCCAAGTGGCGAAGAAGTTTGTGCCGCCCTATTGTGTGGCATACTAAAAGGGGGAACTAAATACTTTTTAGGGATTTCCAAATCCAGCAGTGTCGACACTGCTGGATTTGGAAATCCAAATCCTACGTGGTACAGTGATGAAATCACAGTGGTACCGCTGGCGAAATCCTGTCGTATTTGCAAGGCACTACCTCGACGAAATAAGACGTGTATTTGCTAAAATTGAAACCCCCTAATGCTTGGTTGCCTACTAGGTTGAATACACGTAACAATCTTTACAGTACAAGTAAGTTTACTACAGTACTGTCTACTGAGATGGAAATAGTGTGATCGTGACAATTCTACATGTGTGTATTTTAAAATTATACATGTGTACCTTTACTATTGTAACAAATCTTGCCTGTACAGTACTAAGTACTACATGTAGTATTCCGCTGGATCCAACTCGTATTGTTTTTGCATTGAAGATTACAAGTAAAGTAGGCACCGTCTGCAAAGCAGCAAAATGGTGTAATACTTGCTACACCACCAATGTCATTGGCAATGGACCTCCTCCAGTGTCAAAGTGACTGAGCCTTCAGTTTCCAATTTGCCCTCAAGAGCCGAAGTTCCAAGTCCAAGTCCTGACTCCAACGATGCGTTTCGCTTTCCTTCTGTTCGTGGCTGCAGTTTCCCTCATTGCTTCCGGCGACGCGCTGTCGACACAAGCTGACGCCACAAGCCGCCATTTGCGCTCTCACCACCAGACGAACACCTACGACGCTGAAGAAGAAGAACGTGGTCTTGACAAATCCATTGTCAAGAGTCTCCCTGAACAATTCAAGAACATGTACAAGTACCCTAGCAATATGGAGAATGTTCTCGAGTCATGGCGCACGGGTCTTCAGTCGGTGGACGACGCTGTCATGTACATGAAGTCTCTTGGCATGGACTTCGACGCTATCTCGCACTTTGTGGACGCGTACCGGAAGCATATTAACAAGAAAGGACTTCCTTACTAAAAGGTTGAATAAACGTCAACCCCACTGGGTCTCTTACAACAAATATCCCCAAGATTTTCTTTCCATCATTCTTTTCTTACCTTAGAGTGCCATGTTCCAAAACCCGCGCGAGCTTCATCTTTTCATATTTACCCAGTAACACCAGAACCTGCCGTAGGGTTTGCTCTTCGTTCTTGAGTTGTGCATCTCCTTCTTCAATTGTACAGCCATCGTTCCAAAGTGGACCGCAATTCGCACCAACTTTTGTGCAGTGGCGTAAGCAGTGGTGACCCTCCGTGTAGTGCTGCAGTGCCTGACGAAAGCCCTCCTCTAACATCTCCACTTTCTTTGCAGTGCCTTCCTCAAGTCTTTGCACTTTTTCCACGAATTTCTTCTCCAGTTCACGTTTGTCCAGTTTGTACTGCAGTTGGAACTCTTGTCGAAGTCTGGCGTACTCTGCATCGACGGCTTCGGCCACTTCCGTCTGAATCTTGGTAGGAAGCGTCTTCTCCAGTCCACCGCCAACCTTCGAGTTGGATTTGCGTGAAAACGGACGAATAGACTTGGACAGTGAAAACAGCGGAAGGCCTTCCGCTTGTGTCCGCGCGTAGAGCGCGTGGAGCTGTTCAAGCTGGATGTTCTGTTCTTCTTGCTTTAATTGACTGACAATGAGCTGTTCCTGTAGCAGTTGGTTGGTCGTGGCCAATTGACGGACCAGGGCAGCGATGTGGGGGGCTTCGTGCAGTAGAGCGTCAACGTCCGGGAGTATAGAATCTCCTGCATCAAGTGGACGTCGCCTGCTAGCAACCGCTGCCAAGTGTCCTGATCCTTTGGTCAAAGGGCGGAGGAAGCGCAACAGCACGAACTTCCTCTCTTTACCCAATCTCCCGATCAGTTTGCCATGCAATTGCTGTAGTGAGTGCACTTCCTCTCCGTCCACAGTATGGAGAATATCCCCCACTAGTATCTTCCCGCAGGCTTCAGCCGGTCCAACGTCCCGATCATTTAACCTCCGGAATGATTGCACCACGAGCACTTGTCCCATTCCTTCCTCTCTCCTCACCCCCACATCCAGCCCAATTCCATGTGCATCTGTCTGTAGGAGGACGTCGAGATACTGTACGAATTGTTGGGTACCCAGCACTCCTTCTACTTCCTCCTCAGTCTTTTCTTCTTCTTCTGGTAGACATTCATACGTCACTTCGAACGTCTTCTTCTCAGCTTCAGTATCAGCCGTTTCCTCTAATGGTAGAGTATTTTCTTCTGCAGGTTCTTCCTCCACTTCAACTGAAAGTTTCTGTTCTGTCACTACATCACGATCTGAGGGTTCAATTGATACGCGTTTGCTCTTCCAGTCTATGGAACGCAGGAGGAACGTAGTCACCAGTCCAGTATTGGCCTTCGCAACAGCAGAGGATGCCGTAGAGGGGGAAGAATCGGATGCGTTCCTCTCCATGCTATGACAACCTAAAACTGAATATCAAAAAGATCGCGTCCTTTTGAATTTTAACCAATCATACAATATATCTGAAATCCCAAAACAGTTGGTAAGAGATGAGTCGTATCAACTCACAAGACTTCTCTGCCTAAAAATGACCTCCACCAGGGACAGATTTATATAAAACAAGGCTTTGACTACGATTGTCAGCAGTGCGACATACTGTAGCACTGCAGTGCTATTTTTTAGCGTCCGATCGAACACCGAACGAAATTTTCAGCATTTTGGATGTGCATTGCTTTGAGACAGTACCAGAACGTTACCATGGTATTCCATGATGAACTGATGAAATTCATCAGTGCCGCGTTGTTGTCAAGTTGACAACAACTTATTGTGCGGCAGAAACAAGGATCGTTCATCTTGCGATTTGGACTGTGGCAGCCTTTATCATGAGCTTTGCTTATGATAAATGAGCAAAGCTTTATGGACTATTAAAAGGTTTAAGTTTTTAAATATTTAAAAATATAAACATCTCCAATAAAGTATACAGCTAAAATTTGTATAGTATACAGAAAGCCTGTAGAATGTTACTTCATGGAAAAGTGCTCTGAAGGTGTAGAACCATTGTCAAAATGACCATGAAGGAGACCATCGCTTCGTCGTCTTCAGACGCGCAGATGTACATGCAGATCCAGCCTGACTGGGCGGATAATAGCGAATCCTGTTGGCTTGATGTCTATGAACGTACTGTGTACTCCACAGCGTCAAACTCGCAAGAACTCCACCAGGACGAGCGTCCAAATGCCGAGGTTGTATCCAGTCCAAGCTCACAGTACCAGTTACCGCTCTCAGACCCTTCATCGGGCCCTGAAACGCCCCATTTAGTGAAGATTTTAGGTCGAGATGCCACGTGGATCGATGTCCAAGTGGATCGGAAGCCCAATAAGCTCCTTCGCACAGTGTTCCAAGCCCCCAATGATACACTGGGTGTACCTGTTGTTATGGCCTCGAACGCCTCAGATAGCGCACCACAGATACTGCCACAATTGAACGCAGTGGATGTCTCTAATGACGAACGATATGTGGTAGTTGGAGGCTCTGATGGGGTCTGTATGCTCTGGGACAGCCACAATAGAGCTCAGATGCTGCCTTTAACAGGCCACGTGATGGACGTCACTAGCACCCGCTTCTTCCCGAGCTCTCAGGTGCTTCTAACCGGGTCGCTGGACTTTACACTGAGGATCTGGAGTGTCCAGGGCCGTTGTGCTGCAGTGTTAAAAGGACATCGTGGAGGGGTGGAGGATGTAGCCATTATCGGCAAGGGCAGGAATGTGCTGTGTAAGTTAAGCAAAACCTTTTTTCGAAGAAATATGGATTAATACTTATTGTGCTTGGTGTGCTATAGCTTGTGGAACGGACGGGTTGATTCAGCTATGGAACGTTGGAACTCAAGAAGCCATTGCCAAGTGGGCTAACGATGACCAAAGTCCAGTGCACTGCCTATCGGTCATGGATGACACAGCTCAACTACTGGCGGAAGGAGATTACAGCCCGAATACGAACGAGAAAGAGGCCGAGACAGACGGAAAAGTCCTTTTTGCCGGTCTTGACAATGGAGAAACACTAGGAGTGGATATCCGTGCGCGTGAAGCGGTACGTTTTTGAGATGTTACAACGGATTGACCTACAGCAGCATCTAACGTTACTTGACAGGTGCTAAACCTCGAGGGGCTTGCTGGTTCTATTATTTCGTGTGCTGCGACTACAGCCACTGCGTCATTGCCCATGCTATTCACTGGAAGTGAAGATGGTTTGCTAACTGTCTGGGATCTACGTAACACAAGGTACGCGTACCTTGCTACCGCCTGGCAAAAGTGAGCTCAATGTACTGATTGCTGTGATCCAGAACTCCTCTTCACACCTTGTCTCGAAGCTCCTCGCCGATTCACAGTATTGTGTCAGTTTCTACTGGAGGGGTCTGGACTGCTCATGGCGACGGGATCTGCAGCAACTGGAGCAATTTTGGCGAAACTCCGTTCATACCCACAGAACTCACCGGCCCGCAGTACGATGCTGTGCGTGGAGTCGCTCTTGCCAGTCAAAGCGGCCGAGTTTTCAGTGCCTGTCGCGACGGACGCTTGCGTGAGTATCTTCTCAAATGAATCTGCTTGTGTTCGGGGCTCGGAATGAGTTCAAGAAGGGTTCTTTTGGTCTATTAATTCAAATGCTAACGGGAACAAGAACAGCTGCTAGTTTTTCAGCCAAGGCCTAATGATACAAAGCGTCCGTGTTCTCGTCACACATGGGAAGCGTTGGAGATGCCTGTGGAATTGAAGTACTCCTTGCTCTCTCGTCTCACGAGCTCCACACGGGACACTGAGTTGAGCGTCTTAGTTCCTGATGCCGAGGCGTCTCTCTCGTCCTTCATATGGAACTCTGGAACAGGGTCGCCCTTGTGTTCGCTATTTCCTGGAGACTGAATATCACTGCCGCCCTCCAAGTCGGAATTGGAGGTCGGAACACGCTGGTATCCCTTCAACTTGGAACTTCTGCCGTCCCCTGCTGCTTCTGCCGTCGTGTGCTTGATGAACGTGTAGACCAACATCCCACACGTAGCCACAACGAGACCGAAGACGTTGATCGGGATGAGCTGGTCACCGAAGATGAAGACTGCCAGCAGCACCTGCGTGACGTCTTTGAAGCTGCCGGCGATGCCCAAGGACAGCGCTGAGGTCTTCTTGACGAGTAAAATCTCGATGAAGATCAGCACGAAGGCCAAGCAGCCGCTAATGAAGATGAACACGAGCGACATCATCAACAGCTGCGAGTCCAGTAGAAACCGCGACGTCACGTAGTCGCTTCCTTCCGAGAATAAGGCGATCGGGAGCAGTCCAATGGCACTGGCGGGCGACACGTAGTATACTACCGCGAGCACTTTGTTCCTAGGAGCTGCGTTGCTCTCCTCCATGGCCTGCAATAGCGACTGAGTGAGCACCCACCGCAACGTTCCGATCACCGAAGCCGCCAGCACCAGCACGAAGCCGTAGAAGACGAACTGCGCTGATCCGTAACTGGCCAGGCCAATGCCGCTGGAGATCAACACGATGACGCCGAACAGCGGCCAGGACGGACGTTGATGGCCCAAACAGATCGAGAAGAGCAAGTTCCAGACGTTTCCTCCTGATTTCACGATGGTGTAGAACGTCACCGTGATGTAGAACAGCGACAAGTTGGACAACATGATGTCCAGCGCAGTGCACACCCCAATGGGCACTGCCAATTTCCAGTAGATGCTCGAGGGTAGAGCCACCATCGTCCCACTACCAGTGCAACCTCCACTGGAGCACCTGTCAATGACTCTGGATAACAGACACTTGACGAACATGTTGATACACGTCATCGTCGTGGCGAACGGGTAGCCTCCTCCCGCCCAGACCCGCAGGAACCACTTGTTAAACAGCGTCATCCCGATACTCACTGCGTACCAGAGCACCACAAAAACACTCACGTCCAGCGCATGGAAAGCCACTGGAAACGGCACAAACACGTCGAGTCCAGGCAAAAAACGCAGCCGCTTCCGTCGTCGCCGAGTTTTGGCCAGATAAAAGCCCAATAGACGCAGCCCCGTGGCCAGAGACAACATGAAGGAGCACGTGGCCACTAGCGCCGCAGTTTTGTCCTCATTCGAGTCCTTAGCGGCCAGAGCAGAGGCCGCCAGTGTGGGCAACGGCCCGCTATCGCTATCACCAGCCTGCGCCATTAGAGAGGTAGAGTACGACTGGGCGATGACTCCAGACCTCCAAACCGTAATCTTCGGTTAAAACTGTGATTTCTTATACGTTCGTTTGATATAAGAAATAGCAAGTTTAAGCTATACCGTATATGAGAACTTCAACGTCGGAATCCAGTCATGACGTAGTGTCTACGTTATGATTATGATTATGATATTTTGTCTTATCGTTCTGACATATTGAGGTGATGACCCTCTTTCTGGCGGTGATTAGCCAGCCATTTAGCCGATGTGTAAGTTTTCTCACAGCCGTGAAAGCCACACACTAGTCTCGAATTGACCTCTGGATGCTCCTTCATGTGCGTGTTAAACTTGTGCAGACCGAGAAATGACGCTCGGCAGGACGTTTCAGTGCACGTAAAGCGTTTGTGGAGCTTCTGATGGGCTTCGACTTCGCTTTCCGACTTGAGCACTTGGTCACAGCCGCAGTATGAGCAGATCAACGGGACAAACGGCTTCGGTCTGGAAGAGCTGGACGTTTCTTCCAGTTCACTTAACTCAACCGCTTTTGTAGCTCGAAGCTGCATCCGCCTCAGTCTTCGCAGCACTTTGGACCGCTCCTGGTACATTTGACGCCACTTGTGCTCATAGATCTCACCATGTTGGCAATTCACTGGAGCTGCAGGCAAAGCCACATGCTTTTTACCGACGGGAATACCGACGCGCAGGTACAGCGGTTTCCATAATGAAGCGCGGTGGCTAATGTCTGCAAACGTTCGGCAGACCAGAGCCATCCGACAGAGCCGCTTCGCACTCATAAAGGAGCACACGCGTTCCATGACGTCAGGCAGTAACAACACGTCAAACGAACGCTCCAACTGGGCTGGATCCACCACAAGTTCTTGTCCTGTGCGTCGACGCTTTCGTGTTGGTGCAAAGGGTTCGTTCTCGTCTGTGAGTGGCTTTGCTGTTATCAGGTGCGGTTTGAGCAACGCTTTCATCTGTGTGAATGAAGAGAAGGACGCTGGCTTGAAAGCAACACGTGCGTGTAACGCGTGCCATCCCTCAACTCGTTCCTTGAAGTCTTCTTCAGTGTCGTTGTCGTTTTCTTCAGCTTCCGACACGAAGCACTGCACTTGTTCGTCGGAGAGGAAGACCCAGTGCCGCCAGAGTTTAGCTGTCCAGCGGACAGGGGCGGCAACGTACAAGTCCTCAAACGTAATGTCACTGCATAACCGCATCTGCAGCTGCGACAGCATCTCCTTGATCTCCGCAGCATCCGAGCTCACATCTTGCTGCAATCGATCGACACTTCCACGACGATGCAACGCCACATAGACGATGTAGAACACCACTTCACGTCGCTCTGCATCAGAGCCGTCGCATTTCAAGGTTTTGTAGGCTTCCAGAAGTAGTTCCAGTAACGCCATCACAGATTTCAACGGCACCAAATCTACATGCGCACAAAATCCAATAAGGAATGTGAGCAGGGGGTTCTTGCGCACGATTGCCGTCTCCTTGGCACGCTCAACCACCACTGCCGCCACTTCTGACGCTAGATCCTTAACGAGCATAGATCCGGCGGCTGTAAACACCGCTACTCGCTGTGGTACCACAAGCTCCTTTGTCCGATCCTCTGGGGCCTTCAACGATTTCTTGAGTGCGTCTAGCAACGCTGGCTTAAGCACCGCATTAGCCCTCCAACTCGTGAACGCAAACTCTTGTAGTCCCGAGAAGAACTTGTCCAGCAGTTGGTCGTACAGGTGGAGCCCCCTCCTTTCATCGTCCTCTTCAGTAACTAAACCCTCCAGTAACTTATCACTCGTCAGAGTCAAGAGTTCCGTCATCACCAGCGTCACCTCGCTCTGTCTCTCTGTGTCTCCTCTGTTTAACTCCCCCACTAACCTCCAAACTCCTGTCACCTGTGCGAAATCGCAATTTACTTGCTGTTTCTTCTTCCCCAATGTACGGTACTCCTTCAGCACTTGCAGGAATGTGTCCGGGAATCGAAGTCCCATTAACGCCGCGAACGGCAACAGACATGACCAAACCGGGAAGCAAGTCATAGCGTGGAACCTTGGCTTAGGCTGCGACGGGCGCCATTTGCAGGCGTCCGGGGATTGTCCCAGTCTTTGGGCACACGTCGACAGCAATGCATCGAGGAGGACGTGAATGGTGAGCTCTACAGCCGTCGAATCCCGTCTCGCCAATCGCACCAATTGCTGGCAAACCAGTGCCGAAATACCACTTTCCCGTGCGCTACGGCTGAGCCATTGCGCGTCTGGATGTCGGAATGCACGTCGTATGAGCGAACTGCTAGTGGACGGCAGGAGCGAGTCGATGAAGCCGCAGAGCTCGGGCAATTGCTGACGGATATCGGAGTGCGGACACTGCAGCAACTCGGAGACGGCGGTCTGTTGCGTGTAAACGTGTCGAGCTGAGACGCCCACGCAGTCGTTGAGGCGCCGCAGCAGCGTGAGCAGCTCCCGCTTCGGACGGAGCTCTCGACGTGGCATTCGTTTTTGACCAGCGACTTAAATTTTAGACATCTAGATTTGGAGCTGTTCTAAAAGTAAGGGTCTTTTTGAAGAAAAAAACGGGTGGAAGTCTGAAAGAACCCAACTACTGCTGTAGATTGAATGTAGCCATTGGGTTAATACTGAGACATGTTGACTAAAATTAATATTATTAATTGGGAATGGATTTCGTTCTCTTTGTTTTTGTAAGGGAGTCAAAAATGACTTTCGAATGCAAAATATACAGTATATCAGGCCTGAGACAAGATATCATGTTTAGATTAGGTAAACATTTGTAGATACTTTTTGTAGATACTTTTCTCCGTATCAGCGCGCACGACCCTTGGTGTAAGTTTGACGTCAAGGACGCCGTACCTGGGGTGCCAACACTTCTGATTCGGCAGTTAAAACGTCGAATCTGGGGTGCCAGCACTTGAGATTCGGCAGTTAAACGTCACAAAAGTCGGTTTGATCCACTGGTAAAGTCTTTCAAATTGCTCAACGGATACCGTCCAGCAACAGCTTGCTCAATGTCTTGCACGGGTCGTTACTGCCGTCTGATTGCAAAGGCAGTAGTCGCCATTACTAGAGCAACAACGCTCAACGCTACCGAAACCGCTTGATCCGCTTCAGAAACTCTTGTGAATATAACGGACTTTGGTTGCCGACCTGCCCTCAGCTCTTTGGCAGTTCGCAATTCGCCGTGAGCCCCTCAAGTCTCCGGCCCAGAACAAGACGAGTACCAACCAAAACTGCATCCAATAATGCGCATTTATTCCCTCCTGACGCTACTAGCGGCGCTGCAGACGGCTTCAGCTCAACAACCTGCTCCGAGTCAAGAAGAATGCTACGAATTGCCCGTAGTGATCGTTTGGGCGCTGGACCGGAGCTTCCCAGATCCGACTTGCAACCAACTCCGGTACCCGGCCGATGACTGTCTTAAGGAGGCTGTTCAGACTCGCGTTGAGGTTGTTGACAATGGAGAAGGGAAGCTCAACTGCGTCAATGGACAACGCACCGCCGCTTTCGAACACTCCAAGTCGAACTACCGAGGTCAGACCAGTCTCTTCTTCGCCAAACACCAATTCAATATCAAGTTCCCGGAAGATACGTCCTTCCTCGGGATGGTGGAGAACAAGGCGTTCGTCATGAACGGCCCGTTCCTCGACTGCACGCTACTTCGCAACCACTTGGCCCATTGGTTGTATCGTTCCACAGGTCGCTACTCGGTCAAGACCCGACACGCGGTCGTGTACATGAGAACTGACCCTATCCAGGAAACCCCCAAATACGCGGGTATCTTCTTGCTGCTGGAGAAACCAACGTACGACAAGAACCACGTCAACCTCGCGTCAATGGACGCGTCCTGTGCTGCACGTGACCCCAAGGTATTGAGCGGTGGTTGGGCGTGGTCAAATGACCCGCCCAGCTACGGTTCCTACTCGCCCAACATGGTCATTGACCAGTACCAGAACGAGTTCGGAATGGGGGAACGTCCATTGTTGGCGCACCCGAGCGGGTCTTCACTCTCGCAGCAAATGCGCGACTACTTCGTGAACACCGACACGGGATTCCTGCCAAAGATGTACCGTGCGCTCTGGAACAACATGACGGCGCCGCTCGAGCTACAGAAGCACTTGGACTTGGGTTCGTTCGCTGATTACCTACTGCACACGGAGATGTCCCTCAACGTCGACGCGTACCGCCGCAGCACCTTCTTCTTCAAAGACCGGGACCAGCCCATCAACGCCGGTCCCGTTTGGGATCTCAACTTGGCGTACGGCAACGGCGCCCGTCGGAACTTCAAAGACTGGATCTACCCGCAGTACACGTACTGGAAGCGGCTCATGTGCCACTCGCAGCTCGCGTCGATGGTCATTCAACGCTGGAAGACGCTGCGCGGCACCAACCTTCAGCGTGCGGACGACCCGGTTTTCGGTGTCTGGAGCGACGATGCGATCGTCAAGTTCCTGGACGCCAGTGCCGCCCCCGTGCACCGTCAGTTGTCCAAATGCCGCGGTGGTGACTGGCGCAGTGACGTCGTGCAGTGTGCCGTTGTGGACTTGCAGACTTGCAACGGGACGTACGCGGAACGGGTAACTGACCTGCGTGACTCCGTGCTGAACCGTGCGCGTTGGATGGATGAACGGATCGAGGAGCTCTACAAACCTCTGGATGCGCAGACTTGCTCCGGTGTTGGCGACCTGCCGAAATTCAATTGCGGGCTTGACGGTAACGACGATGGCTGCCTCCAGAATGCGGAGAAGTACTACAATGCCGTGACGTTCCCGCCCGTGCGCAAGCCGTACGCAGGTCCGTCCTGCGAGACTATTACCACCAACAATGCTGCTTCTCCCAACGGTGAACAAGCTGCAGCGGAGGATCCGTACCAGAAAGCGTCGGTCGATTACTGCTGGAAGTCGGCAGGCAGCTACGTGTACCCGCAACAAAAGGGAGTCAAGGACAAGACGCTCACGCCGTTCTGCAGCGGCTACGGCTCGTGTGCAGAGGGTCCTGGTGCCACGTGCAATTGTTCAGCTGCTATTCTGGTTGAACACCCATCTTGCCGTCGTATTGATGCTGAGAATGAACACTACATCCATGAGCAGCAGCGTATCGCCGTAGCTACGACAGTAAGAAGTCCTGCGACGATCACTAGTGCCCAAACGACCAACATCAAGGTGAGAACGGAGGAAAAGGGATCGAATAGCAACGTGTCAGATGGCATGGTGATCCTAGCGGCCGCTGCTGCTGGCCTTGTGATGCTGGTTCTCAGCACTTGGTTGATCAAAGAGCACGCGCGCCGTCGTCGTCGTCAATGCCTGAACGAGTACAAACCCGTTCGCTACGGAAGTGTCGAGCACGCTCGTCTCTTTGCTTCACAGCAGATCCCGTAGACTGGTAGGACAAGCACCCTAGGTGGTTTATTAGTTGGATAACGAGAAGGAAGTCGTTCTCTCACTCAGTTTCACTTCTGGTCTCTTGTTCTTGATTATCTTGCTACTTCACTGCGCATGAGCCCCAGATGTACGCATTCACTTGTTTTTCCTTAGCTGGTCGCGCATTCTTGAATGGATTGGTGGTCGACGCCAGACTGGAAGACCAGGCGAACTAAGTTGTGCGTTGCACCTTCGAAAGACACGGCGATATCATCCATTTGGCTCTGGTTCCTCATAGTGATGTCCTCCAGCTCAGCTTCCGTCGGAGTGTTTTCCTTACCGCTAGTCGGGCTCCACAAACGAATGACGTTTTCAATTCCGCTGGTTGCCAAACACGCGTCAAACGGATGTGGCTGAACGCAGTTAACGATATCCGCGTCCGCCTCAATGGCGTTCACCAGTTCGCCAGTCGTTTTATCCCATACCAACGCGCGGCCGTCGTCACTTCCAGCAATGATGTAGGCGTCGTTCGTGCCAAAAAACGCGGCTTCTTTAATATCCGTTTGTACGTTGCAGTATCCAATGTAGCGGCGGAGAACGTCGCAATTGACCGGTGTGCTGTTTACCAAATTCCCCTCCCAGAATTCGTCATCATCGTCTGGTAATTCCCCGTCGGCAGCTTCATCCTGGTTGCCATGAGGAAACTCCTGCTCACTATCACTGGAATCATCCTCATCCGACGAGCGATACAGACGGAAAGGTCGACGCACGGACTGGTTCGTACGGCTAGATCCGTTCAAAAACGGCATTACATCCTCTGCGTTATCCGGGTACTTATCTTTGTATCGTCGAGCTTGCCACGTGGCCTGCGGATGCCGTTTCCCCTCACTAAGCGCCTCAATGTACGTCAATTCCACCTCGCGATCATTCGGATCGAGCTCCAGCGCCTTCTTGCACTGCACCGCAGCTAAATAGCTGTCTGCGTTCCACGATCTTCCTAGATAAGCCTTTGCACAGTCATGATGGAGTTCTTTGCGCTGTGTCGCAGTCAATTCTGTGACCCCACGGGCACCACAAGCCAAGTTAAGCGACTTCAGAGCCTTCGAGTACTCCTTACTCTCAAATCGCTCTCTTCCTTGTTCATGCAGCATCTGCACTCCTTCTAAATGCAAGTCAAGAGGCAAGTTCGGCTCATCCATATGCTCTCCATTTAACCAGGCAAGTGGCTGAATCTGTGGTTCATCCTTGTTGTTCTTCTTGAAAACGACCGTCTTCGAGGACCCCACCTTGAACAGGTAAATATGGTCGTTATGATAATTCGCGAGGATTTCAGACCCATCACTGCTGAACCGGATACTCGTCCCATGGCTTTTGTCGTGAAATCTCTGGGCTTTACTGTCACAATACGTGTCCAAGTGCAAATGAGGAGGAGCAAAAATCTCCACGGGCGTCGTCGCTCCGGCACTTCTAGCCGTTGAGATATGCTGCTGCACTGATAACATCCGTCGGTCATACATCCTCGTGTAGAAGTCTCCACAGGCCAAGACGACTTTCGTCGGGTCTAATGGATGACTCGTCATGCCCATTCCTCGGAGTACTCTGCCGTTCCTATCCCTGCCCAAATTGATCAACACTCCTGAGGCGTCCGGGGTATCACAGCTTCCACCAGTCTTGGGCAAAGCTCGTAGATCGAATTGATACACCAGTCCGTCCTCAGCTGCAGTCCAAAAGACTTTTGGGACAGCCCAGGAGCTGCTGATATCCTTCACTCGATCTCGATGCACACGGAAAACTTTGGTTGAATCTTCACGGAATGGCGCATAGTGAATGCGAACTTCGGAGTCCATAGCTCCTGAGGCAATAACGTTGTCGTCCGTGCCCGGGACGAAGCGCACAGCGAAAATGTTCATGCTATGACCAGACTCTATGACCTGTTGTTGGTTATGTTGGTCATAACTCCATATGACCACGTTATGATCGTCAGATCCAGATGCCAACAATTGACCGTTTTCGTTCCAGTGCAGCGTATTAACGCAGCCACTATGACCGTCGAGCACAGCTTCGCACTGCAGACGACGCACGAGGCTGCCGTGGCCCTGGCACGCGGCGTCGATCACACGCGAGTTGCCGCGCACCTCACGCTCTTGCAACAGACGCGACAGACCCACCGACGAGTGACTGTACTTCCAATAGCGGTCGGGATGCATGCGCACAGGACGAGAGACCTCCATGGTATGATATGACAACTTGAGCTTTCTCGGGAAGTTTTTTGTATGGGAATAGACGCTTCAAGGTGGAATTCGAATATGATTGGTTGTAATTGTTGACCAATTGGAAACGATGATAGTATAACCGCAGCCACTTCAACATGAACCCCAGCAACTTACCCCTACCATAACTTAGCCATCTTGCCAACAATTCCACGCGTTCGTCAGTAATTGCTTCAGCGTTTCATGGGTATCCGCTCCGGGGTTATCATTGTGCAGCAACGCAACATGTACAATAAAATGAATCCGAACTAACAAAGTTGCAATTGAGGATTGAGGCTCTGCGTGTACATAGTATTGCCCACCCACATGAGTCCGAGAGTCTCTGGCAGGCAGAAGATCACCCATGACCATGAATGAGTCGTACTTGTACGAACATTTCTAAACTGCTGCAGCCAGCACGTGCCACTATATTCCTCACTAACGTAGTGAATTTTTCCTCCACATGCATAATTTGATTCTCACTACATCACGAACTACAAACACAGGCTAGCCAGGAAATACTTCACTTCAACTGGCTGCAAATGTGCGCTACTCACATCATTTATATCGCTGAGAAAATCGGACCAATCATGTATTTTTCTCTTTCTCTCGTCCAATCATATCACTCTTAACAGATCATTGAATTAATTCATCGGTTCATAGCTCAAGATGCTGCGTTCGAGTCGTTTGCCGCAGGGCGCGCGCTGGCACGCGGTGCGCTCTTCATGGCGGCGACAGCTACCGTTACTTGCTAAGCTCCTGGTCGTATTCTCCGTGGTGGGCTATTTCTTCTGGAACGTCACAGCCATCGCCTCGCTTATTCAGTCGGCAGGACCAGCTTTTCGCTCGGAAGGTCCACGGGGCGTCGCTGAGGGGCTGCGCAATGCCTTCGCAGATATTTTAGCAGCCAGAGACAGTGAAGAAGCCTGGTGGTTGCGTCCTGAGACGTACCGCAAAGAGGTATGTGTGGATATGCCGCGAAAGTAGGATGGGATATGAGAAACTCATAAGATATGATGCAGAGTGGTTGTGATTTTTCAGCTGCAGTGGCGCTGTTCAAGCCGGAGGAACTGGAGCTTAATTGTGCCAATATGGACCAGCTAGAAACAGGCGAGTACATCGGCAAGGGATTCTGGAGGGAAGTGTACAAGGCCAAGTGGAATGGTATAATGATAAACTTATTCGCTATGATACAATTCTATACTAACGTATGATGTTTGTCTTGTTTAATGCAGGGCGTGACGTAGCTGTGAAGCGTGTAAAAGAAGATCATCTCAGCCGACCGGACATCATTCCTCGCCACGTGGAAGAGTGCGCGTCCATTTTCTCTATACGCAACGAGCCGAATATCGTCGGGCTCGTGGGCTGGTGCAAGACGACGGTAGTAGTGGATTATATCCCACACCAGCTCGACACGCTGCTGTTCGAGTCCGAGGAGCCAGTTTCCGTCCCTCGCGCATTAAAACTCGCACGAGACGCTGCTCGAGGTGTTGCCCAATTGCATCGTGCACCGGGAGGTCCTTTCGTGCATGCGGATCTACAAGCTCGGCAGTTCCTGATCGATGCCAACGGTACACTGCAGCTGAACGACTTCAACCGCATCAAGTATACAGGTCCCCGCCTCGTGAAAGGCGTGCCGACAAGTGAAAAGTGCACGTTTGAGACTTCTGTGGCCAAGGGGAAGTGGAGATCACCGGAAGAGTACCAGCACCTGCGCCTGGATGAAAAACTAGACATCTACAGTTTGTCGCTGGTTATGTGGGCTCTGCGTGCTCGCGAGAAGCCGTTTCGTGCACTGGAGAGAGAAGAAGTTTATGAAAAGGTCCCGGCAGGTTTTCGACCAGCAATTGAGGCTATGAGTGACTACCCCCAGCAAATGCAAGATCTGATCATAAGAGGCTGGGACACGGACCCGAAGAAGCGCCCGACAGCTGCAGAAATGGCAGACGAGATCGACCGCATCTTGCAGAGCTACGGAAGTACCAGATAGAACCAACCCAAAGGAGTCATAGAAATCAATGCGAACGATGTGGTGGCGTGAATAAATTAGTGCTGTCTAGCATCTCCGTTACGCTTGCTTTACGATCCCCAGGGGATCCTCTTCGAAGTTGCAGAGCCACCACTGGAAGATCGTATTCTTCTCGATGCAGTAACTCGTTGAAGCTCGAGGTCCGATACGAGCACGGCACATGGGGCAGTGAAACTGAAACAGCAGCCACTCGAAGATGCATTCGCGGTGAAAAGTGTGCTGGCACGGGAGAACAATCGACGGGGGTTCTACGTCGACCTCTTCGAGGCAAATCATACACTGAAGAGCTTCGATCGAGTCCGTCGTTGATGTATCCGAGTTGAAGCTGTCCCGACACTCCGGTTTGCTGCATCTCGACGAGCTTTGGTAGTTGTCCACGAAGACTTGAAGGACTGACCGCTTATCGGCCTCGTTTCGAACACCGAGGAAGTCGAAGAGAACTGTCGGGAGGTTTTGGCGTGCAGTAAGACACTTCATAGCGCTGCCCGGTAGCAGAACACAGCGCAGTAAATATTGCACCACCGTCTCGAATTTGTGTTTCCGATCGGCAATTGTACGTGTGGATCTCGGCGATAAGCTCTTTGAAGGAAAACAGGCCCAGAGGAACTCGCGAATGGCCTCACACGACCCACAGCATCTGGCGTCGAAGCACGTGCACTGAGTCTCGACCTTCTTGGAGAAAGCGGCGAACTCTGAATACCGGTACGAGACGCTCCAGGAGTTACCGGTCGTCACGTTGGACAAGACACAGTTGTAGACAACGAATTTCTTCTCTAGGACACTGGAGGCGACTCGGAACTGAAGCGGAAGCTGCTGACGCACCGACTGCCGAAGTTTTTCGATGGCCAAGAGGCTGAGCGGCGGAGTTTGGTGTGGAGACGGAAGTAGAGCCCCGTAGTTCATTGCGCTTGCTTGGTAGTCGATAAGTTTGGAAATGAAGGCATCGTCCAGAACCCAAACGTTGTTGCTAAGACAAACCGACTGTCGCACGAGATCTTGGGTGGCGAGGAAACCCAACATTTAAAGAGGCATGTCGGGAGCACATCGGTAAGATTTCTGTCTCGTGTGACTACATGGAGAACTGTGTGCAGTCGGCATTTCTCAGTGCGAATAATACGGTGAAGAGGTCAAGAGGGCGGCGACAATTTAATGGTCTCTTGCAGAGATGTCGACAAGCAATACGTACACAGTTGAGAGGGAAGGAATACAGAGTCTGGAGTCTGTATGGTAAAACCACTGGGTAACTTCAACGGCATTTCAAATATGAAATGGTTGCATGCATGGGTGACTGCATGGAATACTAACAGCTTTAAGGATACGAAACTATTGCCATGTCCGGCGAAGAAATATTGCTGTATGTTCCAACAAGAGATCGGGCGTCGTAAGTCACAACAACGTCACGGTGACGTTCTCAACACGACAGATACATGCCACATTTGTATTGCAGGAAAATGTCCGCCAATGTCCTCAAGCGTTGACGGATCATCTGCGCTCATTCAGACGGGGCTTAAAGCTTCCTTGGTGCTGCGTTTCTCATTCGGGCCGCCTTGATTCATGCCGGGCCGTTCATGTGCGATACAATGCACGCATGCAGCTCTTGTCCTGCAGCTTCACCTTAATCAAGGTCGAGTGACATTGTTTTCTAGCACGTACTGTCTACTCATAAATATGATGTTGCTTGCTACTCATCTGCCTACTCTGCTGCAGGATGAAACGGGTCCTCCTCGAAGTCGCCGAGCCACCACTGCACATGGTCCTTGGGTCGGCAATAGTTGGTCACCGCATTAGGGCACACGCGAACCCTGCACAGAGGGCAATGGAACTCGAACAGCAGCCACTCAAACACGCACTCGCGGTGGAACGCGTGCTTGCAAGGGAGAACAATGGGCGAGTTGTCGAGATGCTGATGGTCGTCCATGTCCACGTCACAGAGGCAGATCATACACTGCGCTGAATCTGGAACCGAGTCGACGGTGGACGCGTTGGAGTGGAAACTGTCCGTCAGACTGATCTCGTTACCTTCTTTCAGTGCCACCTGGTAGTTGTCGATGAAAATCTGCAGTAGTGAACGTCGATCGACGCTATTTTCCACTCCGAGGAACTGGAATAAGTTAACTGGTAGCTTTTGCCGCGCGTGGAAGCACTTCATCGCGCTGCCTGGTAGCAAAACACAGCGGAGTAGATGCATCAGTACATTCTCCAACTTGGTCTTGCGACTGGAAATGGTGCTCGAAGTCGTTGACATCATGGGGAGGCGCTTCTTGGGGAAACACGCAGAGACGTATTCACGCACAGCTTGACACGATCCGGAGCACTTGGAGTCGTGACATGTCCACGCATCTTCCAATTTGGCTCGGAAGGCCACGAACTCCGAGTACCGGTAAGATACGCTCCACTTGTTCTTGGTAGTTAAGCTGGACAGGGTGCAGTTGTAGACGACAAAGTCCGTTTCCATGGACGTGGACGACACTCGAACAAGCAACGGAAGCTCCTGCGGAATGTACTGACGCATCATCTTGAGCGAATACGTTTTGATCCGCCCACGCTTCTTGGTGCTTCGTGGAGCCGAAACAAATGCTGCAACGTTCATAACTGGTCAATGTTTTTCTTCTGGGACGAGTCACCGCAAGTCAATTTCGAAAGTGCCAACTGAGTGTCTAAACCAACACCGAAGCGCTCATATCTCTCGTGCCGACCAGCGACCTCGAGCCTTTGCTCACACGATCCGTTGATCGCAAGCCGCTGGCCAACGACATGCCTAAAAATGCACAGTAGTTGTCGCACCAAGCACCACTGCAGTGACGCGCCTCGAAAGAACTGACCAATAGATGACAAAGAAGGGAGAAATACAGCATAGCTATTGGCCAGAATATGTGCGTCACGCGTCATGTGTCTTATCCAACTCGGCTTTCACGGCTGCATAGATGACCCGATGCAATCCAAAGAGTGAAAAAGCCGTTCGACCAGAGAATCTCCCGACTGCCATTTGCCGCCGAATGTCGCCGTCCAGACTTGGAATACTCACCAGCAGTGACCACTGGTGCAGAGAGCTCGAGATAAAGACTGCACTCTTGAGATTCTGAAGTTTCTGAGGTTTCTGAAGTTTGTAGCGGGATGCGCCGTTATCAGGTTGCTTGGTAGGTTAGAGGCACATGCCTAGAACACGATGCTACACTTGTGCTGGCCGTGGTTACCCCTGCTGCTATCAAGTACATGTACGATAGACTGTGTCAGCTGAAGTGGCTCAAACTTTGTGCTGAATCAGGTCGTTGGTTTCCGACGATCCACGGTGGACCATGCGCACTTCCGCAGCATTTTCAGCGAGTACGTCTTAGTTGGGTCTCTCCATCTCGTCGCTGTTGTTAGGCTTCTCGGGGACAAAGTAGCATAGTTGATGGTCCTGGTGGTTGTTTACTTGTCCAGCTAATGATGCCGCACCTCCGACTCGCACATGCTATCGTGTGGTACATGTACAAACCATGAAAGTTTGGATCGGAGACGCGCGCCCGTCTCTTTTGACCCACCCATGCGAAACCTGCCAGCGATAGCCTGCAAATGAGACAGTCAGTGGTGCCATCCATCAGCAAGCTGGCACGATGAACACCTACAGCGCCCGTCACGACTGCACTGCGCATTGTGGTGATCCTGTGGGTCGACTTGACTGCACCATGATGCACCAAGCTGTGAGAGACAACAGTAGAACTAGGAGTACAATCTGAAACATACCATTAGGCTAAAGCTTAAAGAAGTCTATTGTAAGTTATTTGTGTTTCTAAATATTGTAATTAAGAGTGCATGGTAGTAGTGCATTACTCTGTCTCCTTCTCCAGAGGGTTCTCTTTAAAGTTGCCGAGCCACCACTGCTCCTGTTTCTTCGGGCACGCGTAGTTCGTCATTGCATGGGGTCCCACTTGCGCGCGGCACATGGGGCAGTGATACTGGAAGAGCAGCCACTCGAACACGCACTCGCGGTGGAACGAGTGTTTGCACGGGAGAGTCACCAGACCCTGTGGGCCTTCGGCGTGCACGTGGTCCTCCACCTCCTCCAGGCAGATCATGCACTGCGGGTTCTCCACCGTTGCCGTTTCGCCCTTCTCCTCCGCCTCCAGCTCCATCTGAGCCAGGTTCGGAGTCGTGGCCGACTTCTTCATCGAGCTCATCTTCTTCATGCTGAGGCTCTGGTGGTGCTCCAGAGACGACAAACCCGTGTGACTCGCAGACTTCTTCATGCCTCCCTGGTGGTTGTCCACGTACACCTGCAGCAGTGAACGCTTGTCCGCGTCGTCCTCAATGCCCAAGAACTCGAACAGAGCAGGCGGTAAGTGTTGGCGAGCGTGGAAGCATTTCATCGTGCTGCCGGGCAGTAGTACCGACCGTAGCAAGTGGATCAGCACGTTCTTGAACTTTGCCTTGCGGTCCTCCACCGTGAACGACCAAGTCGACATGATACCCGCCTTCTTAGGGAAGCACGCCTCCATGAGGTCGCGCACGGACTGGCACGAGCCTTGGCATTTCTCGTCGTGGCACGTCCACACCTCCTCCACTTGGTTGCGGAAGGCCAGGAACTCCGAGTACCGGTACGACGCGTGCCAGCGGTTCTGCGTCGACACGCTGGACGTCGTGATCTCGTACACGGCGTAGCCCTCCTCCTTCTTTGTCGCACTCACGTCCAGGTGCAGCGGAAGTTCACTGCCCGCACATTGACGCAGCTCCTTCAGCGTGTACATCTTCGAGTTGGGTCGCTTGGGTGCCCGTGGGGCCGGCTTCTCATGCGGCTCGGGGACGAAGTAGCCATTCATTGTTGGGTTGGTTGTTGCTTGACCAGTTGATGGTAAATTGCGGAATGACACTTCCACTCGACTGAGAACGCGGCACTCGCGCTTGGTGTATCGCGCATGTCCAAACTTTTTGGTGGCCGGGACACTCCCACGCTACAGATTCGTCGCCGAGCATGCAAACAGACACGTTCTCAAAACATGAGACAGGAGCGGATCGCCATGATCTGCACACCAAGCACCAAAGCTGTGACGCGCCCTGGATTCGGTGCTCCACCAATCCTCGTGGAGATAGGTGAGTACGGATTGTCTTGATTGGCTGCTCTAAGTGCGTCACGCCAGGTAGGACTGCCAGCGATACATGCAGCGATTTTCGGCGATCGCACGGTCGGTCGATGCCAGAAGATCAGGTCGTTTTCACGCCCAAGGTGCCCCCAGCCTTTTACAATATGCAGAAGAGATGACGAGTGTTTGACACCACAACGACGAAAGTATGTTCGAGAGAATTCGAGAACTGTTGTACTGAAGCTACAGCAGCACCCTACGACGAGTTGGTAACTTACCCTTTATCACCTGGTTTAACGCCATACGGGTCTGGCGTGTTGGATGCGCGCATGCATGCACGCACGAGTCAGTTTCTTGCGCATGATCAGGAATCTCTGTCGACGTCACGGTCGATGTATCCCCGACATGCCAAGTCCATGCACGCCAAGTGACTGGGCAGAGTGCGTCGAACCCAACTCCGCGCTCGAGCCAAAGTTTGGCGGATTTTCCGTGGAATCTTGCTGCAGCGACATCATGCATGCCATAAATTATTTTATTGCACTGGAGTATGGATCTGTCCGTACGGGATTCGCAAATGTCGCTTTGTCTGCAAAATCGCGCTGGCACAACAGGCACCAGTCGCGCGATGATGAATTAAGATTCCTACTAAACATGTAGCAGTCACACACCTTCGTCATGACATAGGATTTCCGCCCGACACCATTCAAAAATCGTGTACATGTACGACAGACTGTAATTAATGACAAATGTCGGTACATGTACTGTAGGTGGAGATGAGCTTAATCAAAACTGAAGTTGGCCCGCCTCTGGACCAAAAAAACTTGTAAACTCATCGGCAACCCAAATTTTTTTTTGTAAACTCATACAGCCGGCAACCCAATAGAGACCTTTCGATTGCCTTTAAAAGTTTCCAGTTGTAGATTAGAGATCACCTATTAGTAAGGTATGCTTTTTTTTAGATGATCACTTGTATTATAAATGCTGAGGGTCTGTTGTGATTTAAAATTAAAATGGTCTGGTGCCTAAAACAAGTAGCTTTACTTATCCGAATGCAACGGGTCCTCCTTGAATTCTCCCAGCCACCACTGCACTTGGTTCTTCGGCCGGCAGTAGTTCGTTATAGCACAAGGACCCACCTGAGCTCGGCACATTGGGCAATGGTACTGAAACAGTAGCCACTCGAAAATACACTCGCGATGGTAGGCGTGTTTGCACTGAAGAACAATGGGAGAGCTGCCGTTGACACCAATATGGGTAGTATCCAAGTCCACATCATACAGGCAGATCATGCATTGGTCTACGCAGGTCGACTCGACTGTCGACGGGGCCAAAGCTGAAAGATTTGGGGTGGTTGAGGACTTCTTCATGGTACTCTGATGCTCCAACATCGTCAGATCCGTGGTGGTGGCCGACTTCTTGAGGCCAGGTTGGTGATTGTCCACGAAGACTTGCAGCAACGAGCGCTTGTCAGCTTCATGTTTGACGCCGAGAAACTCGAAGAGATTAGGAGGCAATTTCTGGCGGGCGTGGAAGCACTTCATCGCACTACCAGGAAGTAGAACGCATCGGAGAAGATGAACTAGTACGTTCTCCAGCTTCGTCTTGCGGTGGTTCACGGCTCCCGACCAAGTCGACATGATCACCGGACGTTTCTTGGGGAAGAATGCGGCCAAGACATCACGAATTGCTTGGCACGAACCGCAACAGTCTTTGTCTTCACAAGTCCAGCGTTCCTCCACATTGTTGCGGAAGGTTAGGAACTCCGAATAGCGGTAGCTGACACTCCACGTGCTTTTGGTGGTGACACTCGATACGGTACAGTCGTACACGATGTAGTCTTCCTTCTTCGTAGCCGAAGACACGCTGACTCGAAGTGGGAGCTCTTGACGAACGCAATCGGCCAGTGTCTTCAACGTGTAATTCTTGCAGTTGCCGCGCTTCTCGAACTCCCTTATCTGTGGGTCCTCCTGTTGGCCGGTCGAGTTCGGCTCCGGCACAAAGTAGTTGTTCATGCTAGGCGATTGGTGTCTGACTGGTAGCCGGCGAAATGCAAAATGAGCGACTGGTTTGGGGGCTGGGAGAAAATCGTCGTGAATTGTACCAGATCACGGTCGATTGCTGGGTCGGGTTTCACTAGAAAGAAAAATCTCTAGCTACACTTTGGCAACAAAAACTAAACATGTCTAACAGCCAGCCAAAAGATTGCCCTAGACAAAGTGCAGGAATCACAATGGGTCACATGAGACAGTCAAGGACGCCCAGCTCACGTGCAGTGTACGTACACAGAGTATGATTTGCCAATAAGCACAGGCGGACACCAGAAGTGCTGGTTTCCATTGGTCAGTTGAGGCGCGTCACTTCCTGACAGACGAAAGCTGAACGGCGGTGGTGCTGCCCCGCATGCCTGTTCACCAAGCACCAAAGTTGGTGTGATGTTACGTCACGTCGCCAATGAGCTCGTCCAAGTTAAACTTTTGCTCGTCAGCATTGGTTGGAGCCTGCGCGTCACGAATGCTCCCGACCGTAGAAAACTTCAGGATCACAAAAAAAACACGAAATGTCGGCCTGCCGGTTTGTTATGTTGGCTCCAGCACCTACAGTAGTCTGGCACGATAAGACGCAAGCGGTACTACGGATGATTGGCAATGAAACGCAAAGGTTTGAAGCTTGGTAGGTGGCGGCACCTCGCCACGATATTTTTCTCTGGTGTGCTGCGGCGTGGTCTTTGGTGCCGAGAACTTCCAGACCTCCCAAGTCCATGCACAAGTGGCTGTTAAACAGATTCGGTCTCGCGAGTGGCTGTTTTCCAGTCGCTTATCCTTGGTGATTTTACGCTGCCGCCATTTTCTCCGCGGCTGCGCGCTTGAAAGGCGCAACACGAAAGGATTCCACGCACGACAGGCTCCTAAGATCCTGGAACGTCTGCAGACGACTGTCGTGCCTTCTGCGAAGCTCACGATGGTGATCGTCATGAAGTTTGGGATGCGTTAATCATTTCTGAAGTTGTCCGGACTATGCTCTTGTATCGGCGCCGCGAAAGATATGACACCAGCATAAAGCTTCATGTACCTGTCCGTCGGACAATGACACGCTACATGTAGGTGCATGTACATGTATCCTGCACGCAAGCCGAAGACGAGCGCTACCTACGTATTTGATTGAGTTGACCCAGCAACCGCTTCGTAGGTGTGGGCACGTATCAGACGAGCAACAAACTCAGATTCAGCAAGACACCTTCTGTAGTACTGTCCTCATCTTCCGTGAACTGGAGCCTTTCTTCCTTCTTTTCTATCGTCTTACGCACACCTAACAACGAGCGGTAGTAACCGGCTTCTTTCTCGTTCTTCACCAGTGTCAGGTTCACATGGTTTTGCATCCTGAGCCCGGCCACACCAACACGGGAAGTTCGGTTTCCCTGTCATTGCAACGGTTCCGGAGCCGTAATATCCATATCGGCCTTGAATTTGACGTGCAATCGACCTAGCACAGCACGATGCCGACCTTGTCACCTTCCATTCGCGGGCAGCGCCAGTTGTACAGGTAGTACATCAGATCACCGTCGCCAGGGCCGAACTTAAGTTCCTTGAGGAATTCCATGTTGTCCATGAGACTGAGCGCGTTGAAGACGTCAAAGTCCTCCTTCTTGGCCATGATCAGTGTGTCGTTCATAAGGTCCGTGAGCGGCACCGACGTGGCCACGTTGTAGAACGAGTACGCGGCGTTCAGCTTGTCGTGCTTGTCGTGGCCAATGACAGTCGACGGCAAGTGGTAGAAGCTCGTGAAGTCCGTGATCTTGTGGGTCTCTGGGTTTTCCACCACGTAAGCGTTGATCACGCCTTCGCGCGGCAGCATCCAGTGGGCCACATCATTCTGGTCGTACTGCTGGACGAGATCGAACTTCGCCAAATACGTTTTGAGCAGCGCCGTAACCTGGGCAACATCCTTCTTCTGCATGGGACGGAAACCCGGCACGGACGTGTTATCCGGCAGCTTGAACATCTTGATGGTGCGGGTCATCGTCATCCTCGGCGCCAGCCTCGAGAAGCCCACTTCAATGAGCTTCTTCGGGTTCAGCGATCGATGGAAGTAGCGGCACTGAGCCACAGGCATGGGCAGCACCACTCCGGCCGTGTAGACAGCCTGCCAGATGTTGCGGAGGTTCACACGACGTGTGATCTCCTTGATAAGCACAGGTGCGAGTCTCTTGGTACGCAGCTTCTTGTGCACACATAGGAAGTTGATCTCGGCCATGGCCATCGTCTCCTTGTACACTCTGGTCTTGACAGGGATTCCACTGATGAAAGCCATGAGCTTCTTGGTCTTCTGGTTGCGGACACCCACGTGCCAGTCCTTGTGGAAGCCTGGAGGGGTGAGTGCCCACATGAGGAAGTCAATGGAGTAGTCAAAGCGGAACATATTGTCGTCGTCCTCCACGTAGTTCTGAGTCAGTAGGTCGTACACTTCCTTAGCCTCTTGCGACTTGGTCAGATCGATCTCAGACCACTCGAAGCCTGGAGGCATGTTGTACGGCTCCTGACGCACATCCGTCACGGTCTTAGGCGGGTCAATGGCTCCATGTTCTCGCGGGAACTCGTCGAGGGCGGGCACCGGCTGCGTCTTCCAGAATTTAAAGTCTTTTTGGGCCGCCAAAGCGTTGCGGTCGGGCGGCGCCTGCTGGGCTGTGGCCAGATTCAACTGCTTAAGTACCTGCAGGAACTCTTCCTGCTCCTCAACCGTCACGAGCTCCAGTTTCTCGTCCTTAGCGGCCTTGTCACCTGCGGGGGGAGAGCTACTCATAGTTAATTGATTGTCGATCTTTTTGTATGGGGAGGGGGATACGCAGGAATTGAAGGGATTTTAACCAATCAGACTGGATATCGTTTCGATAGGTACAGTCAGAGTGAAGGTCATTTGGTTGACCTAGTGGTGGAGCATGCACGGGAGCCAGGAAGCAGGAGATACAGAGCCGGAAGTGGTGAGTGTGGAGGAGCAAGAGGATTTCCTGAGGCTGCTGAAGCAGCTGAACCTGGTGCAGAGCGTAGAACAACAGCAGCAGCTACAGAAGGAGCACAGATTCTGGGGGACACAACCAGTTCCAAAACTGCAGGACACGACCGATAAGATTACAGAACGTCCTCATGGACCTATCGACGTCCCCAAGAAAACACCGGAACAAGTGAGACAGGAACCGTATCATATGCCATGTGGCTTCGAATGGTCCATTTTGGATGTGATGGACACTTCAGAAGCTGCTGAGGTCTATGAACTCCTGAGTAAAAATTACGTTGAAGACGATGATGCCACTTTCCGCTTCGATTACTCTGTGGATTTCTTGCACTGGGTCTTGACGCCTCCAGGATACCGTAAAGACTGGCACATTGGGGTGCGTAGTACACACAATAACAAGCTCATGGCGTTCATCTCCGGGATCCCAGCTACAACGAGAGTTTACAGCGACACTGTGGCAATGGCGGAGATTAATTTCCTCTGTGTCCACAAGAGATTGCGAGATCGACGATTAGCACCGGTATTGATTAAGGAAGTGACAAGGAGAATCAACCTGTGTGACGTCTGGCAAGCTGTCTACACTGCTGGAGTGGTGCTGCCCATGCCTGTGGCTCAGTGTCGCTATTTCCACCGATCACTGAACCCCAAGAAGCTAATTGAAGTGGGATTTTCGCCGCTTCCACCGAGGATGACGCTCGCGCAGACGATAAAGGCGTTAAAACTACCCAGTCACACGTCCACGCCGGGGTTCCGACCAATGGAACGGACGGATGTCCCACAGGTCACGAGGCTGTTGAAGGAGTATCTGACCCAGTTCCATCTTGCAGCTGTGTTTAATGAAGAGGAGGTGACGCACTGGATGATGCCGCGTCGTGGAATAGTGAACGCGTACGTGGTGGAGAATCCGGACACTGGTGACATTACGGACGTGTGCAGTTTTTACCACCTGCCGTCGACGATAATTGGAGATGACAAGCACAAGAAGCTCAACGCAGCGTACTCGTTCTACAATGTAGCCAAGTCGGTGACGCTTACACAGTTGATGCAAGACGCATTGGTCATGGCCAAGAAGGACAACTTGGATGTGTTCAATGCGTTGGACATCATGGAGAATCTTGAGATGCTGCAATCACTCAAGTTTAAACCTGGTAGTGGCGAACTACTGTATTACCTGTATAATTGGCGATGTTCGAGGATGTCAAGCGATCGCGTGGGTATCGTTCTCTGCTAGTATTCAGCATCGAGAAAGAATCATGTCAAACTGATCACACTTTACTTTTATCACCGGTGCTAAAACTCCTAGGCCATCAGAATAACGCAACCAAAACAGCAAAACAAAAGACCCGCCTCGTTCATGGCGCCAACCTCAGCGCTAGACTTGCCTCGCTGCTACACAGCACAGCGGCGATCCGATTGAACTCGGCTCTTAACGCGTCAGCGTCCAACGCCTGACGGTATTCACCGCCCATTTCAACCGCCATACGCTCCAGCACGGACAAATTGACGTATCCGAAGCCCACGACAAACGCCTTCAAGTCATACTTCGCATAGGCGGCACGGATGTGTCTAGCAAGGGTGATACCCAGTGTCACATCCGCTGGTCGACCGTCCGAGAAGAAAATCAGCACGGCCTTAAACTCTTGGAAATCGTTCCGTGACAACACCTCGTTGGCTGCTCTCAGGCCTTCCTCAAATAATGTGCCACCACCAGAATACGGGATCTCAACGTTCAAGCACTCACTCAAGGGGGCTCCTTCATAATGGATCCAACTTTCGTGGCTGAACGAGACGTACGAGACGATATCTTCACTTCCGCCATCTTTCCAGCGGTTCCAGCTGAATTCACTGCACGCGTGTAGTAGATCATCCCAAGGTCGTCCACTCATGGACCCGGAGCTGTCCAATACGAAGATATTGTGGAATTTGCCAGACTCCACGGTATGCACACACTCGAACTTGTGTCCATCGACATAGGCGAAACCATCGTCGGTCTCTGGTTTCACTTCTGGCAGGTGCCAAGCATCCAGAACGCAATAGGACGGTTGATTCTCTCCTTCTTCATGCTCGGGGGCGTCACACTGGAACCGGCACTTACTGAACAAAATACGCTCTTCCTCGCTACAGGGATCTTCCCATCCGATGGACTCCCAGAACTTATCGTGGAGAACCTCATCCATAGCTTTATCCGGAGGAGGGAGCAGCTTATCCACACAGTGACGACGTTGATCTGCATTGCCATCCGCAGCATACACACATTTACTGGGGTCTTCGCACTCGCATTGTAAATAATGAGCATGACCACGACCCATTTTGCTACAGAAAAGGTTGCACATTTCTGCGATGCCTCGTTCTCCTGCTTGGTACTGGCGTGATTCAATTACGAAGTCGTTGGCCTTCGCTACGAAGTAAGTCTGCTCCATGTTCCCGTGGGAAGTAGCGTGCAAACCCAAGTGACCGAACTGTTTGTTGCAGTAGTAACTGCAAGACGGACACCTCGCATCGCAATAATGGATAGTGTTCTGCTCTTCTTGGGACAGACATGAATGGTCGAAACCTTCATGGTTCACTTCACCTCTCGGTAATATACGCGCGCAGTGTTTCTTGCAGCCATTCATCTCGTGATGAACGTACTCGAAAGACCCACGAGCTCCAGTGTACGTTCGAGTGGACTTCTTCAAGTGAACTTTTTGTTCACAAATGCCATCCACAGTACACATCCCTCCACAGGAGTGACTACCAGCGCACATGTGCGAGACTGAGGCATTGTCTTCATCCGTACACATTCCTCCGCTTTCTTCAGCAAAAAGACGGGATTCCACACATTGTCCGTGGAAATGGTTTTTCACCCCACACAAATTCTTACAGCCATTCATCAAGCAAGAGTGAATGCATTGCACCTCTGCACATTTGTGTACTGTGTGCTCTCGCTGCATATCCAGTAAACACGTGGCTGTGCACGAAGTAGCAGAGCATTTGGCCCCACACACGTGGACTTGAACGGAACAGCAGTGTTCCCCGTCGTGTCCCGGTCGCTTCACGCACGTTTTGTCGCAGTTCGAAGCCTGAATCAAGGCACAGGGCTGGCTGCAGGTGTGGTCTCCCTTATCACATTCGCACTTCTCTTCATGACCGGCACTTCGAGCACACGGAGGAGTTAACTCTTGGCATTCTCCATACTCACATTTCCCTCGACACTGGTGGTCTGTGCAGCAACTATGCTCGATATCAGACGAGTGGGTCACTGAAAACATACAGCCAAGTTGGCACTTGGAGCATCGCTGCTGGCATCGGGACAAATAAATGACGAGCGGTTCAGTGTACCGTTGTTCCAACTGTGTACGTTCCTCTGTTAAATGATCCCCCAGTGTGTCCTGTAGCCAACGTGATATCTTCCTCTTTCTACGGCGCAAGACAAACGCCATGAAAGTGTCAAAGTCACTCTGATCTTTCGTAGTCAGTCGGGATTCTCCATAAGTTTTGCCAATTAGTTTTAGGAAAAACTTGAAAAAATCTCCAATCGTTTTCTGCACCAAGTCAAGTTTCTTGTCCGAAAGAGAAGTCACATCGAACCCAACGTCAAGGTCTTCGTCTTTCACATCATCCAGCATAATGAGATCGTTAAGAATTATCCACTTGATCTTGTACGTAGGGTTTTCCTCACACATTTGCTGGAAAGATACGACAAGTTTCTTATGAGAGCCCAACTGCAGCACGTCTTCCATAAGGTGAGAAGGGATCACGAGTTCTTTCACCAATGGCAACGACACGTGACAGCCAGTTCGAAGGACACCCGGAAGTTTCTGCTTGATATCTGCGACGATCAAATTTTTCGTACTTTTGCCCATACTGGTCCAGTCTAAGATGGAAATCTTGGCCAACACAATCCGAAGACAATCCAAGAAAGCTTTCCCGGTCACAAACCCGACTGATTCCTTGTTAGAAGGCTGTATAATACTCTGCAGTGCTACAGCTGCGTTGTTCTCCATACATTGGTAGTAGTCGATAGTACCGAACGGAGGTGAACAATCAATTTCTAACTGCCCAGCGTACATATCCGTAAGGAAGTTTTGTTCCTTATTAGCCACAAAAATGGCCTCCAGTTTCTCCACGAGCTCTGTCGCCACGTCTTGCCGGTCATCCATGTTAACATCCTTAATATTCATGTACAACAGTCCACGAAACAGACGCGGGTCGTCCTTAATCAAGCGAGCTCCCTTCTGAAATCGAGAGAACAGCCCATCAATGTCCTTGTCGAACCGACTGTCTATCCGGAAGACTGTGAACAATGAGACAGCAGCGTTAAGCACTGACAGAAAGATATCTTCCTGTTCGGACCTCTCAAAAGACCCCAAGCCTTCAAAGTCCAGGACAACCAGTAAAGTATCGGCAGATGCAAATCGGAGAGACATCCAAGCTCCATCAGTACAACGGGCACCAGAAATCGCAAACGAAGTACCAGCCAGATGATTTAGGAAGTAGCTTTTCCCCGTCGACTGCTTCCCCATCGACGTAACCACTACACATCGTCCGCTCCACGACTCCAAGAGAGGCGAAAGCAAGCCAAATCGAATGGATCGTGCGATCTCCGATGCATCTGCACTGGTTGAGCCTTCACTGTCTTCTGAACGGGTTTCAACGGTTTCTTTACTACCAGAACTGGTGTTTTCTCCGTCGCGAAGTAGCTGGAGCATATTGTCCTCCGCACGGCAAATCTGAACCGGGACAAACGCAACAATTGCCAGCAAAATGCACCGCACGGGGATCGTTTGCAACGACGGACCATCACTTTGCTCGAAGCATCTCAAATTTTGCGTCAGGTCCAACCCAGCCAGCGGTTTGTTTAGCCGGCGTAAATCTGCCATGACAGATCGGAAATACTTACTGCACACTGCCAAGACTTCCTCTGTACCCCATGTAGTACTGGTAACAGCAACGTTCAAGGCGAGAGAAACCACGGTACTGGGATCCAGGGACATGTCCAGGAGGCTTCGCACCGGAAACTTCTCAAACGAATGGTAAAATACCCTCAGCCAGTGGCTATCAGCAGCGTCCTTAGCATTGCGACCGCAAGTACTCTGCAGTGTACCCTTTCCGGATCTCTGGATACGATAAGCATCACTCTGCACGGTGACAGTCAACGTCGTAGAGTATACAGTGCCATCGCTACTGTTGACCACGTACAGCACGTCATCTACACTCCCAACTGCCAGTCCGGTTACTGGTGTCTCCAATCCAATTTTCACACTGGGCAACGCTCGATGATCTTCATTCGAGAGTGAATTCAGCCATAGCTGTCGGTCCTCACCAAGTCGGACTCGTCCGACCACAAGTTCGTCAGCAAAACTCATGAGATCCCCCACCCAGTTACCATCACCGCTTGGGACTTTCTTTGACGTCCGACGTGTTCGCGTGTCGAAGGACTGGAAGTTCCCATTGTCGTCAATTGCACACAGTGTACGCTCAGTTAACAGAATGTCCACAATGGGAGTGGTCAAACTAAACGAAGTGTCCATATTGATCGTCCGCGTGGACTCAACGCTGGTGAAAGACTCGTTAAACTTGCAGAAGGCAACGTCCCCCAGTCGTCCTCTACTAACTTCGAACAAGAAGGCAATAGTCCGATCTTTGGCTCGAACAGAGCAGAGTGAACAACGTCGTGGAAACTTCCGAACGACAACTTGGTCGCATTTCTGCTTACGTTGAGGTGGGAACCGAATCCGCACCACAATCGTTCTATCACCTTCCAGAAGGATTGCAACAGCGTGGTCCAGCTTTACTGTTACCAGCTTAAGCAATTTCTGCCCCGCTTCGAATTTGAGAGTCCCCAATGCTTCTATAGGTCTGCCAGATGTGCCCAGTTGATACATTTTAATGACTTTACGTGGTTCCTTCTCCACCTCCTCGCTCCACCCGATGTTGAGTGAGCCACCGCCCGAATTACGCCTCAGCTTATCGATCTTGATAGAAAGGTGGCCTTCACCAGAGTTCAGGTGTTCCCGAAATTTCTCGAAGGCTTTTCGCAGTATTTCATTTTCTTCCAGATCGTATCGATAGTGATTCTCGTCGACGAATTTCTCGAGGCGTTGATTAAACGTTAAATTCTGCGTCAGAGTCACAATATTCCTGACAGCGTTCGTCCAAAAATCCGTCAGTCGGGCCTGTTGATCGTCCATTGCGTGGCAAAAGTCGTTGTTGAATTGGTCGTTGCTGAAGTATTGTCGAGCACTGTGTATTAGATCCCTCCAAAACCCTCTGTCCTCGTACGAGTTGATGGGTTCATCATTCACAATTGCGTTTAACACGTCCTCGAAGGCCAATTGGTGATGCAGGAACGCCGCTTGAAGCTTTTTCATGTGGAATTGAACTCGTTTCGGCAAATAAAGCAACGAATCCATACCACTCTCCATGAATTGGAGCAGATCAGTCTGCTCCCACTCGATCAGTAAACTCTCGTATCGCTTCTGAGCCGAATCCATTTGTGCTGCGTTTGCTGGAGTTCTAACTGCGAAAAGAAAGCAGGCGTCCAGAACCGTCTCGTCGTAAACTCCTTTCGATAAGTCAAAGCTTTCGTTGTAAAAACGCTCTTTTGCCTCCTCTTCCGTGTTGCGAAATTGGGTTTGCAAAGCATCAAGCTCTTTTTCAGGAAAGCGGTCAAATTGATTCAGCAAATCATTCCTTGAATCTTCCCGGACTGTAGTGCGGATATCAATCGCCAGTCCTTCGCTTCTCTTTTGCTTAAGCCACTCGCCAAAGCTTCCACAGGGGATTGTAGTATTCTGTGGAATCCACTCGCTTGTTGACGGCATGGCTTTTTCCATTGCTACTGCCGAAAAAGCCCCACTGACCAACCAAGCAGCCTTGGTATCATCAAATCTTGGAAGGCGTGTCTTGGAGATTGAACCGCACGAGATGTTGTCGGTCTGTTCCACTTGCTTCTGCACTCGGAAGGCAAAGGAGCAGGATTTCCACTTCATGTTCGAGTTATCCGGCTCGGTATCCATTTCACGCTTCAAAAGACGAAAATCCTCCTCTGACAAGCAGCACGTGACGTTGGAATCCAGCGAAATGAGGAACCGAAGCACATAGGCTGGGGTACTTCGGATGGCCTCAGGCTCGAACAAACTGGCGTCTAACCACGCGAAAACAATGAGCTGCGTGGGGCTTCCTCCCCCTTCGATGCAGTAAACGCCTTGGTGGTGGTAGGGGAGTCCTTCTTCACATTTACTCCAGTATCCCATCCGAATCAGCTCCTTTTTCACAGCCAACTGCTTGCCAAACAGACAGCCAACCTTCAACTGGTGTTCGTCATCTGCCTTCAGCTTGTCACGGATGAAACGCGCGAAGTCCGCGTCGTAGTCAACCGGCTGGAACTGGCCGAACTCGAAGTTGCACTTGGCCACTTGGTCGTCCTCGTCCGACAGCGTCATACCCAACACGCGGCACAATCTCAGCACATCCACTTCATCCACCACCGCTTTGAGAACTTTGACGTCACTTTGAACCTCTTGGGTCAAACGCAAGAGACGGAAGCACTCGCTCGAGACAGACGAGTCGAACTTGGCCTGCTTGTGCGTCATGCTTGCTTACTCCAAGTCGAAATGAAGACTGACAAGCGCTGAAAAGATCTCGCAACCAAACCGTTAGAGAGGTTCTGCCACTCCTCGTCCCTGTTAAATGCCACCCAACAACACAACCTTGTATGAAAGCTTCTCTATTCACTTGAGTCCATCTTGTCCGACAGTTAGAAAGAAGAAAAGCTCGAGTGTTTCACGGAACTGCCTTGCAGGATCTGGTCAATAGGCACCCGCTTCTGCTCCATTGTATCGCGGTCACGTACTGTCACGCACTTGTCCTCTAGCGTATCAAAGTCCACAGTCAAGCACATGGGCGTGCCGATCTCGTCCTGACGACGGTAACGGCGTCCAATACTGCCAGCCACGTCGTAGTCAACGCTCGCACTACCACACAAATCCTCGAACAGCTTCTGGGCAACATCCAGCAGTGGCTCCTTCTTGACGAGCGGTAGGACAGCGAAACGGTACGGCGCAATGTCTGGGTGCAGGTGCAGCACAGTACGTTTGCGGCCGTTCACCTCCTCCTCGTCATACGCATCTAACAGCATGGAGAGCATGACGCGTCCAGCTCCAAGCGCCGGCTCAATGACATGAGGCAGGAACTCTTCCTTTGCAACGAGGTCCTGGTACAGAAGGCTCTTTCCGCTGGCGTCCATGTGCTTCTTCAGGTCATAACTCGTGCGGTTCGCAATGCCCCAGAGCTCGCTCCATCCGAAAGGGTACTTGAACTGAATGTCGGTCGTAGCACGTGCGTAGTGAGCCAATTCCTCCGGTGCGTGTTCATGTTTGCGCAGATTCTCAGGTCTGATGCCGTACTTGGTCAAGAAGTCGTAGCACTGGTCCACCCAGTAGAGATACCAGTCGTCCGACTCGTTCGGGTGCGTGAAGAACTGCAGCTCCAGTTGCTCGAACTCGCGCGTTCGGAACAGAAAGTGTCCGGGTGAGATTTCATTGCGGAAGCTCTTGCCCACCTGACCGATACCGAACGGAAGCTTCTTCCTCATGGTGCTCTGCACATTGGCGAAGTTGATGTAGGCACCCTGCGCCGTCTCAGGACGGAGGTAGATCCACTCGCACGTCTCATCAGTAGCGCCCATATTCGTGCGGAAGAGCAGGTTGAACTTCTTAGCTGGTTGGAAGCTGTGCTTCTTGCCACAGTTCGGGCACGCGACGTCGTGTTGCACCAGTAGCTCGTCCATCTCCGGCAATGACAGCGTCGCGACGGCGTCGATCTCCTCCTGCGTCTCCAGCTTCGACTCGAGCAATTGGTCCACGCGGACTCGAGAGTTGCAAGAGCCACAGACCGTCATAGGGTCAGTGAAGTTGTCCACGTGGCCGGATGCCGTCCACACTGCGGAGTTGAGCAGTACGGAGCTGTCGAGGCCGACACAATTGGGTCGTTTCTGCACGAACTCGAACCACCAGCGATCCATGATGTTCTTCTTCATGAGGACACCTACAGTCAATTGCAATATCCACTTAGGGTTAATTCCATTCAAGATTTTGCTCATTTCCTACCGAGAGGTCCATAGTCGAAGCTGTTCGCTAAGCCGCCGTAGAGCTCCGAGCCAGGGAAAATGAAGCCACGATGGCGACACAGAGCCACTAGACGCTCCTGCAGGTTGTCGGCAGCTGCTTTCTTGGCGAATCCACGGCGGGAAGCGCCCAGGACACTACGGGTGACACCGTTCCGGTGCAACATGATGGATTGATGTGTGGGGCTACAGACCGTCGCTTGTAACGACCTTCGAGCGACATTTGCGTGCTTTAATTCGGGTGGATCGCAGTACTGTTGCTATAGATCATGAAGAAGGAGACGTTGCTGCGGTTACTGCTACTCCACGACTTGGAGACGATTGGCGCGTGGGTTGGTGCATTAGCAGAGGAAGCGGAAGATGAGCTGGGGGAGAATAGAGAGGAGCAGCAAGCACGAACGCCATTGATCACTGCGATTGATGAGGTCGTGCCGTATCTACCCGATTATAGCGCCCTATCGATCAAATTGAAGGCGCTGATGAAGCTTGTCTGCACGACATACTCAACGCAAGTGAATCAGCTTGTACAGGGATGGCTGGAGCAAAATGGTCATAGTGCCCAATTTCGGAAATGGGTCTTCTGCGACTGGCTAAAATGTAGCCATGTGATATCTGCGGATATGAATGAGCTACTACGGTGGAGATATGTGCTAGTCGTTGCAGTGACCAACGAGACAGTGAAGCCACTGAAGAGAACATTGTTGAGGCTACTCAATGGAGTGAATGAGGCTATCGAAGCTCACGTTGATAGGAATGATGAAGTCGAAACCAAGATTTCAAGTGCTCAGTTGGAGACCGTTGAAGAACTGCTGGAGTTTTTCTTCTTCCACGCCGAGCAGCTTTCGAGTTACAGTCTTCTTTGCGCTGCGAAGCTGCATGCACTTACTGTGCGAACCCAGAGGAGTGCAGTGAAACTGGCGGAAGACGATGGAGTGCAGGTGAGATTGAGGTGGTCGCTCATGTTGAGCCCGATGCTGTTCAAGCCGCTGTTGCAGCATTGTATCGCGATGAAAACAGTCTCAAGCAAAATGATGACAAGGGCCAGTGAAGTGCTGCAAGATCTTGTACGTCTACATGTAGTGAATCTCAGCAGTCAGGAAGTATTTCTTGACGAGATGAATGCAACCAGAGACGAGTTAGAGCGTGCATTTGAGTCTGATACCGAGCACATTCACGTCACAATCTCGAAAGCGAAAACCCGATCTACCGCTGAAGCTGCTGTTGGCGAGTACCTGCAATCAGTTACTACTGAGAGGAAGAAGCTGCTGATCGAAGAACTGGAGCGAGATCTGGATGAGGCTCCTTCGTATTTATTCCCTCACGTCCTGATGCTCTTTGAGTTAGTTCTTGGTGCGTTGCTGTCCTTACCGACTTCAGAGGACCAGAATCTTCTCATCATCGAAGGAATTCGCATCCTCTTCGCTATCTTGAAGTATCGAAGTCACGACGCTGGAAGCTGTTTGGAGATTGTCGGGTCGCTACTTCGTCTCCAACTAGTCTCGAACTCTATCTGGCTCGACAATCCTCTTCTTTTCCTTGAAACTATCGAGTCTCTGATGGAGTCTGCAACTCTTCAAGTCGTCCCCAAAGTCAAGTGGGCGGCCAAGATCACGTTACACCAGCTCCTATTCGAGTGCGACACCGACGTTCTACAACAGACCCAGTTGGACCTCCCCAGAGTCTTACCTCCCCACACAATGGGCCTAGTGTCCATCCGCCTCAGCTCAATCAACTGATTCAGAAGCTTTTTTATTACCACTTCTTGTTCTCTGTCAATGGCCTAGTTGCTCTCCACAGGCTTGGACATTCCTCCCTTCGGGCCGCGGATCCTCTGACGCATATCCAATTGACCACGTTTGCACTCGAAATAAGCCACACGATACTCCTATATAACAGTACCAACACCCTGATTACGTCGTGTCAAATGCCCCAACATCGAATAACTTACCTTGCATTCCTCCGCATAAACCCGGTCATGTAGACACTGCTTGAGCGTCCTCGTACCGTCAGCCATGCACTCCTGTTGCATCATGCAGTCTCGCAGCGCCTCGGCCATATCGCGACAAGCTTTGCCCATGATCACTTGCAGCTAGGAATAAAAGTGCGTATTGATATACTCGTCTAGTTCATAAACCTCTCTATTAGAATATCTCGTATCTTTCTAGAAGCAATGTAACGTTAGATTCATTTCGTCATTTTCGTTAAGATGTTTCCACGTGTCCTGCTGCTCGTGAGTGTGCTAGTGGCCTGTGTACTGGCCGATTACGGTCCGAGGGACTCAGTGACGATCCTCACGGACAAGAACTTCGAGAAGGAGGTTCTGCAGAGCCCAGACTATTGGCTCGTAGAGTTCTACGCTCCCTGGTAGAGTGGATCTCTCTCTTTATGATGCAATAAATATCTTAACCGCTGTATGGTACTTTAATTTAACACAGGTGTGGACACTGCAAGCAATTGGAGCCGCAGTACAAGGCTGCAGCCAAGAAACTCAAGAAACATGTAAATATCCGGCCTTTTTCGAGAAATTCCACCAACTGGTAAAGTGATTTTTGGTTATTTTTTTTTTGTAGGCAAGACTGGGCGTTGTGGACGCAACGGTGCAGCAGCAATTGGCGCACAAGTACCAGATCAAGGGATACCCGACCATCAAAGAGTTCGGTGCCAAGAAGAAACGCCCTCAGGACTACCGTGGTGGCCGCACCACGAAAGAAATTGTGCAGTACGTCAAGAACTCCCACGAAGCTAAGAAACTCGGAGTCAGTGGCTCTAATGTTGCCACACTGGAGTATGACAAGGTGCACGCGTTCTTGAACAAGGAAATCCCGTCTGCGATCTTCTTCGGCACTCCGAAGAAGGGCAAGAAGAGCGCCAAAGTGCCGGCGTTTCTGGGCAACGTGGCGGAATCGTTCATGGAAGGGAAGAAGAAGAAGAAACACGCGACGGTGCAGCTGGCATTCGTTCCTGGATCGGACAACAAGGTTGCCAGCCACTTCGGACTAATGGAGGACCAACTTCCTACCGTCATTTACGTCTACCCGTCCAGCCAAAAGTACGTCGTGTCGGAAGCCAGTAAGCTCAACGAGGCTGCAGCCAAGAAGTTTATTGGAGACGCGTTGGCGAATACTGAGACTGCGGAGAAAGACGAATCTCTGCCAACTGTGCCGCTGTTCCCATCGCCGGAGGTTGCTAAGAAGAAACCCGTGGTGGCTTTGAAGGAGCTGGACGCTGCCACTGCTCGGGAGTGCGCTGCTAAGGGTGGCAAGATGTGTGTTATCGTGGCCAAGGAGGAAACGGAACTTGTGCGTTCGTTAGCCAAGAGATACCGTCGTGACCCGTTTACCTTCTTGTCCAGCAAGCCTGAAGCGCAGGCTTTTAAGGCTTTGATCCAGTTCGTGGGCGAGGAGACTGCTGAAGTGGTTGTCGTCAAGCCTGGGCGCAAGGTCAAGTACTCGGGTACGTTTTTAGAAGGCTACATTGCATTGGAAACAGACTTGATGCTTACTGTTTGTTGAATCTATAGCCCTGACCGGTACGAACGATGAAAGTGCCATCTCGGAGTTCCTCGACAAGCTTATTGATGGCTCGAGCCCGTTCTCGGTACCTAACGGCGACCTCGAGGCCTTTGAAGCTGCGTTGTCTGGTGCATCGGACGATACAGCCAAGCACGAAGAGCTCTAAGCAGCTTTATCTGAACAAACAAGCAAGCATCAACCATGCCTTTGTAGGAAATGCCTCTTTATTACTTACTGTCGAAGCTACATGTAGCTGCCAAAAGAAACAAGCACGCACCTAATTAGAGATGGATCCCGACCGCTTAATACGCAGTCGCGAGCCGACCTCCTTGTCCATCGCCTGGTACGCTGGGATCGTGTCCGCACGCTCGCAATAGGCGTTGGAAGGGAGAACGTACGCGAAGCACCGCACAAGGTCCTCGGGGTCGTGATTCTCCTGGGACAGCGACAGTGACGCCGCGAGCTCCTGTTTACTGGTCGCCTTCTCCCTCACACTTTCAGGCAGAGCATCCTGTCCACGGAACTGGCGACGCACGAGATGCGGGACCAGGTCGGCCTTGATGCTGGCAATGTACTTCTTCTCTTGCAGCAGGTCCAGTACCCAATGGGAGAAGATGTAGAAGTGGCCGTCGTACAGGTCCGTGTGCAGCACGAAGTTGCTGCGGCGCTTGAGCAGACTCTTGGCCACGTACAGGTCCTCGTTCATGTGCACCGCCTGGGAGAGCAGCACCACGCGGTTCTCCTCGTTCCTCTGGCCCTGTACGAGTGCTATACAGTCCGTCATGTCCTTATCACGACGAGGTTTCTCCCCCTTGACCTTATTAACTGGTGCCTCTTGACGTAGCAGCATGGTGACGCTGGCGTCGTTGATACGGTGGAAGTCCGCCACATTGTGCAGCACCACGTCGGTCACGAGGTCTCCGGCCAATACAATGAAGTCGCGTTTGATCTTGTCGGCTACTTCCCTCAATGCATCGGCAGTCTCCGTATTGTCGGCCACTTCACAGAGCTCCACGTGGATTTTCCCGTCAAATTCGCGTGTCAAGTAGTCCTGAATAGGGGGTAGGAGGTCCGGCACCGTCAATACGAGCACCTCCGTGAAGCCCGAGGTCTCCAGCAGGTGCAGTTGGTACCATAGAAGAGGCTTGTTGTTCGCTGGGAGAAGCGCCTTGGGCGTCTCCTCCGTTAACGGGTACAAGCGGATGCCGCGGCCGCCGGCCAAGATGATGGCTTGGAATTCCGCCATTTTGCTTTTGATTGGTGGAGAAGGTAAAGGGTTATTTACGTTAATGTAAAATAACGTTATGTTAAATTGGGAAGAGCGTCTGTTCAAGATCCGCAGCATGAGCGACTCGGATGAGGTGCGAAGGTTGAGAGTAAAGAGGAGAAAGAAGTAATTAATTGTGTTATTATGTTGCAGGAGAAGGTATTACTGGAAGATGAGGTGCTGCGAGTGAAGGCTGCTTTAAGTCGCAATGGAAATGACTGACGCTCTAGTGTGGCAGAGTATGGATGAGGTGCATGAATTGGACGAGGCAATGCAAGTGAGGTGTGTACTGAGAGGTTAATTGTAGTATACTACTGGGGGATTAACTAGGTTCTTGTGTTTAATAGCGTGGACTCAGCTGCGTCATCACCTACGAAGAAATGTACGCTCTCTAGTGACTGACGTTATTTTGCAGTACTGATGTTCATTAATGCAGTACATGATGATTCCAGTAGTGAAGGCGACTTCAGTAGCGATAGCAGCAGTGAAGAGGACTTTTCTGGTCGTAATGATGGGACTTTTAGGTCTATCAGTCGAGCTCAGAGCTCAGATGAGGATTCAGACGAACCCCCTGAAATCCCGGGGAGTCCAATTGCTCAGGTTTGTTGCTTCGGTTTGGCTTGGTTAAATTCGGGTGAAAATGATCATATTTTGGTGTAGAAATTTCAAGCAGGGTGTGTGACTGCAGCCGATTTCGGAGCTATTCCGATCAAGTCAAGGTTCCCACCAGATCACTCCAATACGAAACCCACAGGGGGTTTTGACGATGAAGAGTACCAAATGAAAGAAGTGGAGCAATCTCAAGCAGCTGAATTTCACGCGTCGAGCTCATCAGAAGATGAAAGTGACGATAGTGAGCAGAAATCTCACGTGCTCCAGCTACAGACGGAGCGGTCTACGTTAGGACGGCCCAAGACAACAGCAACAGATCTCGAAAAGTACCGAGACGTCGTTCCGAACGACTTTTTCCAGCAGTATCAAGGAACTGCGATTCAAGACACTTCTCTATCCTCTACTGTTTCAAGTGAAAGTATCAAGAAGACCAGTGGAATCAATGCAAGTGTCGAAGCTAAGTATCAAGTTGAAGTGCCTAGAGAACTGGAAGAGCTTTTCAGCGTGAGTGGCCTATTTGCAGCATCACTGATGTGAGATCTCGCTTAGCTGATGTACTAGGGGGTCATTCTCATTCCACTGTTGTTGTTGACAGTTGACAGACGCTTACACTCCGGAAGAGATTGAGATCGAAACAAGATTGGAGCCCTTCCTACCTGAATTTACTCCCGCTGTGGGTCTGCCGTTCGATGGAATTTTGGTTCGTGACATTTGTATCTCGAAACGAGAGTTTACTGTCGTAACTAAGCACTTTCTATTGTTTAGATCCCAAGACCCGACGGTAGAGAGGATACCTTTGGCGTTGTGGATCTGCGAGAGCCATCAGGAGAGACAAATGTAGCAGAGTTGGAGCTGCTGATGCAAATCTCCATGACGAACAAGAGCAAGCTCCGTGGCAGAAACGAAATCGTGCGGAGTATTGAAAATGCCTCTCACCGTTCACAAGAGATCAACCAGTGGATTAAAAGCGTGGCAAAGGTTCAGAAGACAAAACCTTTGGCTCAAGTGAACTATAAGCAATCGATGCCACCTCTGGCTCAATTAATGGAGCTCTGGCCTGAGGAATTCGAGAATTTCCTAGCAGGAAGTGGTGAAATCCCTCCTTTGTCCAAACTGGATGTGAATTTGAAGGAGCTGGTGAAAATCGTCTGCAATATGCTGGATATCCCCGTGTATGAAGGAAATTATGTGCAGTCTTTGCATGTTCTATTCTCCTTATATCTTGAAATTCAAGCTTATGAACGAGAACAAGGTTCACAACGATAGTTCTCGTTTTCCCTACTTTTTCTTCTTCAACTAACGATCTGAAGAAAGTGCTTTTTCAAGCGTCTGCAAAAGTCCCTGGCCAAGGACGACTTGGACGATCTGGATTGGAGATTCGGTCCAATTTGTTGCACGAGTTGATGTCAGCCGAGAAGAACGGGGTCTCGGTCTGTTGTCAGCAGCAAAAATGACGATTAAAACTACACAAGTAAGGGCAAAAGTACTGACCGTTGGGCATTGGAAGTTTAGAACGTAGGGACATTTCCTCACCACGTCTTCGCAGATGGATAAACAAGTCCGATAGCGTCCGGAAGAGCCTTCAGTACACGCAGACGCAGTCGATTTGCTGCTTGTGGCAGTGCTTGAAGCTGCGGAAGTTCCCATTGCGGTCGGAAACTCGCACATGTTTGTGGTATACACGAGTTTCGTGGCGCCTCGGTCCGTAGTGACCGTCTGCGATCCACACTTCTGGAACTTGATACTGCAGATCCAGTACTTGTACGCATCTCGACAGTCGTCACATCCATAGACGCTGTACTTGGCGTGGCAGCCGAAACGTTGCAGTACAATGTCCACGTTGCGGTAGTAGAATTCGGCCTTGCTGTCGAACTTCGCTCCGACCGGATCGTCGGCGTCTACCACTGCCATGTAATCCACCATGGAGCAGAACGAGAGCGAATCCTTGGCAATGAAGCGGCATACAGGGTTAGCAGGCTCCTCTCCATCGGTCATTGCGGATGCATCCCTGGTGAACCATACTACACCTGCAAGTAGAACCGTAAGGGCTCGCGACATCTCGACTATAAATGACAGGAACCTCTGAAACGGCTACTTCACGGCAAATAGATTAATATGTTGTAGGTTCCTACTTAACTACAGGTTTTGCTTTGGTTGAATGACTGATCATTGCCGGTAGCAGGTGAGCCCTGGGGTACGTTCTCCATTGACCTTCCGGTAGTGCGAGCGTAGTAGTGTTCCGATCACGAAGATGAATGGCGTGAGGATGGTAAACACGAAGCGTACGAAGAGCGTCTCGCGTAGGTTGTAGTACTGATCCTTGGCCTGTGATACGTTGAGCATGGCTTGAGTTCTTTTGGGGTTGGAGGGAAATTGGGAAATGGTCAAGTGCATGCTGAGCTGGTCTAAGGATGCTTCGGATTTTTGTAGAACGGATTTATGTATGCGACACTATGGATCAATTTGAGCCAACAAAAACGAACCTATAAATCTTGAGTGCCCGACTGGTGTAAGGAACGTAATGTCCTTTTATACCGGATAAAGTATGCTGTGATGCTACCGCTTAGGCCCTGGTCTAAGTAGAAATTCCGAAACTCGTTCCGAGAAATTCTGCTCGATCATTGGCTAAAAATAGAAACAGATTTCGGAACGCGTTCTCAAATTATACCGTTCTGTATGGCGTTCTCAGAATACCTCCGCTACCTATTCTGAAGTGGGAACGAGTTTGGCGTCTCTGCCGAGGTATACCCGTGCCAAACGTGTTGCTGTGACGGTCATCTATCTATCTACCGGTGGAACGATTGACAGTGCTGCTGTAGATACTGGAGTTGTTTAAGCCCATTCAGTAGAGTTTGGAGCGGAATCGGGGGTTGGAGACGGCCGAGGTGGCTATGCCCAGTATTTAGAAGATGGCATCGCTGCTAATGACGCCCGGGACAGATGCGATGGTAGCACCGGCACCGTCGAAGTGTGAATACTTGATAGATCTGACCCATGAGCGTCCATTGTGTCCGCTGGAGAAGGGTGATTGGAAAGTGAGGAAGTGAATGCCTTCTTGTGCTGCACAACGATCTTCACCTTCTTCGGATTCTTACACGAAGCAAAACTCAGAACGAGTTCTGACCTGGTTGCTGCATCAGAATGACTTCAGTATTGGTTTACTTTGACTAGAAACGTGTTCTCACTTAATCCAATCCCTACCCAATTTCTCAGAACGAGTTTACTTAGACCAGGGCCTTACGGATTACATGTACTTGAAGTATCAAGACTTTCCAACCGAAAGTGTCCTGCAATCGCTGCGACATAAGCTGGTGGCACCGCATTTTCACTTTCTGATATCAAAATACTGTACATATCGGCCAGTCTCAAGTCTCACCGCAAAGGTAACTTGAATCGGCTGTGAGTTTTACCAGAATGACAAGGCAATACACCACACTCACTCGTCACTGACGAGTCGCCAGTGACACAGATAGATTAAGATGCCACTAGGTTGTGCTGACCACAGAATGCCGCTCTTCTGGGGAAGTCTCCCTTTAAAAGGGTGGACGAAGGCAGTGCCTTCAACAACTGCACAGGTAGGAAGTATTGGCTGCGGTGCATATTCATGAATTTGGTACATTACATGTATAGCCATGTATTCGTGTCTATTTCGCTCACTCCACTGCGATAGACCCTCCTGCCTCTATAGAGCGCTGACATCTTGCCGACTCCATTTCACAAATCGAACGTCTAACAGTCACGATCAATCAGCGCTACGTCCGCAACGGCAAGGGCCGTAGGTGTCAGTTCAATTTTGATGGTGCAGGCTGGTGAATCCACCCACTTGTTCCTGTTGTCCTCCATCTGGAAACTGTGCGCGATCGGGCGATGTTGATTCGTGCAAGTCTTGCACCATGCGCCTTCAGAGAAGACGCCGTTGTAGAAGCCGATTCAAAGCATCCGATCGCCTTCCGAGCATCCGTAGAGTCTGGTCGCCACCGCCAGAAAACCGGACTGTACGGCCAAAGCGCTGGTCCGATCACGATTGGGAGCTGTCGGACAGTCCTCATTTCGCCTTACGACAGCGCAGTCAGACCCAGTCTTCCTCTCTTCGTAAAGCAGAACAGAACAATGTTGTCCACCATTCAGATCGCCGTCGTCGCGGCCGCCTGCGTACACACCGCGTCCGCCTACTCTAGCTACATGGAGCTCATCCCGAACGGAGAAAACATCGGCAAGAAACTGGGCCACACAGACTCAGGCTACACGGATTTCGGCACGCTCTTCTCAGATGGAGGAACTGAGTGGTCCAAGGTCTGCTCGGAGACGTGGCCTGGCGGTTCGGTCACGTGCGGCGAGGCGTTGGGCGATCCGTGCTGCACGTGGAAGTCGGGTGACCCGGACTACCAGTTAACGGAGCCCAACACAGACGGCACCACGTGCGCGTCCAGCTCGACGGCCACCAGCGGTGCCGCTACCAGTACCGCCGCAAGCACAGCCGCCAGTGGTGCTGCGGAGACCACGGCCGCAAGTGGCACCACCGACGACGCCGCGACTCAGGCCAGCAACACGACGGACAGTACAGCCGCCGTGACCGACTCGTCCGAGTACTGCGAGTAAGCTATTGGGGGTTGGTTCTATCTTCCCACTACGCGCTAGACGGCGGGGTCCGCTGTTTCCTCGCCAACGCGATTACTGTAGATGTCGTCCGGACCTCGCGCCGCTAGGTATTCTGCGTAGCGGTATGAAATTGAGCTGCCCGCCTCCTTTTTGGTGTGTTAACAAGTATAGTTGCGTTGAATCTATTGTATACTTCGCTGTTGTTGTTGTTTCGGGTGTGAAGGTTGTCACTCAAAGAAACAACTCGCGAGGACACGCGTGCATCTCGGTGGTTCTACCACTGGTAGACTTCCAGCTTAGTGATATGCACTCAACTGTAGCGCATCTGTGAACACTGGTTCTCTGGAGTATGGAAATTTGGCCAGTGTACTCAACATGCTGCAAAGGCATGCTCGAAATTCATTTCTAAGAGTTCGTACTGCAAGCCTTGCAGTGGAAATCGTTTCCTGCGACTGCATTCGAAGGCGAAACTTTCGCGACCAAGGGCGATTATCAAAAATGCTTGACGCTTTAACTGGAATTTTGGGTGTCGCGTTCGGAAGCTTCCCTGTTGAGATGGTGAATGGCGTTTTTGCACTGTTCGAAGCGTGACTTCGCGTGAAAGCTCATCTGGATGATCTGCCTGCGTCCTGCTGCCCAAGAGTTCTCGGCGACGATGCAACACGGAAGTCACGTACATGTATGTCTAGAAAACCTAGTTTCCACCTTCATCGCCGAGATTTAATCTACTCAGCTTACTGTGTCGAGTTTCATTCACGAAGCTCAAAGCTGCAGCTTACACGACGTCACTCTCTTCTCGTCGACAACGAGGGACCAAGTTCTCGAATCCCATCCGCTTTCAACTGGTGTTTGTGGCATACAAATCTCCTGTAGTTTACGACACAAATCCCATCCTAAGATGCTCACAATTCCACGCTGGTGGAGGGACCATTTGCCCATGCACACTTGCATTCGCTAGACGCTCCTGCACGACGTATTCACTTCCTAATCTACGCAACGGATTATTGATCTCGTTCTCTTAAATTATGGTAGCTCTGAACGTCTTCCGAGCCGCAGCCTTGGCAGCGTTCGTTGCTTGCATTTCCATCTCGGACGCCAGTACTTCGCGTGAACTAGGCCAAGCCACTTCCGCGTCTTCTGCGACTGCGACCAAGGCGCCGCTGTCCGAAACGTTTTCAGATTTATCAGCCATGGGATCCGATGACGCCGGAACGGTGAAGCCGTTCGCAGGTGCCGACGACAGTGCTAATGACGAGAGCGAGCAAACGTCCTCGAAGACAGCGAGTGCTGAATCGTCCAGTGGCGGCGAGACGGAAAGCAGCGCCGTGTCTTCTTCCAGTAGTGAGACGGATTCGAGCACAACGTCTTCTTCTAGTGGTGAGACCGCGACCAGCTCTGCGACGTCGTCTAGTGGCGATAGTTCGGAGTCTTCCAGTAAGAAGTCGAAGAAAGACAGTCAGACTACCTCTAGTGGTGATGTTACACAGGGTGCGTCGTCCTCCAGTGGCGACGTCACTCAAGGAGCTTCGTCGTCCAGCGGTAACGTCAAGCAGGATGATGACGATGACGATGACAACGCAGCAGCGAAGATGACAAAGGCCCAACGGGAGTCGGCGAAGGAAGCTCGACACAAGGCGCAGGCCGAGCGAAAGGCCAAGCGCGATGCCCAGAAGGCAGAGTGGCGGAAGATTAAGGCACAGCAAAAGGCTGAGAGGAAGGCCGCCAAGGAGAGAGCCAAGTCCGATAAAAGCGCTATTCAATCAGCGGCAGGTTCTCTCAATTCCACCGACACGACGCAGCAGTGATCGCTCCGCCTGAACGTTTGTGAGTGATAATGGTGTAAGCAGAAGTGTAAATGTAGTAAGGTGAATGAGATTTGATTCACGACAAACAAAACTTCACTTGGGTGAATGACACACAGCGCCTGCATTTTCAGACACAAACTACTTTACTCTCTTTAAACTACGTGTACAACGAGCACAGTTCGCAACCCACCGTCGTTCACTCCGCAGGACGAGGGGTCAGATATATGGAATTCGAAGGCACGGACGGGAACGTCCCGTTACCGAAGGTGTGTCGGTACCAGGAACCTTGGCTGTTGATCGACCCGATTGAAAACCAACGCTACCGGTGGAACAATGGTCGAGTCGAATGTGAGCCCGATGACGAGGACGAGCAACGCAATCTTCATTTCGACGCTGCGGGTTGAGTTCCAAGTCCAAAGCAAGAGTTATCTTAACTGCCGTCGAGGTGAAGACGTGGTTATCGAATCCTGAGGCGGGTGCGTTTCTAGGGCAGGCAAACCGCCGGATTTTGGCGAGTACTTGAGCTAAGACATCAGGACTAGATGCTGTGTCGGGATGTATCGTCCACCTGGCTAGTATTTGGCCGGTGGGGGACAAAGTCGATAAGAACACGGGTTTAACTTGAGCCGGGGTTCACCACAGGCGAGAAGAAGTTAGTTTTTGAAGTTGTTGCTTTGTGCAGCACGCAACCAGGCTGGTTCTCAACCGTAAATCGATAACATAGCTTGTTTGTGGGTCGCATCTCGAAGAACTCCGCCTAACTACAACATTCTAGCTCAGCCGGAGCGTTCGTACTGCCCTACCAGTGACAAACCCAGGTACTGTACATTGAATCCGAAGGCGCAAGTATTTTACTAAACGGAGCATTGTCACGTGTATGGAAACAATAGGTATACATGCATTCCTGAAAACCATCAGCATTGAACCAGGAACTGCGCGTTCAGCACCCATCGCACAGAGCTCCTCTTTACGTTGCCTCAGCCTGAGGGTCAGATACACGTGAAGATGCACCGTAAAGTCTTGGGATTAAATATTATTGAAGTAGCATTGCAATGGCATTCCTTTCAAATTGTACATGCTACCAGTCGACAACATGTATTAATGCAGTCAAAATATAATGTGAAAACAATGATCAAAGAATTTGACGCGCTGTAAAATCGTTCTCTCCACGGGGAAAATGACAAAACCTGGGGTGATTTAGAAAATAATGACAAAAACCACTTATCGTGACAAAAACTGGGGTGGTTTCGAGAAATTGTGCAAGACTTTATGGTATCCGAAATCACCCCAGGATTTGTCATTACAAATCAAAACCTACAAAAACAAAGTGTCCGAGTTGGATGGGTCCTCGTTGACGTAGTAATAGCGGGCTCGTTCGCGCTCGTTCTTCTTAAGGCGCCGTGCCTCAATTCTCCTCTGTACTGCTGTCCTACTGCAGGAAAACTTTTTCATCCGGTGTCTCTTCAGCGCAATAGCCTTTTCTAAATATTTATATTGTTATAAAGTTACAAATTTGGAAGACTGCATTTCCAGAGCAGAAATCAGCAGAAACATGGAAGAATCTGCAAAATATGACAGGAAAAACTTTACGCATAAGGATGATAAAACATAATTATAATTGGCAGGAACACGAATGTATGGTTAAAAAAACATGACAACGACTGTATGGTTGAAAAAAAATACTTCAAGTATATCCTAGTTCTAGTTCAACAAGTGCTTACTTCTAGCTAGGTTTGGGTATGAATATACACCGCTGTAGCTGAGCAATACAGCAATAATGCTCTAGTCTGCTACAGTGTACTGTGACACCTTTGAGCTTCACTGGTGATGGTAAGTGCGACGATTGTGTCCTATTTCTCCACACTGAGAGCATTTGGTTTGCTTGCTTGATCGCCCAAATTCGCCTTGACTAGCGATTCGTTTCTTCCGGGGTCTCCCCCGCTTCCGTATAATGACTTCTATCCCAGTCGGCGGTAGAACTCACTGGCATTGAGTATCAGATTGTTTTTTTTTAATTTTATCATACGATTCAAAGTCTTATACCCTAAAAACACCCCAGAATTTGTCATTTGAATATTTGCCAGGAAGTCTTGCACAATTTCTCGAAACCACCCCAGTTTTTGTCACGATAAGTGGTTTTTGTCATTATTTTCTAAATCACCCCAGGTTTTGTCATTTTCCCCTCTCCACGTGCAACCGCACGAACATCCACACACGTAGAGGCCGTGTAGACTATTGAGATGAGAGAGAAATCGGAAGTGAGATTCATGGAGCTGCAGAACAGGGATCCTTAGGAGTTTCGTAACTACTTCATGTGGGAGGTAAAACCCCTCTCCTGGGTCCAAACATCCTCCCACCTAATCTACGGTAACTGCATGACCAAACTTCAATACTCCCCCATGGTCGATTGCTTCTCCTGCAAACCTTCAGCACTCCCCCATACTAGGAACACCATAGTGAGCTCGAGTTCATGAACAGCACCTCCATAATCTCAAACTTCTTCTCGTGGCCAGCCAACACCCAGCTTGTCCGAAAGCCCCGTGTTCCGTCGCCATCACCTGCAGCTGGTACTCAGGTCGTCTAAGAGCTTCGTACTCAGTCACTGCGAATGCAAGCCAGGCCGTAACCAAAGTCGTAGTAGATCCTTCGATCTAAAAGCTTGGTACGCTGCTGCTTGACTTCATAAGCCAGCCCACCCCCAGCTCGTCCAAGAACCCCGGGTGCCGTCGCTTTCCACCTCCAAGCCAGCCCACCCCAGCTCGTCCAAGAGCACCGGGTGCTGTCGCTTGGGATTCAATTTAATCCATTAACTTCCAGAAACGCTTTCCCAGCTTCTGAACACCCACATCTCCAGTCACGTCACGAACTCCAAGCAGCCCCCGTAATGAACTTAATACATCTACAGTAACAGCTTTGGTTAGTAAATCAGCTAAGTTATCTTTTGTACTCACGTATTCGATGACCACATCTTTCATAGCTATCCGTTCACGAATAAAATGATATCTCGAATGAATATGTTTCGTCCTCTGATGGTGCACAGGATTGTTTGCCATCGCGATTGCAGACTGATTGTCCACATTGACCACTGTCGGACCTTGTTCCATGCCCAGCTCGTCAAGCAATTCACGCAAAAATAATATCTCCTTTACCCCATGTGCGAGTGACATATACTCAGCTTCGGTAGATGATAGCGCCACTGTCCTTTGACTTTTGCACGAGTACGTGATGGCACATTCTCCTAGCTGCATGACGTACCCAGACACGGATCGTCTCGTGTCGATGTCTTTAGCGTAGTCGGAGTCAACAAAGGCGGTGAGTTGACCTCTAAGGCGACTTCTACCATCGATAACAAGGCCATGACCAATTGTTCCTTTCACATAGCGTAGAATTCGTTTTGCCGCGTTCCAATGGGCGATACCGGGATTGTTCAGGTACTTGCTGACACATTGAATACCAAAAGCTATGTCGGGTCTGCTTCCTGTCATGAGGTACATGAGAGAGCCGACAAGACCACGATAGTCTTTATTCTTCATCTGCTCGCGTTCGTCACTTGTTGTGGGGCAATCGGTTTTTGAGAGAACAACTCCAGGATCACAAGGAGTTTTGCACGGGTTGAGCTGCAGCAAATTAAACTTCTCCAATACACTTTTCGCGTAAGTAGTTTGGTCAATAGAGAGAGTTTTAGTTGCTCGATTTCGACGTACGCGAAGACCAAGAATGTGATGCACTTCGCCCATATCCTTGCACTTAAATCCAGAGAAGAGCATGTTCTTAATCTCTTGTACACCAGTAGCGGTATCTGCAATCAGTAGTAGATCATCCACGTAAATTCCAATTATTGCAACTCCTCCTGATCCAGAACGCACGTAAATACACGAATCGCTGTTTAGCTTCACATACCCATTGATTTTCAAGAAATCCGTTAGCTTCTTGTGCCACGCTCTTGGAGCTTGCTTTAACCCATATAACGACTTCAAAAGTCTGCACACGAGATGTTCTTTTCCAGCTTCCACGAGGCCTTCCGGCTGTAGCATGTATACTTCCTCAGTCATGTCACCGTTCAGGAAAGCTGTATCCACATCCGTTTGGTGACATTCCCAGTCATTGATTGCGACTAGAGCTAACAGCATCCGGAGAGACTCTAACCGGATAACAGGAGCAAATATTTCATCATAGTCAATGTACTTCACCTGCTCGTATCCCCGAATAACTAATCTAGCCTTGTATCTCTCCACGTTGCCCAGAGAATCGTACTTGATCTTGAATATCCACTTGGATGATAAAGCACGTTTTCCTTTTGGCAACGGTACAAGCTTCCAAGTGCCGTGCGCAATGAGGGATTGGCCTTCTTTATCAATTGCTTTTCTCCAGTGTAGTGCCTCAGGTCCGTTTACAGCTTCTGCATGGGTTTTTGGTTCTACGCGGGTAGCCATACCGTTGACTTTAGTGTTTTCCATTTTACTCGCGTTATTTTCTGCTGAAACTTGAGACTCAGCTTCGTTCTGCTTCACCGAAAGCTGATCTGCTGCACATATGGTAAGCGCTTGTGGTTTGCTTCCAACGTCAGGTAAGTTTCCATTATCATCACGCAATTCGTCGAGCTGGAAATCACCAATAAATTCATCCAGTTGCTGGAGTTCTTTGTCATTTTCACTTGAGTGTTCTATCACGGGCTCCGCATAAAACACGAGATCAGGAATTGAATTAGCCAAGCGGGATGGTTGAATAAATTCCAATCGATGTAGCTTTTCAAGTCGATGTAGCTCAAGCTGCTTTAGTTCCATCGCGGCAACTGAGCCAGATTCATCAAACGTGGCATGACATGTTTCCACAATAACTCCTGTACCACAATGGAGCACACGCCATGCCTTTTTGCAAGCTGAATATCCGACAAACACGCCACGAATGCTGCGGTTGTCGAGCGTTTTCCGTTTACCAGGTGTTGCGGTCAACTGGAGGCGCTTCGAGTGAGTTTCAGTCACGTAGGTGTAGGCGAGAGATCCAAAGACACGGAGATTGCTGTAGTCAGGCTCCTTTCCGTGCCAACGCTCGTAGGGAGTTGTATCCGCTCGTCGAAGCGGGCTAATATTACTCAGCACTGTTGCTGTCAGGAGTGCCTCCCCCCAAAACTGTTTTGGTAATTGAGCCTCGATGAGTAGTGTGCGAACCTTTTTAAACAAAATGCGAAATCGTACTTCAGCGCTGCCATTCTGTTCTGGCGTGTATGGGGTTGTTTCGCGACGTACGATTCCGCTCAAAGAGCAAAAACGAATCCAATCTGGCGCCACAAATTCACCACCGTTGTCAGAGTTTACCTGTTGTAGAGGCATGTTGTGCTTCACTGCCGCCATTGTTACATATTCTCGAAAATGGGTTAAGGCTTCAGACTTGTGAGCCAGCAAGCGCGTGGTGATGTAGCCACTATAGTCATCGACAAATACGAGAACGTAGCGCTTGTTGGCAAACGTGGGGACTTCGATAGGCCCCTTTATATCTGTGAACACCAATTCATTCACCTTTGATGCATGTTGCGTATACGTTCTCTTGAACGAAGCTCGCTGTTGGTTCGAACGCTCACACACATCGCATACCGGGAGTTCAAGCAAGTCGCGCTTTTCCACTCGAAGTCCATGAGCCCGCCCACTTGAAACCAGTCGAGCAATGTTCTGGTAGCCTAAGTGGCCACAACGAGAGTGCCACAGCTCGAGTAATGTTTTTCCAACAGTAATATACGCTGACTCAGCTGAGGGTGTATTAACTCTGTTGGTCTTAAAGACGTATAGCTTGTTGTACGTATTTGCTGCAGACTTAATACGCATACGCCCTTTCTGGAGAACAGCACGGTCGGGGAAAGTGCTGAAGTCGGAAATGATTCCTCTATCACGAAGACAACGTACACTCAGCAGGTTTCGCGTCATTGTTGGCAGATAGAAGCATTTGGATAGGGTTAAGTTCACTTTGTTGCCATCTTCATCAGTAAAAATCAGCGTGGCTGCGCCAATACCCTGGACCTCAACGTAGTTGTTATCTCCCAGATACACCTTCTTCTGCAGAGGCTCGAGGTTCGAGAAATACGTCTTATCGAAGCACATGTGGTGCGTACAACCCGAGTCAAGGACCCAAGCGTCTTTTGCCATGGTTGGGTCCTCAGATGTGGTCACTTGTAAAGCTGTGTCCACCTTGCTTTCCATTGCACAAGCGATCGCCAGAACATCATATTCATCAGGTTCACCTTCGCCGTTATCCTGGGTAGCCACTGCAGCCGTGTCTGCGACTAGATGAGGCGTAATTCCTCGCTCACGGTCATGCTTTTCTCTCAACCGACAATCGCGAATCAGATGTCCGGGCTTCAGACAATAGTGGCAAAGCTTGTCACTACTGGGACGTTGGTAAGGATGTCCGCTAGTTGGTTTTGACTGACGACGAAATGGCAAACGTCCTGGAGGACGTTGGGCGGAGCCTTGCCCAAAGTGTGCCGATTCGGTGTTGTGCTCAGTGCAGCACCCGCAATGTTGCTCATTTGAATGACAGCAGTTTGCAACGTGTGCGTGTTGTTCCATTGAAATATGGCTATGTTTGCGAGTATCCATTTCGAGTAAGAGTTTAGTTTGTAGATCACGCCATTTTAACCCGTCTTGATTCTGGCACACCATCACCAAGTTTTTCCACGAATCAGGTAAAGATCCAAGCATCTGCATCACCTTCTCTTCGTCGTCTACAGGACGGCCAAGCCGGGCTAATGTTTCGGCTTTTTCTTCAAGATCATTGATATGGCACTGCATGTCATCTCCGTCCTTGTACTTCATGTTGTGAAAGTTGTTGCGAGCATGGTAAATGCTTACCGTTCCTTTCGATGCGTATACGCGCTGCATGTGCTCATACACGGACCACGAATACTGATATTTGCCCATAACCTTCACAGTAGCATCGTCAAGTGAGTTTATAAGAAGCTGGAAGGCCTTCTTGTCTCGCGAGATAAAGTCCTGCCGCCGTCTTAGACTCCATGAAGAACTATAGACACACTCTCCACACACAATATCCCAGACGCCTTCGGCTTCAAGTAGGGCACGAATCCGAATCTGCCAGGCTGTGAAGTCCTTCGTGTGGGAGTCAAAGTTCCAGCAGTCCTTCCAGGTTGAGCGAGACATAGTGCTACGTTTTTTCTTTCTTGTTCACAGGTTGCGAAGTTGGGCTCAAAACCTATTGAGATGAGAGAGAAATCGGAAGTGAGATTCATGGAGCTGCAGAACAGGGATCCTTAGGAGTTTCGTAACTACTTCATGTGGGAGGTAAAACCCCTCTCCTGGGTCCAAACATCCTCCCACCTAATCTACGGTAACTGCATGACCAAACTTCAATATAGACGACGTCGTAGGGGCATGTCTCCCCAGCAAACCTATGCTTTCACAGCGTTGTTTATCGAACTCCTGAGTTGTTGGTTAGAGGGAAAGGGGAACTCTGCAATGGATCCTGGGCCTCGCCCTTACATGTCTGTAAATCAATCGATGAGGCTTGCAGCAGATTAATGCCTAATCTGTTGCCGACTAAATAGTTACGGTCATCGCACATGCGTTGTGGTTCGAAAGAGCAAGGTAGGTGTCGATAATGGCGTGTCGTTTAAAATACTCTTGGTAGCGTTGACCTGGAATTCTGGTGGTCCAAACCCAAATGTATCAATGAATCCGACTGCATTCAAGCTCAACATCCGGTCGTTTGTGACCCGGCTTAATCCAACAGAAAGACCTATCGTTTGAAGATCCCATCTCCACTTCCTATAATACCGGTAGGAACTTCCTATTCCTGAGGTGATACACAGACTGCTAGTTGTAAGTGCAGGAGTCACCATCCGACATTGGATCCGTAGTAGCAGAACGACTTGGTTCTACAGGTCGAAGTCCATGGGTCGCAACTCACGACGTACCAGGACCCTCGTGCGCCGTTCTCATTGTCATTCTGCAATTTGCCTTGGACCACCAAAACAGCTCCCAGTTCTACAGCATCCTTTCAGATCAACAGACTAGTTACCATGAAGACGTACGCTGCTCTCGCTGCTTCTGCCCTTATCATGGCCGCCACGATGGACTCGGCCAACGCCATGGCGTCATACCTCGAGGAGATCCCGAACGGCAGCTCGTTCGCACAGGATCTGGGTCACCCGGACAAGGACAGCTCCAAGTTCACCAAGTTCGGCACGGCTTTCGGCGCTGTGTCGCACACGTGGACGCCCGAGTTCTGCAAGGCCACTTTCCCTGGTGCTTCGATGACGAACGGTGAGGCTTTCGGCGACCCGTGTTGCACGTGGAAGAAGGGCGGTAAGCCGGACTTCACTGTGACGGCTTTCACGACGACTCCCGGTAAGGCCACTACGTGCGCTGCTGGCGGTGGTGGTAGCGCTGCTGGTGGCAGTGGTGCTGAGACTCCTTCTACCGGTTCGTCGGCTGAGACTCCTTCCACTGGTTCTTCGGCTGAGACCCCCTCGACCGGTTCGTCCGCTGAGACTCCTTCGACTGACACAGGTTCTGGTGCTGAGACTCCTTCGACGGAGCAGAGTTCGGGTACTGAGGACAGCTCTTCCGCTACACAGGTCCAGCCCCCTGCTACTGGTGGTTCTTCGACTGGTGGTGGTTGGGGCACTCCCCCAGCTACGGGTGGTGGTGGCTGCGGTGTCCGTCGCGTTCGTCGTGCCCGCAAGTTCCGTCACTAAGCGATGGCAGGAGGTCAATGAGTGGTGTATGTTGTCTTACAGAGATCAAAGCGAAAGAAGTCTCTGGACAGTGTCGTAGTATAAGTAGGTGTTGTCTAATAGACAAGCTGGAAATCTTTTACTTGGCTGTTAGTGTATTTGTTAGCTGTACTGCGCGTTCTCGCTAAATCATCACGATGTCTAGTGTCGGAATCGACGGTAAGATTGGTGGGGGTTGTTCGATTTAACTCCACAACCTCCTGAAGCTGGGCTCTCCGTGACAGGAGGATCGGTCACAACAAGAGATTCAGTAGTCGACGGGGCATTCGTGTAAGCAGGTGATTCTGTCGTAGATGGAACTTCCGTCACGGGTGCAGGAGCTTCAGTTGCAGGTGGGATTGTAGTAGGAACTTCAGTGGTGGAACTCTCGGATGTAGCGGAGTTGGCGGATCCACCAGTAGTCGACGCGCATACGGTAGCCTTGGTGGGAGACGTCGTGAAAGCCGTCACCGTAGCGTCCGGAGTGTCTCCTTTCGACCACGTGCAGCACGGGTCACCGAACGCCTCGCCGTTGATCATTGATGAACCGGGGAATGTCTTGGCACAGAAGTCGGCGGACCACGCGTGTCCTGCATCGGCGAACGCCGTCGCGAAGTCAGTGTACTTGGAACTATCTGTGCCGGGATGTCCGAGTTCCTGAGTGAAGGATCTTCCGTTCGGGATCTCGTCCAGGTACTTACTGATACCCATGGCCGAGTCGAACATGGACGCGGCGATGAGGGTGGTGGCGGCGACAGTGACGAAGGTCTTCATTTCGATGGAGTTGTTTAGTGGTTGTGCTTGCCAAGTCGAATTGGGTAGTGATGTCTGCCACTGGCAGTGCCAGGCATGGCATCATGCCGGAAACCGTTGTGTGGAGTTTACTACCGTGCACCGCCTCGAAACAGAATCTTGATAGGACGATGCTGAACGCAGGTGACGCGGAGCACTTATCGCCAAGAAGGCCACAGCCCGTTCCGGCCCCATTCCGAAGCGGTTATCTGCCAGACCATCGGAATGGCGTTGAAAGGCACAAGTTCAGAGGAATGTCCAGCACAGTGTTGATGTTGAAGAGTCGAGTCGCTTTCGGTGTAAACGGCTGGACAAAGCGCACCACTTCTGCGGCTGATGGACGTCCCTGCAAGTTGCAACACCAGCAAACGCCATGCCAAAGCGACCGACGATGGCGGTGTGTGAGAACTTTTGCGTGTTCTCAGTGAGAACTTCTTACGCAGGACAAGGAGCATCTGTGTGGAACGCACCCCAGCAGCCGTCGCTGTCGACGGAGTCTCCATTGCAGGGCAGACCACCAGAATGGAGACTCTTTCAGTCGACAGGATGAGCAGATGCTACGGCGGAACGACAGCCGACCAAGTTAGGTTAACTGTTAGCACAGTGGATTCCGTTGGTTCGACCAGGCAACTTCATCGATAGCAAACCCCCACATGGCTCTGAAATCATCCACCAACCTTTACCACAACGCACCGGTGGATCCTCTTGAACAGCTCGAGACCCGATGTTGAACAGCGTTCTTGGAGTCGATCCCTTATCCAACTGAATCCGCTCGAACAGTGCAGCTCATTCCCCAATTTGCCTTTCTCCAGCAATAACAGCATCACAATGAAGACCTGTGTCGCTTTCGCCACCGCCACTCTCATCGTCGCGTCTACATTCGACTCGGCCAACGCCATGGCGTCATACCTCGAGGAGATCCCGAACGGCAGCTCGTTCGCACAGGACCTGGGTCACCCGGACAAGGACAGCTCCAAGTTCACCAAATTCGGCACGGCTTTCGGTGCTGTGTCCCACACATGGACGCCCGAGTTCTGCAAGGCCACGTTCCCTGGTGCTTCGATGACGAACGGAGAGGCTTTCGGCGACCCGTGTTGCACGTGGAAGAAGGGCGGTAAGCCGGACTTCACTGTGACGGCTTTCACGACGACGCCTGGCAAAGCCACTACGTGCGCGTCGACCAGCCAGACTTCGACCGCTTCGTCCAGCGCTGGCAGCTCAACGAGCCAAACGTCGACAGCTTCGTCTACTGCCGCTTCGAGCGCAGGAAGCTCGACGACTCCCACAACGACTGACGCACCAGCTACACCGGATGCCCCAGCCGCGACGGATGCTCCTGCTGCCACGGACGCGCCAGCTTCAACCACTGCTCCTTCCGCACCGTCGGGTGGTTGCGCTGCTAAGGGTGCCGGCGGCAAGGGTCCCAGCAAGGGCAGCTACAGTTTCCGCCATTAAGTGGACTTGCATGTAATTCCGCCACTATTTTGTGCGATAGAGTGGCAATGCTTCCAGTAGTGAGTGTAGTGTAGTGTCGGACTCGAAACCAAAGAGCAATGGTACATCGAAATACATGTGCTTGAACATCCTACTGTATGCGGTACATGAAGCGTCGCCCTGATCGTCATTTCCCTGCCGGCATCGTCATCACGACTGTGCGAACGTAACTCTACAATGGTGAGGTCGACAAACACGTTGTGATTCATTGGGTTGTAAAGGAAGAAGAAGAAAAAGTAAAGATGAAAACACTGCATTTGTACCTATGGTTAAGGTGGAGAAGTCTAGCATTTTGTAAAGGATTGATCGTTCTATTACAACAACGTCTAGAGACTTCGTTCTCTCTTTCGACGACACTCAACATCCACGGATCAACTAACGACCCCAAAGCACTGTCCACTTAGTGGCGGAACTTGCGAGTGCGCTTGGCAGCGCAGCCACCGCCAGTGGACGGGGGAGTCCAGCCGCCAGAGGACGGGGGAGTTCCCCAGCTGTTCGAACTGCCCGTAGCGGGGGCGTCCGTAGCGGGGGTCATTTGCGAGGGCGAGTCACCAGAGCCAGTCTCAGGAGTCTCCGGGGTCTCAGGAGTCTCTGGGGTCTCAGCGCCAGAGCTCTCGGTTTCACCACCAGAGCCCGAAGCGGGGGTCTCAGCACCAGAGCTCTCAGTCTCACCACCCGATCCAGACGCGGGGGTCTCAGCGTCGCCAGAGCCCTGCTCCTCCGTAGACGAACCCGTCGAAGGGGTCTCAGCGGACGAACCGGTCGAGGGGGTCTCAGCGGACGAACCGGTCGAGGGGGTCTCAGCCGAAGAACCAGTGGAAGGAGTCTCAGCCGAAGAACCGGTCGAGGGGGTCTCAGCCGAAGAACCAGTCGAAGGGGTCTCAGCACCACTGCCACCAGCAGCGCTGCCACCGCCGCCAGCAGCGCACGTAGTGGCCTTACCGGGAGTCGTCGTGAAAGCCGTCACAGTGAAGTCCGGCTTGCCGCCCTTCTTCCACGTGCAACACGGGTCACCGAAAGCCTCACCGTTCGTCATCGAAGCACCCGGGAACGTGGCCTTGCAGAACTCGGGCGTCCACGTGTGCGACACAGCACCGAAAGCCGTGCCGAACTTGGTGAACTTGGAGCTGTCCTTGTCCGGGTGACCCAGGTCCTGTGCGAACGAGCTGCCGTTCGGGATCTCCTCGAGGTATGACGCCATGGCGTTGGCCGAGTCCATCGTGGCGGCCATGATAAGGGCAGAAGCAGCGAGAGCAGCGTACGTCTTCATGGTTATTTGTCTGTGTGGGTCTGAAAAAAGCTGAGCTGGAGCTGTTTGAAGGCGAAGCAAATTGCAGAATGACAACGGGAAGAGCAGGCGTCTTTTTGCTTTTCCCAAGTTCGCCGTGCGTCAAACTGCAAAGCCGAGTCGTCACCCTCAAAGATCCTTAGTCGGATGGGAATGGCAGTGACAACCAGCCAGCGGGTTTCGGTTCATGTCGTCCAAGAGCTTTAGCACGATGGGACTGTCGGGCTGCAGGAGTTTTCAAAGAGATCAAGTGACGGGGCGTCGATGTCCAAGTGTTGTGGTTTCTCTTTCGGGATCAACTCCATACTTACATGTACTTTGCTGTACTGTAGTTAGACCCTTTAACCGCTGGAAGTACATTCTGCTTGCAATTTCTTAAAAAGACAAGGAACTCGAAGAACAAAGTGCCGATCGCCTTCACCGTCCCCTTACCACCTCCCTGCAACGAGGGATACTCCAGTTCGACAGATCCTTTTTGTTCAGATAGATACACTCAGTCCTTAAATCTTGGGATTACCTGTGCTCTTCGATGTCATTCCCAAAACTACAAGTGATGGTTTAACACAGGAGATTTTGGTGGTTCGCGAATACAGCTGCAAGGGCGGAAGACGAAGCGCTGTTGTCGGTTGTACGGTCGTAGAGACTTCAACAGACCGGCAGATTCCGTTGGTCAAAGTTCCGGGGGTGTAGAGGACACCAAGAAGCAAATCGCGGCAAGCGGGAAAACGCTGAATATTTGAGTGTTTTCTGCTTCTCTTGGTCTTCGTCGGCCGCAAACAAAGTTGTTGAATCAACACGTTGGTGGTTTCATGCCTCGATGCTGCATCCGATGGTACATGCACTTTTCTATCTCTTGCGGATCTCCCGTTTTAGTCTTTATCCAAGCATCACCCTGCATGCATTAAGGGATTAACGATTGATCTCCGAAGCGATCAATCATAAAGCTCTAATGCAAGCTCTCTAAGGGATGAGGCTGCTCTCGAGTGTATCGTCGGCCAATTTGAACGACAATACGCTTCACCAAGATACAGTACAGTACCTTTACACTAAGCTGAACGGGAGTATGGCTGCTGACATCCCGAGTGATAGGGGATCGGTGCTGCATAATGCAGTGCATTACTCCAAGTCAAGTCGGACCTTGGACTCGAGGCTGAGATCGATTGTTGACGCGTTTGTTCGCTGCGATCAGCTGGCTCGACATGAAAGGTGTTGAAGTACCAATTTGTAGGTACTGGGCTTTTTACGAGATGCTTTTTACCCTCGTGTAATTACGCCTTGCCCCCGTAGAATATCGACTGGTTAGGATTGATTGTAGGTAGAATACCTGGTAGAATAGCCTCACTTTCCTTTTGGTAAAGCCACTGAAGAGGCCCCGGCAGGGGCCGAAACGCGTATGGCACGCGACCAACATGGATTGTCATTTCACCTACGTTTCATCGCTTCAAGAGGTTATGAGCCCAACCGGGTTCCGCCGTGGACTAGCGGCCGCATGTCGGCAAGACCGTCATGGAGAGCTTTGCGAAGATGTTTGCATAAGGAACCTACTCTGTGCCAAGCGAGAATCGTCGGAGGATGCCGTCCGTTGGTATCAGTAAGGATGGAGAGAACTATTCGATCGAGGGAGGCTCCGCATCACCACCAGGCTTGCTCGAAGTTATCAATGCGTGAAGGACCCAGAGACGAAGATCCTGATGTATCCGCGCGGGCGAAATTGCAGCTACAAGAACTACGAAGAATACTCCGTGAAGACGGGCAAGTTCACAAGCAGTACTCTACTCATTGAGGGAGGCTGTTGAAGTACCAATTTGTAGGTACTGGGCTTTTTACGAGATGCTTTTTACCCTCGTGTAATTACGCCTTGCCCCCGTAGAATATCGACTGGTTAGGATTGATTGTAGGTAGAATACCTGGTAGAATAGCCTCACTTTCCTTTTGGTAAAGCCACTGAAGAGGCCCCGGCAGGGGCCGAAACGCGTATGGCACGCGACCAACATGGATTGTCATTTCACCTACGTTTCATCGCTTCAAGAAAAGGCAACTTGATACAGGTCGTAGATTTGGCAGATTCCAGGATGGCCTCAATCGTGGACGGAAGAGCTCAAAGCATTAGCTACAAATTTCGATACATGTATGTACAACGCCAATTTGCCGCTAAAGACATGCTGAAGGTGACCAACTACCAGCTTAAGCACGAAATTTCACAACGCAGCCACCACCGTTTGTTGTGACAGTGCAGTGGTCTCCTCCTCTGTTGTGGAAGACGAAGCGTCTATTGACGTCGCAGCCGTAGCATCGGTGTCCGGCGTGGGCGTGGAAGTTGCGGTATGTATCGTGGCGGACGGCGTAGCGGACGATGCTGCCCCAGTGAATGCCGTGACGGTGAAGTCGGGCGCAACACGGATCTCCGAAAGCGGCCCCGTTGATCATGGCAGTTCAGGAGGGTTCGAAGCTATGGCGCTGTTTGATAATGCGTGAGCAATTCATTGTGACTTCATCATACAGAAACTCGACGTCGTCAAAGTATCATCACCTCAAACTGGTTAGTAGAGTCCCTGAAACCAAATGCAATACCAGAGCTACCCACGCGGGACCAGCCCTTCCCGGTGGTTCTGACGTCGGACACTGAGCTGTCGGGCACACAATGACACAGTCAACCTCTACTTGAGCCAGGGTCGTCATATCGAGGTGGCTTCAATGGTCATGTCGTAATGCGCGGTAATGCAGGTCTTTTTCGCAGACGATGCGATAAAAGAGTTTACGTGTGCTAGTAATGCCACCCAGCGGGATGGTTAATTTGGCTGGATTCTGGTGGTGCTTTACAATACGCGAGTGTACGAACCTCGATTTTACCGGCTAAACTTGTCCGATTTGGCAGGCAAAAGAAGTTGAGACTGCGGCTAAACCTTACGTCAAAGTTGCGTAAAACGTTTTGTAACCCCAGAACGCTTTTCAGTATCTCAGGCAAGGACTCCCAGCAGCAGCTCGGGCATCTGCTCTCGTGGCAAAACTTCAGCCGATACGGACTCTACAGTAGAGGATCGACATCGCAGTCAGCTAGCAAAACTCAGTTGCCATCACGTCGGCAGAGACTGTTGCTTGCACCTCCAGCATCCCGCGCTGTCGTCTTCGATTCCTGTGGTCCAGTCCGGAAGGGTGGGCTGCTTGACATGCTAGGGTGGGAGTACGCTGGTATCCGAACAACGCAACACCCAAGTTGATAGCTAGCGCTTCTGGTGAGCTCGAAGCCAAAGCCACCAACTTATTTGATAAATTCGCATCCCCCCCCATGAGCTCGTTGCCTGCTCCACCGCCGCGTTTGCTCTAGTTGTCATTACCGAGGTTGCCTCCGCCATGGAGGCGTATCTCGACTACCTCCCCAACGGATCACTCTTCTCGCAGGAACTAGGACACCCATAGACAATGACAGCTCCCAATACACCGACTTCGCCACCGCCTTCGAAACCGTTGGACTCTCCTGGACTGCTGACTTCTGCGCTGACACCTTCTCCAACTCCGATATGACCAACGGCGCCGCATTCGGAGACCCGTGTTGAACCTGGCCACAGGGAGGTACACCCGACTTCACCGTCACGCCCTTCACCACGGACCCCATCACAGCATTGTCCACTACCTCCTTGTCCACGACGGACACTAGCACGACGTCCACCGTTGCGTCCACGACTTCGTCCGCTACGACGGACGCGTCCACCACATCTACCGCTTCATCCGGTACTACGTCAACGGCGGCTTCCTCGACGACGGATACCACGGCGATCTCGACGGCTTCGTCTTCCACGACAGAGGCTGAAACCACTACTCCATCGACGAACTCCAGCACAAACGGTGGTGGCTGCCGTGCGAAGTCGCACACAGGCATGAAGAACGGTCTCGACGCCTAAGCACGTGTCACCCGTGTGCGTGTTAGCGTCTTGCGTTTGATGCTCTATGAATGCATGGGCATACATGCACACACCACTGCTGTGTTCTGGTACAGGCGACACCTGTCTTGCACAGCAAAAGTATCTTAAACAATGCACCATCCACCGTTTTAGTCATCTTGTTTTCTCTTACCGTTTTAACTACAGGTATACTTCGAAGTATCATTCATGAGAGTGGCTGAGCAGGTTGGTCTGTAAGGACTCCTCGAACGAGTGTCGAAATTTCGCGTACGCCGTGGGCAACACACTGACGTCGCGCTTGAGGAAACTGTCTTGGATCCAAAACTGCACCACATTGAGGAAGCTTGGACACACAATCATTACGAGCAGCAGTTCTGCGAACGGGTAGCCACGTAGCGAGTGAAAGAGCAACTCTCCAAAGAGTCCCAGGGGTGTCGCTGCTGCGATCATCACGGATACTACGATGGCCTTGGCGAAGAGAATGATAACCAGCCACGCGGACAATTGCTGCATCCACACCCGATACGACGGCGGATTGCCGTAGTCGCCGCTCTCTTGAATGTTCACCCAGTTCATCGAAAAGGCCAGCTCTTGCTGCAATCGTAAGAACGCCAGACTGACGACCATACCGAGCGTGCAGTCACTGAGGAAGTTAAGAAAATACCACGCGCACTCGTCGGTCACGGGCGGCATCTGAATGGACACAAACAGGTTCATGAAGTGGCCAGTCGACGCACCGATCATCTGCTTGCCAACATCCATGGACCAAATTTGCAGGGGCCTTCGCGGTCTCTCCACGTGCCGCTTGTACCAAAGCGTCGCGAGAGCGATCAGCCCCAGCAGCGCCTGGATGGCGTACGACGCTGCATTCGAGAACAGCGCGCATTGCTCCACTTCCTCTGCGAGTTCTTGCAAGGGCATGGCTGTGTACAACCGGCTTGGCTCTCGTCAACAGTCTCCAGTTCCAATGATCGCGTCGCTTCAAAAGATATTGGCCCGACTCGTCACAGGATCAGAGCTTGGTCTCTTTTCGTTCACTTCTCGGACTTTATTACTGCTTACTTGGGTTGGATCACGTAGACTTGCGGCCCTTTTCATTCGTTCTGTGCTGGATCTGGTTCAAGATCTGCAGCGAACGCCGTGAAGCGCCTGCACCAGCCGATGGCGGCGTCTTCCTCTTCTTTTTGATAACCATCAGGTGTGCGTTCGGCGTTAGAGATTGCTGCGCGACAGGTCGCTGGACGCCTACTGAGCGCGTCTTCAGCCAGTTCACGGGTTTATTTGGGCCGGGAGCGTTGGTTTCGGTGAAGCTCTTGGATGCGAATAACCGCGACTTTGGGCCTGCAGGACGATGGATCCGACCTGTCGGGGTATCACCCTTGTGCGCTCTTGAGGCGCTGGAAGTCGGCGTCTTGTGACGAGAACCATCCGCCGCCACAGGGGACATGAACGTCGAGTCGGTGCTTCCCGTCGGCTTGAGGGGGAAAAGGCCGTTCTCGGTGGTTTCAAAATACGTGAGATCATCCAGATGCTCGTAAATCTCGCGGAATGTCGGACGTACTCCCCATGCAGTACAGCGCATGAAGAGGTTGTAGTATGGGCCTAGTCGCGCCTTTGCAGCTTCGGGTACTTGAGTCACGGTCACGTCCTGCAGGAGTTTATGCAGATTGCGAGTCTCCACGTACTCCTTGGGTACAATCTCTCCGACAAGCAGGCGATACAGGATCTCACGACCGAAGGCGCCGACGTCACAGTTCTTGTGGAAACTGAAGGAGCTGTCCAGGATCTTGGGTTCATCTGACGGGAGCTTGATGCGGCCGAAATCCGAGAGCTTGATATCCGGTTCCCAGCTCTGCTCGTAGCCTTCTGGAGGCGTACGCATGAGGATATTCCGGCAAGCCAGATCACCATGCGCGACGTTAATATCTTCATGCAACGTGATCATGGGCAAGCAGATTTGCTTCAGCATCGCCTTCGTGTCATCGAACGACAGAGTGTAGCGACGATGCTTTGATCCGCCCGAGTTCACGCCATATCGTCTCAAATAGTCGCTAAGCTTGCAGTCCATCACTTCCAGGGCGATGCAGGTGTGCTCGATAGCGTCACACAGACCAAGACACTGCAAAAATCCCTTCATGTGACGCACCCGACGCAAATAATGCAGTTCGAGAGCGGCTCGGTGTTTCGCTTCATGCTCCGGGAATCCTTCATGCGGTTTAGCTCGTTTGAGAGCCACTTTCTGCCCACTAATCACGGCTGCCGTCACCTTGCCATCCGTACCTTCACCGTAGACGCCCCCTGTGTACTCCACATCCGCCTCGCAATTGAACAGGCCCACGTCTCCAATTACGGAGGTACTGGTGAATGCGCTGGACGTGTCACCTTGAGTCTCAGTTACGTCCACATCAGCTTGGAGTGTCATACCATCGCAACTTTCTTGGGACATTGGGGTGAGCTTAACGGCGTGACTGTGGGCAACACTCGTAGATTCCTGAGAGAGACACACTTCGTCTTGCGACAGCTGAACGCCATCGTCTTCTGCTGCGCTGTGGGTGTCATTATCTTCAACGTTTTCGTCCACCACGACACTTGACATCAGCCCACCTTCTACTGCTGGAGACAAAACGTCGTCATCTTTAGTATCCTCTTGTGTTGGATCATACACCAGTTCCTCCGTCTGACTCAGTGGAAGTGAGCACGATGCCACACTGTAAGGACTCTGAAATGCAGGTCGTCGGGGTGGTGGACTAGTAAACGTCGTTGGTGTGCTTGAGAACGGCATTGCTCGTCGCGCCTGAGGGCTCGAGAACACCATAGGTCGACGTGCCTGTGGGCTCGTAAAGTTAATCGGCTGTTGGGTCTGCGTTGCTACGACAGGGGACGACATCCGAGATGGAGCGGGGGCCTTCACTGGTGTCGGTGCTTTAAGTCGTTGCTCCAGCCTCTCGTTCGTCTTAAGGTTCTTCTCCAACTTCTTCAGGGCCAGAGCTCTGTTCTCCGGACGTGGTGCACGTTCCGGGGAGAAAGAAATCATGCGTTTCCTGGTCGATGCCGAAGAGCTACTCTGAGCGATACCCCTGGATACATTCTTCTTTGACTTTCTCGTCACAGGCATTGGTGGTGCGCTTTTCTCTGGTGTCGGGTCGATACCTGAAGCTGTGTGTGTTGTCTGTCCTATAGTCTTCACTGGGGAAAGCTCCGAAGACATAGGTTTTGTCTCTTGAGCCTCCGCAGAGACCTTCTCCTCATTATTAGGAGACATAGCTGTGGGTAGTACACTATTCTCCTCTTTCTTCTCTTCTTCTTCATTCTTCTCCTCTTCAGTCTTATGTTTCTGTTCCTTATCTGGTTCCCCAAAAACCTCCGCATGCGCTGCCAGGACGCCCTGGATATACTCTCTCTTCTTGCGACGCATATACCTGTCATTTGCTAGGCTCCTCGCTCCAGTCCTAACTCTTAAGGCCTCGTTGGTCTCCCAATCAGTTGTCACAGTCTGGATGATGATCTGAGCCTCGGCGTTTTTCGGCTCGGGCTTGTGCGTCTTGGCCGGGGGCTCCACTTCCTTCTCCACCTTCTGCTCCTTCTCCTTCTTCTCCTTCTGCTCCTTCTCCTCCTGCTGCTCCTTCTCCTTCTTCTCCTTCTGCTCCTTCTCCTCCTGCTGCTCCTTCTGCACTTCCTTCACCTTCTTCACCTTCGCAGCGGCTGCGGCCGGCACAACCTCCTGCCGCTGGCGCTTGCGCGTAGACCTTGTGGACGCCATCGAGTGCGGAACTGAGGACGAAGCGCGCAATGATCAAATAAAAATGGCGCGAAGCTAATTCACAGGTGTAATCTGTAGCAATTTGCCGTAAAATCATCAAGGGATCCCATTGGCTATTTCAACTATACTGTATACATCGAAGTCGTAAAAGTGTTGGCAGATAGCGAGCAGGTACATTATGGCGACGAGCAACGGCGACGTGGCGCTGTCCTTCAGTGCGGACATGTACAGGAAGCTGTTCCCTGCCGAGTATGTGCGCAAGTGCTTGGAGAATCAGGTGCGCCCAGACTCGCGCACGATTGAGGCCGTGAGGTCTGTGCAGCTGCAGACGGATGTGATCCACACAGCGGCCAGCTCCAGTCTGGTGAAGCTCGGCAAGACGTCGGTGCTGACGGCCATCAAGTTAGCAGTAGGCACGCCCGCAGTCGCTACGCCTGATCAGGGGGAAATTGGTACGGTTTCTACGTTACATGGAGGACTGGTACTCCAACTAAACGACAATTTGTTTTACTTGATGTAGCCATTCAAGTCCATTTGTCGCCGCTCTGTTCGAATCGGTTCACTGTCGGTCGGCCGTCGGAGGAGGCGCAAAGCATCGGGAGCCAGCTGAACAGGATCATTGTTGGGTATACAGCTTTGCATGCATTGAGTTGGTATGGATTTTGATCTCATGAACCGTCTGATGTGGCAGTTCCCGTGTGGTGGAGATGGAGAGTCTGAGCATTGTCAAAGGACAGTCGGCGTGGAAGCTCATGGTGGACGTGTACTGTGTGGATCACGACGGAAATGTGCTGGACGCCGCGCTCACGTCGATCATGGCGGCGCTGAAAACGTTGAAGCTGCCGGCTACGTCGGTCAACGAGGCAGACAACGTGGTCTCCATCGTGCCAGGTACGTCAATTGGTCACTGGACATCTGCTGCGTTATATAACCAAAACGTCTCTTTTGTTGTTTCTACAGACGGAGATGCCGCGCCGCTGCGAGTGGAACACGGCGCGTACGCTACTTCATTCGCCGTTGTGAACGGCGTGGTGCTCATCGACCCGACCAGCGACGAGGAAGAGCTAGCCAGCGCCATCTTCAGCCTTTCGTACAGCACCGACGGTCAGCTCTGTGGCGTGCACAAGGCCGGAGGAACCATTGTGGCTCCTACCGTAATGCAGCAATGCATGCAGATCGCCAGACAGAACGCCGATACGCTGGCCAAGCTCGTAGACGCGTCCACCTAGATCACACAGCTCTGCATTAACTAATACCAAAAGGTTATCCGATCACAACAAGGATTACTAATACCAAGAGGTTATCCGATCACAGCAAGGATTAGACATGTACTGACTTTAGGTCCCTTTTTCAAATCTGATTACAATAAAAGATCCCAAGCAGCAAACAATAGAAGCAGAGAGCTCAGCTCGGGAGGGAGGTACCTGCTGCTCTGGACGCAACAGCAGAGCGCAGTAAGAAGCCATGAACGAAGGGACTCCGTTGTGGCAGTCGCCCGCCAGCTCCGTCGCGTCTGTGGCTGGATCCTCCGTCCGTGAAGGCCCAGAACGAGCTCCGAGACGTACGCGCAATAGAACTCTTCTACCGACCACCCTGACGCCGCGTATGATCCGTATTGCTACCGTCACCGGTCTACTGGTGGTCATGGCCTTCTACATCATAGGCGGTTCGACCCTTTCAACCACAGTCCAAGGTGCGGTGGTGTCTAGAACACAGGAAACTAAAACAAGTGCAACCTTGGCGGACGTTAAGGCTGCTGAGGTCAAGAACAGTCGAACGGATGACGCGTCTGATGACAGCGTCTTGTTCCTGCCGGGCTTTGGAGCTCCGTTAGAGAAGCAGGTGCGTCGCCAGAGCCAGATCTTTGCGCTGCTGAGAGGAGGCGACACTACCGGTGGCGTTTTCCTGTCGGTTTTGCTGCCTTTGTGGCCGCTGGCTCTGATCTGCGTGGTTGTGTTCTTCGTGCTGAGACTCATCGACGGCCCATGCCTCGACTATTATGTGTGGTATGTGAACAGTTTGCTGGCCTGGTCGGAGTGAACAACGTCAACGCAGGCAAACTCTTCTACTGGTTCTTCGAGACGCGTGCGCCCTTGCAGATCGATGAGCGGACACCACTGCTACTGTGGCTCAATGGAGGACCTGGTGCGTCGTCAATGACGGGGCTACTCGCTGAAATGGGACCGTATCGTCTTACCAAAGAGCGGAAGCTGATCCCGCACGTGCACTCGTGGACCAACATTGGCCATATGCTGTTCTTCGACCAACCTGTTGGCGCAGGCTACTCGTCTGTACGTGATGAGGTTGGTCATGTGAACACACAGGATGAAGTTGCAGAACAGCTTTATCGTGGTTTGCAAGGATTTTTCAGGCGTCATCCAGAGTACAAGTACAATCCGCTGTATGTGTGTGGCGAGTCGTACGCAGGCAAGTTTGCTTCGTCGATCTCGCACTATATTCACGTGAAAAACAGCGGTGCTCCAGACAAGGACGAGGTGGTGATCAACTTGACGGGCGTTGTTATCGGGAATGGCGACATGTGGCCCGTGCTGCAGACTCGTTCAGTTCCAGATTTTGCCATCGCTCTGGGACTCATCGACTCGCAACAATACGAAGACGCGAATGCCCAGATCAGTGTGTGTGAGGAGCTGCACCGACAAGGGCGTGACGTAGACGCCTTCCAGGTATGTCACGCTGTCACCCAGAAGATTTACGAGGCCGCAGGGAATCCGTTTATTTATGACATTCGCCAATCGGCCAACACCTTCACGGATCTGACCACGCTGCTGTCGAGTTACTTCAACGACGATGGAGTGCGTCGTGCACTGAATGTGCCTCCAGGAACTCCGTGGACATCGGTGGATGGATCAGCGTACGGCACGTCACCGTCGGCTCCAGCACTTGTGCGTCACTTGCTGCAGGACGAGATGCTAGACGTGCCCATCGACGTGTTCCGCGACCTGCTGGACAACTACAAGTTCCTGTTTTACGCCGGCAATATGGACGGGTCGGTGTGCAACAATCTCGGGGTAGGCCGCATCATCGACCGACTAGCCTGGACAGACACAGCCAAATATCGCGTGGCCAAGAGGCAGCCGTGGATGGTAGACGGGCACGTGGCGGGGCTGGCGAAATCGGCAGGGAATATGAGCTACGTGGTGGTTCTGAACTCTGGACACTTGGTGCCTGCAGACCAGCCTGAAGCCTCACTGGACATGATGCGGCGCTTCATTAACAACGAGCCGTTCGTCACGCTGGTTTAGCACCTGATCTCATACAGCCAAGTCGTATGCAGTGCAGCTCCTAGAAAACGCTGGCGCCTTCTTCTTCCTAGCGTTCATTTCTTTTTTGTCGTGGAGAGGGGGCAGTAAACCGGTTGTATATAAGACCTGCAAGTAAATAAAGGGGACACGACATTTGCTTGACGATTTGTTAATGGGACCACTACAATTGTCAACACTTTCACCCTTAGACAACGACCGTCCACTCACGGATCGAGTAGGACGTCACTAAGTCGTTGAGCACGTAAGGGTCCGCCTTGGCGAAGTCCTCCACGATCTGCTTATCCGCCACGTTGAAGACGAAGACGCCGGCGTCCGGAGGGTTCACCAATGCGCCACCCATAACGATGTGCCCATCGTTCTTTAAGTTCACGGCGCGCTCCAAGTGCTCAGCACGGAAGGGGCCGCGGCGGTCCAGGATATCCCCTACGTACTCGTAGCGCAGGATGTAGTGTTTCTTGTCGGTGGCGGTCGACATGGCGCGGGACAGAGGAGACAACGAGCGAGAAGCTTGGCGGATGCTGCGTGCAAGCATTTAGCTTAGAAAATGATACACATTGGATATATCATGTGGCGCACATCAAGTGCTGAAGTAGCACTAAATGACCTACATTTGTAGGTACACCTATACCCCGAAATTAACGGCTGGACCGAATGCACCAGCGAGCGGAAGCGCTGCGCTTGTACCGCGCCATCTACCGGGCGGCAGGGAAGATGCCGACGCGCGACCGCGCTAATTACGTGCGTCGCCGCCTTCGCCACGAGTACGAGGAGTCACGCGAAGAAACCAATCCAGAAAGGATCAAGTAAGAGGTTTTACTGGGGAAGTACTGGGGTTGTCGAGCTCATTTCTTTTGAAAATCATGTGCGTATACTACATGTAGATTTTTGATTCGCCTGGCGGAGACGCAGCTGGAGACAGTTGAGGTGCAGGCTGAACACTTGTCAACGACTTTTTCCAGTCCGGACTACCATCGTACCTAGATTGGCAAGTATTCCTGTAAAGACGCTCTCCGGGCTTGCTTTTAAGTTTTAACTTAATGCGTGACGCACTAACGTCCGTTAAAAATGTTTGCGCGTTTATTCCGCTGGGCGTGCACACGCCGATCTTCCAATTTTCGATCATAACTTCTTGATCGCCAAAAAGATAAAGGCAATGGTTTTTTGGATGGCAAAAAGATAGATTTGGACTCGCAACAAAAGTGAGTTATGATAATTAACTTGCGTCGCAATACCTAATCGGTTAATACAGCACCAACTTGGGACGATAGGACTCAACGCGGCGCTAGAATCATATGTACATGTGATCACCACAATGATGCATCCATGATGCAGTGATCATCATAATTCTTGCGCCGTAACTTACGGCCCGTAGAAAATTTTCAACCTTGATTTAATACATGTAATAACATACTACAGTACACCTACATTGTACATGGATTTCAATTTTACTTTGCACGCAATTTCATATGTTCACATTGTGAACATCATCATTTTGAAATACAGTTCATACACTGTGCCAGGATCAACCGGCCTGGTACTCCTATATACACATGCTCATGTAGTGAATGACATGCACTGTGTTTGTATCAGTACCTGAACAATGTTTTTCTAAACAATGATACTTTCCTCATAAATAATAAAAATAATGTACTGTACTTTAATTTACTACACGCACGAACATAGATATTTTACAACTGTACGGTAGTACACGTGTTTTGATAGTATCAAATGATACATGCATAATACTATTAATAGGTAATACGGGCCGTAATTTACGGCATGCACAACTAACCGGTGCGATGAGTTTTCAGGACCGCCTTCTTCTCCAAAACAGCAGCAACGGAGTCTTCGCAACTGTAATTCTGTGGGGGTTTTGACAAAACCCTGAACGTACTGCTCACTGAGCTCCAGCGTTTGTGTCCCCTGCCTTCGTTGTCAAGGCTTCTCCTTGTATCGAACGCCGATCAGCTTGCCTTCGAAAGCTGTTCTTCTTTCGCAGTGTTAGGTCGCGCCTTCTAAAGGCACGTTACAGTCTGTCAGTCATCATAGATGTTAGTAGTATTACACGTGAAGGAGCTCACCTCACTTCGGCGGACGTGAAGGAGCTCACCTGGCAACCTTATCACTGCGGCTGACGTTTCCAAAATGAACAGAAAGAGAAGCCATAATTAGACCACTATTTAAATGTGATTTGCGTATAATTAAAAAAACTGTGGTGCGTAAAAAGCTGTTTTAGGGCTGTTGCTTGGTCGATTATAGAACTCTAAAATAGATGGCAAAAAATCTGCAAAGCACAATAATAGAGTGGCCATCCGCGCGCTAATTGGGATCTGTGGGACTGGCTAAAGCTTACCTTATTTACAGTTCTTTTAAAAAATAGGTTGTTTTCGTCCATGTACCACTCTGTTCCATCTCAAATTTAACATATTGCATTTAGGGATGTTACGTGCGAACTAGTGGTGCGATTTTGCTTCATGAGGTCTTGATACATAGCTATGGCTATGCTCTACAACCTCTATTTTTAATGACTTGTGTCAGCTTGTGGTTACGAAGTGAAAAACAAAATGATGGCATTCGATTTGACAGGGTAATTTGTTTAATTCGCTTTGAGCTTTCACGTGCAAAAAAAAAGTCGCGTTTTTAAACGCAATCTATTAATGTCATGTTTTACCAGATGTGTCAGTGTCAACAGAAAATTCGCTGTCTGTTTTACGATGCGTTCAAAATATATACTAACCAATGAGAGCTCTTGATTCACAGCTTCCTAAGAATTATGCCAAACACAAGATAAAATTAAATAAAACAATGTGTGCTAAAAAAGACCTTTTGTTGACATAAAAAATACTAGGTCTTAGTTTGCGATTCCATTGTTTTGAGCACTTCCAGTCCCTTCTTGTATATTGAAGGGTTACAAGGGAGTGAGCTCGGAACCACTTCCTTGTGAATGTGGTGCTTCGAAACACGGGGGAGTTTGTAAGTATTATCTCCCCCGGACGCAATGACTGATTCTAGTATTTTTTGCGCAGTTACAAAGCACTTATCTATAGTTTTGCTAGGTAAATCATGATAAACTTTTTCCACTACAGAAATTAAAGCATCGACTTTGTAGGTTGGCGTGCGGTATTGTACCGACTGCAATGCGTTGAAAAGGCCCAAATCCAAGACGTTCATGTCGGGTGATTTTGCTGGTTGGTACTTGATAATAATGCCAATTTTTGCTGCGGCAGCAGCCAGCTCTGGATGGTCATGGGTCACATGCGGTGATGCATTGTCTTGCTGTAAAATAACGCGCTGTTCGCGGTAGCCTATAAAATAAATTTATTTACCCAAAAAAAACAATACAAGTGTTAATTCCAAATAAGTATAAGTAAATGTTTAAAGTGGTATTACCTGGCCACGACGCTTGAATTGCTGGAAATACTTTTTCAAGAAGCATTTCCACGTACACTGACTTAGTCATGCTTCGCGGTTTGGTTTCGAGAGTGCCAGCTACCCGATTCTTAGACGTTTTTATAGCTGGGACCATCTCAACGATAGGCCAGATGCCTATTTTGCCAGAAAAATATTTTTTGGCCTTGCAATCGTATCGTGGGCGGCCAATAGCAGCTAAGAACATGACCTTACCAATGTACCGCTTATTGGCACTGGTACGATGAGGTTCTGGTTCATCTGCAGCCAAATACAGCTTCGAAGATGCCTCATACATATTAAACCATTTTTCATCTAAGTGAATGGTGTTATACATATGATCGAACCAGTATTTACCACCTAAGAACACAAAAACATAAATTAATTAGTTAATAAATAATAAATTAATTTTACCATATATCTTACCCGAGCCTTTCACCTTTGTTAATGCAAACTCCAAGCGACGTTGTTTGTGAGTCGCAGTTAAAGCTGGCTTAACGCGAGATACAGCGCGGCGAACAAGGCCTCGTTGCAGATACCGATGGACGGAAGTTGATGGGATGCCAGTTGCTTGCGCAAGGCACCGAATGGTGCGTCGCTGTCCGTGTGGAACTGCACGAATGGCCGCCGAGATTTGGGCTGGAGTCCGTTTGAAAGGAGGTTCGCGGGGTACACGTTTCGTCCGTAGAAGTTCAGGCGTCCCTCGCATTTTCCACACTTTTGAGACCAGCTGCCTCGTAATGCCAAAGACTGCGGCAGCGTTTTTAAATGATCCGTGAGGGAGGTTATCATTTTTCATTAGCTTGGTTAGCCAAATAATGATTTTCAGGCGGTCATTGGCGGTTAGCTGTCTGTGCTTGAGTCTATGTGTTGTTGGAGCGGTCATTGGTGGCCTTGGGGGTTGCTCTGAAGGTGTGAGGTCTAAAAATGAACGTTCGGCTCGATCAGACAGCAGCACATCCTTAAATGGTGCACAGCTGACACGAATTACATATCTGGAAGCCAATTTTTAGAAAGAGGCGTGTGTCAAATCATAATTCCAATTTTCGCCAATCAGAATCTATATTTGTTGTCGTTTGCTCGATATGTTATATTTGAGATGGAACAGAGTGGTACACGATAATACCTGGTCTTAGTTTCCCTGCTGCCATGTGATGATCACAGTGATCGGATACAATACTACGAGGCCTAGATGTACGGAGCGTGAGTAAACTTCTAGCAAAGAGTTGTACCTACCGTAATACATATTCTGCATGGTACATGTACAGTTGTAATAACAGTAGTAATATACCCTCGTAGTAAAGAAAAATAAGTACATGTACTCTTTTATTACTACTATTTATGAGGATAGTCCACTCAGAACAATGTTCAGATATTAATACACCCACTACAGTGATCACCGCAATTAGTATCACTTAGAGTAATTTATGTGAGGCTTAATATTTTTTCTGTACAGTATATAGTATAAGTGATAGTATTTATGAACACATACTATATTATGTATGGGAAATTAGTATCACTGATACTATTCTGCCTAGACAACAGCAACACTGTCGGTGTCACTACTTCCTGCACTACGGGCATCATCACTTGCAGGACAGGCCACGGTCTCTCTGCCTTCGAATTTGTCCGGGTACTTACCGATGATAGCCTGGAGGTGAGGGAAAAGCTGCTCAATCTTCCATGTTCCATCAACACTTAGAGAAAGTCCACATCGAATCAGCGCATTTCTCACATAGTTCATGCCGTTCTCGCCGCGGTATGCGTTTACCTCACGAATACAGTCGGGCCAACCGACTCGGCAAACTGCTCGAAGGGGGGCTCGAACCCAGGCCAGACGAATGGGAGGATCAGCCCCATCCCACTACACCAGATATAGACCCTTGCACAGACTATTTTTGAACATTAATTTTTCTTGTTCACATTAATTAGTCTCACTGATTAAGGTGAGACTAATTTCGGTAATGATACTAATTTCCCACACAGACTAATTGCGGTGACCACTGTACTGAGCATGTGTAAATAGGAGTACCAGTGCATGTACTGTATGGAGTTCACAATGTGAACATATGAAATTGCGTGCACAGTAAAAATTGAAATACAATGTATATTATCAAATCAAGGTTGGCTTCAACGCTCCTACTGTACGGCGCAAGAATTTTGATGATCACTGCATCATGGATGCATCGTTGTGGTGATCACATGTGTATTTGATTCTAGCGCCGCGCTGACTCCTATCGTCCCAAGTTGGTACTATTAACCGATAGGGTGAAACAATACATGTAGCATTGGTTTGTTCCGGACCGGAAGTTCCGGTACAGGTACATGTACGGTAATCTCCAAGGTCCGTCAACGTCAAGCACGTTGACACATTACCGCCGTGTAAAACCGCGGATCTGCAAAGCCCAAGAGTGCTCAGTCTGGAACTTTCAGTGGGAGTTCATTGAACTGTTCAAGGCTGTGGTCGGGAGAACTTCACTTCGGAATCTGCTCCCCTGCTCGCAACGCCAATGCGTCTGGGCCTTTTCCTATTGGTGGCATTAGCTGCCCTCTTCGCAAGCTGCGATGCCTCTGCAGCCAGGCCCGTGAATGATCTCCCGAGTGGTCGATTTCTGAGGGGCGAATCGTTTAAGGAAAGCCTGAAAATCCTCCCTAAGACTTACGTGAAGGAACTGGTGGACGACGGCGACAAGCTTAAAGCTGCCTTGCAGTCATGGAGCGATATGAAGCTTAGCCGAAAACGCCTAGCCAAGTCTCTGGAGCTCAGCACAAACAGAATCAAGAAGCTGCGGAAGATCGCAAATCGCCACAAGGTCAACGAAGTTTTCATCCTGGATCAGTACGTGAAGCACTTGAAACAACTCAAGAGGTCGCCAAGACTCCCAAGGGTAGTAGATTAAGCATCGGATAAAAATGTAGTGGTCATAAACTGCAACAGAAAGAGTCCCCGTTCTACATGAAGAGTCGGCATGACACGGTGCCCAGTATTCTCGTTCGTTCTCGGCATTCTGGTCGTTCATGAACTTGTCCTACAAGTCTACTGCACATCACTCGCAGATGCCTGGTACCTCTCTACCCGATGCAATGAGAGGTCCTCATCTACCGCTTGTCGGAACTACCAACGCTGCAAAGCCACCCACCGCTGCGCTCGAGGAGACGAGGACTATGACGTGAAAGCTGCAAAGTTGAAGAGCTATACGCGAGAGTTTAGCGGTGGAGAGAGGGGTGAAATCCCCCTCATGAACGACTTCGAGGACTGGAAGTCGGGCACCCACCACTGGCGATTCCAGCAAAATGGTGACAGTATGGAGGAACTGACAAGGCAGATCGGCTGGAATACGTTCAATTTCCCCGTAATCGGTTCCCTGGAGCTTGCATCTGGCTATTTAGTGTTTGATACCGATCGAGTCGACGTGCGAGGGGATGTCCAACTGGAAGGACAAGTAGCGACTACGCTGGAGGGGACATCAGTTGCTGTGTTCAACTTCATGACGGTGTATCTTGGCTCTGATGTTCGTGTGCGTTTCCAGGGCAAGCGAGCTATTGCGATTCTGAGTCGGAGTAGCTTCATTCTGGACACGGAGTTGAAGGTTCGACCTGGTACACTCGGTGGATTCCCTGGAGGTGGCTTCATCGGGACTTTTCCAGGCGTAAACAACAACCAGAATGGACCAGGGAGCTCCAGTGTCCGCGTTTACGTCAAGACTTTGTCGACGTATGGCACACACATTCCTGAAGTGCAGGAGATCGAGACTTCCGTTGCTTCAGGTCAAAATATCCAAGGATATTTCATACTTCGCTATCCGAGCATTAAAAGCCAAGGTTTCACCACAACGATACCATACGACGCTTCTGCATTGGACGTGCGTCGTCGGCTGGAAACAGTATTCCCAGATATTGGAGAGGTTAATGTCGAACGAGATGATACACTGGAACAAGTGCCTGAAATTGGGCGACTGTGGCGCGTGACCTTCTTGTCAGCGGTGGGAAATGTGCCACAACTGGAAGCAGAAAGTTTCCTATCTGGGTTGGAGTCGAACGTTGTCACGCGGACGATAACCAATGGCAACGAACTGGCGGGTTCTTTCACTCTAAGCTTTCTCGATGGGAAAACTCACGCTTTGGCTCACGATATCTCAGCTCAAGAACTGCGAGAAGCTCTACTAGAGGACCTACCGGTGTTAATTGACGCTCGTGTAACGCGTACGGATACGAACAACCTGTGTGTACAAGGTTCTACACTCGAAGACCAAAGTGCTAGCTCGTCGATTCTTCCGTTTGACCCGAATATCGACCAAGGAATTTATCGAGCGTCGGAGTGGCAAGTACCAGAAGAGCAACTCATTGATAGTACGAAAGATTACGCTAATAAACGTTGTCGAGCTGGTCGTGGAGCTGCTGGAGGGTTTGTGTGGAAATTGCACTTCTGGACACGTCAAGGGAATGTGGCGGCCAAAAGTCCGACCTCTAGTACAATGACAAGCGTAGACTCTCCTGCGTCTTTGACGGTCGATTACTCGAGGCTCGAAGGACTTGGGGCAGTAGCTGAAATTGTTGATTCTCAGTGTTTTTCACTTGCTTTTGGCGGCGCAGGAGCTTCGTTCGTAGGCACTGGAGGGGGTGGCTATAGCGAATCAAATTGGAAAGCTCCGGTGTATGTTGATGAGCTAGTGACGGATCTATTAGGAGGAAGTGGAGGTGCTGGAGGAGGAATGGAACCATTTGACGTCTTCCCAGTCGCTCAACCTACTCAAGGAGGAGCTGGTGCGGGAGGTATTATGCTTTCAGCTATCAACGATATGCTACTTGGTCCTAATGCGATCGTTTCAACGAACGGAGGAGATGGAAGTTCAGGGTTTACACCGGGAGGAGGAGGTTCTGGGGGTTCAGTGTTGATAGTAAGTGGAGCTACTGTGTCAAACCATGGAGTTCTGGAAGCTATGGGTGGTCATGGAGGTCATGAACTTAATATTGGAGGTGTTAGAGGTGGAGGAGGCGGAAGTGGCGGAAGAATTGCGATCTACGCTCAAACGTATTCGTCCTGGGGGGAAGGGAGTCTCCAGGTGAGTGGTGGATCTTCATCTAACGCAGCCAGAACTGGCGGTCGAGGCTCTGTGTACGTTAAAGTTCACTCCGAGTTGGCAATGCGAATTGACTCGTCAATGGGAGCTGCTGGTACTTCCAAGTCTCTTTTAGTACATGGAAGTGAGCAATACGCCAGTGGATCGTTGTATTTGTCGCCTGAAGCGAGTCAAGTGTCTCGTAGTGGGCCACGTTTTGTATTTGCAACTCCCAGTCAACCTACTCGTGTCTCGTACTTTGTTCGAGTTGGGAATTTGCAGCAAAAGACACTTGCAACAAGTCGAGGAGCAATCTTTGGCATTCACACGAGTGACGGTCAAGTGATGATTGCAATTGCTCTGGTTGATGGCAAATTCGTACATGAAGCCAACCCTTTTCAATGGCCGCGAGAGATTTTCCAGGATAAAATACAGACTGACCGATGGTACAAACTGGATGTGGCTCTCAACTGGCAACGCCACACGTACTCCATTCGACTCAATGACGTGTTGAAAGTGAATGCTGTCTCATTCCAAGGGGAAAACGTGGCTGCACTTAGTCTAAACAATTTCCATTCCATGTCGACGTGGTGGGACGAGATTTACGTTGGTGAGGACTATTTCTTAGGCTTTTCCTGTCCTTGGATCAGACAAAACACAGATGCACAAGGAGCAGTTCTCACGACGAAGCGAACGTGGCGTACATTATGGCCCAAGACGAACCAGAAGCCGTCAGAAACGACGTATCACCCCATGGTTCACCACAACAGCCATGTCTCGCAACAGGAAGTGTATTCTTACGACAATGGAGGGATTATCCCATTCGACGGCGCCCCGCATCGCGCATTTTTCAACGATATTCAAGAACAGGAGAGTGAAGTTCCAGACCAAAGCAGTCACGAGGAACAAACAGCTGAAACTTTGACGGCAAACGAGGAAGAAGCCATTTCTTACGCTGAATTACTGACAATCGAGGGTCTCCCACTGGACAGGTCGATTGTGGAGCCTTTGGAAACGGGAATCGACTGGGAAACCAGTGTTGGCTCTACTAGTGCTAACCAGGCAACACCAGAACCGGACGTTCCTCCTCATCCAAGTGTCTATTGGTACTCGGAGGTGTTTGATTCTACCACGGGCCAAGGAGCCATCGGAGCCTGCTCTAGTATCGACAACAACGAGTGGCGCAACGAAGGAATTATGCTGCATTTCACGAATCTATCCGATCCATTTGGAGATCGTTTGGAAGGCAGTGGGTTACTGGCTGATCGACCCAAAGTGGTTTTCAATCGATCTACTAAACGATTTGTCATGTGGATGCATGTTGATAGTGCCAAGGCAAACACTATGGGACTTACAGGAGTGGCGAGTAGTGAGTATCCGAACGGGCCGTTTACATTCCTCCGCAGTTTCTATCCGGATGCAGCACCTTTAGAGGCACCAGGAGGACAAAGTGTCAATGAGACTCATGACCAAACTGTCGCTGTTCTTCCTTCGTCCAACCAAGCATACCTCATCCGAACGTACTTCAAGACCGTTGAGTACTGGTTACCTCGTCCTGTCATGGATCCGCTATGGCAAAGTGTGCAAAAGCCAAGTGACACTACAGGAAAGACTGTGACGGACTTTGGATTGAGTTACCATCGAGCTTTCCACCACGAGGGCTACGATGATCCAACGGATATTTATTTGCAGAGATGGAGGATGGAGGATACACCTTGGGAAGTCATTTGCTGCTCGATAGTTAATACAAAAGCCTGTATTTCTGTTAAGGAGGTGCCACAACGCCCGGAAGATGTTTGTCCGGACGGAATGAAGAAGAAAAGTATCGTGGGACAGGCACAGAGTAAATCGACTGTGCAAACGAGGTACAAAGACCCGAATGACGACGCCAATAGCGCTTTTGTGCCGGCTTCATCCGTACCAGCGTACACTTCGTGGGGGTTCCAAGTGCAGAACACCAAAACGTGGCGAGGCAACTACTTCGACGCTCTCAGTACGAACATCACGCTGTTTATCTTCAAGAGATTCGCTGGAGAACGTCGTCGCCATGAGATCGAACAGGATCCGACGATTGAGTTCACGTATCCGAACGAGGAAGAATTGACTCAAAGTACAATTCCATCCGACGATACAGAGATTCTAGACGAATTGTTGGGCACATTGGGCATTCCTGTAAGCTCAGCCTTTAAGAGCAAGTACTCGTCTTTTGATCTCGCTGAGATCGACCGGAACAGCGACGGGAAAATCACGTCTAATGAAATCGCACAACTCGAGGAAAGGAAAGCTCTGAAGCAACTCACAGCCGAGTTGGTCGACGGGCTGATCGCGGATTTCAACGTCATGAAGTGGGGGCAAATCGACATTCTGGACGCTGACAAGGACGGATCCATCACTTTTAACGAGTTCGAACATTGGCTCGGTGTTGATCCGGATTTACTCTTCGATCGCTTCGATCTGGACAAGAATGGGCACTTGGACGAGAACGAATTGGCTCGTTCACTGTGGTACCGTCAAATGCCTCGCTTGGACGCTGCTATCTTCGTGCTGGATCCGTCTTTCGATGGTCGCGTGTACTACGAGCGGTTCCGTACACTGTTGCTTCAAGCTCCCGACTATATCTTCAAGACGTACGACTTCGACAACTCAAAGACTCTGTCGGAGTTCGAGATCAACCTGATGATCAAGGATTTAGGCTCGGCTTTCGCAAAGCCTCAAGTCCTTGCAGCGCTGAAAAATTCCACCACTAACAGCATCTCAAAAGCCGACTATGCAGCCTGGTTCAGCTCCACTACCAGTCTCGTTGATGGCGTTCGTGATAAACTCAAAGTGGACAACGCCGTTCATGCCACTGGGCCTGATCGTTTGACTGGTCCACTGCACGTGGTGGAGCGACGAAGGGCCAAGTACGTGGCTATCAGCGCCTTAACGGACGATTATCTCAGTACGAAGGGCTTGTTACGCGAAGTCGAAGGCGACTTTGAAGGTCGAGAAGCTCTGTTGAACTTTTTCGCTTTCAGTGAAGACCTTTTCGGCCTGACAGACTCTGCAAATGCCTTTGCAGATGAAATCAAACCGTTCCGTGAGTTTCTATCGCCAGCAATGCTGCATGAGCGTGCTTCGTATTGGAATGGGCGACACTGGGAAGGGCGTCCGTCAGCTCCGCCGCTTTTCACGTACGGCTCACAATGTTTCCAAGTTGCAGGGTTGACCGATTCAACTGCAAATGCCGGTTGTTTGCCATGCCGTACGACATCTCCATACGCTTCTAGTGTGGTGGATCACTACCAAACCTCTTCACGAGACGCATCGCAATGCCAACCGCAGAAGGAGCTGGACGCATACATTAAGGAATTCGACCAGCAAGTAGCTATCCAGTTGCAATATCAGCAACAAGCCCAATACGGACCCCAAGGACTGCAACCGCACATGTCCCCGTGCTACAATCAGTCGCAGTTCTTCCCGTGTGACGTGCAAAAGGTCCTGGACGGCAACGTGGCCGATACATTGCGAGATTGGACGAAGCGTGAGGCCCCCGAGAGTTTGGCATGGGAGAAACATCCGAACAATTTCGGATCGTCGGTCAAAATCCGAGCTGACGACTATCAACTGGAGTCCAAGGGACCGTCGTATATTGAGCGCTTCCCATTGAGACAGCGGGAGCCACTGAATTCTGCTGATGCATTGGACAGCGTGACGACGTATGCGCCAGACCAACTCGCTGATGTCATGGGTGGAGGCCGCTAGTTTAATGCAACTCGAATTGCAAATTTGCATGGAAACTATAGAATCCTCGTACACGTATCGCTGCTTTTTTGCAGTTTGCATACACAGGAAATTTGCAAACTTGCATCATATCTGGGGTCGATGATGGCGCTAGATGTTGCAGTTGCAGTGTGAAGCCACTCAGTTTGAAATTTCGAATTAATTACAAATCTAAACACATAGAAAATGCAAGTGAAATCGCTTTTTGTGTCGCCAGATGGCAACAGTTCAAAACCGCGCGTAGGTTTTTGCCATTCCGCGTTCCGCTCTCCCGGTGCCAAGCACTAGCTCTTTGCAGCCCCCAGCTCCACTTGCAGCGCTTCTTGCCAGCTATGAGCGACTCGGAAGACGATGTATGTTGTTGTCCTCCCACTTCTGCTTCTCCCATATCTCTACGTGCTCTACAGCGTTCAAAATCCACTCATTTGCTTTCCCTGTTATTTTTTGTTTAAATTTCCTTTAGGTTGTAATGATGACTCCCAGTAAAAACAAGAAGAAAACAACTGCACCAAAAAAGAAGAAAACTACTGGAGCTGCAGGGAAAGTTGCAACAGGAGCCAAGAAAACAGTCAAGAAGACCACAAAGAAGAAAAAGAAAGATACGTGGGACAGTGGCAGTGAAAGCTCAGCCTACGACGTGGACGGCAGTGAGGATGAAGCCATGACAGCCAACACTGAAGATAAAGGAACACCTAAACAGAGTATTGAGCAGATTTACCAGAAGAAGACCCAACTAGAACACATTCTACTCCGACCTGACACCTACGTGGGCTCCATTGAGCATGTTGAGCAGAACATGTGGGTGTTTGATGACGAGAAGAAGAGGATGGTCATGAAGAAGATCAGCTACGTGCCTGGACTGTACAAGATCTTCGACGAGATCATCGTCAACGCCTGCGACAACAAGCAGAGAGACAAGTCCATGAACACTCTGAAAGTGACGATCGACGTGGAGAAGAACGAGATCTCTGTGTGGAATAACGGCAAAGGCATCCCCATTGTACTACACAAGGAGCACAAGGTCTACGTGCCGGAGTTGATCTTCGGCCACTTGCTTACAGGCAGCAATTTCGATGACAAGAAGAAGAAAACCACCGGTGGTAGAAATGGATACGGTGCTAAGCTCGCCAATATCTTTTCGAACGAGTTTATTGTCGAGACAGCAGACTCGAGCACGAAACAGAAGTACAAGCAGGTTTTCGAGAGCAATATGGGCAAGAAGAACCCACCGTCGATCACGAAGTGGGGGCAGAAGGACTTCACGTGCATCTCGTTCAAGCCTGACCTCGAGCGCTTCAAATTGGACTTTCTCAATGACGACATCGTCTCATTGTTCAAGAAGCGTGTGTATGACGTGGCTGGCGTCTCTGGAAAGGGGCTTAACGTCTACTTGAATGGTGAAAAGATCGCCATCAAGTCGTTCCCTCAGTACGTTGCTCTATACCCTGGACCTCGTGGATTTGAATCCGAAAAGGATGCAAAGGAGGACGACGATCCTGAAGAGAACGAGGACGATGATGAGGACTACAGCGAGGAGAAGTCCAAGAAGGCCAAGGCGAAAACGAAGCCGTCAAATGTTACCAAGAACGGTGTCATCTTTGAGAAACCGGACGAGCGCTGGCAGGTAGGCGTTGGTTTGAGTGAAGATGGCTTCCAGCAGGTGAGCTTCGTCAACGGCATTTGTACTACGAAAGGTGGCCAGCACGTGTCCTACATTGTGGACCAGATTACGACCAAGCTTGTCAACGTGTTGAAGAAGAAGAACAAGGGCGAGGCTGTCAAACCCAATTATATCAAGAACCACATGTTCATTTACGTGAGCGCGCTGATTGATAACCCTGCCTTCGATTCTCAGGTACGCTGTGTACTGTTGGAAAATGTTTCTGGGTAAACTAATACTGACATTTCGTTTTGCTGTGGTGACAGACGAAAGAGACTCTAACTACACGAGCGAACAGCTTTGGATCAACGTTCAACCTCAGCGACAAGTTCCTGAAGCAGGTGGAGAAGAGTGGCTTAGTGGAAAAGATTCTATCGTTTGCAGCATTTAAGCAGACTGCAGAGTTGCGCCGAAAGGGTGGCAACAGTGGTAAGAGATCACGTCTCACCGGTATCCCCAAACTGGATGATGCCAACCATGCTGGTACAGCGAAGAGCAAGGACTGCACCTTGATCCTTACAGAGGGAGATTCCGCCAAAACTGTTGCAGTAGGCGGCCTTGCTGTTGTTGGTAGAGATTACTACGGTGTCTTCCCACTACGAGGAAAGATGCTCAACGTTCGTGAAGCAAGCCACACACAGATCCTGAAGAACGAGGAAATTCAGAACGTGGTCAAGATCCTTGGTCTCAAGTATGGCCAGAAGTACGAGTCAACCAAAGGCTTGCGCTATGGCCACTTGATGATCATGGCAGATCAGGATCACGATGGAAGTCATATCAAGGGTCTCGTGATTAACCTCATCCACCACTTTTGGCCGTCGTTGCTACTTGTGGATGGATTTCTGCAGGAGTTTATCACCCCGATCGTAAAGTGTACCAAGGGCCGGACAAAAGAGGTATTTTACACGATGCCTGAGTACGAGGCGTGGCGTGAAAGAACGAACCAAGGACGAGGTTGGGTAATTAAGTACTACAAGGGTCTGGGTACAAGTACGGCCGCTGAAACCAAGGAGTACTTCTCTGACCTCCAAACGCATCAGATCGGATTCACATACGACGGAGAAGGAGACGCCGATGTCATTGACATGGCGTTCTCCAAAAAGCGTGTGGAGGATCGTAAAGACTGGCTTCGAGGCTATGAGCCTGGCACCTATGTGGACTATGACGTTGATGAGATGGGCTACACAGAGTACGTTTGTTTTCATTGAAGGGATTTCTGGAGTTCTTAAAACTAACCCATTGTTGTTCCAATAGGTTTGTCAACAAGGAGCTCATTCTATTCTCCATGGCAGATAACATTCGTTCAATTCCGAGTGTCCTCGATGGTTTCAAGCCGTCTCAGCGGAAAGTGCTGTTCTGCTGTTTCAAGCGTAATCTACGGGTAAGTGTGAAAGCTTTCATCATCTGTGTTGCATTGGCTGACGTTTTTTTTTACGTATTGTAGTCCGAGCTCAAGGTTGCACAGCTAGCCGGTTACGTGTCAGAGCACTCCGCCTACCACCACGGTGAAGCGAGTCTGCAGGGTTGCATCGTGAACATGGCGCAGGATTTCGTTGGAAGCAACAATATTCACCTTCTGTCCCCGATTGGTCAGTTCGGTACGCGTTTGCTGGGCGGCAAAGATGCTGCCAGCGCTCGTTATATTTTCACCAACTTGGAGCAGCTCACGCGCCGGATCTACGATCCCTTGGATAACGATTGCCTGAAGTATCTTGATGAAGATGGTCAGTCGATTGAGCCGGAATGGTACATTCCGATTATTCCGATGGTGCTTGTGAACGGCAGCGATGGCATCGGAACGGGTTGGTCCAGCTCCGTCCCCACCTACAATCCTCTCGATATTATCAACAGTCTTCGTAAGATGATTAACGCAGAGGAGGTCACCCCGCTTACGCCATGGTACCGCGGATTCACAGGTCATATCGTTGAGAAGACCAACTCACGGGGAACTGACACTGGCAACTACATTGTTCAGGGTCTGTATGAAGTGCAAGATGACAGCACGCTCGTTATCTCCGAGCTTCCTGTGAAAACATGGACTCAGACGTACAAGCAGTTCTTGGAGGGACTCCTCGATGCTGGTACCATTAAGGACTTCAAGGAAAACCACACCGATGTCAAAGTGTTGTTCACGATCACTCTGGAGCCGAAGACGCTGACTGATATCTCGAATGCACCGGGTGGAATCGTGAAGAAGTTCAAGCTTGAATCCTCTCTGTCTACCTCTAACATGCATCTGTTTGACGCTGCGGGCCATATCAAGAAGTACGAGAACCCTAAAGAGATCATGGAGGAGTTCTACGGCATTCGTCTGGAGTTCTATGACCGTCGAAAGAAGGCCATGCTACAAAAGCTACAGGACCAAATCAAGCTCCTGTCCAATAAGGCTCGTTTCGTCCTGTCCGTTGTGGAAGGCAAACTGATTGTAAACAACCGCAAGAAGCAGGAACTGCTTGAAGAGTTGATAGCTGAGGGTTACGATCAGATTGTGCCAAAGTCGAAGAAAAAGACAAACGAAGACCCGAACGAGTCGGATGAGGAAGAGACCAACCTTGCGGACGCCAGCAGAGGCTACGACTACCTGCTATCGATGAAAATTTGGAGCTTGACGAAGGAACGTGTCGACAGCCTGCGCGCTGAGCTTCAGGAACGCGAGCAGGAGTACAACGTTTTGGAAGGCAGAACGGTGCAGGATTTGTGGCTAACTGACCTGGACGCTCTCGAGAAAATGCTTGTCGAGACGGAGGAAGAGCGCGAGAGGGTCTTGGCACACACTCCGAAGAAGAAAAGTGGCAAGGGCAGGAAGCCTGCGAAGAAGAGGAAACGAAAGAATGACAGTGATGATGACGGGGATGATTCGGACTTCGAAGTCGCAGGCGCAAAGGCTCGCAAAAAGACAAAGCCCCCAGTCAAGCGTGCCGTCAAGAAAGAGCCTGCCCCAGCCAAGACTAACGGCGCAAAGGAAAACAAGACAAATGGTGTGAAAGCGACAAAGGCAAACAGCGCCAAGTCAAGCTCTATCACATCTTTCTTCAAGCCCAAAGAGGAACCTCCGGCTGCCAAGGAGGAGAGCGAAGAGGAGGTCGAGGAGCTTTCGTTGGCCGAGCGACTTGCTCGTAGATTCAAGGTGTCTCCTCAAAAGGTGGCTGCTGCTGCTACTGCCCCGAAGGCTAAGCGCACAGCGAAAACTGCTGCTACAATTGACTTGGCCAGCTCAGATGATGAAAAAACGAATGCCAAGGACGACGAGGACGACGTTTTTGCTATGGAGTCGGATGATGCAACCAAGAAGCCGGCAAAGGCGAAGGCTCCTGCGCGCAAGGCGGCTCCGAAGAAGGCAGCGGCATCTGCGAAGAAGGCTACACCCGCTAAGAAGGCTACGCCCGCCAAGCGGAAACCGAAGAAGTCACCGCTGGAAGATGACAGTGAGGCTGAGGACGACAGCGACAGCGGAGCTGTTCCATCCCCGATGGCACCTCGGCCAAAGCGTGAGCTTCGTACGCAAAAGCGCATCGTGTACGACGAAATCTCCAGTGACGAAGAGGACGACAACAAGAATGAAGAGGAAAGTTTCGCATTGGAGGACGATGCCGACGACAGTGATTTCGAGTAAGTGTCAAGTTGAAGTTCCTGCGGCGCGGCAGGACTGACGTGGAAGACAAACGAACCAGTTCATCCTTCAAGGCAGCAACATAAGTAAGTCAATAATCCAACGCCTTCTTCCACCTCAAACAGAGCTGTTCTTGTCGTTCTGCGTCTCCCAGTCGCCTCGAAGCTTTGTAGCAAACATGTCAAGCTTCTGGTGCCACAACGAGAACGGGTTTGGATTCAGATGCACGGCGAGAGCTACCACAGCAGCAGTGAACTCATCAAACTCAAGTTGCAGCGTGTCATCGTTATCCAGAGCCATCACCGAGGAGAAAATTTGCTGTGCAGCAGAGATGGAAACTTTGTTGAACGACTTATCATCGACTGAGGTCTCCAACAATCCAAAGGCAGCCAAGAACGTTTGAAACTCTCCGAAACTCATGGAGCTTCGCTTCGTCTTTTCCAATTGAAAGTCCGAGCCTGGTTCAGGCAGCAAGAGGGCAGCACTGGCATCTGGCACGGAGCTCACGGGGTCTTTCGCTTGAATAAGTCCGTCGATTTGGCCACCGTTTTCTTGCAGCTCTCGAATCAACTCCTTTTCCTCCAGTGCGGCTTGCTCGTCGGCTGCTACCTCGTCCTGCTTCGCATAAAAGAAGAAAATCGTTCGTAAGAATGAACGATGCTCAAGAAGAGCACGACCAACGAGAGGACAACTGAGCTTTGCCTCGAAGTTCCGCTCTACTAGCGTATTGTCTGCTGCAAAAGCTCGTGGAGCGAGGATATCGCGGCAAAATTGCGCCATGATACGTCCAGGTCGACCAGCGAGGTCGGTAGCTTCAAAGAATACCTCTCTGTTGTCATCCTGACCCTTCTTGAGTGCAACAAGCCGTGCCTTCTCGAGTTTTCGCGTTAAAGCTTCACGGTGCCTTTCAACCGCAATGAGAACAAACAGCTCCGAGAATTGAGTCTTCACTACGCCAAGTTCTTGGTCTAGAGACGCCGAATTGATGATATCCGTTCTGCTTTCAGGTTCTGATCTGATCGCCACAGCCATGAAGAGGGATTGCAGCTTGGCGAATGGAACGTGTTCAAGGTCAACAAGTCCCAGTTCATAAACCATAGCTCTCCATCGATGGGAAGATACCTGTGGTGTACAGTTGAAGCGCGCTTCCGAGAATCGTTGGAATAGGTGGGCAATGTGAGCCGCATAAAGTGCCAGTACGTCCTCCAGTTCTTGAACGTGTTGTCTATACGCACTGTTGGACGCGTTTACCTTCTTGTCTTGGTTGAAAATGCGATCAAGGTTCATCCGAGACGTGTCGTAGAAACTCTGAAGCCCGTTCTGCACGATGAACTTGTCCCCACTGGGCTCAGCACAGTCAATATTGTTAGTGTTTGCAGTAGGAAACTGCGCCTCGTATCTTGGTATTGAATCGACAGTAACACGCAGTGCCTGACTGACGAGAAACGCCTCGGTTAAACATGTTTGCTTCAGAATTGGAGCAACAGTCCTGCTACTACGCTTCGCAGCTACTCGCCAGGCGAATTCCAGAAATTCACGAACACACTGAATAGCATCGCTACTGCCAGATCCACTCATAGGACCGAAAAGTGCTCGATCCACGAAATGAAGAAGCCGTTGGCTATGGCGGCGAATAAATACATTGGGGTCATTGCTGCATAGCGCAAGACTGTGTCGAGCATACACACGCCATTTATCTCTGAAAGCACGTACGTATGGACTCGGGTCTGACGAATCTGTTTTAGTGGCTGTCACTGAGTTTCGAGTCGCTTTCAAGACCTCCCCAAGTGCGTCAACACGAAGTTTGCTGCTGTCCAGCCACCTCATCTTTTCCAGCGCATCATAAACACCATTGAACGTAATATCAGCAGCAACTCCGCCAGCATTTTTCAACAGCTCAGCAAAGAGCCAATCAATGTCAACTTGGGCCACATCGACGTCGTGCACAATACCTGATTGAAGCAGTAGCTCTCGAAGTACATTTCGTGATAGTCCGCGAAGATATTTACTACCATTGTCCACAGTTCCATCGCGACTCTTTCTCCTCTTTGTTCTTGGCTTTGACAGCGTTTTCCCTTCCTGTTTTCCTCGTTTTCCATCTTTAATGTTGGTGGCCTCCGTCTTGGTAAGAAGGTCTGCTGCGCGCTGCTGTAGGACTTCCTGGTGGTTCAAATGAATAAATAAAGCACGAAGCTGGTCACGCTGCCATTGTAATTGGAAGCGGTACGTCTCCATCAACAGCGCGAGGAACACGTCGGTGGGAACTTTTTGCTCACCCCCAGTAGGCTGATAGAATGGACCTAATCGAGTTGATAGCTCCTGTGGTGATGGCACGACTGCGTACTGCAGAAGCAGCTTGTTGAAAGCCTCCAGGGTAATCGGCTTGCCTTGATTATTTTCAATAATATCCTGTAGCGAAAGTTGTGCGGCAATATGCTGGGGCACAGTCTTGTCTGTCGATTCTTCTCCATTTCTTCCGCTAGACATCTTCGTATCTGCATCTGGGGGAAACACTGCGGCTAATTCACCCAATCTGGTTTTGGGTCTTCGCTTTGGAGAACCTGGAGATGGAGATATTGGCACGACTGTGATAGCAGCGCTACTGTTATTGTGCTTTATGGGGTTTTTCTTGGCCTTCCGACGACGTCTGCTACCCCCAGCCGACGGTGGTCGGCACAACACCTTGAAGTGCAAAAGCCTGAAGATTGTCCGAGCAAGAAAGGTAGCTTTTAGTACACAGATGAACTGTGTTGGATCATTTTGGTGGTCCTGGTCGACTGGCAGGGGATCTTCGTATGGAATACCAAGCTTGACATCGTCCATCGCTTGACAGAGCCACAAGTAGAAGCAAAGCTCTTGCCGTGAACAAGACCCGTCCAAGAACTGGCAGAAGAGCTCCAATTTGTAGCTAACACTCCGCGTGTTGTGCACACAACGTACAAACTGTTCCAGTTCACGTGTAGCTTCCAATTCACGGCTACATCGTTCCAAGAAAAAGTGGAAGATGATTAAAGACAGTGATACGGGCTCCATGACTGGGTTACCGGCACTGGAGTTAACACTGGAGCCGAGGTCCGGGTCTCCTCCAAGGCCTCGTGTAGCCAATAAATTCTGAGCCTCCACAGCGAGCAAGAACCGCTGATAAAACACCCATACGAGCTGATGGCAGCAAGCGACGATTTCTTCCGGATTGTCTTGACTTTCGCTGTTAGCGGCACTAGCGTTGCTGTTCGAGATACTGGTTGCAGTCGCGGATCGTGGGCGTGTCTTCTTTCCAATCAACTGGTCTTCAGTTGAACGTCCCTCTCTCCTGGCTGACTGGGCTCTCACGGGAGGGATCAACGTTGGGATATTTCCTTGTCTTCGAATTTCCGCTTCCTCCTTCGCAGTTGCGAGTTGTTTGTCAGTCATAAGCAATTCTGTCAGAAATCTGCTCATTCCAGCTGTTGGTGGCTGCTCTTGTTGAGACTTCGCTGGCTTCTTGCGAGGCTTCCGTGCAACTGCTGGTTGTGGAGGCCTTACTATTCGTGTAAACCAGTTCACAACAGAGCCTTGAAGCTGGCCATCGCCCGGCTGAGCCACTCCAGAATAAGTGAAATTGTACTGATTGTCTTCGGTCTCGCTTGCCAAATCACTTGATGATGTAGAGCATTGTTCAGGTGAGCTGTCTCGAGGAGTAGTTTTTGGCTCCACCAGTGTGCTCAAATTCGCGTCAGTATGGATTGAAGACCGACTAACCCCATTGCTCGGGCGGCCTACAGTACTTGGCGATGTGGCTGAAATCAAAGCAGCCGCTTGAGGAGTTTCTAGCGACTGCAACTTCATAGCTTGTTCTTGTTGAGATTCACGCAAAGTCAAATTTTCGCTTTCCAGAACTCGCACACGCTTTTTCTCACTTTGAAGTTGGTTCCGGAGCATTCCAAGCTCACTGTCGTGGAAGAGCGCGCTTGAGATTTCGGCCACGCGAGCCTTCTGAATGTCACGTTCGTGATGACTCAGTCGAATTTCTTGCTTCGCCATCTCCAGAAGACGCGAGAGTTCTTGACATTGCGACTTTAACGCACTGCATTCGTCCTCCCCATCTTCTGAATTGACGTCAGGGACCTCAGGGAAGGCTAAAGCTGAAACCATTACGTCTTCACTGTCTGAAACTTGTTGTCTGAGGTTAGACCCATCGACTGCAAATGAGTTGACAGAGTTTGCACTGTTTTGTTCGTGAAAGTCCCGCAGGTCGCGCATTTCAGTTTGGAGCTGCTCGTTTCTCAACGAGATAGCAGCAATTTGGCCTTCAAGCTCTGCTATCCTTTGTTGGAATCCTTCCACTTCGTTCACAAACACAGAGCGAGCGAACTCGTACAGCTTGCCAATACGCTCAATTATCTCCAGCAGAAACTCCATCGCGTACTGAGCCTCTTTCCCATCCACTTTTACTTGAACTTGAGTCTCTTTCTCTTCGAAATTGTTGCTGGGACACTGATCATCAGTCTTGTCAAAGATAACAGCGATCGCCTGCTTCATCGCGAACTGGAAAAGCTTCACGAGATCGCGAGTAGCTCCACGCACAATAAACTCTGCCTTCTTCTGCTCCTGGGCCTGGTCACTGATAGACAGCATCAAATTATCAACTGAGCAGCACACGTGCAGCATTCGACTGCTTTCTCGCTCGCTTTGGCGGAAAAGTTGTTCAGCTTCGTCTTCTTCATCGCTTGACCACCCAGCGTTCAAGCTAGCACAGCTTAAACTGGTCTGCAACGGTCGAAGCAGATCTTGAAATGTACCAGCATTAACGACGGTAGGTTCGTGTGGCGAAGCTGGCGGTTTAGGCACCTCAGGCAGTGGCTTTGTGGTCGTTTCCTTTTCTTTAAACACTTGTAGCTGCTGGAGTTGATTTGATCGACGTGAGTACTGAATCGCAGCAACAGCTGCAATCGAGAAGCGCCTGGAGTTAATAGCGGCCGAATTCATGCTGGGTCGCGAAGCTTTATTCGGAGAAACAGTAGGCGATGGACTGCGGCCACCTACGCTCAAGTGTCTTGTAGATCCAGAGCTAGCGAACTGGCCGCGCAACTTATTCACATGTTGTCGAAGCTTCTGTGGCAGTTTGGGGGCTATAACGGCGGTCCCAGCCCCTTTCGATGGAAGTCCAGTCTCGATGGTGGTTGCAGTGCGCGTGTTCTTCGGTTTACTGGTTGTTCCCGGCGACGATCCTTCAACTGCACTTGAACCTGAAATGGATAAACGCGACACAGAATTTTTGCTCATGCGCTTGAGAAGGATAGAAACGTTAGCTGTCGATAGACGTGTATCTGGTGATCGAGTTGGAATCTCCGACGCGTCTGCCGAGCTTGGCACTAGCAGGTCGCTTGGTCTGCTTGATACACGATATTTAAGTGACGATGTGGATCCGCCAAGCTCAATTGCCTTAGTTGCTATTTGCGCTGTGTCATCCGCTGTGGCTGCATTGTAGAACTCTGTCTCCTTGGGCATACTCGTATGGGCCGCGACTTGCTGTATGCGTTATTGACTCCCTGCCATAGTTAGAAACTGCCCCTTCCAATGTCAATACCCTGTCTGAACGACCAACAGCACACAAACACAACTTGGATACTACTGCCAATGTCATGCTACACAGCACTCCACTCAATTAGAACCACCACAGCACATACCAATACCTAAGCCATATAAAGTTCAGGAAAGCGCGCCGGCGTCTCTCCTTCTTCCAGCGACTTCGGATCCTGCTCGTTCATCGCCAAGCGCTGCCATTGGTACTGACTTGCACTGGCCTTCGTCATGCAGCTCGAGTCGTCTGATAACGCAAGCAAGTCGGACACACATACTCGTCTGGCACCCACCGTCGCGTTTAATGCATTGGACAACGCCGTACGTACTGCATTAACACTCGCTAGTACATTAAGCTTCAGCGCCTTCTTCAGCGGGAAGGTGGCATCTTGCGCTCCCACCTTCACCACCAGGATCTCTCCAGATTTAGCATTCATGTAGAGCTGAATGTTCGCGTGGCGCGGAGCTGTCACTAAAAGCATGATTGGGTAGTAGCACAAACTGTTCGGCGGTAGCAACGTGCAGTTGGTGCACCACATTCTTGTCTCATCGCCTGTGAACAGGCGATCAGAGTACACTGCTAGCAGTTTGGGCTCTTTCTCACGCTTCTTCGTCTTCGTTTTCAGCGGCCGAATGGGCAGTGAGAACAAACTGCGGTTGCTGGTGGACGCCTTGACGTTGTCTCTCAGTTGCTGCCACGATAGTCCGCAAGCATTGCTGCCCGACACACGGAACTTAAATTCAATCTCCCGTTCATCGGGATTCAATTGCATACCCAGATTCACGGGGAACTTCTCACCGCGAATGTAGTAAACCAACGACACCGGGAAGCTCATTCTCTCGACAGTATCCTTCGTATCTTCACGGAAACAATCTGCCTCGTCATTACCGGTACTTGTATCTTTGGTCTTTGGCGTTGTGTACGAGTAAATGGACACAATATTGTCATCGAGAGCAAGGGCTGCAAGTTCGTCCGTTGGTTTAGCGCTCCCAGACAACTGGTTGAATAGCGTGGCTTTGGATCTGTTTGAAAGTGTTTTGAACGTTGCATGCGCTTCTCTGTACACCTTCAGGTCGACTTGATCAGTGCCGTCGAGATTGTCGCCTGCAATATGCGTTGGACTAGCACGTGAACTTCCGATGAGATGGTCGCCGTAGTTCTGGATGATCAAGAAGCGCAGGATGCGAACTTCCTCTCGCTTGCCGGTCACAGTGTCTCGAGCGAATTTAGAGAGTTGTTTACCCATCCGCTGCGAGCTTGCATAGCCATCAAGATTACCTAACATGACAAGTGTTTTTGCATCCAAAAGTTGAGCAAATTCGCCCGTCTTGCTCTTCGACAGCGCAATCAACCGCGCACACAGGTCCGAAATCAGGAAATTCAGCGTTTGGTATCGACGACCGGAGATAGACGCCTTGTGAAACACACCATTCAGGTTACGCTTAGCGTTGAGAGGTTGTTCACTCATAGTCTTCATGTAAAACAGCCAGATAGACAATGGTTCACTCCATATTCCACCGTCGAGCTTCAGCTTAGCTTGTAAATTCTTCTTCATCTCCTTCAAGTATGCCTGGGCTGATTGAGCATGGTAAAACGACGGCATCACAAAAAGATCTGGCACAGCAAGGATTGCCACCAGCACCACTGCATTCAGCAGTAGTGGCCACGACTCGCCCTTGGTAGTATTGTCCTGCACCATGTATGCACCAGTCATGAGCAGTCGGCACAACTCCAGACTGAGCGGCAGCTGACAAACAAAAGAGCCGAACCTCGTCAAGCGAGAACTTGCCTCATCGTCTGAGTCAATCGCATCAAAAGCAGAAAGCAGCTTGTAAGCTCCATCTATATGCGAGAGATCGGGAGCGTCCAAGGCTTGCCGAAGTAGTGCACTAGGTACTCCGAACTCATTCAGCCGGCCCTTCAGTTGCAAAACAATGCGGTCAAGCGGCTTCCGGAGGAGTTCTGGAGTGTTGTACTCGGCCATGCACAGATCACGAAATGGCTTTGTGAATAAATGGAAGGCCGTACCAGGCATGACTCGCCCAGCTCGCCCTGAACGTTGTAATGCAGAGGCGCGCGAGCACCAAGTGTCCACTAGTACCTCTGCGTGTGAGCTTCCGGCATTCGGCATTTCGATCTGCTTCTCAATCGCGCAGTTAATTACATGTGTAACATCGGGGATGGTAACACTGCTCTCAGCGATGTTCGTGGACAGAATGATTTTAGTAGACCCCTCACCAAGCAGCTTGAATGCCTCTTGCTGATGCTCTAACTCAATACCAGAGTGCAGCACCATAACCTGAACATTTCCGCCACCTGGACCCATCGCCATGAGACTCAAAGAGTCGTACAGGGTATTGATACTTCCGATTCCGGGTAGGAAGATGAGAATGCACTGGGACTGAGGTCCACCATGATAGCGTTGGCTCTCGATAAGCAAACGCACCATTTCTTCAATGACGACCATTTGCTTCTCATGAATCTTGGAGATTGCTTTCTTCGCCATTTCACTCCTTGCGCTCAAACGACCTTGCGAGAGCGTTTGAAACTGAGATCGCATCATCTCCATCTCCTTTCTACAGCGACGCCATAGGTCCGGAAAACAGCCCGAGAACTCGTCGAGATAAATGTTTTTCACCGGATGAAGCTTGGATCCAACAAAAAGTGGCTTCCGACTGACCAAGTGTGTCGACAATGCCTTTCCTAGATACTTGATTAAAATTTGCGCATCCATCGTTGCAGACATGATGATAAGACGAAGGTGTGGGTGGTCTTTCAGCTGAAGCTTAAGGAGCAGTAGTAGAAGATCCACGTCCATACTGCGTTCATGCACTTCGTCAAGCACCAGGTGCGTAATCTTCCTCAGTGCCTCTGGATCATGGATAATGCGCTCAACCATGTATCCTGTGGTGACGTACGTGATCTTTGTCTTGCTGGAAGTCATTTGCTTTTGACCAATTCTGTACCCAATGACCTTTCCTACTTGGCCGTCCTCCTTAAATTCGTTTCCTTCTCGCATCTTAGCCACAGTGTTAGCTAGCTCAATTGCAGCAATTCGTCGAGGTTGTGTCACGTAGATGTTTACAGGACGTTCGCTCGCCGACTTATCCTGAGCCCACGAATCGTACAAAAATTGCGGTACAGATGTGCTTTTACCACAGCCAGTCTCGCCTTGAATGATTGTCAGTTGATTTGCTGCCACATTATCCAGAATTTCCTCCCTGTGAGAAAACACGGGTAGTGTCTTCATCAGTCCCTTTAAACTCACTGGTTTCCTTGGCTCGGGTTTAGGTGTAGGTACGTATCCAGCACCTTCACGCACTGCACTGTCGGTGCCAAGACGCTTCGCTACAGACGCTGGCATCAGTCCCTTCACCGAACTACTCGTTTTAGTGGACACAGGCCTACACCTTGGAGGTGTTTTAGGCGTCGGGTCAAGCGTCCCGGAAGAGGAGGTTTCGATTGACGTTGGAGAATGCAGTGGGAGTGGAGGATTAATTCCCGTTTGCGTCTTGAACTGAGGGCCATCATTCGTCAACGAGATGTTTGCCATAGCCTTCTCAAGTGCTGTAGTTGCCGCATTTTTGCCATTCATACGAGCACGCGCCAGCTCAGCTGGGAGTATGACCAATGCTTTCATGCGTTGCATGGTAGCGCGAACGTACGTGTAATGTGTCCAGAAAAGATTGATGTTGGTGATTTCAGTAAACGCCTCCAAAACCGGTTCCACCTCCTTTCGAGAAAAACCTGACACTTTTTTCGGAGATTTCGTTCCGCTTGGGGCGGTCTTCCCACTGTTCTGCATCATGATGTAGCACACTTGAATAAATATCTCGCCCGAAAAACATGTTGCGCAGCCTGAATTCTGCGGTAGTTTGTTCCCTAGTACAAGTCGTAATTGGTGAAGTTGCTTGAGCGCTTCCACGTAACCACTCACTGCGGCGTAAACTTCCATATTCAAGAGCTGCTCATCAAACTCGACGGGATCTTGAGGTGCCACTCTCGGCTTCGACATATCCACGGTGAGCGAAATTAGCGATGCCAGTAATAAAATCTCCAGCAAACGATCATCCAGCAAGTTCGCTTTGGTAAGGTACACTCGATCTCGTTTCCACAAAAACAACAGTGCATAGACAATATTCTTCACCGCAAGCCCCTTCTTGTCTGTTTTGCCGAGCATACCAGCTAGGTGGCCTGTCTTGGGATCTCCACCAGTAGGATCTTCGTAGAGCAAAACAAATACCAACGAACGAAGCATACGATCCACGGCTCTTGCGGATCGTCCCTGTACCGGAGTCTTCAGGAACGGATTTAGGCAGTCCAAGGGAGCCGCGTGAATTTCCATTTGCTTGTCTACTGTCATTTCCAAAACCACTGGACAATTTAGCGCTAAATACATCATGCACCGTGCTGGAAGTAACAGTCCATCCAACGATTTATCATGTAGACCAGGGACCGACGACAAAGGGTCAAATTTCTGACTGAGACCACGTACTTTCGCCTCCAAAACATCAATCGACATCGGTGGGTACTCAAATTGCTCGATCAGAGTCTTGTACTGCTTCAGTTTCTTCGTCGGAATAATCGGTTCGATTTTCATTGGGAATTTCTTCAAAAACGCAGCGCTATGTCCGTAAAAGCGGTAGATCTCAAATAGAGCTCGAAGGAACCCCTTTTTCCTCGCCTCAATCTCACTTAAAAACGGATTGTCCAATATCGACATGTGCTCCGAAACCCACCGCGCCGCAGTTAAAGGGAACAGCGAGCCCTGTTTTCTCTGCACTGGAAAAGCCAGCATATCTGCCATCCCGAACTCATTGTCCAACAACTGCGTGAAATCATTCCCACACAGCAATGCCAAGTCGACAAGTTGTTGCACTTCCAAATCGAGAGCTTCAGCCACTAAATCTGACGAGAAAACTCTCGCCTGAATCTTCAGCCGTTCTTGATCCTGATAAAACTCCAATTTCCTGAAAGGAATATACTTTACCCCACTCATCACCAGAAAATCCGAGTCCTCTGCCAGGACCGCAAAAGCTTTTCCCGTTCTCACTAACTCGCCTAGTTCCTCATCAGCCTCTCGACTTGCCGTCTTGATCTCGATACCGTGTTTCTTCAGCACTCCACGAAGCTTTTCTCTGGCAAACGGGAAGCGGCCGTTCGTCTGCAATAAAGTTTTGGCCACTTGGATCTTCTGGGGGCTCGGTGCCGACGATAACAGCTCACTCGTGGCTGACTCTGTGTGAGTGATGGTTTTCTCCAAACTCTGCGCCAGTTGGCCAATCTGCTCTGCTTTCTGCTCTGCCCTGTCCTGTAGACAGTAGCCTTTGCGGTGACTCTCGCCTCCGAAGCACTGCGGTGGGTCTGTGACGAATAAAAGCTTCACTTTACGGTCCCGGAGCTTCTTAAGCCAATCCTCAACGTATCGCTCGAGTCGCAGCGTGCAACCTCCAAGTAGCAGCCACGTCGGGGACGCATCAATCTGGCGGTACAATTCATCGCACAGGTAGTAGAGGAAACCCACAAAGTCCACAGCTAGCGTCACATCATACAGATCTGAGTGTTCAACCGACGTCTTGGTCTCCTTCTGCTGGCAGAAGCGCGTAAGCCCGCGCACACCCATGGCAAAAGATTCAACTTGGTTGGCTTGGACCTTCTTGAGAACTGACTGATGTTTCTCGATGCGGAATCAGTTTTCCCTCGTTTGAATGACACCTTCACTCACCAGATCTAAAAATGTTTATGATTTAATTTTGAAGATCATGGACAAGACCAAGCGCTTTGGTCCGCGTTACGTGCGTGGATGCGTAGTGCACGCGCCCTCTCGTGGTCATATTGAGCTGTTCGAGGACGCCTTCCTGTCTATTGACCTTTCAACTGGCCGTATTGCTACTTTCCATCCCAAGATTCTCCCCAGTGACATGGAAATCCTGTCGAAATGTCCGTCGTCTGATATTCTGGAACTCCCCAATGCCCAATTCCTTATGCCTGGCTTCGTGGACACTCACGTACATGCTCCCCAGTTTCTCTTTATGGGTACTGCCACTGACGTCCCATTGATGCAGTGGTTGGAGAAGTACACCTTCCCAGTGGAAGAGAGTTTCAAAGACCCAGAGGTCGCTATGGAATGGTACTCTAAACTTTTGGACAAAATGCTGAGTGAAGGTATCACCACGGCTCAGTACTTCAGCACAATACACGTCGAAGCCACTAAGATACTGACGGATCTTGTGTTGCAACGGGGTCAAAGAGCTTTGGTTGGGTTGGTCTCCATGGACAGAAATGCTCCAGAATCGTACAAGTCTCCTAGTGTGGACAAGTGTCTGGCAGAAGCGGAAGACTTTATTCAGTACGCTTTGGGTAAAAACGACGAGTTAGTGCGCCCAGTGGTCACACCGAGGTTTGTGCCTACATGTTCGCTGGAACTTCTGAAAGGGTTGGGTGCGCTAGCGAAGAAATACGACGTCCATGTACAATCGCATATTGCGGAGTCTAAGGATGAAGAAGCTTTTGTGGAGATGTTGCACCCTGGGCGGAGAGACACGGATCTGTTTGAAGAGACTGGATTGCTAACGGAGAAGAGCTGCATGGCCCATGCAGTGCATTTGACGGAGCACGAGTTGGATGTGATGCACCGCACGGGCACAGCAATTGCCTGCTGTCCGTTGTCAAACTTCTTTTTTGCGAATGGCTTGCTGGATGTGAGGAAGGTGATGGAGAAGAACGTGGATGTTGGGTTGGGGACTGACATTGCTGGTGGATACTCACCCAGCATGCTACGTGCGATTCAGACGTGCGTCTTGTCGGTAAGGGCACTGGAGATTCAGGAAGGGACTTCTGGAGCACCGACCCAGTCATTTGATTTCAAGGATGCGTTCTGGTTGGCAACTATTGGAGGGGCGAAGGCGCTGAGACTTGAGAATGACACTGGCAGCTTTGCTGTAGGGAAATGTTTTGATGCAATTCTCGTCGATGTAAATCCAGGAAGCAACGTGGTCCTCTCTGAGCGTGACACGCCCATGGACATGTTTCAGAAGGTCATACACAATGCTGACAACCGCAACTTTGTGAAGGTGTTTGTCAAAGGTATGATCGTGCATGAGAGCTCTGTGTAAAGTCAAGTATCTTTGCATGCAGGTGTAAGTATCAATGATGATCAAGCAAACACTTCAAGAATCAACTATTCAGTGCTCGGCTGCCATTGCTTCAATAACCACTTAAACGACATGAAAAAAACTACTTACGAAGCCGAGAAGAATTCACGAACAGTCTCAAGTCGAAAATTCACGGCGACACGATGGACAGCGTGGGGCTTCCTCGTCCTGCTCAGCGTTGCGCACCAGTACGTCCAAACAAGCTTTGTGAAGCACATGACCACACCCATTCAGCGTCACCGTCTCGCCTGATGCCAAGTCTTGCCCGCAAATGACACAGTTCCGCTCGTGATCGGGTTTCGCCAAAGCAAGACCAGCTCGCGTACTCAGTGAGGCCGAGATGCTGTAAAAGGTCGACTTCAACTCGTTGCCCGTCAGAACATGATGGTACGCCCCGCCCAGCTTCCCTGCGACTCGCTCCAACACTGCCAAATTGATGCTTCCAAAACCAACTGCAAAAGCTTGGAGGCCGTACTTCTCGTAGCATTCTCGGATGTGGGTTGCAAGCTGCTCGCCCTGTATAGGGTCAGAAGGATGTCCGTCGCTAAAGAAGACAATGGCCGGCTTGTACGCGTCGAAATTTACTCTCGACAACACCTCGGTTGCAGCACGAAGTCCCGCAGCGTAATTCGTTCCACCGCCGCGGTACTTGACGTTGACATTCGTCATCAAGGTAATGTTTTGAGCCTCGTACTCGATCACCCCGTAGTTGTCGAAAGTGACAACTGAGACCAAGTCAATTGATGCTCCGTCCGCGATTCGGTTGTAGACGTACTCTTTCCAAGCAGCCATGAGATTTTCCCAAGGCCACCCATTCATTGAACCTGAGCAGTCCAGCACGAAAATATGGTGCATCTTACCCCCATTCGCAACGTGCGAGCACTCGAACTTGTGTCCACTAACGTATGTAAAGCCATCGAAGCCGGATGTAGGCTTCGGTTCTGGTTTGTGCCACGCAGAAAGCATGCAGTACGAAGGCTTTTCATCGTGATCAGGAGCGTCGCACTTGTAGCCACACTTTCCAAACAGTGCCAGCTCCAGCTTTGAAGTGCAGGGATCTTCCCAACCAAGAGTCTTCCAGAATTGTTCATGTAGGACTTCATCCGTCTCCTTTTCCGGTTTTGGCTCCAAAGCACGGGTGCAGTGACGACGCTGGTCGGTGGTGCTTCCAGTATACACGCACTTCGTCTCGCTGCCTTGTTCGCAGTTCAGGTAGTGCACGTGTTCACGTCCCATCTTGGAGCAGTACAAATTGCACATTTCAGCTATTCCCAATTCGCCAGCCTTGTACTTGCGCTCCTCGATGTCGATATCCTCAGCGTCCGACAAGAAGTACGTGTTGCGCATGTTACCATGGGACGTGGTGTGCGAGTCATGATGGCCATATTTCTTTTTGCAGTAGTAGCTGCAGCAGGGACACCGGACGTCGCAATAGTGAATCGTCTGGTCTTCCTCTTCCTCATCACTTTGTTCACAAATACAAGTGTGCGGTCCCTGGTGCATCTTCTGGCCTGGTGGAAGTTGCTTCGTGCACTTCTTACGAGAGCCATTCATCTCCTGAAACGTGAACTCGAAGTTGCCACGAGCTCCTGTGAAAGTCTTTGACGACTTCTTGAGAAATACTTCGACTCGGCAAATCCCATCTTCCTCGCACATTGCCTGGCACTCGTGCCCATTTGCACACATGTGAACTACCGGGGCTTCAGACTCCGCATCGAACGTGTTTGATCCTTTGTCATCGTCATTTTCCACCGAGAATGCCACCGAAATGTCGACTTGACCGTGAAAATGATCCATCACTCCGCAGACTTCGTTGCATCCGTCCATGACGCACTTCTGCATACAACGCACTTCGACACACTTGTGAGCCGTGTGAGGTTCCTCCACGTTCAAGATGCAGCGACCAGAGCAATTTTGTCCCGAACACTCTTCACCGCAAGAGTGAATGGCGACATCGCACTTGTGCAAATCCAGGTGGCCTCGCTTCAACGAGCATTTCTTACCGCAGTTGGGCGAGTTGTTCATGCAGCACTCTTGGCCGCACGTGTGATCTCCATCATGGCACTCGCATTTACCCTCGTGACCTGCTTCTTTGGCGCAGTACGGAGTCTTCCCAAAGTTCTCACTACTTTCGCAGTACTCACACCGGCCAGCGCACTTATGGTTACCTCCGCAGTTGTGGTGAGTAGTTCCGGGATGAGAAGCAACATTCATACAGCCAAGTCGGCAATTGTCACACTCGCTCTGGCAACGTGCAAGCAGCATCTGGAAATATCCAAGGTATTGCAGCTCCATAATCTTCCATTCGTCGGGCACTCGTCCTCCGAGCATCTGCTTCACCCAAATGGAGATCCGAGCCTTGCGACGACGCACAAAAAACGCCAGAAATGCATCGAATTCCGTGACCATCTCTCGTGATACCTTTCCACCTTGGATACTGGCGTTGTTGCGCAGATACAAACGAAGAAGTTGTTTGATTGCCTCGTGAGCAGCTGCAAAACTGTCCTCGCTCCTAGAGTTGCAGTCGAATCCAAGGTCAATCTCCCAATCTGGGAGCGCGTCAAGGGTAACAGCTTCATTAAGAGATCTCCACTTGTCACCTAAAGCTGGATTCTCTGCAATTACCGTGTCCAGATCGATGTCGATCACTTTTCCCGTACCTGCCACGACAATGTCTTCTTTTAAATACGGCGCAATGTCTTCTATTCTCCCAACGTACTCTTGAGGGATAATACAACCCGTTCGAAGAAGACCAGGTAACTTTGAGCTGATTTCGGACAACTGGAACTGCTGTGCCCCTTCTTCCAGCGATGTCCAGTCGAGAATTGAAATCTTCGCGAGTACCAAGCGGATGCAGTTCAGGAATGTCTTACCGCTCCTGAACCCAACAGCTTTGTCATTACACAAGTCTCTCTCGATAAAATTTTGGGCGTGCATCAATGACTGGTAATAGCTGATGGTACCCAACGGTGGTGAGCAGTTGATGTCCAACTTGCCCGAGTACAAGTCGACCAGGAAGTTGCTATCCTTATTCACGCTCACCAGTTTCTGAAATTTGGTGAGAAACTCGTCAAGCACACCCTTCTGATCGTTCGGGTTCACGTCCTTCACAGACATGTACAATTTTCCTCGGAAAAGGCTAGGGTCTCCCTTGATCAACGCCACACCCTTCTGGAAACGTGCAAACAAGTCGTCAATCTCCTTGTCAAACCGCATTTCCATCCTAAAAATCGTGAATTGTGAAATCGATGCATTAAGCACTGAAAGGAAGACGTCCTCCTGTTCCGTTCGCTCAAAAGAGCCCAGACCTTCAAAGTCCAAAACGATCAGAAGAGTATCCTTGGATAAAATACGGATGGACATCCAAGCTCCATCAGTACAGCGTGCTCCAGCGATAGCAAACGACGACCCTGTCAAGTGGTTCAACAAGTAGCTCTTGCCTGTGGACTGTTTCCCCATAGAAGTGATCACAACACAGCGTCCTTGCCATGACTCAAGAAGCGGCGATAGGAGACCAAATCGAATTGAACGAGCAATGTCGACTGCTTGAACGTCCTGGGACTTAATGTTCATTGCCTGCGCTTTACCGTTTGTCATGACTGTCAGCGAGTTCGCTTCAGCTCGGCAAATTTGAAGCGGAACGAATGTGATGAGCTTTTGCAGAAAAGATCGAACAGACTGTGTAGCGATACTGTCCAGTTGGTCATCGGCTTGCAAGCTCAAATTCCTCGCCAAATCCATGCCACTCATAGGTTTATTCAGCTTGCGAAGATCACCCATCATGGCCTGGAAAAAGTATCGACAGTTTTGTTCAGCATCCCTCGTCAGCACTGAGTTGCATGCTACACGCACTGCCAGCGTTTCAGGGATGTCGTTAATGCCTTGAATCAATCCACGGACTGGAAATTTTTCGTACACGTGGTAAAATGCTCGAAGCCAATGACCAGTTTCAGTGCTATCGTCTTCACTCTTGGCTCCGTTGACCGAGTGCTCTTTGGAGTGCTGGATGCGAAAGGATTCACTCCGTACAGTCACTGCTAGCTGAAACACACACACATTCTTCATCTCCGCGTTCATGACGAATAGCAAGTTGTCAAAGCACTGGACGGAGTGGGCTTTCGAACGAAGGTTCCTATCTCCAGCAGAATTCACCGGGATTTTCCGGAAATCCTCACTGGCCACTGCAAATAACTCGGAATGTCCATGATCCTCGCTGGATTCTTCTGTTACTGTGGATGCCACGAAGCCCAACACCATGGTATCGGCAGTTGCAAATAGTGAATTGCCAATCGGGCGAGATCCTGGCGGCATTATCTGCACGGCTCGTGAAGTTTGTTGGTTTTTCAGATTCAACGATTGAATCAATCCATTTGAGTCAGTTGCGTACAGAGTTCCCTCCGCAAGCAGCACATCAGCAACTGGAAGTGTCAGTGAGGTTCGTAGCGACAGTTCCACGCGTTTGTACAGCTCAAGCGAGTCGAATCTTTCGTTGAAGCGGTAGAGTCCTACCCGACCACTTTCCTCGACAAACGCAAGGACTCTTTCATGGACGTTAAAGTCGCATAATAATGCCGGTCTACCGAAAGAGCGTTCAAATCCCACCGTCCCGCTTTTATTGGACCAATACGATCGGCCAAGCGGAAAGTCTATGCGCTCCACCAACGTACCCTTCGAAGACGTCGTCACCAACACCACGCAGTTATTTTTTATGCTGAAGACTTTAAGAAGTTTTGCGCCATCTTCCAAGCGATGAGTTCCCAACTCCAGTGGGCTAAACTTCTCGTCGTCGTTCCGAGTCAGCTTGAGAATTTTTAGCTGATCTGTTGCTGGCATCCAGCACTCCTTTTGGTAATCGCAGTAAATCATCACCCCATGCGTCCTACGAATACGCGGACGTACTGTAGTCGTCAGACCATCGTCACGTTGCTCTCTCCAAGCATGAAGCAGATTGCTGAAAGCTTTCAAAACAAGGTTTTGCTTTTCAGCTTCACACGATCGGCGTAGTGACGCCTCGGTTTCCTTACACGATATATCCTGCATTACCTTTTCAGCAATGGTTAAGACATTCTCCACAGCGTTGAACCAAACTTGACTTGCTTCGATCAACGGCCCAGCCATACACTCACGAAACTTCTCCGAGGAGTGGGGGTCTTGCGATTTCCACATGCTCGTTACCGTCCTCCGCGTCCAATTAAGAATCCCTTTGTCGATTGCAGCAATCTTTTTCTCGGACACCGCAAACTCCTTTAAAATTGTAGCCAGACCTTCAGCTCCGTTTGGATCGTCAGCAAGATGTTGGTCATCAAACGTTGCTGCCAAAGATTTGATGCTGTTTCTTAATCGGAGCGGCAGCGTCAATTTTGCTCTCGTGCCTGCATCAACCTCGCTCCAGATGCTTCGGTTCGACTGGACCTCTTGCACAATTTCGTTAAGCTTGATAAAGGCCGGCTCTGTTCTCACTGCGTCTAACAATACGTCCACATTGAACAACGTGCCGACGTGACTTAGTAATATCGCGCGATAGTCCTCAATCTCAGCGGCTACTCTCTCTTTGGATTGTTCAATTGCGGGTAGAAGACTATTACCGAGCACATCGTCGACAGCCTTCAACTCTGCCTCAGGCCACCGACAAGCACTTTTCAGCACCTCGTCCTGGAATTGGCGCGAATCTGTCCCGTTACACTCAAGACGCAGGTTACACTTCTTCGACTCACCGACCAGCCAGGTTGCGAACTCGTGTACAGTGTCAAATCTCTCATGGAAATGCTCAGTCGTTTTTCTTGCTGGAGCTGGTTCTACCACAGCAACCGCAGGGTAACTTCCTTTCAGGAGTTGAAGATTCGGTACCGACGAATTCTTCGGAAACGAAATGTTTGCCACTTCTTCATACTTCATAGCATCCTTCTGCTCTTCCTGCCGTTCGACGTGGAAAGCGACTGAAAATGATCTCCACGCATCCAGATTGTTCGAATTCATCGAACGTACAGTTTGTTCGAGAAGATCGACATCCTCTGCAGACAAGCAGCACACAATGTTGGGGCTCAAGCACGTCAGGAATCGTAGAACATACGTCGCAGTATCACGCAGTCGGGCCTTCCGGAACAAATGATCTTGGATCCAGCCAAACAGCACTAAGATCTTCTCGTTATCGTGAGGAGCCATACAGTAAATCCCTTGGTCGTCCGTCTTTAAGTTACTTTCCATCTCGTCCGACCAGCAGTGCCGCTTCTTCAGCTCGTGTTTCACGCCTCCTTGCATCCCAAACAAAGACACCACTTTAATGCCATCACTCTCGCCATTCTCATCTGCTTGGAAGATTTCTTTGCGGAGAAACAGCGCGAAGTCATCGTCAAATTCACTCGCCTCCAGCATTTCCATCTCGAAGTCTTTGGGGTTGACGGACGACAACATCCCCAGTCGACAGCTCAGTCGCATCACCTCCAGCTCCTCCAGCACAGGCTTGAGAACTTCAACATCGTTCTGCACCTCTGGCACCAAGCTCAACAGCCGATAGCAGTCGGGGCTGATGAGCTTCTTGTTGGCCACAAGACCGACGCGCATGAGATCTATCCTTCTTTCTTCTTAAGTCACTTGTTGCCTCCAGAGAATTTTGAAGAATGAGCGGCAAACTGGGTTGTTGCACAAAGAGTGATGGTCATATTGTTGAAGTGGAACTTTCAAGGTTTATGGAATCTGGGACCCGCCACTCGCACATTTCCAACCGTAGCTGAAATTTGACAGTTGGTGATTATGAAAGTTGAAAATGTTGGATGATATGGGGAGGCTGCTGTATGTTCTTCCTAACGGTTGAGTTGCGCGAGAAGCACTTTACCTTTGCGTACAATGCTGACATTCAGACACGTTTGGTTGACACTTGATCCTTTTCGCATCGCGTACAGTTGGTTCGTCCTTAACGCGTGGCTTAATCGTTCGAAAGCTTCTTGTAGAGTTTTATCCATCGCCAATTCCAGCTCTTCCTCCAATGGGGCTCGCTCACATGACGCCCATTGAGTAGTCAGAGATTCCTCGAGGACGCTGAGAACTCGATCGACGCTCGCAATCCAATCAGGGACCATCAGAGCGAGAGGTTTTGCAAGTTGATCGCGAATTGGCTCTGGTAGTTCACTTAAACCGGAGAGATCTGAGGTTAACAAGGTACCGACACTTGCCACAATGGATAACCCGACTGGAAGCGTTACCATCTTGTTACGGGGGAATGCCACGTACTTATCAGCGGCCAGCGTCAGCAATTGCATCGCTTCGTTGGCAGACACCGCGTGGCCGCACAATGCCAGCATACCCACACCTCGAAAAAGCGGCTCAAGCCTCAAAGGCAGCGTCAAAACAGCCCAATTGCGCTCGTTGGTCTTCATCAGCTGTTCAAATACACCTTCAACGCTCTTAAGCTCTCCCAACAGCGCTATCAAGGCTTCTTGGACTTCCTCTCTCGGTACAGACGCTTGGTGGGTCAAAGGTTGAAGCAGGTCGAGCCAGAACAAGGCATTCATGCCGGCATTCAGTTTCCCACGAAGGTATTGGATGTACAACTGCACTTGTTCGTGACAATATTGATCCGCTGTTTGGATCAGAGCAAGGTAATGCGCCGAAGTCTGTGCCATTTTCGTCTCAGGCCAACGATGGAATTGTCGGAGTAACGCTTCACGCACGTCTTCACAGTGTTTACAGTTCTCGAGGTTCAATTCAAGTGGTCGAAACTTGGCGACGTTAAACACCCACTCTGCCAACTCTTTTGCGCTGCGAAACTGCGGAGGAAACTGTACCAGTGCTGTCTGGGGGTTCAATGAGTATTGCAGACGATTATGAACCGGTTTCCACATCTTTGTCATCTGCTGATAGGTTTTCATGAATGAATCGGATTCGGTCTTGGTGTCTTCTTGCGCTTTAGTGCGCTTCCGCTGTGACTGCTTCCGTTTTGAGGAGGTTGACCGTTTACGCCGTGCTGTCATGAATCCGAGAAAAATGACAACTGAGAGATTGGTTTGCCACAGAACTCGGGCCCCGTCCCGCACTGACGGCCTTAATTCTTCTTCTTCTTGAACTGTTTCCGTCGGGTGTCAAACTCTTCAATAGCACCGTCGTGTTTGATCTGTGCATTGCTCAACACAAAAGCTGCATCCGAAAGTGAGCTCAACGCTTCACTTAGTGGCAGAAGGAAGTCCAGTGACGTCTCTAATCGGGTAACAAGACCTGCACTTTCATCCCACTGGAACCATATCGAGCACGGAAGCTTCAATCGTCTCCCAAGTAGTTTATCTCCCAGCTCTCGACCTATTAACTCGGGAAAGACAAGCTTCAGCGTAGCCTCAGTCACTGTCAAGCTCAAGGAAGCCAAAACTACGACGACGTTCGTGACTATCTCCTCCATCTGCTCAAGCTGGAAGTAGATATCCTTAAAGCATGATGAATACTGGCGCCACGTATTCATGAGAGCGCCCAAGCCGCAGCAGTAGCCTAAGTCTATATCCTGCGCCATTGACGATCGGAGAAACACGAGCTGCTGCTGTGTCTGGGGACATTGGACGATGGTTCTTCGACTGGACTTGGCGTTGAGAGCGAATTGACTCACGGACACTCCGTAGCGAAAGAGATGGAAGTACTCGACCACAACATCAGAAACGCTGAGCTTAACGCCACAAATGAGGCGACTTCGCTGCAGTTCCAGTAACGGAATCTCTTCGTGCAATTCCTGGACAGACTCGGAGTATTGTTTCTCCTTTTGGTACTGCCTGTGTCTATAGCGAGCTTGGTTCACGCGACATTGTTCACGACGACGAGCACTCTTTTTAGGGTTCCCCGTCCCGTGAAGATCAATTCGAGAATCGAGGTTCAACGTGTGCTCACTGGCATCATCGAAAAGGGCTTGGAAATAGCCAGGATTGACGTCTTCAGGCTCTGGTGTACGTTGTTTAGACTCGTTCTGTTTGTATCGACCGCTCCACGGGGTGGCTGAATGAGCTGGTGTGTCAAAGTGACGCGTACTCTCCACAGTGAAAGTGGTCGGATCTGTTGACATGTGAAAATCTCCAACATCGTGAAACTGACGAGCTCGCTGAAACAGCGGCCCAACCATTGTGGACGTTTGGAACGCAGTCGATAAGTTTGTGCGTAACCCTTCGTAGCTTCTGGCAATGGAGCTCATTTTGGAACCTGGCAAGTTTGAAAATGAGATCTATCACGTGAAAAGGTGACTAAGAATGACTACACTCTGTGGTCATCCCAGTGTTGTCATCCCATACAGATTGACGACGAATGTGGACCACATAGTGTAGTCATCCCATATAGTGTGGTCATCCAATACAGATAGATACGAATGTGGTCAACAGTTATGTGATGACCACATTAGTCTCTTTTCTTTATGACCTGTTGGTCGGTGAGTAACGCGACATTAAGTGAGCAGCCGAGGTTAATTCCTAAGCAAACATACATGTAGATGTATTAATACACGTCTTATCGTGAGAATTCTGCGCCTATCCGGCACTGCTGGACCAGCATACAGTGTAGTCTGCAAAAATTTAAGAGTTACAGTACAGCTGCAATTTGTTTTATTTTTTTGCAAACACCGGATGAGTGAGATTTCTCTGTCCTTGGGACGGACGATGTTGCTACCACAGAATTTAGAATGCCATTATTTGACATTTTACGGTATTTGAGGATGGATGTCATCGCACTCAAATCTCGAAAGAAGCACATTTTCAAAGTTCTAAAACCTCTAGCTGCGTCAAAATGGAGCGTATTCGGACAGCTCGGACCTCACTAGAATGCTCTAGCCAGCAGGCACGATCCGAAGGGACTGAAAAAATGCTATAGCGGCGTGATCTTGAGATCTCGAAGGAAAGCTTGGCTTGAATTCCAGAGCTCGAATTCACCCCCTTCCTGAACCCTAACCACTGTCAAAAGCATATTGGCCTCGAACAGAATTTACACCAAAAGTAACCGTATCCACACAGAATTTGAGGTCTAAATTCTGTGGTAGCAGCGTGTTCCCCTTGGGACATAATCATCGTGTTGTTGAGATTAGCCTACATTTGCGATAACCTGTTGATGGCGCGAGTATAAATGACTGCAGTTTGCAAAGAAATCCCAAATAGATGACTTCAAGTTCCCAAAGATAAATGTATTCACTGGGTTGTGGCGGGTGAAATTTTCCCTACCACACAGTCTCGCGTGATGAGAGCTCGACTGAGAACAAATGCAGCGTCTTTGAGCGACCCCAACACTCGGTAAATTGGTGTAAAGAAATCCACCATCATATCCAACCGCGTCACGTGAGAGGTAGCTTCATCCCACTCAAACAATAGAGAACAAGGGAGTTGCATACGCCGTCCAAGCAGTTTGTGACTCAGCTCGCGGTTCTCTTCGTGTATCAATACGTTTTTCAGTGTAGCTTCCGTCACCGTAACAGTCAGTGATGCAGTGACAACGAGAAGGTTCTTCACTGGTTCTTCCATATACTCCAGTTGAAAATACAAGTCTCCAAAGTACGCTGAATAGCGCTCCCACTGCACAACGAGAGTGTCAACCCCGTACCGATCACCAACACCGACATCCGAAGCAAAGAAGGACCGTAGGAACGCAAGCTGTTCCCGAGCTTCCGCGTTTTGAGCGTACCGCCTCGAGCAGGCCACCCTTCGCAGGGGCTGATGAAGCGACCTGACCCCGTGACGAAAGAGAAACAAATACTCGACAACCACATTGAAGATGCTCCGTTTCGCGCCAAAAAGAATGAGGTCTCGTTGCATCCCCAGTAACGGGATCTCCTCCTTCAGCTTGTAGATCGTCTCGTTGAGGAGGCCATCCTTTCGGTCTTGCTTAAGTCGGTAACGAGCCTGGTTAATGCGACACTGTTCGCGACGCCGAGCAATCTTCAGTCCCTTCTGTATGCTGTTGGTGCTTGCGTTCTTGGAGCGTTTCCGTGTGGTGTCTACGTTGACGGTTGCGTTCTGAGGGTTGTCCTTTGAAAAGTTGAACGTTGGTGGGGACTGGTAGTTGTTGCGTCGGACTCGTTCGAATAGAGGCCCGACCATCGTCGACGTCGAAGGGGACTGTTCAAAGTCTTGGAAGGTAGGAATGAGTTGCTGCATGTGCGTTGTTGGCGTTGAATTGGGAAATGAACGTGCTCACTTGACTGGGAAACTTGCCATTGTAGGGTCAGCTTGGTTCTGCTGAGCTGTTGTTGATACAGTACATATACTACTTGTACTACACGTGCAAAATAGGGTGACAAATACTGAAATGGGAAAACCACGTGGTGATGACATGTAGCGCGATCAGAGATTTCAATCGCGCAATCAGAGATGCTCGACACGAAATCCTGGAACGTTAGATGCCGCGTTATTTTTACTTTGTTGAGAGTCGAGAAATTCCAGGCGAGAAATGCCGAGCATTCATCATAGGTGATACTTGAAGCGAACACATCACACCCACACCAAGTATTTCGGCATAGTGCCAGCTAACAAGTCGATATTAATAAGTCGGCACAACAATGCTGTGACAGCATCGCGCATTAGGAACGAGGCCTACCCCAGAATACGCCCCGAACGTCGGTATAGACAAAGCCTACAAAACCTCAAGGACTCTGTTTACATAATAACCAAATGAAGCTCCTCTCTACAACAGAAAGAGGAAGAAGCTCATTCAAGGACGATTCGAGACCGCATAAGGACATCTCTCCAGGCTAAAGTCTAGGGCAAACAGCAGCACCAGTGAGGAGACCAACGCTAAGGTTTTCAGAATCGTAGGGCTCACGTGAGCTATTCATTCGTTGACAGCTCATTTCGAATGAGTCACGATTGATGGACAGTGATTCGAGACGACGAACCCGTACGTCACTGACGCATCCCTGGGGTTCCAGCCAGAGAAGAAGAAGGCCGTGTGCAAGTCGCCCGTGGCAGCACTTAACGCAGGCAATTGGTGAAAGTTAACCCTCCATGACATGTTCAAGTATGTGTGTACGTATACCTATAGAACCGGAAGTCACGCGACGGTAGGTATACTTGATGAGTGTCCGAGGTCCAAGCAGAGTCAGCATCAAATGGCGACCTTCTTTTCGAGGGTAGCCGCACGTGCACAGTGACAGTGGGCGCATCTCAAGCTTCTCTTTCTACCGTGGATACTCCGTCATAGTGACGCCGTTTGCTTCAGTGCCTGGCACGGGCCGCCGAGCACTCACGCCGCGAGCGCTGGCCCTTTCCATCCACCGCACCCACCCGCCAGCGCCTCGACGACGCCATCCGGAGTGAAATTCCTGCAGGAATCGCCGTGTTCAGCCCGGAGAACTTCGGTCTCGTCACTCGCGCAGCGTTTCTGCCCTCGCATATGCCGCGCGCCCATCACATTTTCCTCAGTGCATTCATTCTTCGTCGTCGGCATTGAGCTCAGCTTCTTTTTGGGCTCGAAGTTGTAGCGTCAGCGGTGCCACACGCACACATTGACGCTACCGACAGAGCAGGGTGTTAGCTCGTGCTGCTCGGAACAAGCCAGCGCTAGTCTCGTCGGTGGAGCCTCCACTGGAGGAAATGCTGGCGGGCAGAACGACATCCGCTGCTGCAGACGAAGGCGTCGTCGACAGGCCATTCCTCAGATTTGCTTGAAGCCGCGCTGTACTTGGTTTTTGTATGCAAACTGAAGTTAAATGCGCAAACGTTTCCCGCACAGATGCAGATCCAGTATGCTGCAACGCAAACACGCTGAATCTCGATGATACATGTTAGTTCATTCGAGAATTCTAAGAGCTCTGCTCAAATTGCCCTACAGTACTACCTTTCATATCCCATCCTGCATAAATGAGCTTCATCCGACTTTTCATCTCATCATAACCGCATCAATTAGCCCAAGCCGAATATAAACTCGCCGAATTCTGTAGACGAGGAAGCCACGCGCTAATCAAGTGGATTAGCGGAGACCGACAAAAGGCGTATGTCTGTGTAAGCTCGTCGCTGAAAGAATATATCGTTCCACTCCATAAGAATAGTTACAGTGTCTAAACCTTACGTTTTTGCGCTTGTTCAAGTAAGCGATTGCTACTGCTGCCGCTCTGTTAGTGAGAGAGTTATCTCGCAGCACCATAATGTCCAAAACTGTGCTAACGCGATAAAACATTAGTGCGAAATGATACATATCGCGCACTAATCGAATCAGCCCGTCTGCGTCGAGCGCATCTCGGCGCCCTGCTCCTGCCCGATCCTTCCAAGCCATACTGGGGGCAAGTGGTTTGGAGTGTAGGAAACCTTCATCATCAGCATCACCAAGGTCTGCAGTATTATAGTTCTGCGCTATTGTAGTCTATCAATCCATAGGCAGTTAAGGCTGTAGGTGGCGAATATCTTCTATGACTCAAAGCTTGAGGTGCTGGCCTGTACAATCAAATTGCAGGTGGAGGCATCCCGCTTTTGTACGAAAGTGTGCAAAGAAACTTTCCATCGGCCCTTCTTTCCCAATGTGCCGACCTGTATACGAGAGTATACTCAATCCAAGTCATTTCCGTTTTTGCCAACACACACTCATCCTCCTTGTGCAAACACTCCCAGCTTCTTGCTTGGACATCATTTGCCAACCGGCGCACTCGTCCACAGGTCGTTCCTTACGCCGATCATGCGCACCAAGCAGTCGGCCGACTTCGAGAAGCAGGAGAGTACGTGGATCTACCTGCTGCACCAGCAGGCGCCGCCTCAGACGCGGCTCTCCGCTGAGGCTTCACTGGCGCTTCCTCCCATCATCGATGCCGGCCCGGGACCGAATGAATTCGCGGAGCAGTCGGCCACGGCCCCCACGCTGCCTGCACGCGGTCTATTGCTTCCCCCTCCACCTACTGGCACGTCCACTATGATGCTCTCGAGTCAGGACAAGCCCCCAAACAGCCTCTTGACGTTGTCGCTCCCTCGTCTTAGTGACCTTGGCCCCACCACGCCGTCGGCTAAATCCCCGCATAGCAGCAACAAGCGCGCGTGTTTCCCCAAGAAATGCGACTTCCCCATGTGCAAGAACAGCTCGCGCAGTCGCGGCTTCTGCTACAGTCACGGAGGTGGTCGACGCTGCTGTGTCGACGGCTGCAACAATGGCGCCGTGAGTCGGGACTTGTGCAAACGCCACGGCGGCGGTCGTCGGTGCCGCGTCGCAGGCTGTAAAAGCAGCTCGGAGAGTGGCGGACTGTGCTACAGCCACGGCGGCGGTCGACGCTGCAGCTTGTCGTGGTGTTCGGCCCGGGCCAAGAAGGGCGGGTTTTGTGCTGTCCACCTGACAGGCGACCGAACACCTCCAGCTACCAAGGTGGACCCTACAACGTCCACTGCAACTTCAACTTCAGACAGTGACGTCCACCCGAACGTAGTGGAAACGCTGTTGTCCCTGTCTAAAGACCAGATCAAAGCCAAGGAAGAGACCAATGCAACAGCGACGTCGCCGTCTTCCAATGGCAAAAGTGCGTACGCCATCGCGTCACTGCTCAACTAGAGCTGGGGCCAAACAGGCAAACGCAACGGAGGTCAGGTCCGGGCGGGCCTGTCGGCTGCCATATTTAAGTGCACGTTCATCGTGGGCCTCGCCTCCCTTGCTGTTTCCCTGTTTCGTGCGTGTAGTGAGTGCGAGGCCAAAGTGTTTATTACCACCAGTCAAACTAAGCTACAAACAATGGAATTTGCTTCGAATCTCTACGGGCTTTTCGCTCCTTCCGTCGTTGCTTCAGGGTGTGTCCAGCTCGTCTCGCCTGTATCGCGGTTGTAGAAGTACACGCTGCCAGCTTCATCGGCGACTTCTTCCCACGAATTTCCCCCTTCAACAGCTTCAGGCTGAGGAGTTTCAGGCTCCGGTGGCGAACCAACCAGCAGTTCCAGCAGAATGTCGTCCACCTGCATCTCCAACGGCGGTCCGTCGACGGCCGCAACAACCTCCTGCGTCATGCGGTTGTAGTAGCAGATTTCGCCCGAGCCGGCGTCGTACACTTCGCTCCAGCACGAAGACGCCACCGTCCACTTCCGAGGCTTCCGACCTTGACGTTTGGCTGCCACATTCCAGTAGTGCCATTTCGTGGCTTCATGTGTGCGAAGTTCGCCTTCTTTCGCGAACGTCAAGCCCGGACAAGCCCGACAGAAGAACCGCAGTCGAGGTGGAGCAGGGTAGTGCGCTCGCTTGGGTTTCGGTGTGTCATTTTCATTTGCGCTCGGATCGGCCTCGTCTTCACTACTGGAAGCTTCAGGACAGAGCTGCACAGTCTCCACTTCCCCTTCGCGTTGAGGCGGAACGACGACGACCACATCTTCCAGCAGACCGAGCAGAGTACGCAGCTTCTTGACGCCGAACGTGGCGGGTACAATGGCCTTGTGCATCGACTTCTCGAACTCGACAGGGAAGTCGCTTAACGGCACTTTCCCGCCGTCATAGCGACTCACCACCTTGTGGACTTCCAGCTTGAGGATGTTGAATTCCTGCGCTAGTGCCACGTCCGACAGAATCCGCTCAAGAACAGCCTCTTTTGGTTCATGGCTAGGCTCGGCATCATCAGCTTTGCTGGAATCTCTGCCGGCTTCGACTGCCGCCCGCTGGCTCTGAGCAGACTTTGGACCAGTTCGCGGACGCGTAATGTTCTGTTTATTCAGGGGTTCGCTCTCGGCACGGTCCAACGCGTCCAGATCGTCCAGCACCTTCCGTAGCTTCGTCCGCGTCTCCTGCATCGTCATCATGGTGTTTTGAGCTGCTTCAAGCTTTGAAAGGGCCTCTTCAGCAGCTTGGACGGCCTGTTGCTCTATCGCTCGCTCGGTTTCGAACTCGTCACGCATACGAAGTAACATCAACCGCTGTGCGTTGACTCGTTGCACCGTTGGGGCGATCTCGGCCGCTTTAGTAGCGTATTGGTACGCCGCTCGGACCCAGACGCACGTAGCTGCCAGTGCTGGAGAGACGGTGTATAGCTGGAAGTTGCCTGGACGGAGACGTGGGTGGTGGATGACGTTGGTGAGTGAGAGCAACCTCGACCGACGAATCCCTTCAGCGAAAGAGTAGGCATCGAAGAGAGGCAAGACGTACAGCGCCTTCACGGCATATCTGTGGATCAAGCCTTCTCGGTCGCCTAAGATGACGTTCTCGTCGCTGTTGGACAGTAAACGCAGTAAATCCTCTCGCGAAGGGAACTCTGGCTGCTCGGGTGGAGGCTTCAATGTAGAGTTGTCTCCCATCTGAAGTTTCTGCTTCTCGTACTTGGCCAATTTCTCAACTCGCTCCTTCGCATCAAGCTCCAACTGGAAGTTAGACGTGAAGTTGAGTAGCACACAGAAGGCTTTCAGTATCGACATGTAGGTGCTGTCCAGTTTGGCTGATCGAAGCCGGTACCAGTCCATAGGCTCCAACACGTGCAAACCATCGACTGCTTCACGATACTTTCGCTCAAGCTGCTGTCGATCCTGTTTCCAGAACTGTTCGACCTTGACTTGCATGGTTTCCTCCTGCGCTTCAGCTTCGCTGAGCTCTGCAGCTAGTGCAGCTACTCGTGCTTTTGCTTCTCGCATCGTTCGAGCGCAGACTTCCTGCTCATTACGCAGCTTCTCGAGCTCCGGTTCGTGCTTCTCGATGGCTTTTACCACTGCTGCGTGCTCCGTTGAGGTCTTTTCCAGTACCTCAGCACCGACCATGACGTTTTGCGTCTTTGCGAGTAGATGGATGATAGCTTTAACGAAGGCGTCTTCAGGATCAACACCTTCCGGTAACGCTGGCAGTTGTCTTGCTATCATCACAGCGTACGGCGTGCGGAACTTGTTGGGCAGCAGGTCAAGTTCCAGCTCCCCGGTTCCATTCTCACGATGCAGAACGCCAAAGTACTGCACAAACGTACCAGTCGCAAGCTGGGAACTAGGCTTACTGAGCCACATCACGCGCTCCCCGTGTTCCCAGCGACCAGGTCGTTCCAGAGGCTCACTCTTCCCTCCTAACGTGCCTTCACCGTCAGCACTTCGTGAAATGTAGACGCCTTCGCCGTGCATCTCGTCGTCTTCGAATGGTCCTTCGTACCTGTCACCGTTTGGGAACACCATAATGCCGTGGCCATGTCGTCGTGTGCGCTTCATCGTGCCTGCGTAGTGTCGGCCGTCAGCGAACTCCACAGCTCCTGGTCCGTCCAAGAAGCCGTCGCAGAATTCACCGGTGATGCGGTCGCCGTTCGCTAACGTGCGTACGCCGTGTCCGTGCCAGAGTCCACGACGGAAGACGCCATCGTATCGAGAACCATCGGACAGCACCAGTTCGCCAGGCCCATGGTGACGGTCGTAAGCCCAGTAACCTTCGAACAGCTCGCCGTTGTCCATCCGCTCGATGCCGTAGCCATGACGCTGACCATCCTTCCACTCGCCCACGTACTCACCTCGAGCGAACGCCATTCGGATGTGCAACGTGCCAAGTCCGTGGAACTTCCCCCTACGGATAGAGCCTTCGTAGATGTGGGTTGCAGGGCAAGATGTCACGCGGAAGTTGGCGCCACTGGCTGTAAAAGGAGAGAAGAAGTTGTCCACGCCGTCGCCTTGCCAAACAGAACCGTCTCGACACGTGAATTTACCCCAGTGTCTGTGAGCCGGCTTGCGAGTCTTGCGCGGTGGGTTTGGCTCAGCTCCAGCGCTGGAGATCACCGGTTTACTTCCGCTGGCACTTGCGTCTTCCACCCATGGACCTTCGTAGACGGAGCCGTCGTTGTACTCGATCACCACGTGACCTTGGATCCGACCGTCCTGGAATGAACACTCCAACCGCACGTATGTATGTGGCAGCTCGCGAAGCTTCGGCTTGTTAGTTCGAGTCCGTCGAGATTTCGGCTTCGTCTGTACCTCGCCCGGTTCACTGGTGCTCTCCTCAGGTTCAGGTGATTGATCGATCACCACAGTTCCTGTATTATCGCTGGGCTTTAACTCGGAAGTGGCTTGTCCTGCTGCCGTTGTGGAATTGCTCGTCGGTTGTGCAGGAGATTCGCCTGATTGCTTGACGGTATCTTCTCGAAGGTATTCAGCGTCTGTGGCCTTGCCGGTCAAGAACCGCTCGTGCAGCGCGAGGTCGTGGTTCGAGATGTGCAGTGACTGCAAGGGCATCTTGGGCTCTTCAACAGCTTGAGCTTCACGCGCAGCTTTTGCGTTGGCCATTGCGAGCTCAGAACGAGTCATTTTCGCACGCGCCATGGTATCTTTCTCAGCACGTTCACGTCGATGAACGACACGCGCTTGCTCCTGCCTGAGTTTGCCTAGCAGGAAAGCTTCGTCACCTTCATCGCGTTGCTGTCGCAGCTTCTGCCGCTCTGCTACGTGTAGCAATTGCAGCCGTCGCAGCCCTTCCTGCAGTGTTTCAAGCTGTTTTTTCCGTGCCGCGATCATGGCATCCCATGCGTTTAACAGCCCCACTTGATGATCCATCCGTTCCAACAGAATACGGAGATCCTCTTGGTATTGTGCGAGCAAAACGCGGTGGTTCTCAAGGGTATCTGAGCCCTGTTTGTGCGTCTCCTGCACCAGTGCGCGCATCCGTAGCGTCCGGATGAGCTGGTGGATGAATGGCACGAACGCTTTCTCAATGGCACCCAACCGAGCAAGTTCCTTCTCCATTATGGCGATCCGCTCTTCTGACGTCGCTATTAAGACGTTCAGTTTCTCCTGGACCTGGACCAGTGACACCTCAGCCTTCTTCCTCTCGCGTTTAAGCGACTGCTTCTGCCACTCTTCGCCGCCACTGGCTTTGATACGCTTGGTCTTGAGCGCGATGTAGTCCTGCAGTTCCCCTTCTTCATGGCGTAGGACATCCAACTGGGTGTTCGTCTCCTCTCTGAAAGCCTCCAGATCCTGTTCTAACAAGCGAATGGCGTCCAAGACAGCGTTGCGTCGGCCGACGTTGATCTCTGGAGACTCAAAGTCCACACCGTAAAGCGGTGAAGGCATCTCCAGTCGGTTCTCCCGGTCTCGACGCTCAAGCAGTTCGCGTTTGGCTAAGTTCCGTTCCTGCCGGCTTCGACCACGAGCCAACCAAACGTTCACTGCGTCCTGGAATTTGCCTTCCAAGTAGACTTCTTCCTCGATCTTGGCTTGTTCCCGGTCGGCCTGCTCGTATTCATCTCGTGCTGGTGCAAGTGTCAGCATGGATTGGCGAAGGACTGGTGCACGTCCCGGTACATTGTGGCGCCGGGGTTTACGGAAGCAGTACTGTCTTGAAAGCTGGAAGATCTCGACGAAGAACGCGCTCGCCTTCTCTTCAGGCGTGAGGTGGTTTACTGTGGAGTTCCAGAGATGATAACGTAGTGCTCGCTCTGAAGCGCAGATATGTGAGCACGAACGGAAGGGGCAAACGAGGGGAACAGCGTGCGTTCGACAGATATGTTCACCCACTTCTTCGATTGAGCGGAAGCCGGAGTCTTGACACACGGTGCACGTCAACTTGACTCGAAGCTGCTGCGCTGCAGTGTCTTCCGCCTCCATCTCGGCTGTTTCTCGTCTTTCCAGTGGTGAAGTGTCAATTGGTGGACGCTTGAGCCGTACTGCAGTCTGGTAACTCACTTCCGTCAGTTCTTCCGGCAGCTCCAAGTACATACTGGCCAGACCCACGCCCTGTACGTTCTGAGCTGCAATTCGAATGCGCATCGAGCGTTCAGAATCCGGGAGAATCGGCCACAATGTCGTTTTCGTTGGGACTGGAGCTGTAGAGCTGGCTTCTAGCATCGACGTGTCTGAGTTATGATGACAATCTATTGAGTTGGTGGCTCCGGTCACGATGGCTTTACCCGTGAGAGTCTCGTCTCCGCTTTCATCCTTCCACTCGACGATGTATTGGGTAATTGGCGCGCCATTATCCAGTGGGGCTTCCCACAGCACGTCTGCAGCTTTTCCTGCACGCCAGCGTCGAAATGGAATCGCATCTGAGGCTGCTTTCTGCCTGGCAGCGGCAGTGAGCTCAGCTACTGTTAAACCGCTGGATGGAAGCTGTTTCTCCTCCGTCCCCGTGGATTCTAGGAGCTTAATCGTCTCGCGTTTGCCGTCCTCCGTGTACAGCATATTAGCAGTGCACGCTTCGTACGGATCCACCGCTTCCACTTGAGCTTCGTACCAGTTCTCGTCGTCTAGTTCCACCTCAATGAAGCAGCCGATACACAAGAACTCAAGCGGAGACTTGGGCGAAGCCAAGATCTGGACTTCCACCACAGCTTCAGGCTTCTGTTGCTGCAGTACATGCAACGCGCGGCCTTGGGCTGCCAGGTCTTCTCGCTCTTTGTTGGCCTGTGCATTCGCCCGAGCTTCCTCTTGCAGCAGTCGAACTTCTTCACGATCTCTCCAGTTGGTTTCGCGATCGAATCGAGCAAGAAACACGATCGAATTCTCCTCCAGCATGCTCAACTCTGTATGGCGTTTGGCGTAGCCTCGAGGACCTTCACGCGCACGCTCTTCGTTCCACACACCTTGACGTTCCAGCACCTGAGCTTCCAGTCTCTCTTCACGCTCTTGGGCTTTAAGTGCCTTCACGACCTGCAGACTCTTGAAGCGAGCCTCGATGGAGTTGCGTTCCAGCCAGTTCCACTTGGCCGCTGCCTTCCCGCGACACACTTGGCCGCTTAAGAAGTGCGCCACGCCCCAACCGTGCGGCACCATTGCGTTACGGAACCTGGGTGAGTTGTCGTCCTGCTCTTCATTCCACACCGCAATCTTCCGCTCTTGGAAGACGCCGTGGACCAGCGCCCAACCTTCAGAAGCACAGAAGGAGCAATTTGCGAGCTGTTGGAAGAAATGCGCTTGTGCTTTCGCGTGTTCCTCTTCGAAGCTCTTAGCGAACTCAGCGCCGCCTATGAACGCCGCCACTTCAGCTTGTCCGCTCTTGGCCAATCTCTTCGCGACGGCTACCGTTGTGGCTCGCTGCACGCAGCGCAAAGGATAAAGCAAGAGGCGATCAAGGAACCGTGTGTACGGTGCCGGAAGGAATACAGGCCCTTTCTCAGCTTCGGCTAGCACGCCTTTGTATTCCAAAGGTGCGAGTCTCAATAGAATCTGCTCCAGCTCACGTCGTCGGGCGATGTGTCGCTGCATGCGGTCGATCACCTTCTGGATGCCAAGAGGTTTATCTTCCAGACCTGGTGGCACATCCATCGGACGGACAAGTTGTAACATCACCAGCATCCGAGCCACCCGCGTATTGGCACAACGGAGAGTCTTCAAGACGCGCAGCAAACCTTGCTGACGTCTAGCAGCGTTCACGCCCTGTAGCTCCAGTTCGCGTTGGTACTGCGTACGAGCTAAGTACACGCGTGTCATACACTGGATAATACGCGCTGCACAGTAGCGTTTGGATTCATCCGAGATAGATGCAGCGTACGCCTCGAGTTCCTGCCGCCATTTGATGCTGATTTTCCCGTCCGGACCACCCACGCTCATCGCGTAGGCAGCTGAGAATGCCAACTCCGGCACACGATGTAGCACACGTTTAGCCGGCTCAATCTTCGTGGCCGGGATCAACAACGGGAAGAACTCGAGCTCTCCGTCCAGGTCCATTTTTACTTGAGCCACACCTTCAGTCACGGCCAACACGTACGCAGTCTCACCACAGCGTGGATGACCAGGCAAAACCACGCGGACGGCACCGCCACGGTCCACGCGCTCTTCCTCCAGTTGTTTTTCGTTTGCTGCGCTGTTTACTATCTGCTCGAAGTCTCCGAGATACCGTTGCGCAGCCTGCGATTTGCTCAGGAAGTTAAACGTTCGACGTCGAGACTTCACTGCTGGTTCTCCGGCCTGTGCTTCAATCTGCTTAGCTGCATTGGCGTCCACTTTCTTCTTGACGACGGTGAAGAAGGCTCGTAACTCGTCAAAGTCTTCACGAACCTCTCGAAACACGGACCGGATGTCATTGAGGAAGGTAGCAGGATCGAGGCCAAAGAACTCGAGGAAGCTGCGGAGTCCGCGTTGTGTCGGACGAGTTGGTGCCCCCAGCGTTCGCAGCATCCCGCCTTCCACAGCTCGTCGTGTCAACACCTCCATCCGTGTAATGTAGCTCCGTCGCAGAGCTGCCGTGCGCCGACGGGCAATACGGCCGCGGTAAATGGCTTGTAAGCGAGAAGCGCAGCGGATCTGTACCAGCAACTCCTTCTGCGATTCAAACCACTTCCGTGCCAAGTAGCCACGGATATGGCGCTGGATTGTGACTGCTGCAAGCGTTTTAGTGCGTTCCAGACGCTCCCGTTCAAGCTGTCTACGTCTGGCTTGCACCCGGACCAGCTCTTGCATCTCCGCATCCTGCTGCTTGCGGAGAATGAACCGTGCACGCCGGACTTCTTCGAACAAGTGCCGCGCCGCTACACCACGCCAGCGACGCTGAAGCACGAGAACCATGCGTAGTTCACGCTCGACTTGATGCACCAGGGCTTCTTCAGCATCCATAGCTTCACGCTCACGTTCTGCACGTATAAACTCCCGTAGTCGTGCCTTTCGCGTGGCTGCCAGCAGAAGTGCTTTACCTAGCCGACCGCGCCACGCGTTCTGGATCATTACGGCCGCCCAAACCACGTGGAAGTAGTGGTTCTCTACCTGACGGCGAGTTACTACGCCTCGCCAATACGCCTGCAGTTTCGTAGCCGTGGAATGCGCGTGCTGAACGTCCCGGACGTGCGTGACCCAAAGCGTGAACGTGAACGCCAACTGCACGTTCGACATCATAGCACGCACACGCGCTCGGCACTGCTTCGCGTACTGCGTTTGTATCGCCCACGCCGTGAAGACGCGTAGCTGTGTACCGTTCATGAAAAACGCTAGCGCCCGGCGTTGCCGGTTGCGCAGTTCGATCTGCTCCTGCGTGAATTCGTACCACGTACTGACGGCTTTGGCCGCGTTCATCATACGGAGACGTGCGGCCACACGACCGGAGACAGCTCGGAGTGCCACGAGCTCGTCGTGGTGTCTTCGCCAACGCAACCAGCACTTCGTTACGATGTTGTTCGAGAACTTGGCGAACGCTCGTCGTTTGGCTCGCTGTTCCCGCACGAAGTCTACCCAGGCGTTCCAGACCAGGAGCTTATCCCGATGGAAAATTTTACCTGCTAGACGCCGGTACTTCTCTCGCAGTTGGCGCTCATTCTGCGCGTTCTGGCGCCATTGACGAAAGGCCCAGTGGGTTAAGCTCTGCAAGTACGAAGCAGCAAGGATTCAGTGGCTTTCAGACCGTTAATACCAGTAAGCAAGGCGCGTACCCCGCAGACGATGGACATTGTGGCCTTGAGCAGGAAAAGCTTCTGTTGTCGCGTGAATTCCACCCACAGCCTCCACACTAAACGCTTGGCAGATAAATTCGCTCGAGCCTGTAGCAATGAGGTTAGAGTCAAAGTTTTCACCACTCACGTTCTTGAAGAAGACGTACCCTTCCTTCAAGCTGCGGTATCGAGTTGTGGCTCTCAAGTGAGACCGTGTTCAAAAACACCTTGACAACCAGCTCTCGACGACGTTTCTCCTCTGCTGTAAACACCCGCCAGGCTTCCACCACACGAGGCAGCGCCTGACACTTCCAGAAGACCAAGGCTTTCTTCGCTTTAACCCGTTTCTGTCGGACGAACTCGTTCCAAGCCTTGAAAATCATCGGCAGTCGACGCTCCCCCCAGAAGTTAATCGCCTTCGCAGCTTTCAACGCAGCTAACGCTCGCTTCTGCTCCCGTTTCGTCTCCAGATACAGAGACTTCCACGCATTGAAGACCTTGAGTTCGGCTCGGTTAGTCCAGTAGCTCTGTGCCCGTCGCACTCTACGATCGTGTCGCCGTTTGCGCCATCTATACTGGATCAGCACCACTGCTTTAACTACCTTTCGTCTCGTGATACCGTACTTCATCCGACACTTGAAGCCTCTGAACACGCGCTGGATGTCCAACGCAGCACAGAACTGCTCCCATTCCTGATCCTCCTGCTCCTGCTGCTTCTCTCGAGCACGACGACGAACTCGAAAGCGAGCTTGAAGTGACGTGGCGATTTGGACGCTTTTAGCTGAATACCCGACCATCTTCTCCCGTCTTCGAGCTTGTGCTGCTGCGTCTGGGTCCGAAGCAGCTAAACCTTTGAAACATTCCTGAGTATCGACGATGAGTCCAAGCCCGTACGGGTCTGGACGACTGCGAAGGAGCTTTACAAGGTCGGAGGCTTGGATTTGGGGGCACTGGAACACGTTCAGGTGGCGTATAAAGCGGCATTTACTCCAGATGACTGCCAGTCCAGTGGCTTTGATCTCCTGACTGTGCGAGAACTCGAGGATTTCCAGATTACGCAGGCGTTCTCCAAGTACTCGACAGCTTTCTTCATTAAGGGGATGATAGTGGAGTTCCAAGTGGGTGAGAGTGCTCGGTAGACTTTGGAAGCCCTTGCTGGAGAGTTTAATGCACCCTGAGAGGTAGAGTTCTTCCAGTGACTGCATTACGACCAACGGGTATATTCCGAGATCGTCCACATTGACACAGTCCCGAAGGTCCAGTACGCGTATAACCTTGTTGTAGCTTGCCAAATGGGTCAACATAGTTCGTGATGCTTCCGGTTGGCCAGTCATTTGCAGCTCAGAAAGCGATCGAGCGGCTTTCACTAGTCGAACGAGGATTGAAGCGGAGATGACGTCAACTCGGGAGATATCGAGAGCTGTGAGGGATTTCGAGCATGTTCCGATGACTGCGAGCACTGCCTTTTCCCCGAGATTGACGCAGTTCGACAGCTTTAAGCGTTGGAGTGGCTTGAACCTGTTAAGAGCTGAAGTATCCGATACTTGACTGCCATTGAGACCATCCGTTCGGAAGAACTTGTCAAATCCAGAGTCTGTAAAGCCCACACAACCGGAAAGATCGAGCTCTTGTAGCTGTAGAAGTCCAGCTAAAGCTAGCAATCCCTTGTCAGTGAGACCGATGCAACCGGAAGCTTTGAAGCTTTGAAGCAGTGGACAAGCTGCAGCGATCCAGGAACAGCTTAAATTGGTCAGCAACGGGCACCCAGAGACGTCCAACTTGGTCAGTTTGACGTACGTGCTGACTGCTCGGTTCCCGAAGAAGCTTGGTACGGAGCACAAACACTCGAAGGATGCGTCGGTGACGTTAACGCAGTAGCTAACGTTCAACTCTTGTAGAGCGCGTGGTTGAGTCGAGAAAAGGTCCTTGAAAGTGATGTCAGTGACGTGGCGACAGTGACGAACGGACAGAGTTTTCAAACTCACAGCTCGAGCTTTCACGAACGGAACCATTGCAGCGTCTGAGATGAAGATGCAGCGATCAAGATGAAGCCTTTCAAGACGCTTGGCCTTCTTCAGAAGCTGCAGCACGCCTGAGTCTGTTAGATGTTCACATCCATTGAGATCCAAGCTGGTTAAGCGAGTGAAGGCGTCGGCTACTGCCCCCACCAGGTCGTCCGTCACCAAATCACTCTCAGCTAGAGATAACCAGCTAACAAGGGGACATTTACGAGCTACGGCGTCGAAAGCAGCTTTCTACAAGGAATAAAGTCAGAACAGTTGACTGCAAGTGTATCAAGTGTACGCACTGGGATATTCTCCAACTTGTCCAGTACAAGGCGTTGTAGCTTTGAGCAGTTGTCCAACAGTGCACTCAAGTCTAAAACGATACACAACGTGAGGAATCCGAACGGAGAAGATCGGATTTGCTTCCAAACGCACCTTTAGCACGTGAAAGAGTCACCAAGCCAGTCAAATCCAGATCAATGCATTGTGGTGAAAGTTTTGCAGCCATCTGAGTGAGTACCGAGCTCTCTGGAGTGCAGAAGATCAGCCAGTCACTCAGATTAACCTTCGACAGTGGTTCGGACGAGTTCTGCGCATAGAATAGTTGATCCGGCAGCTCGATGTCGTAGCTTTCTACTGTATTTCGACCAGAGTTCTGGTTATCCTGCTGTAAAGGTGATCCATCAGCTCTTAAAGTCTTCCTGCCGCATCAGAATCGTTAACTCTTGGTCATTTCTCCCTTAAATCCCCACTTACCCTTTACAATCTGCCAGTAACTTCTCCATCACAGCTTTGTCTTTGCTTGTGGGGCTCAAGATCAGAGGCAGAGATACAGCATCTCGAGCTAAGCTGTCTTTAACCATCTTGTCCACATACCGTGCTGCTTTTCGCGGAGGACTTTCAGCTGATGAACGTGGACGTCTATAGGGGTTAACCAGCACCCGTTTGTCTCGAAACATGGGGAGGTCTCCATCAGGCACACGTTTAGCAGCTCCAGCCCCTGGAACTACTGGCTTTTCAACGGGAGCTTTGAGCCACGACTCGAATTGACCTCGTTCATCGTCTCGTAATGCGGAAATCGGTCGGATTTTGGCCGTTCGTGTGGAATAACTTGAAACTTTGTTTTCTTCGTACTCAAGGACCAACTCCGAGCTGTCGGCAGCTTTACGAGGAGCTAATGACTTCGACTTTCTCTTAATTGGACGCTCATGCAGCACCTGCAGATCAAGAACGTGGCGTTTGACCATTACAAGACATTAATTAGTAGCATCAAGCGTCACTTTACGCCAAGAACAGTCTCAATTAAAAACTAACGTAAATAAAAACTGAAAACGCTATAGCAAGGAATCGTTGGCATAGGACACACCCCACTACAGGAAGTTGTTCTCTCGAGGTGCAGCTACGACCGGACACGCTCGCGTCCAGTGTCCGACTTCACCGCAGCAGCGGCATTAAATATGGACATTATACCCATGTTTCCCAAAGCAGGTCTGTCCCGGGTAGACGTGAACCTCGTGGGCTGAGTTCTTAACGTTTTCTCTTCGATTTGACAGTACACGATGCCATTCCTAGTCGCTGGAGTGATTGTCAGACGATGACTTGAATTGGTACAGCCCCAGCGCTTCAACATCGCTCGGAACTCCTTCAGTATCACTTCATCTCGAGCCAAAGCCAATGATTCTCGTAAAACGGACGCATTGTCACTACTTTTGGAGCTCTCAAGCGTGTTTACCATCAAAGTGAACACCCGCTCAACAGATTCAGTCCACACCGTCTTAACCTCTTGCCCCAGTAAGTGAAGAAGCTGCTGCATCTCGTGTTTCTTACGTAGTGGAAGCGACAAGGCGAACTTTGTAGGGGAATCAATGGCCGTCCACAGTTCTTCGTCCTGCTTCAGCTCGTCAACGAAAGCTCGAAGTGTCTGTACAGCCGTGTAGCGCTTGCCGGGCTTCCCTTGAGCACTGACAGCGAACAAAGCGTCGGTGATTGAAGAGAATTGGGTCCGCAATGTGGTGATTCTCGTATGGAGATTGTCCTTAGAGTACTGCAGCGCTGTCTTCATGGCGTCTTGGTGAGTTTCGTTGAGTTTTTGCAGCTCAAGTGTCGGCCATTTCCCTGCGAATTTCAGCAGTTCCTCTCGGTACGAAGTGATGTCTCCATGGCAGAAGACGAGATGGGTCGTGGCCTTCTCCACTAACCACCGAGCAAAGGAGTTCTTGCTGTCGAACTCAAGAGACGAAAAGCGATTCATTTCGATGGCAGATTTGAGACTGAAAGCAGTTGGAGAGGGATCCGAGAAACGTTGGCAGTTAACAACGTGGACAGTTCTTGTAAAGTCAATGGGTGTCTGACACGAGTACGTAAGTTTTAGTGGCATTTGGAAAATTCTGGTACACTCAGAAGAAACTTAAGCAAGTTTTAGTGATGAGGGCTACGAAATGAGCATGAACTGACAGAGTTGGAGCTTCATCATCACACAATTTCAGTTCGCAGTTTACCTTCAAGGCAACATGTGGGCGTATGTCAAGACAGACTCCGATCTACATCGATTTCTTGGCAGAAACGACAATAAGCTAGTTGAAAGTAACCCAGGCGTTGTTGGTGTGTATTTCCAGTTCGCAAGGCAGGACGACGAGGACCAGCTACTCGCAATCAGTATCGCGAGTGCAGATCGACTTGACTCTGTTGTGTTGCAGATGGAATCTCTCACTCCAACTCTTGTACTGACGGCTCTGAGGACGCTGTTAGAAGACTCAAGTACTGTGAAGGTGATGCACGATATCCATCGAGTCGCGTATTGGTTGCATTGTTACGGCCTCACCAATCTCCGCATGGTGAAGTGTGTCGATCTCCAGCTCGTTTATGAGAATACCGTGAACCCAGCTCAGCTTCAAGCTGGTGTTTTGACGATGGTAAACGACTGTAAATCGCTTGAGTCCATTTCTGTGGCAGGAACAATGGTGTCATTCCGTATGAAAGCTCAATGGTTCTCCGGAAAAATTTCCAAATCGATGCTGGGACAGCTTACTAATGAAGCAAATTTATACGCTCGGTGCTACGATGCAGTTGACAAGAAATTTGCATCTTCGGCTGCCTGCCACGCTATGACTGCGGCTCGCTGGCAACATGCCGTTATCAACCATGGAGTTCGAGCGATCTGGTTTAATCCCGATGCAGACAACCAGCCTCGAAGTTTGGAGTGTTTCGACTACAACAATTCTGGAATCCCAGGGATGTTGGCTCTGCCCTCCGGCATCTCGTCTCTCGAGCTCCAGTGTGATCTCGATCCAGTGCTCGACCTTCTTCCAACCGAATACAGTGACGCCATTGACGATATCGACGACTACGACACGAAACTTGTGGACATTTGTCTGGATGTTGGCCGCATTCCATATGTCTACATTGGCAAGAAGCAGCGCGTCGTGCTCAGTAAAAGCAACGCACCAGTCACGAAAGAAACCATCGACGAGGTCATTGCGAATCTGGGTGGGGAAATGCGGATCGGTAGCGACAACCGAGCTGGTCTCGACAGGCAGTTGCATCGTATCTCGGTGATGCGGGACAAAACGGACGAGGTGTACGGCCTCACCATGCGCGTCGGTCGAGCGCTTCTCAACTCTGCGTGCGTACTAACCGACTTACTGCTGAGTGACAAGCATGCGGGTAAGTCGGTGCTGTTTCTGGGTAAACCCGGCAGTGGTAAGACGACGCTGATCCGTGACGTGGCTCGGTGCGTGTCGGAGACGATGGAGAATGTCTGCATCATCGACACGTCGAACGAGATCGGTGGCGACGGCCTGGTGCCTCACTCGTGTGTGGGGTGGGCTCGACGGATGATGGTTCCGTCCCTGGAAGCGCAGGCCAGCGTGATGGTGGAGTGCGTGCAGAACCACACGGTGGAGACGTTGATCGTGGACGAGATCGGTCGGAAGGCGGAGGTGTTGGCAGCTTCGACTGTTCGTCAGCGTGGTCCGAGGTTGATAGCGAGTGCCCACGGCGATTTCCGGTCGCTGATCAAGAATCCGGATCTCAAGGGCCTGGTCGGAGGTTCTCAGCAGGTGATCTTGGGCGACGGCGCAGCGGCTCGGTCTGCGTTGAAGAGTAAGCTGCAGTCTCAGCGTGCTGGGAATCCGATCTTCGACGTGATTGTGGAATTGGATCATGAGGTTCGTGGACGCTGTCGGATCATTTGGGATGTGGTGCAGGAGGTGGACAACGTGTTGAATGGAGAAGGCTTCAACTTTGAAATGCGCGAGCGAGTTGGATCCTCCTGTGGCGTTCAGGTTCGTACAGCATAATGTTCAGGCTAATCAGTGGATAAATGTATCTGCGTCCTAGTGTCCGACCTACGTCATTGCGCTTTTCGTCCGAAAGTTTCTTCAGCCTGTGCTGATAAAAGAAATGAGTAATACCCAGTTAGACACCACTGATTTTACTATACTCTTAGATTCAACAATCGTTGCAACACCCGTAAAATGAAGCTTGCAGATGCAGTGCTTCTGCGGATTAATCACTGGTCTCGAGTTTTATAATCTGACATTGCTTTGTGCTCAGATTTCGAGCTGGGCAGACGATGATTCGACACCCCCCCCCCCCCCCTCAACGTACCTGCTCATTAGAACCATCGGTTAAACCAGTGCATGTCACCTCTTGGCTCTAGCGCACAGTCGATAATGTCATTGTCCTTCAATTCCAGCGTTATAGCCGTATCGTCACCGTTGATGCGCGTGCCATCCAGAAGAAAGCGAAGAGAATACGTAGGCAAGCCCTTGCGGGCTGCGTACGCGCTAAACATCTTCTCCAACTTAGCTGAAGTCTCCATTTGAAAGCATGTCTCCTCTCCAGATTGGCCCTTCACTCGGATGGTGATAATTTCCAACTTCTTGCCCAACAGCGACAAGCACACGCCCGGGACAGTAACATGTTCCAGTGGCTTACCACGTAAAGCTACTTGAACACCACGAGTACTTGCACCCCACTGACGAGTTTCAAACACATAGTCATTGCCCTCCAACACGGTATCCACCTCCTGCGCCACATCCCAAATGATCCGACAGCGTCCACGAACCTCATGGTCCAATTCCACAATCACGTCGAAGATCGGATTCCCAGCACGCTGAGACTGCAGCTTACTCTTCAACGCAGACCGAGCCGCCGCACCATCGCCCAAGATCACCTGCTGAGAACCTCCGACCAGGCCCTTGAGATCCGGATTCTTGATCAGCGACCGGAAATCGCCGTGGGCACTCGCTATCAACCTCGGACCACGCTGACGAACAGTCGAAGCTGCCAACACCTCCGCCTTCCGACCGATCTCGTCCACGATCAACGTCTCCACCGTGTGGTTCTGCACGCACTCCACCATCACGCTGGCCTGCGCTTCCAGGGACGGAACCATCATCCGTCGAGCCCACCCCACACACGAGTGAGGCACCAGGCCATCCCCACCGATCTCGTTCGACGTGTCGATGATGCAGACATTCTCCATCGTCTCCGACACGCACCGAGCCACGTCACGGATCAGCGTCGTCTTACCACTGCCGGGTTTACCCAGAAACAGCACCGACTTACCCGCATGCTTGTCACTCAGCAGTAAGTCGGTTAGTACGCACGCAGAGTTGAGAAGCGCTCGACCGACGCGCATGGTGAGGCCGTACACCTCGTCCGTTTTGTCCCGCATCACCGAGATACGATGCAACTGCCTGTCGAGACCAGCTCGGTTGTCGCTACCGATCCGCATTTCCCCACCCAGATTCGCAATGACCTCGTCGATGGTTTCTTTCGTGACTGTTGCGTTGCTTTTACTGAGTACGACGCGCTGCTTCTTGCCAATGTAGACGTATGGAATGCGGCCAACATCCAGACAAACGTCCACAAGTTTCGTGTGGTAGTCGTCGATAGCGACAATGGCGTCACTGTATTCGGCTGGAAGAAGCTCAAGTACTGGATCGAGATCACACTGGAGCTCGAGAGACGAGATGCCGGAGGGCAGAGTCAGCATCCCTGGTATTCCAGAATTGTTGTAGTCGAAGCACTCCAGACTTCGAGTCTGGTTGTCTGCACCGGGATTGAACCAGATCGCTCGAACTCCTCGGTTGACAACGGCATGTTGCCAGCGAGCCGCAGTCATAGCGTGGGAGGCAGCCGAAGACGCAAATTTCTTGTCAATTGCATCGTAGCACCGTGCGTATAAATTCGCCTCATTAGCAAGTCGCTCGAGTAGCGGTTCTGGGAGTGGCTTGAGAGCCCATTCAGCTGGACTGACCGGCTTTGTCTTGGTCTGAAATGATGTCATAGTTCCTGCCGCAGAAATGGAGGACCCAGACGACTCGCAGCTTTCCACGATCTCCAGCATACTGGCTTGAAGCTGAGCTGGGTTCACGGTATTCTCGTACATGATCTGGAGATCGACACACTTCGCCATGCAGAGATTGGTGAGGCCGTAGCAACGCAACCAATAGGCGACTCGATGGGTATCGTGCATCACCTTCACAGTACTTGAGTCTTCTAACAGCTTCCTCAGAGCCAGCAGCACGAGGCTTCGTGGGAGGGCGTCCATGTGCAGCACAACAGCAGAGTCAATCGATTTCTGACCGACGACGCATATTGCGACTAGCTGATCCTCGTCATTCGGCCTTGTGAACTGGAAATGCACGCCAACAACGAGTGAATTGCCTTCAACTGGCATGTTGCCGTTTCTGGCAAGAAAACGTTGTAGATCGGAGCCTGTCGCGATGTACGTAACGCTGCGTGAGCTGGTTCGACCGGTGTCCTGTGAAAAGACACTACGAGCTAGCGGTGGTGTTGTCGTGCCATCTGATGGGCCGGAAGGAAGCGTATTTCGCCACAATGCCGCAGTTGCACCATTTACAGTAGAATTCTGGAAAGCAGATCGTTCTGCGAGGTAGCACTTGGCCAGTAACTCTACTGTGACTGTTAAATATCCCAGTTGCGCTGCTTTTAAATGTTTCCAATCCATCGGAGCTTCCCTGTAGGCCTTCACCTTCTGAACTAGAGCACTCACATCTGGGCCACAGAAGCGTGAGGCGATTTCACACAAACTGGCGGGGGGCGAACTGCTTACTAAGCGCTGCAGGTCCACGTAGCTGACGGGTCTTATGGCGATCTTCTTCTTCATATTCTGTTGCCAATTGGCCACATTAAACATTATTTTGACAGTCGTGGGGTCCTCCAAAAGCTTCTTGATTGCTTCTGGCTTTTTCTTCCCGGTCATCTTGAAAGCTACGGCGTTGGACACCGACGAGGTGTCACAGACTGCAGCAGCCACGACATTATCGGCGACGAACTCGAAATGCACGGCGACTACATCTCCAGCCACCAGCTTCCCACCTCGAGCAGCCGTGAGCGCCTTCAGCTCGGCGTTCGTGCTGATCTTCGTGATGGACATGCTCACTCTTTTTGAAACCTCCTAAAAGAATTGAAGTTCCAATCACTTATTAAGATACGTTCCAATTATTGTGACCTTTTCTAAAATTGGTATTTTTAATAAGGAAAACTCCAATTTTAGACACTCACAATTATTGTGTCATTTATCTAAAATTATTTTTGCAATTAGGGAATATCATTGTTGGATCCCTATGCCGATCACTTCAATTACGACGAATGCTCAGCTCAAGGCGCACAGAGCTACTCATGGCAATCAGCTACTGACTGGGGGCGTGTTGGGTGTCCACGTCCAGTTCGCTAACACCGATAAAGTATTCGCCGTTGCAGTTGCAGATACTTCCAATGTGGTTATATTACGCGATTTAACTTGGAATCAGAGAGCGGGGTTGGTTGGTAATACTGGGGTTTCTCCCGAGACCGATTTGACCAGCACGACCAGCTTGACCAACTTGACCAGTTTTTCCTGCTGTTTCCCCCTGTATTTTTTCGTGTGGGTCACATAATATATTATCACTACAAAGAGCCATCACAAACGGAAGAACATCGCAGTTCCCAGTGGTTGCCGGTGGACTAGCAGTTCGCGCTTCAATCTGCATCAACAGGGCCCCTGCTTCAAAGTGAGCTGGACAACAAGTGAGACTTCATGAATTGCTACTCATTGGGTGTAAAATATCTAACCAAAGTGTTCTTCTGTGCTGATATGTTGTATAAGCAGCCCGGATCCTCTCCGCACTTCTTCCGCCGCTTCTGGCAAGCACTACACGCAGTTGTTTTCCGCTTTTTTTGATGTTGCAGCTCTGCTAATGGTGCTGCCACGTCAGCTTGTGCTGTTGTCACCTTTGAGCTCGTGTTGGAGCTTCTTAAGCGCATGCGGAGCGTGTTCTCGTTCATCTCCACACCTGGATAGTATGACCGGAAGACATTTAGAAGATGCGGCCATTTTCCTCGGACACCATGCAAATTCGTCGATAGTTTTCGCAATTCTTCAAGGTGTTCACTTGCAATTCGAGCAGGAGGAGCGTGGCTTGCAAAAGAAACTTGGAGTTGTTGGTGTAGTGGCGGTACCTCGGGGCTAGGATGTGGCGAATAAGTGGCAGAATTGGATGATTGAACTACAGGCATACTGTTATCAGACGGTCGTAGCGTGGTATTATCAGTTTGGAAGATCGTGTTGGTAGGCACTTGTTGATGTTGTTGTGGCGGATTCTCTGGAGGCTGTGATGAAACAATACTTGCTACATCGGGTAGTAATTTGACTTTGATTTTCAATGATTTTCCGGTGGTGCTCGCCTTCTTGATCGCTTCCCACCGCGTTCTCATATCTCTCTCAGTGAAAGAACGTACTCCGTCACAAACACATGCTGCAAAATCAAGAAGCATGCAGAAAACTTTGATCCTCTCCGCCTTAGAAATGTACTTTGAGGAACGGATTGCCGTGAAGAGGTCAATTTGCAGGCTCTGTTCGTTGGTTGATAGCATCTCAACACTTGCTTCTTGGGTTTGTAAATGGAACTGGAAAATGTTGGAGCGTTGCGGTAAGTTTGAAGCAGCCGTGTGTACGTCGGAATGCATCGTCTTCAAGGCAGCTATCACGGCGCGAATGCTGCGACGCCGTAATTTCAGCTGGGAATTACTGTTGGTAGCTACTACAAGATTGAACATGACGGTCGTGACGAGGGCAGATTCTGCCCATGTCTGACGAGGAGCGAATTGCTCCCTTCGCAACTGCCGAAGTAACTCGTATTCTTCTGCAGAAAATCCGGTGGCACCTTCGTGATTGGCATCATCCAGTCGGAGTGAGTGCATGAATACGCGCCGATCAATAGTTCCGGTTTGAAGTGCAGTAGCGTTTTTCGTAAGCAGTTCTTTGATGGAGGAAAAATGCTGTCTCGACTGGGTCAGATTAGATTCGAAGGCTTTGGGTTGGACACGTGCACTGTGAAAGATAGTCTGCCACGTCTTAAACGAGAAATCTTGTGGGGTTGCTGATCGATACTGAGGCGGTTTGAAAGGTGTGGACATGAGCCTATTGATGAATTCCTGATCGCGAGACGTTGCAACTAGCCCGCTGGCTTCGTGGCTACACAAAATTGCCGATCGGCATGCTGCAATAATATCAAGCTGGCCTAGATCGGGGTTTCTGCCGTATCTTGCTCCTATGGTAAGGTTATGTTGAACGATGTGGATGTCTAGGATGCGAAGTCCAACTTCTGCCCGCACGTCCCGACCAAGTAACTTCTTTAAGCCAGAATGAAACCCTTCTAACTGACTGGTTGAAGTTATTCGGACAGGAGGCCCGCCACCTTCAGTGTACACGTTTGACTCAACATGAAGATCCCCTCGAGCTATCTGCTGGACGTTGCTTTCTATGCACCCTTTCCATTCAGCCTCAGTGCAAGACAATTCCTCGACCCGAACTTTGCTTAAAGTATCGCGTAACCGGGTCATCATGTCAGTAGGCGCTCTGAGCTCCCGGTTTACATCATATATAACTTCCTTCAGCTGCTTGCTCAAGAACTTGCGAGCAGGTTTCGACTTCACTTTTTCACTGAAACGAGTAATAACGTGAAAGGGATCTTGTTTGACCTGGACTGCGTCGCCGTAGGTTTTTCCAATTAGTTTTCGCACGGCTGTAGCATTGTCGCTAACAACAAATTGGTCAGCGCCAGATGCAAACTGGGACTTTACCTCGAGAAGCAAACTCCCCGTCTCATCATGATTTTCAGAGCGTGTCAGGCGACGACCAAGTATCTGACCAATCTCGTTCTGTAATAAAAGTAGCATTTTGGCGTCGACTAAGTTCTCACGTTGTCCTTGGGCACTGAAAACTTTAAGACGTTTGCAGAACTTCACCGAATGGTCCATTCTCATTACTTTTTTAACTTCAACTTGCCGCATTACGATCTCACATAACGAGCCATACAAATTGGTTACTTTCAGCCAAGTGTCAGTTAAAGATCCATGAGAGAGAACTTTGTTTTTCAGGAGGTATCCCGCAAGAGATGGCGGTACAGGAGGAACGTATGTAGCACTCCGCTCGTGATTTCGCTTCACTGCATACGCGAAAATTGACAGTAAATGATAGTAGCGGTTCTGACGTCGACGCTCCAAATGGGAAATCGTACTAGCCAATCCATTCGGGGACATTATACCATCATGAACGTGTTCCAGTAGCCGTCTAGACAGCCCAGTCTTCTTGCATGTTACGAAAGGTAGATGAATCATCACACCCGGGTTGGACTCCGCAAAAGACGAACTTAGAGTTGAAAACGTGGTAGAATTGTTAGAACTACACTGGTACTTAACGTATAGAACGTCAAATTTGAACTCCACGTCTTCCACGACCCGTTGTTTGTAGTCTTTCACACGCGGAACACACGTACAGCTTCGAACAACACAAAATGGCTTTCCTGATTGAGACAAACATTCTGGAATCCACACGAGAAGGGGGCGAGAAAAAAGTGAAACCAAAGACGAGTCTGATACTGCGAATTCAGGACACACGAGCTGAGGTGGGAAAGACTTCTTGTCCAATGCTTGTTTAACTAATCGGCTTCGTTCCTTGGCCTGAATATAGCCCGCTTCGCTAGCGTCGAAGCCGCTTTGCTGTGCCATGCGTCTTTTCAAAGTTTGGATTATAGGACTGACCGATATGAATTCTAAAGTTCAAATGAATTTTCGGAAGTTCTTATCGGAAGTCGGAATTAATCGGAGATTAATCGGAAATACGGGGGCCTGTCGGCCCCCGTATCTCCAATAAATCAGAGAGCGAAAGGCCTCAAACGGCTACTGGAGAGTTCAGCCGTTAAAGTAGTTTCTGACACCCGCAAGCTTGTGCAGTCTCTGGAGCAGTACATAACGAAGAAGAAACGCAACATCACACCTGTCAACTGCGTGGACGTACAGCTACTGTGCGATCACGTGCAGGACTGGGACACAGCCAACGCCAGTTTGAACGAGATTGCATCGCATTTCTGCGGATCTGAGGCCAATGATCTGATCCAGAAAGTGGAGATTTTGAAAACGACCCATATAGCTTCCAGTCCAAGGCAGGAGGAACTCATGGTGGCCGCAGCACAGCTATTGGGGAAATGCTACCTTGCATCACAACCTTTTGTCAATGAGACTGGTATCAGGGACGCAACAGAAGTGCTATGGCAACAAGCGTGCTCTTCTTTTGAGGTACCATGGTCTTCTACGGTACAAGTCCAGTCAAAAGCAAATCGATCGCACTCTGGTGGGCCAGGATCTACGGCTAAGTTTATCACTACGACGGAGGAATTGTGGGATCTACTGGAAAAGCACGACAATAAACCTGTAGTGGCGACGACAAAAACGATTGGAGTTTACTTTTACTTTGTCAAGGACGAGGGCGAAGAAGTTGGGGGCCGAACGATTGTTCGCCGTCATAACTGGAAATGCTTCGCGCGATGGTGCGGCTGTAGTGCTGGTGCTTGACGCTGTAGACAAAGCACTGGCCTTTGATGGTCTGAAAACGATGCTCGAGGATCCGGAAATTACTAAGGTGACGTTTGATTTGAGTCGCGTCGCTCGATGGATTCGCCACTGTGGACTGGAAGAGATAAACCTTGAAAAGTGTGTGGACTTGCAACTGTTCTACAAGCTTCTGGCTGACCCAAGTGAGTCTCACGCAAGTATGGTGCAAATTGTTTCGCACTTTTCCCCCACGATGACTACCGACATTGCAAATATGGTTGACACTGCGGCCAACAAGATGAAGTCGTCTGTCGCCTTGAATCGCTTGAAGAAATTTGTGTTGGCAGAGCAATTGTTCGTTCGACTCTTTGGTGTAGCGTTTAAGAACAGAGCAGCCCGAGAAGACGAACTGAATCGCATTTTTGATGCAGCCAAGGAACTCTGGAAAAAGTCACTGGATCTCAATGGAAAGCAGTTCGAACCATTCCAAGCTTTATGTAAAGCACCTCAGCAAAACGTTGGCGCCCCCACCCTCAAGTCACACGTCACATTATCCAACCAACAACAACCCCCAACCAGTAGTTTTACCGAGGGGCCCGTCCGTAGAACCAGCTCAGGTGGCATTACGTACATCACGACAGGCTCCGATCTACAATACCTTCTTGCCAGAAATGACAACATGCCAGTTGAAGGTAATTCACTCGTTGTTGGCGTGCATTTCCAGTTCACAAGGCAGGATGACGAGGATCGGCTAGTCGCAATATGCGTCGTCGGTCAGAACCCGATTGACTCTGCTGTTGTGCTGCACATGGACTCCCTCCCACGAAGTCTCGTGCTGCTGGCTCTGAGGACGCTGTTAGAAGAATCAAGTACTGCGAAGGTGATGCACGATATCCATCGAGTCGCCTATTGGTTACATTGCTACGGCCTCACCAACCCCCGCATGGTGAAGTGTGTTGATCTCCAGCTTGTATACGAGAATACCGTGAACCCAGGTCAACTTCAAGCGAGTATGCTGGAGATCGTGAAAAGCTGCGAGTCATCTGGGTCTTCCATTTCTGTGGCAGGAACTATGGCTTCATTTCAGACGAAGACAAAGCCGGTCAGTCCAGCTGAATGGGCTCTCAAGCCACTCCCAGAACCGCTACTCCAGCGACTTGCTAATGAGGCGAATTTATACGCACGGTGCTACGATGCAATTGACAAGAAATTTGCACCTTCGGCTGCCTGCCACGCTATGACTGCGGCTCGCTGGCAACACGCCGTTATCAACCATGGAGTTCGAGCGATCTGGTTCAATCCCGGTGCAGACAACCAGCCTCAAAGTCTGGAGTGTTTCGACTACAACAATTCTGGAATACCAGGGATGTTGGCTCTGCCCTCCGGCATCTCGTCTCTCGAGCTCCAGTGTGATCTCGATCCAGTGCTCGATCTTCTTCCAACCGAATACAGTGACGCCATTGCCGCTATCGACGACTACCACACGAAACTTGTGGACGTTTGTCTGGATGTTGGCCGCATTCCATACGTCTACATTGGCAAGAAGCAGCGCGTCGTGCTCAGTAAAAGCAACGCACCAGTCACGAAAGAAACCATCGACGAGGTCATTGCGAATCTGGGTGGGGAAATGCGGATCGGTAGCGACAACCGAGCTGGTCTCGACAGGCAGTTGCATCGTATCTCGGTGATGCGGGACAAAACGGACGAGGTGTACGGCCTCACCATGCGCATCGGTCGAGCGCTTCTCAACTCTGCGTGCGTATTGACCGACTTACTGCTGAGTGACAAGCACGCGGGTAAATCGGTGCTGTTTCTGGGTAAACCCGGCAGTGGTAAGACGACGCTGATCCGTGACGTGGCTCGGTGCGTGTCGGAGACGATGGAGAATGTCTGCATCATCGACACGTCGAATGAGATCGGTGGTGACGGCCTGGTGCCTCATTCGTGTGTGGGGTGGGCTCGACGGATGATGGTTCCGTCCCTGGAAGCGCAGGCCAGCGTGATGGTGGAGTGCGTGCAGAACCACACGGTGGAAACGTTGATCGTGGACGAGATCGGTCGGAAGGCGGAGGTGTTGGCAGCTTCGACGGTTCGTCAGCGTGGTCCGAGGTTAATAGCGAGTGCCCACGGCGATTTTCGGTCGCTGATCAAGAATCCGGATCTCAAGGGCCTGATCGGAGGTTCTCAGCAGGTGATCTTGGGCGACGGCGCAGCGGCTCGGTCTGCGTTGAAGAGTAAGCTGCAGTCTCAGCGTGCTGGGAATCCGATCTTCGACGTGATTGTGGAATTGGATCATGAGGTTCGTGGACGCTGTCGGATCATTTGGGATGTGGTGCAGGAGGTGGACAACGTGTTGAATGGAGAAGGCTTCAAGTTTGAATCGCGCGAGCGAGTTGGATCCTCGTGTGGTGTTCAGGTTCGTTCGATGTAATGTTCAGGTTCATTATGCATCTGTGTCCTGAAACCTGAAAGTTATTTCGATCTGGAGATAATTTTGTATTGCTGAAAAAAAGATTAATACCAGTAGGTACCGCATTCGTAGTTGTAAGGGTCACTACAAATTTGAAAGGATGGTGATGCCATGGTCAATGCCTTGTTTTATTTAGGATGTGAGGCAATTTTATAAAAGTAAAAATGTAAAAACGTTGTATCCAATAGCAGAATAACATCTACTCGCTACCACAGCTATTGTCACTCGCCTCAATGTCGTCGTCCGAATCTATGGTTGCCTCCACAAGTTTCAGTCTAAGCAGCTTCTCCACAGTAGATTCTGTGTCGCAGGAATGTGTATCGTCGCCTTCGACGACACGTGTATCCATCAATAACCCCACCTTTCGAAAACCGCTAGAGATGGTGGTGGCCGTAAGCTCGTACCAGCACTCTGTTATCCACTCCGTTATTGTGGTTCGCCCCGGTGCATTGAGTTTAAAGGGTTTGTCGTCGAACTGAGATCGCATTTCCTCTATAGCAGCACGAGCTTCCCCTTGGTAATGAGTCAGGTGTGTTTTCCTAACTTTTTCTACCAGATCGTTTCGTTTTTTCCGCGTTGGCCTTGTCGTGTTCGTGTTCGTAGTGCTAGCTTATGTCGACGTAGAAATAGTTTAATCCAAGTATCCGTAGCGCTAAATTTGGTCGTATCGATTCCGTGTGTACTCTTTTCGCATCGTTTCAAAAAGGTAAAGAGTGATTGTCACACTTCAACTACATGTACTAAGTAGGTAGATTCAACAATCGTCGCAACACCCGCAAAAACGAAGCTCTGTATATACTGCTAGTGCTGCTTTCGGTATGATCATTGGTCACGAATCTTATAATCTCACATTGTATTGCAGTGCTCGGATATACAGCTGGGCAGACAACCCCCTCAATGTACCTGCTCATTAATACCACTGGCCCGACCAGTGCATGGGGCCTCCTTGCTCTAGCGCACAGTCGATAATGTCATTGTCCTCCAACTCCAGAGTCATAGGCGTCTCGTCACCGCCGATACGCGTGCCGTCCAGAAGAAAGCGAAAAGCATACGTAGGCAAGCCCTTGCGGGATGCGTACGCGTTAAACACTTTCTCCAACTTGATGGTAGTCTTCATTTTAAAGAACGTCTCCTCTCCAGATTGGTCCTTTACTCGGATAGTGATAATTTCCAACTTCTTGCCCTCAGTGTCGCTAGCAACAGCGACAAGCACACTGTCCGGGACATTAACATATTCCAGTGGCTTACCACGTAAAGCTACTTGAACACCACGAGTACTTGCACCCCACTGACGTGTTTCAAACACATAGTCATTGCCCTCCAGCACGGTATCCACCTCGTTCGCCACATCCCAAATGATCCGACAGCGTCCACGAACCTCATGATCCAATTCCACAATCACGTCGAAGATCGGATTCCCAGCACGCTGAGTCTGTAGCTTATTCTTCGACGCAGATCGAGCCGCTGCGCCATCTCCCAAGATCACCTGCTGAGAACCTCCGATCAGACCCTTGAGATCCGGATTCTTGATCAGCGACCGGAAATCGCCGTGGGCACTCGCTATCAACCTCGGACCACGCTGACGAACAGTCGAAGCTGCCAACACCTCCGCCTTCCGACCAATCTCGTCCACGATCAACGTCTCCACCGTGTGGTTCTGCACGCACTCCACCATCACGCTGGCCTGCGCTTCCAGGGACGGAACCATCATCCGTCGAGCCCACCCCACACACGAATGAGGCACCAGGCCATCCCCACCGATCTCGTTCGACGTGTCGATGATGCAGACATTCTCCATCGTCTCCGACACGCACCGAGCCACGTCACGGATCAGCGTCGTCTTACCACTGCCGGGTTTACCCAGAAACAGCACCGATTTACCCGCGTGCTTGTCACTCAGCAGTAAGTCGGTCAATACGCACGCAGAGTTGAGAAGCGCTCGACCGATGCGCATGGTGAGGCCGTACACCTCGTCCGTTTTGTCCCGCATCACCGAGATACGATGCAACTGCCTGTCGAGACCAGCTCGGTTGTCGCTACCGATCCGCATTTCCCCACCCAGATTCGCAATGACCTCGTCGATGGTTTCTTTCGTGACTGGTGCGTTGATTTTACTGAGCACGACGCGCTGCTTCTTGCCAGTGTAGACGTATGGAATGCGGCCAACATCCAGACAAACGTCCACAAGTTTCGTGTCGTAGTCGTCGATAGCGGCAATGGCGTCACTGTATTCGACTGGAAGAAGATCGAGCACTGGATCGAGATCACACTGGAGCTCGAGAGACGAGATGCCGGAGGGCAGAGCCAACATCCCTGGTATTCCAGAATTGTTATAGTCGAAACACTCCAAACTTCGAGGCTGGTTGTCTGCATCGGGATTAAACCAGATCGCTCGAACTCCATGGTTGATAACGGCGTGTTGCCAGCGAGCCGCAGTCATAGTGTGGCAGGCAGCCGAAGATGCAAATTTCTTGTCAACTGCATCGTAGCACCGTGCGTATAAATTTGTCTCATTAGCAAGTCGCTCGAGTAGCGATTCTGGGAGCGGCTTGAGAGTCCATTCGGCTGGACTGACCGGCTTTGTCTTCGTCTGAAATGAAGCCATAGTTCCTGCCACAGAAATGGAAGACCCAGATGACTCGCAACTTTTCACGATCTCCAACATACTGGCTTGAAGCTGAGCTGGGTTCTCGGTATTCTCATAAACGATCTGGAGATCAACACACTTTACCATGCGGGGGTTGGTGAGGCCGTAGCAATGTAACCAATACGCGACTCGATGGATATCGTGCATCACCTTCACAGTACGTGGGTCCTCTAACAGTGTCTTCAGAGCCAGCAGCACGAGACTTCGAGGGAGGGAGTCCACGTGCAACACCACTGCAGAATCAAGCGGGTTCTGACCGACGACGCATATTGCGACTAGCTGATCCTTGTCATTCTGTCTTGTGAACTGGAAATGCACACCAGCAACGGGTGGATTACCTTCAACTGGTATGTTACCGTTTCTGGCAAGAAGACGTTGTAGATCAGAGCCTGTCGTGATGTCTGTAATTTCACGCGAGCTGGTTCTACCGATGTCCTGTGAAAAAGTAGTCCGACCTAGTGGTGGGGTTGTCGTGCTAACTGTTGGGCCAATAGGAATCCCGTTTCTCCATAACGCTGCAGTTGCACCACTTACAGTAGAATTCTGGAGAGCAGACCCTGCTGCCAGGTAGCACTTGGCCAGCAGCTTTGCTGTTGCTGTCAATTTTCGCAGTTGTGGAGTTTCTAATTGCTGCCAATCCATCCGAGTAGTGTTCCAAACCTTCACCTGCTGCACTAGAGCACTCACCTCTGGGCCACAAAAGCGTGAGCCAATTTCACACAAGCTGGCGGAGGGCGAACTGCTTATTAAGAGCTGCAGGTCCACGCAATTGACGGGTCTTATAGCGATCTGCTTCATCCTATTGCTGTTCTGTAGCCACTTTGCAATTCTACCCACATCGAACATTATTTTGACAGTCGTGGGGTCCTCCAGGAGCTTCTTAATTGCTTGTTGAATTTTCTTCACGTTCATCTTGAGCGCTACGGTGTTGGACGCCGACGAGGTGTCACAGACTGCAGCAGCCACGACATTATCGGCGACGAACTCGAAATGCACGGCGATTACATCCCCAACCACCAGATTCCCGCCCCGGACAGCCGTCAGCGCCTTCAGCTCTGCTTTCGTAGTGATGTTCCTGATCGGCATGCTCTTCAGAGGGCCAATAATTAGTTAGTTTTAGGATTTCATGGCAGTCCAGTTATTGTCTCATTTTTCTAAATTTAGAAGTTCATTTGTCGGATTTCAAAACAAACAATTATTGTTATAGTTTTTCTAAAATCGAATTTTGCAATCTTTGTGTTGAGGTCAAAGATGCCAACTGCTTCAACCACGACAATTGCGATGAACGCTCAGCTCAAGGCGCACAGAGCTAGGCATGGCAGTAAATTACTGGCTGGGGACGTGCTGGGTGTCCGCATCCAGTTCACTAACACCGATAAAGTGTTCGCCGTTGTAGTTGCAGATACTTCCCCCACTCCCAATGTGGTTATATTAGGCGGTTTAACTTGGAAACAAAGAGCGAAGGTCCTCAAACAGCTACTGGAGAGTTCAGCCGTCAAAGTCATTTATGACACCTGTGGGCTTGTGCAGTCTCTGGAACAGTATATAATTAAGAAGAAATGTACCATCACACCTCGACGTACAGCTACTGTGCGATCACGTGCAGGACTGGGACACAGCCAACGTCAGTTGAACGAGATTTCATCGCACTTCTGCGGATCTGAGGTCAATGATCTGATCCAGAAAGTGGAGATTCTGAAAAAGACCCATATACTAGTAGCTTCCAGTCCAAAGCAGGAGGAACTCATGGTGGCCGCAGCACTGTTATTGGGGACCTACTTGCATCACAAACTTTTCTTAATGAAACTGGTATCAGGGACGCAACAGAAGTGCTATGGCAACAAGCGTGCTCTTCTTTTGAGGTACCATGGTCTTCTACGGCACAAGTTTAGTCAAGGGTCCAGCAAGTACCAGACCAATCGCTCTCTGGTGGGCCAGGATCCACGGCTAAGTTCGTCACTACGACGGAGGAATTGCGAGATCTACTGGAAAAGCACGTGTAGTGACTACGACAGACGATTGGAGTTTACTTTTGCTTTGTCAAGGGCGAAGGCGGAGAGTATCGTGCCGAGCGATTGTTCGCCGTCACAACTGGAAATGCTTCACGCGATGGTGCGGCTGTAGTGCTGGTGCTCGACGCTTTAGACACAGCTCTGGTCTTTGATGGTCTGAAAACGATGCTAGAGGATCCGGAAATTACTAAGGTGACGTTTGATTTTGGTCGCGTCGCTCGATGAATTCATCACTGTGGACTGGGAGAGATTAATCTTGAAAAGTGTATGGACTTGCAACTGTTGTACAGGCTGACCCAAGTGAGTCTTACGCGAGTATGGTGCAAATTGTTTCGCACTTTTCCCCACGATGACTACTGACATTGCAAATATGCCACCAACATGATGAAGTCGTCTGTCACCTTAAAGCGCTTGAAGAAGCTTGTGTTGGCAGAGCAGTTGCTCGTTCGATTCTTTGGCGTAGCGTTTAAGAACAGAGCAGCCCGAGAAGACGAACTGAATCAAATTTTTGATGCAGCCAAGGAACTCTGGAAAAAGACACTGGATCTAAAGGAGAAGCAGCCCGTCCCGTTCCAATTTGTTGGTAAAACACCACGACAAAACGTTGGCGCCACCACCTCCAAGACACACGCCACAGTATCTTACCAACAACAACCTCCAATTGTCACAGATTCATCGTGAAAATGATAGTAGATGCTTGTATTGACTCGATGGTAAATTGAGAAGTGGCTAGCTAGAACTGTAATAGGTCTATTAAGGCCTATTAGGTGGCGTACACGTGCGCTTACGTGTATGAGGAAGCGTGCAATTAATTAGACTTAATTTAATTATACTTACGTCCGTAAATATAATTAAATCAAATATAACAATATTTATACTGCGAATACCGTAAAATGAGAACTGTTATTGAATTTGGCACAAGCCAATTATGGACCTCCTAAATCTGATTGCTATCTGTTTCTAAAGGTTCTGTCAATGTGTGGTTGACAGAATTCTGATTTCTCTTAAGAGCACTGATTGGTAGAAATGCTTCGCTTTCTACCAATAACATGCGTAAATGCACGCGAGCCATCCAATGATATGGCCCGCCCATGTATCCATTGGTGTGCTCCACACACCAAGGCCTGAGGTCCGTTTCCAACCTCTAACAGTTAGCGCAACTGTTAGAGTTACAAGTGGTGTAACCACTTGTACGTGTAACCCTGTTACACCATCCCCCCCTTAAGACTTAACGTACCCATCCGGATACGTTAACCGACATAACTTGACAAGACCGTCAAGTCACAGGAAGAATCCACGAATTCATTTCCAAATGAACTCGCCAACGCACAAGCCCACGTCCGCAGCCGCGGATGCGCAAGCCTCGCCTGCTGCCTCTGCAGCAAGCACAACAGCGGCAGTGCCCACTAGCACTGCTGCTTCCAGTCGTTCGACAGAGAGTAAACTCTCTGTCTCCGAGTACCATGCTCTCCTCAAGGAGAAGCATGCAGCGAAGAAGTCTGACTTCGCTGCCGACTCCGACGAGTATCCTCTCGACTATGAGGATTCTGAAGATGGGGAGCTCCGTGAAGAGGAGGCTCCCGCCCACGTGTCTTCGTCCGAAGACACGCTCGACCCACCCAAGGGGTCTCGACGCCCCCGCGAAGAGGCCTCGGACGCTTCCACGTCGAAGCGTCCGCGCAACGATGACTTAGCGTCCCCCATGTCGAGGGCGCTCATCTCTCCGCGCACTGATACACCACCAGTGCGCGCTGCATGGATGCCTACCGAGGCAGATATCCATGACCGGTTCGGTGCTAGTTCACCACCGAACCCGATACTGTTGTACCACGACAACAGTATCACCGACGACGAAGTCGCTGTTGGCATTGTCTTTGAGTCCCCGACTCAAAGACGCGACTACTACATCGGGCTCTTCCATGAGCTCCGATACTTCAGCGCGAAGAAGACTTCGCGCAAGAGCAAAGTGCCAGAGTGGCAGGCACTCTGTCAGTCGTGGAACGCCTTTGTTGAGAACTTCAACAAAGAATATCGCGAGCGTGTGAAGCATGCTCGTGATCGTTACTACACTTACACCGTGCGCGGTAAGTGTGAACGCCTCCATGAAGCAAGCATGGAAGCGGGGATCCTGTGTGCCGTTCCCTTCGGCACACCTTGTCCGTGTTGCGCACCTCTGGCAACACGCATCTCCGAACGTGATATACTGGGGTACACGACGACCCGTGTACCCGATCACATCAAGGAGCTCCGTGCTCGTCTCGAGTCACGTGAAGCTCCGAGTGCTGTGGGTGACCGCAGCACTCCTCGTGCAAGCCTTAGGCCTGCAGGTTATGGTGGGCTTCGTACGCCCTCACCATTTCCGGAACGTCCTCCATCAGGACGTTCCGTGGCTCCCATGTGTCTCGATGGGGAGGAAATCCTCTCCAACGAATACGAAAACGAACCTCTTGAGAGTTCGTTCTCTTATGAGCCACGATCCGCTCAACTATCCAGCGGATCGACCCAGTCGCGTCTCGCAACGGTGGCGGAGGGGGCGGAAACACTCCCTCCGTATGGTCAACGCTATGACCATGGCGATCGTGCCCTGCACGATCGTGTTGCGGCGCTCGAGCAGTCTCAGAGCGCCGAGATGGCTGCTCTGAAGCAGGAGGTTCGAGTCCTCCGTGCTGATGCTGCGCAGGCTGCGCAAACTGCTTCGAACATCTCGTCCGGTCTCGGGACGAGATTGAACGCTCTGGTCGCTCGCGTGAGCGATCTCGAGAAGGCCTTCCAAGCCTCTCAGGCGAGTCATCACCCGTAGATGACTCGTGCTGCACGTACGGCTTCAACCGCCCGACGTAGAACGTCGGATGGAGTCTCATGCTGGACGGTATGTCCAGCCGGTACGCGTTGCCGTGCCGTTCAAGTACTTTGAACGGCCCGATGAACCTTGGAGCAAGCTTACTTGCTCCAAAATCAGACACTGCATGTTTAGGCAGGTTTTGAGTAGCTAACAAAACCAATGAACCCTTTTTGAATTCATTAATGTTGCCCCTACCAACATTGTCTGCGTTCAGCTTCTGTCGATCGACAGAAGCTGCGATAGCATCTTGCACAAACCGTATTACGGCTTGTCTTCGCTGGACAAAGTCTAGCGCATTCGAGCTGAACCCTTTCAGCTCGTCGCCTTCATCCGCAGCAGGCCCTGCCTGCTCGCTATCGTCCTCTATGTCTGTGCCCGGCACAGACATCTCGCGCTCGTTCCTGCTCGAACGAGACGCAGCTCGCGTCACCGCAGCTGATAGTACGTCATCAGCTGTCCTCTGCGGTTGTTCAGACGCAACCGTAGATCCTCCCCCACTTAAGGAGGAAGCTACCCCGCCGAGCATGCTCGGCAAACGTGGATGCCGCATGGCATTCACGTAGAACGGTGTATGCCCTGTCGAGGCATGCACCGAGTTGTTGATGGCAAACTCTGCCATCGGTAAACACTCGCTCCAATGCGGGAACGAGTGTGCGTAGCTCTTCAGCGCGTCAACCAGTACTCGGTTGACGCGTTCAGTCTGGCCGTCCGTCTGCGGATGATCCGCAGTCGACATTGATAACTGTGAACCAAGAAGTGTAAACACTTCTTGCCAGAACCGCGCTGTAAAGCGTGGATCACGGTCCGACACAATGTCGAGCGGCATGCCATGGTGTTTGAACACCATGTCAACAAACAGTCGCGCAGTCTGCGCGGCTGTAACAGTAGCCGGGACGGCAGCAAGATGGACCATCTTGCTGAATCGGTCCACAAAGACAACGATGCCTGTCCTCCGCTTGTTGTCGGGCGGAAGACCGAAGACAAAGTCCATGGACATGGACTGCCAACACTCCGACGGAGTCGGAAGTGATTGAAGAGGAGCCTGCGTAAACGGCGCAGGCTTCACGCGCTGGCAAACCTCGCAAGCACGAACGTACTTGCGTACCCACTTGTACTGGTGGTGCCAGTAGAAGTCACGCGTGAGAAGGGTGTATGTCTTCTCACGACCCGGATGCCCTGCCGTAGGTGCATCGTGGTACTCGAACATGATCCGCAGCCGTAGATCATGATCATTCGGAACGACAATGCGATCCGCATTGTCGTCTACTGCACTGTACAGCAGTAGCCCTTCGTGTACACGATAGCGGTGTACACGAGCTCGAAGGTGAGGAGTTAGCTTCCGACGTGTCTCGTCGGAAGGTGCTGCGAGGAACTCCAGCAGCTCCTTCGCGTCTGCATCCCTTGCATACGCGTCCTTCACGTCGTCAATCAACGTTGACGACGGCACACTTGTCCTCACGACGCCAACACTGTTGGCGTCGACCGTCTCCGCATAATCAGGTCGACGCGATAACGCGTCGGCCACTACGTTGAGTCTTCCGGGTTTGTACTCCACCCGGAAGTTGTACTCCGCGAAGAAGGACAACCATCTCGCCATACGTTGCGAGATGTGTGGCGACTTAATCGCCGTTCGCAGTGATGCGTGGTCGGTGTAGACCACGAACGGTCTACTCCCAAGTAGATACACTCGGAACTTTGCGAGTGCATACTTCATGGCAAGGAGCTCCTTGTCATGCACGGGGTAGTTGCGCTCAGCTGGCTTCAGCTGACGCGACTGGTAGTAGACCACACGATCACGGCCCTCGTGATCGTGTTGCATCAATGCACATCCGATCGCGAAATCGGATGCATCACACACTACGTGGAATGGACGATCTTGGTCGGCGACGGCCAAGATCGGAGCCTCAGTCAAGCCCTGCTTGACTGCATCGAACGCCCCCTGGCATTCGGTCGTCCAAATCCACTCAGCTTCCTTCTTTAGAAGCTGCGACAGCGGGCGAATCTTGCCCGCGTAGTTCTCCACGTACTTGCACAAGTACGTGGCAAGCCCAAGGAACTGCCTCAGTTCCTTCACATTGGATGGCGTGGGCCATTCATTGATCACTCTGACCTTCTCTGGGTCAGGGCGCACGCCGTCCTTCCCTACGAGACACCCCAGCACGGGTATCTCGTTCGCCCCGAAGATGCACTTCTTCAGGTTCGCATAGAGCTTATGCTTCCTCATAAGCTCTAGCAGCTTCCGGAGATGCACCTTGTGCATCTCAATGTCCGTCTTCCCGTTCACAGCCCGGCTGTGGACGAACACGTCGTCGAAGTAGCTCGGTGCGAAGTCGCGCACCGAGCGCAATAGATGAGTCACACATCTATTGAACGTCGCAGGGGCATTCTTAAGTCCCTGCGGCATGACGAGCCACTCCCACAGCATACCGCTGGGAGTGCTTACCGCTGTGAGAGGGATGTCCCTCTCACGCATGAGGATTTGGTAGAATCCATCACGCAGATCTAGAGCACTGAAGACAGTGCTCAAGGCCATCGAATCGATGATCACATCTTTTCGTGGTATCGGCGTCTGCGCCGGTATCGTCGCATCGTTCAACTTGTTGTACGCATGAACGATGCGCCAGCCGCCCTGTGCCTTCTTGACACAGAACGTCGGGGCACTGTGCGGGGACTTCGATTCCCGCACTTGACCTGCAAGTCGACGACTCTCGAAGAAGTCGTCGATCGCTTGAACTTGTTCACGCGGCAGTGGCCACTGCCGTGTAACGCAATACTTCGTGCCCGGCACGAGATCAATCTCGTGCTGTACGCCCTTGTCCTTCGGAAGCTCCGAAGGAATCTCGTCCGGGAGTACATCCTTGTACTCCCGCAGCACCTCATAGTAGGGACTCGACTTCAACGAGTCCCAACTCTGCTCCTCGAAGCGCTGCTTCTTAGTCTTCGCACTGAGGGTGTCATCGCCCTCAGTGATCCCATCGACGACGAGCTGCTTAAGCTCCTCGGCCTCGCGGTCCACCCTCTCAATCTCTGAGAGGATGCAAATTTGTTCGATGCGTCCATCGAACAACTCTCGCGCGAAGCCCTTCCAGTTCATGACTGGAAGCGCGGTCAACGCCGACGCACTCGTCGGCGGATTCTCCAACCGCATCCTCTGGTACTGCAATCCAGTACCAGTACGTGTCAAGACGTTCAGTGTCTCGACACTCGGTGTCTGCCGCGCAGAAACACCAGTCTCAGTCTCCGGCTGAGACTCGCGCAGCTTCAATGGCTTGCGCCGCGAAAGTCTTCCCTGAAGCCGCGCTTCAGGTGCTCCGCGTCCAAGGGGCTCTGCCTTGGACGGGTCGTCTTCGCAATCGTCAGCGGACTCGCTCCGCTGACTCGCACTATCAAGCACCGCTTGAGTGCCGCTCATCGCGTGCAGTCCTCCTGCACGTGAGCTCGCAGGTTGTTCGGGTGCTGGACGTTTGCAACCGCCAGCACCTCCTGCCGCGTGGTCAGCTCCTGCTGCCACGCCTCCATCAACTCCGCGAGCTGATGAAGCCTCCACATCGTCGACTATCGCAGTCGGCGTGTCTTCGCTAGCCGTGTGGGCTAGCGGGCCTTTGTTTGTATCATCGGCTCCCGGAGCCGATGTACGATCGCTAGTTCCTTGAACTAGCCGCGCGTCTGTCACGTCAGCCATCGCAGCTGACGTCTGTCCGTCGGTTCCTTGAACCGGAATTCTATTGGCTTCGTCAGCCATCAAGGCTGACGCGCAATCGTCGACGCGACCCTTGGGGGCTTGAAGTACCTCCAAGGCTACCGGTAATACCGGTAATACTGGTAATACCGGTACGTTACCATCACTCAGGTGATTCACATTCACCTGATTTCTGAGGCGACCCTTCGGCTCAGACTCAGACTCAGATATCTGAGCCGGCACACACTTTCTCTCAACGACTATCTGAGTCGTCGAGCGTCGCCGGCGGCGATCGGAGGCAGCGGCGGGCGCTGCTGCCTCAACCGGGGAGTCACATGCATCGGCCGATGCATGCGTAGCACTGACAGGGCCATCGCTCTCTGTCGCGCTCATACTATTGAAGCGTACGACCGTACGCTTCTCCCAGTTGATCACCGGGTCATGCCGTGCAAGCCACGGCATGCCTAACACCAAGTCGAACTTATCGTCTAGATCCAAGACGATAAGGTCTTCCACAAACGTCCTTCGTTTGTACGAGAAGCGCACACGGACCACGCGCTTCTCGGTCCTCACGGTGGCACCTGTTGCCAACCGCACCTCCAACACGCCGCGAGGCGTGTCGGCCTCCTCGAAGTCCATACTTCGAAGACTTCCCTGTCGAACAAAGTTGTTCGACGCGCCCGAGTCCACCAGGGCACGAAGAGAGTTAACTCTCTTCGACATAACATTCAGGATGACAAGGTTTGGCTTGTCATCTTGCAACTTGCAGCGAGAAACCTTCTCGCTGGGGGCAGCAGTCCTCATCGTCGCGTGTCCAAGTTCGACACGCGAGACTGCATCACCAGTAGGACGCCCCGCGCCTACTGGTCCTTGGCGTTTTTTGAACGCCCGCCCGGATGCACACTCGCTGTGCATTCGCGTGCAAAGTGACCGATGTTACTACACTTGTAACATCGTACCTTGAACCCCTTACGCTGCTGTTGACCAGCAGTCGTAGCACTCGAGAGGTCCATAGGCTCTGGACCTCCCGCCTTCGATACAGGACGCGCCGGCTTCGGCGCGTTCGCATGGAGTTTAGCTTGACGCCGGCTAAACTCCTCTTGCATTGCAAGGCTTATGGCTTCCTCGAGAGTATTCGGATACTCTCGAAAGAGGTATGTCTTGACGGGACCGTCTCTCAGTCCCTTCATGAACGTGACGACCTTGGTCGCCTCGTCGACCGGGTTGGCCACTATGTTCGATACCAAGTATCGAGCACGCTGGGCATAGCACGTCATCCTTGCCCTGCTGCAGATCGAGAAACTCCGCCCTCGATCTGAACTCGTTCTTCGGAGGCTCAAACGCGAGCTTGAGCTCCTCCTTAAAACCCTCGTACGTGCTGAAGCACGTAGGATCCGAGAGTCGGCGCCCATAGGCCCAACTCCTCGCGCGTCCGCCCAAGCATGACATGGCGAACGCGACCTTCGACATCGGGTCGACGATACGTCGAGCCGCAACGGCTGTGTCGAGTTCGACAAGCCAACGAAGGAGGGTCTCGTCCTCCTTCCCCGCATAGGTACTCACGTGGAGTTTCAACGACTCCACGCGTGGCTTCGGGGAAGCCACCGAGGCAGCAACATCTCGTTGCTCCTTAACAATGTACCCCAGAGCAACACCGTGTTGCTCTGTCGGCGATAGCGTGCGAAGCATCGCCGCTACCGCTGCCTCTCCAATGACTCGCGAGAGTCGTTGGAGCGCCTCCCACTCTGGATCCGACAGGTGGGGGCAGTCCGTGCGCGTCACGGACTGGTGTGGGGTCCCCGTGGACCCCTCATCCATGGGGGAGTTCTCTACCCCGCGTTCGTATGACTCCATACGAACGATCAGCAGTCGGTCGTGGGACGGACTACTAAGTGCTACCAGGTGTAATAGGTCTATTAAGGCCTATTAGGTGGCGTACACGTGCGCTTACGTGTATGAGGAAGCGTGCAATTAATTAGACTTAATTTAATTATACTTACGTCCGTAAATATAATTAAATCAAATATAACAATATTTATACTGCGAATACCGTAAAATGAGAACTGTTATTGAATTTGGCACAAGCCAATTATGGACCTCCTAAATCTGATTGCTATCTGTTTCTAAAGGTTCTGTCAATGTGTGGTTGACAGAATTCTGATTTCTCTTAAGAGCACTGATTGGTAGAAATGCTTCGCTTTCTACCAATAACATGCGTAAATGCACGCGAGCCATCCAATGATATGGCCCGCCCATGTATCCATTGGTGTGCTCCACACACCAAGGCCTGAGGTCCGTTTCCAACCTCTAACAGTTAGCGCAACTGTTAGAGTTACAAGTGGTGTAACCACTTGTACGTGTAACCCTGTTACAAGAACTCTGTTGCTCCCTACAGCTAGCCTAGGTAAATGATGACATAAGTACTGTACTGCGATGACGTAGCAACTTCAAGCTACGTGGCGAATTCCGACCAGACCATTCGTAGTTGACGAATGCGTCACACGACCTCACTTCAAAAGAAGCGGTCATACCAGCGAAATTGGCATCATATCAAAGCAGTCCTTGAAAACTTGGAAACGTACTGGATGGTATCTTGAAATACCAAACAAAATACCGTACAACTTCGATGATTGTCGTAGGCTTGGGGTGCGTGGCGGTAGCTCCCTCCACGACTTGAAAAACAGGCTTCTTCGACGAGAGCTTGGTAGGTAGGTAGGTGGTGCGCGATGGTATCTTCCTCACGACCTGAAAAACAGGCTTCTTCGATGAGAGCTTGATAGGTAGGTGGTGCGCGATGGTCTCTTCCTCACGACTTGGAAAACAGGCTTCTTCGATGAGAGCTTGATAAGTATGTGGTGCGCGATGGTCTCTTCCTCACGACTTGGATCACAGGGTTGAATGCTTCTTCGACGATAGCTTCACGGGCGCGGGGCGTTGTCTCCCTCACGTTTAAAAATACAGGCTCTCTCGATGAGTGCTTGATAGGTTTGGGTTGCGCGGCGGTCTTTTCCTTCACGACTTCAGGGTACTGCCTCGGCAGTGTGGTTTTACAAACGACGCTCAACCTCTCTTGAAAAACTTGGTTTACACGGTAGACTCGAAGGCCGGCAGAGGAATGTTGGCAAGTCGACGCTTGGACCTCTCAAGTGCTACTATGTCACAGATTCATCGTGAAAATGATAGTAGATGCTTGTATTGACTCGATGGTAAATTGAGAAGTGGCTAGCTAGAACTCTGTTGCTCCCTACAGCTAGCCTAGGTAAATGATGACATAAGTACTGTGGTGTAGTGGTTCGCGAAGAATTTCGACGCGAGGGGCACTCACACACAGAGGGGCCGGACTGCCAACTGACGGAGGGGGTACTCCGATCGACCGTGGGGTCTGAAGATCTTCTCACCTTGTGTACCCGTTGACCTGGCGGGGTTAACGCTCTTCCTGGGTGACCTGGAAGGGGCCAAGGTGTTGGTTCTTGGCTGAGTTGGAGTGTGGACGGCACTCAGGGGTAATCGGTTGACGACGTGTGGATACTTCTACACACGATCGTCGGTAGACAGGGTAGGTCGAAGCTTGAATAAACTTGATCCACTCTGGGGGGTTGTCCTTCGGGCTTGTGTTGTTCCAAAGGGGGCCAATGGGTTCCAATGTAGATGCTTGGGCCGCCTACTGTTAGCGGTGGAGTTGAGGGGGGTGGAGAAAGAAGCGTTGACCTGGCCAAGCTTTCCAGGCGTTGTTGCGTGTCTTGTCCTTGAGCGTCTTGGGGTCCTTCGTCAAGGGGGGCCAATATACTTCCCAGCCTTGGAATTCTGTGGAACACCACTTGCGTGCTACAAGGAAAATCTCTCTCTTAACCATCTTAGATCCTTCCTATCTGTTCCCTTTCCTCCCATCCTCTGCCCATCTCCTTCGCAGCTGACTGACTACCTTGAACTTCATCCGATGTACCAATTATTCGGTACATGTCATTCTCGATCGCCGTCGATCCAAAAGTGTACCTAAAAGATTGCACCATTGTCGATCCAGATTCTCGATCACGATAATGTCCCGAAATGATTGCGCCATATCGATCCACATTCTCGATCGGGATGATGTATCGAAATGATGGCACCCTTGTCGATCCATTTCTGGATCGCCAGCCGTGTACCCGAATGATTGCGCCACATCGATTCACTTGACTGGTACCCAAAAGTTGGTACCTGATCCGACTCAGTATCAGATCTGAATAGATCTGGATAGTCCCACTCCGGTTCCGTCTAATCGCTCCACATCTCTCTCGATCATGTCTTCCCCGATCAATCGCTGTCGACTGGCCTTCTCGCTTCACCACAATCGCCCCCTGTCCAAGGCGACACTACACGGTGGTCGAGCCGTGGACATCCGCTCACACTTGGTTCTTTTCTCCTTCTCCCGCAAGCCACCTCTTCCATGTCTTCGAACTCCCCTCGTCAGGCTCCTGGTAATGCGGGTATGTGTCCAGTCATAAGTGGCCCTATCTGCGCGATTAACCATTCGTTCTCGTGGCAGCTCCGGACCATTCGACGGCGCCGCCTCCCCACGTCGATGTTCCCACGACACAGCAACCTGGCCCAGAATGCTCAGGTATTCTCTTCGTTCCGCAACTCCCCGGGCTTTACTAACCCGCTTTCTTCCTTCAGGTTCGGCGCATATCAGCGGCCGAAACGACTCTAGGACTGCTGCGTCCTCTTCGGGTGCTGGAAGTGCATCTAGCAGCGCTCCTGCTTCGGGTATGGGCTCGCCGCATGTGGGTGGTCGACCAGCTGGCGACTCTGTAGCATCAGATCAACACGACGCCGAGGTTGGGGCGTCGGCGATCCCCGATCGGGCCGCCTCCACGGGGTCTGGTGCATCCGTCACTTCAACACGGCGAGGCATGCAAGTGGGCAATGCCCATATTACTCCTCCTCCTCTGGATACGTCAGCCCTTCGATCGAGTCTTGCAGCGATCGAAACAGCTTTGGAACGGGAGGGTGCCTTCCAGCAGCTTCAAACGGACTACGCCACTCTCCAGCAGCAACTGCGTTCCGCTGAACGCCGTATCGCGGACCTGGAGAATCAGTTTCACGAGGCCGCCCAACTTGCATCACCGTTCGTCCAATTTTGCCAACATCGTTATGACCTCGTACGCCACGATCTACACGAGTCTCGGAAACAGTTTGCTGAAGTTGTCAACGCCCTAGCGGGTCATGAAGGTGATCGCATCAAGATCGCTAATCTGGAACGCCAGCTCCAGACTGCACGACAACAACATCAAGACGCGATTACCAACCAAGGTCGTATCATCAGCGATCTCACCGATCAGCTGGCAGCTGCATTGTTGCGAGCTCCCACTGTCAGTTCCCAAGAGTTGCAGCGACTGCGATCGGAGCTTGATTCCTCGATCGCTGCTCGTACTGATCTACAGCAAGCTCTGCAACAAGCGATGGCTGCTCGTGATCGACTTCAAACCCAGTTAGCCAGCGAAATCGACGATCACCAACGGACTCGTCACGAATTGGCAGAGGCCCACGACTCCAACAGTGCACTGGCAGCTTCTCAGGATGCTCTCGAAGGGGCGGTGGACCAGCTCAAACGTCAACTCGGCACCGCACAGCAGAATTTAACCAACGTTCGGGCAAGCTGTGACGCTCATCTGGATCGTGCCATCTCCGAGCGTGATCAGGCTTGTGTTGATCGGGATCAAGCCACACTCGACCTCCAAGATCGTGAGACTAAACTCCGACGCGCGCGAAGCGATCGCGATCGAGCTCGAGACGAGATGCGTTTGTACCGTAAGTATCGCGCATGAATCTCTTTGCCCCGATCGTGACTAATCAGCCGTTGTTTGCGTTTACAGAAGCGCATGTGGACGCGGCTCGACAGTCGGTCGCCCGACTAGAGCAGCAGGTCGCCACCCTTCAGACTTCCGCCGATGACCTCCGACAATTGCGTGCCGACAATGATTCTCTACAGACGAGTCTCGCGTCGGAGAGGCAGCTACGGGAGACAGCGGAAGCGGAACGTGATCGGCTCCTAATCGAGCGTGACACGATCGGCCAACAGTTGGCTGGCCTCTCCTCTCTTGTGCAGACTCATCCGTCTAGCGATTCTGGATCGAAACCGTCCACACCCAGTCGGCCTCTTCCGCGTAAGCGTGACCGATCGTCATCCGGGGATTCTCCGTCTCCTCGCAAGAAACCACGATCGACTTCGGGATCTTCTACCCGGCAGATCCAGATTGACTCGGACGAAGACGACGGCGATTCTCAGGACGGCAGCGATGCCGAGCACAAGAACGAAGGCAATAGTGGTGACGACGGGTCTGATCACGGAAGCGTTCGATCACAGTCCGATCGAGGAAGTGTCCAATCGACCAATACTCAGTCAGGGGCTGGTGGCAACGGTCCTTCTAGTCCCAGTTCAAGCGAATCATCCAGCGGGTCTCCTGACGACAGTGACTCTGGATCGAGCGGGCTCCTGTCCGACGATGCGCTCGATCGTCTTCCCGCCACCCGGATCGGGCGTGGCCAGTGGATTCCGGGTTATCGTCGGCCCCGGCACTTCGCTCGTCGAGACGTGGTCCCTTGGCCTGTAGCTGAAGTGCGGCGGATTAGTCTTCGTAACCTCACAGTCGACGCTCTTTTCAAGGATTGGAGCCGTCCATCACTGTGGCTGTTCCCAGCTCGACTGCCCCAGCCCAGATCGTCCATGTGGGATCGCGACCTGATCACGGAGGCTAATGTGCGTGCTCTGTATGACGCTGAGCCTTGGACGGCCTTACAGACGCCTGTGATTCCCCACTCCTTCGATCTCACGGGATGGTTCGCGGAATTCGCCCTGCAGTATACCACCTTCGAGCAAGACCACCTCCAGGCGCTGTGGGAAGCGACGCATCACTTCACGCTCACTTCGGAGATGCGGAGAGCGAGTCCCTATCTCGATCGCCTCAACCACGATCGCAAGCAGCGGCGCTCACGAGCCGGCCCTCGTTGGAAGAAGGTGTTGGAAGTCGCCCTCCAGGGGATGATCGCCGGTCATTGTGATCTCGATCTCTTCTTGGATCCGTTCATCCTGCACTTCCCTCGCCGAAATGCTGAGCAGAGCGCTTGGTGCCCTGGTCTTGGGGCGCGCGTGCGTCCTAGCGACTTGTTAGAGGCCTTGGCGCTCACGGACACCTCCGATCCATGGCGTAATCAGTTTCGCACCCACCCTCAGGATCATCCCGGCCTACAAGTAGCGCGCCTCGATGGCAAATTCCTGCCAACAGTAGCTCCCGGTAGTGACGGTAGCGGTCAGGACTAGATCAGGTAGGCTTATCCCTTCGGCAGTTAATCCTTGAGTGATCCTTCCTTTTACATGTAAGAGCCCTTGAGCTCAATCGTTGGGGACGGCCCCTCCGATTTAACAACACTCCTTTCTTTTTCACAAATATCCACCACTCATCTGGTATGTGACGTGCCCACATACCTTTCTTTCCACATTCTCCCTCTTGCAGCATCCCAACTACTGCGAAGGGTCTCCCTCGTCTTCCTCGTGCGACTGCATCGCATTAAAGCGATTGCGATTCGCCCTCTTCCTCTCGAACTCCCGCAACAGCGCGCCGCAGTTCAAGTCAGCCTCGTCAACCCACGTGGGCTCCTCATAGCCCTTCCAGTGTACAAGAAACTCGCGATGCACGCGACCGTACCGCGTTCTCCGGCCCGATCGCACGTCCACAATCTGTTCCACCTCGTACTCGTCGTCCTCAAGTGCGGTCTCCCAGCTATCTTCTGGCAAGAAGGCTTCGTCAAAATCGAAACGATCGGCGTCCGGATCCACAAGTAGGGTCTTCGGCCGATCGGGGCAGTTCCTCACCAGCTTCAGTTTGGACAGATGTACGATCGGGAATACGTTATATTCCGATCCGGCAATCTCAAGACGAGCAGCGTGGTTTTCGATCAGTTCCGCGACGCGGAATGGGCCGTGCCACATGTGCGCTAATTTCTTCGCATAGCCGACCTTCACGCGATCGAGATACAGCCATACCCTCGATCCAGCCTCAATCCTGTGCGGGCGTACTTCCTCGTTGTGGCGATCAGCTCTGCTCCGGATGGCGTCACGAAGGCGCTCATTCACATGTTCGCGTGCCTGCTGGTACTGCTTCTGGATGTGATTTCTCCAGCGGCGGGCGTCTCGATCACGATGTCCCGTAATGGCGATCGGCAGGGCAGCTTCCAGCGTCGATCGTGGGTCCCAGCCGTGCGCAAGGTAGAATGGTGTATCTCCACGCGTGCGATCGTGAGCTGTGTTGAGCGCGAAAGTGAGCCGTTCGGCATATTCATCCCAGTCTCGCTGATCGACATCTGCAACATACATCTTCAAGGAGCGTGTCAGCGTCTGTACCATTTGTTCTGCCGTCCCGTTGCTCTGTGGTCGATACGCCATCGTGGGGCTTTGTTTTTGCCCCACCATTCGGTTGAACGCGCGGAAGAAATCGGACATGAATCCAGGTTCTCGATCGTGTCGGAGGACTTCGCTGGCACCGAACCGACGGAAGACGCATTCCTCATAGTTCTCTGCGATCGTTTGTGCTGTCCGAGAGTTGCTGGCTTTCGCGATCACGTAGCCGGTGAACAGGTCGATCCAGATCAGCAGCTCGGTATTTCCCTTGAACGATTTCGGTAACGACGGGATGTGATCCATCGCGATCACCTGGAAAGGGTACGTAGCTTGTATATTCCCTGGCGACTCTCCCTGTATGAGAGGCCGTCCTTTTCCGGTCTCACAATCAATGCACTCACCTACGTACTTTTGCACACTCTTGAACAGGCCACGCCAATGGAAGTGTCTCCTGATCCGCTCGTACGTTCTTCCGATTCCCTGGTGTCCTCCTTCTAGGCTGACGTGGTAATGATGCAGGAAATCTTGTTGGAGCGTCTCCGGTACAACCACGCGGACGATCGGATCTCGATCGGCATTCGATCTTGACCCAGTCGGGCAATAGAGCAGCAGTCCACTTTCGTCCAGATCATACTCGTTGGCGATCTTGGCGCAGACCTTCGCCTCGTCGGCTGACAAGTCTACCACGTTGCCTTGCAGGTAAGCTTTCAGTTGCACGATCCATACTTCTTCATCTTGAGCTTGTACGATCCGCTCAACCCTCATCTGCTGTACGATCGACTCCTGCAGGATTTCCGGTCGCACTTGACGTCGTCGCCCCGCGGATCGGGTAACAGCAGACACGCGGACAGCAGCGTTGTCTTCCTTCGGCCGCAGAATTTCGTCCAGACGATTGAGCGTGGCCAAGTCTTGCCGATCCACTTCCAAGGTAACGATCTCTCCAGACTCTTGCTGTAAAGCTGTGTTGGCTAACTTGTCTGCACTTTGATTCCATTCCCGCTTGACGTGTAGAAATTCATGCTTCGGCCAGACTCTCAGTTGATCCATCGCCTTCTGCCTCAGCAGTTGGAGTTTGGGCGCCTTGCAGTCGATCTCACCCCGCATCTGGCGGATGATCAAGTTCGAATCACCGCAGATCACGATCCGCCCCCGGTCTGATGTCGGAAGGAGATCGAGCCCAAGTAAGAGACCGTGGTATTCTGCCTCGTTGACAGTGATCTCCGGCATGAATCTCGACCCCGCAGACACGACCGTCCACTCGGGGAGCTTCCAGATCACAGCACTGAACGCGCCGACCTTCCTCTTGACGCTCGCGGATCCATCAAAGGAGACTACCAGCAAGTCTTCGTCCGGCTCTACCGTTGGTGGCGGCGTGACGATCAGTTTGCGTGGCTGCTTCCTCGGAGCGATGGCGATCAAGGCGTGATCCATCTCTGATCGAGGCGTGATACTAGCCGCAAGGGCACCCAGGATCTCGTCTTCGCCTCTGGAACACTTCACGATCTCCAATGTCCATCCTGACAGCAGCGCAGCCCACTTGCCCAATCGTCCATCGAGCCCTGACGAGTTCAACAGCCACGCAAGCGTGGAGTGTCGAGACAAGACTTTGATGGATCGGCCAACCAGTTGGGTGTAGCATACATCTAGCATTCGGAGAAGCGCCAAGACCTCCTTGTCGACCGTGCTGTAATTCAACTCGTTGGTCTTCAGGGTGCGACTGGTGAAGGTCACTGGCCAATACACGCCATCATGTTCCTGCATGAGCGCGGCGGAGATCGCCCACTGGCTCGCGTACAACACGATCACAGGACCTCGATCGGGATCGAAGTGTCGGAGGATCGGCGTGGCCACGATCTTGGCCTTCAGCAAAGTGAAAGCGGTGATCGCTCTCGCCCACCGATCGTCTTCAAGCGACTCGTCGCCCCCGGTCTGATGCACCCCAGATCCCTCGTTCCGCAGCCGATACTCGTGGAAATCCACCTCACGCAGCTCGTACAAGATCGCGGCATAGATCGAGAAGTCCTCGATGAACCGACTGTAGTAGTTCAAGCTCCCAAGGAACGACTGCATCGATCGGAGCGAAGTCGGGAAAGGTAAGTTCCCCAGTGCTTCCAGATCTTTCGGGCTCGCCTCCAGACCTTCTGCCGACACTTGGTGTCCCAGGTACGCCACTTTGCTGTAGCCCCAGAAGCTTTTGGCCACACTGATTGACAGATTCCATCGATCGCAGGTGTCTAGGAGCCGCTCGACTTTCTCGCAGAGATCATCCCAGTCGGAGCTAGTGATCAAGATGTCATCGATGTATGACCGTCTTCCGAGTACTGATGGCTTCAGCTCAGGGTCAGGTTCACCGTCTTCAAACACGTCGATCAGCTTCGTCGACTCTTGATCGGCTCTGATCCGAAGATGTCCATACAGCGCGTTGTCGATCAAGCGCTGGTAGATCTGCGGGGCGTTCTTCAATCCGAAGGGCATGCGTGTCCATTCGAAAAGTCCGAAGGGGATGATGAACGCAGAGATCGACCGGGCTCTTTCCGTCATGCTGACAACCCAGAATCCACTCGCCATATCCAGTGAACAATACCAGAGGATTTTATCCAGATCGTCCAAGAGGTCGTTGATCAGCGGCATGGGGTATACCATCAACTTTGTCAAGCTGTTCACCAACCGGTAATCGATGCAGAGACGGATGTCGACCCCATTCTTCTTGATGATCACCACGATTGGAGATGCCCAAGGTGAGGTCGAATGGGTGATGATTCCCGCGGACAACAGTCCCTTGATCAAGTCTGACAACTTCTCCCGAAACTGTGGAGCGACGCGTCGCACACGCTGGGCGACAGGGGTTGCGTTACCGACATCGATGTCACAGACGGCGCCGCGTGCAGCCGGGGGCAGAGCGTTCCCTCTTCCGATCAGGAGATGCCTGCGCTTCCAGATGATCTGCCTCAATCGGTCGATCTGTTCCGGCGTTCTTCCCTCTGCCTCTTCGATCTGGATGTCTTCAATCTTGACTTCCTCCGTGGTGGCGCTTACCTCCGGAAGTATGGCCATTTGATTCTCCAGATCTTCAGCAATCAGGTCCTTCCCTTCATGGTAGCAGACTTCGTCATCTTCGGGCGTCCCGCCGACCTCGATCTCCGGCTCCATTTTTGGATCATCGACGGTACCGGACGCTGAGCCAGTTAGTGGTTGGTCGTCAATCAACGGCTTCGGATTGTCGATCATCGGGCTGATCGACTCCCGATCTACGGGGTTCGATCGATTGTCGATCTTGCATTCCGGATCGACCATCCATTTTGGATCTGAGTCCTGTCGATCTTGCTTTGTATCGACTGGATCAGCCCATTTCACCGCTACGGCGGCTACTTCGGGCTTCGGTTTGGATCCTTCCCGCTTCAGGATACCCTTCGGGGCATCGTATGTTGGTCGATCCACCAGTGGCCCCATGTACGTCGGTTCAGGTTCCGCTTCTTCCTGCTGATCGGTGGTGGCTTCGTACGCAAGGTTCTGCCACTCAGCATATCGACGCGATCCTACGGAGATGAGTCCAGGCGTTCGCGGTACGAGATCTTCAGCCAACCACAGCCCCAATTGCGTGAGTCTCTGCAACATCAGCTTCTTGTCGCTGATGTTCGTGATCTTCAGGTACTGCGTCCGGCCAAGGCCCTTCACCAAGGTAGGTACCCATCTTTCTCCACGGGCGATCCACAACTTCTCTCGCTCTAACGCTCGGGGCTTTTGTATCGGTATCTCTACAGATTCTCCGACTTCCAGGTGAACGCTGTCATCGAGCGCGATGTCGTGGCTGCTGCGGCCATACGGAGGGCGACGACCTGTCAGCTGGACCCGCACCTCGTTCGGGAGGCACATAGTCCCGTCGGCCAGATCAAGGCGAATACCGGCCGGGATCATGAAATCCATACCCAGAATCACGTCCTGCCCAATCATGTCGCCAACCCAGGCGTCGAAGAAGTAAACCAGGAAACCAGCCAGCGTGATCTTGATCGTGGTACGTCCCAGGGTTGCGTACACATTTTCTCCGATTCCTATGCAGTCTTGTCTCTGACTTTCGTCAATGATGCAGCCAACCTTACGAGCAAAGGTGGTGCTAACGATCGAGACTTCAGCGCCGGAATCCAGAAGCAGAGTCGCTCTGGAGTTGTTGATCTTGCCGGTGGCCTTGGCTTGCTTGAACCATTTGCCAGGAGCGTGATACTTCCAATAGCCGCGCGATTCACCAGGTAAGAGATTCTCTCCTGAATCAGAAGGAGTTATCCTGGCGTTGCTGACTATCGCTGGTCTTCCGTGTTCTACCTCAGGCAGATGATCCTTCCAGTATCCACGCAACTCTCCGTCTGCTAGGTCAAGTTCCATCACAACATCCGATCGAGAGAACTCATCATTCCGCAAGCTCGCTATCGTGGCGGTACGTCTTCCATGAATTCCATATGTATTGTTGATCGGGATTGTCGGTTCACTGACTCTTGCTTTCGGCTGCCTTTCAACGTATGCAAAAATACAGAACTTAGAACGCTCGGCTCGTACCAGATTCAAACCTGGCGAGCGTCCTAGTTTAACATCTTCTCCGCATTGGATGGCAGCATCCCGGCGTGGCGCGTCGGGTTGTACCACTGGCGGATCAAGTTGTAAAACTCTTCCATCGGGCATTTGCCGTCTTCGTGGAGCTTACCGCAGGCGCGGCACACGTACAGGCAGTGATCTGCGGGGTGACCACGGCGGCCACACTTCTCGCAGGTCAGGCGTTTCCAGCATCCAAGATCGGAGTGCCTCGTGGATCCACAGTGCGAGCACTGTGGCGGACGTTCCTCCGGGCGCGATCCATCTTCACGGTCGGTTCGGGCCTGCGACTTGCCTTCTTCCCAACGACCCGGGTGTTGAGCTTCCTGTTTCCGGTGATCGGCTGTCGCAGCCAGGTAGACATGCGACGGAGCTCGATCATCTTCCGATCCACTAGAATCCAGATCGGATCCCGACCCAGCGCTGTCATATGAGGCGCGGATTGCGCGGACGGCGCGAGTGGTCTTCGAGGCAGCTTGCGGCGGGCCACTTGGCGCCTTCTGCCGGAATTTGTTTGATCCAGCGACTACTTTGCCTTGGCGAACCTTGGCACGCTGGCGTGCACGCAGTATCTCGGCAAGGGAGTCTCCGTCGGTGATGCGAAGCAGAGTTAGCTGATCGGCCAACTCGCGATCATCCAGAGTCTCGATGAAGTGTTCCACATGTTCACGTTTCGCGGACGCCGATCCAGTCTTGATTTCCAACTTCGCACGCAGACCCAACACGGTGAGCCTATGAAGATACTCAAGAGGCTTCTCGTCCGATCGCTTCCTCGCGTGGTAATACTGCCTCGCGAGCGACACGCCTAGCCCGCAGTACTCGACCCGGAAGTCGCCTAACAAGTCGTTCCACTTGCTACGGGTGGTCCTTCCCAGCTGTTGGTACCAGTTTCGCGCTGGACCTACTAGGAGGTTGCTGAAGACGATACACTTCTCGTTGTCGGTCGCTTGGTCTCGGGCAAATGCGGACTTCACTTTGCTCAGCCAGCTTCTAGCCTTCTCCTCGTCGAAATCCTTGCCAGAGAATTCCTTCAGCTCGGAGATCGCAGAGATCCTGACTCGGGGAACTGCCGAGGTGCCAGCGGACGATGTGGCATCGGCGGACGACACAGCGTTAACGCGTGGGACTTCGATACTCAAATCGTCTGGATCGTACTCGTCTGGGTGATCATGATGTGATCCAACCGATTCCATGTCGACGTCTTGGGCACCGATGTTTTTCGGAAGATCGGGCGCACGTGGCGTCAGGGCGACCGCCGCTCCTTGCTCTTTCTGGTAACGATCCATCGCAGCATTGAAGAACGACTGAAGGCTACCACTGGACGCTACGGTCGACACCGGCGCCAGGTTCGACTCCTTCTTCCTGGCTTCCAGCATGGCTGCTCCAGCCGGTCCAAGCGTCATCCTGCTTAGCTCGATCGAGCTATCAGAACCCGCCTCCGACACCCTCGCCGATGTCTTCGCAGACGCGAACGAGGAGTGGGGTGACCCGGACTGACTCGAGTATGTTGTCGTCAGTCCCTGATCGGCGGTCGAGATGACGGCGCCTACCAGCGGTGTGAGCAACCTCACCAGGTGCTTGGTGGATCCTTCAAGTGTGGGAAGATCAAGTTCGAGCAGTTCTTCGGCGTTGAAGTTCCCGGCGACGATTCCTGCTTCCTTCAGCATGCGCATTAGGGCGCTGATCGCTGCCGCTTGATCTACCGGCTTGGCAGGCTTGATCACCGGGCCTTGAAGATCGCCGATCAGCTTCGGCTTCATCATCTTCATGACCGGGTCGTCGATCAAGAACGTGCGGAGTTTCTTCCGGTAGAGGACGACACGTAGCTCGTCTTCCGTCCAAGTCTTGGTGTCACCCCTCTCGTCCGCGTCGGGTGCCTTCAGCTTCATCTTCGCGGGCTTCGGCGTCACCTTCTTCGACTTCTTCGAGGAGGGGAGCGGAGTGGGGGTGGTGGTTTTGGGTGAAGGTCCTTCCGTTTTCACGGATGGATCTTCATCCGGCGGATTACGACTCGCGTCGCGATCCGCGGGGGGCCCCGAAGGGCCCAAGGGAGGAGGGTGAGGTTTTTCTTCAAGGTCCATCGCTGAACCTTCCTCCTTGGCCCCGCCAGAGCTCCTCCCAGGGCTCTGACGTTCGGTGTACTCTTCGCTCTTCAGATGCGACGACGGCGATACACCTTCCGTCGACGCGCCGATACTTCCTGGCTCAACCTTGATCTTGGCCTCTTCTTGACTGGACTCACGGTGATATCCAAGGTCACCAGAAGATCCGGGCACGCGCACCATTGTGGTGTAGTGGTTCGCGAAGAATTTCGACGCGAGGGGCACTCACACACAGAGGGGCCGGACTGCCAACTGACGGAGGGGGTACTCCGATCGACCGTGGGGTCTGAAGATCTTCTCACCTTGTGTACCCGTTGACCTGGCGGGGTTAACGCTCTTCCTGGGTGACCTGGAAGGGGCCAAGGTGTTGGTTCTTGGCTGAGTTGGAGTGTGGACGGCACTCAGGGGTAATCGGTTGACGACGTGTGGATACTTCTACACACGATCGTCGGTAGACAGGGTAGGTCGAAGCTTGAATAAACTTGATCCACTCTGGGGGGTTGTCCTTCGGGCTTGTGTTGTTCCAAAGGGGGCCAATGGGTTCCAATGTAGATGCTTGGGCCGCCTACTGTTAGCGGTGGAGTTGAGGGGGGTGGAGAAAGAAGCGTTGACCTGGCCAAGCTTTCCAGGCGTTGTTGCGTGTCTTGTCCTTGAGCGTCTTGGGGTCCTTCGTCAAGGGGGGCCAATATACTTCCCAGCCTTGGAATTCTGTGGAACACCACTTGCGTGCTACAAGGAAAATCTCTCTCTTAACCATCTTAGATCCTTCCTATCTGTTCCCTTTCCTCCCATCCTCTGCCCATCTCCTTCGCAGCTGACTGACTACCTTGAACTTCATCCGATGTACCAATTATTCGGTACATGTCATTCTCGATCGCCGTCGATCCAAAAGTGTACCTAAAAGATTGCACCATTGTCGATCCAGATTCTCGATCACGATAATGTCCCGAAATGATTGCGCCATATCGATCCACATTCTCGATCGGGATGATGTATCGAAATGATGGCACCCTTGTCGATCCATTTCTGGATCGCCAGCCGTGTACCCGAATGATTGCGCCACATCGATTCACTTGACTGGTACCCAAAAGTTGGTACCTGATCCGACTCAGTATCAGATCTGAATAGATCTGGATAGTCCCACTCCGGTTCCGTCTAATCGCTCCACATCTCTCTCGATCATGTCTTCCCCGATCAATCGCTGTCGACTGGCCTTCTCGCTTCACCACAGTACTGTACTGCGATGACGTAGCAACTTCAAGCTACGTGGCGAATTCCGACCAGACCATTCGTAGTTGACGAATGCGTCACACCAATCAATACTTTTACCAAGGAATCCATAGTTAGAACCAGCTCACTCAACATTACGTACATCATGACTCGTGAGGACGATGTTGCTACCACAGAATTTAGAATGCCATTATTTGACATTTTACGGTATTTGAGGATGGATGTCATCGCACTCAAATCTCGAAAGAAGCACATTTTCAAAGTTCTAAAACCTCTAGCTGCGTCAAAATGGAGCGTATTCGGACAGCTCGGACCTCACTAGAATGCTCTAGCCAGCAGGCACGATCCGAAGGGACTGAAAAAATGCTATAGCGGCGTGATCTTGAGATCTCGAAGGAAAGCTTGGCTTGAATTCCAGAGCTCGAATTCACCCCCTTCCTGAACCCTAACCACTGTCAAAAGCATATGAGACGGCGTCAAACAAAAAGATCCTTACAAACCTAAGTACGAATCGCGATTTAAGCGCATTATTGCAAAGTATGGCGTCTCCTCTATCGTTTGAGCCCTCGTTAGCCTCGAGATGTTTAATACCCGAGAAGTTATGCTCGTCCAAAATAATTATCTCCATTTTCTGACCTTCAAAAATGGGGTGCGTTTTGATGTGTTGTGACAACAATTCTACTTCAATTGTTTTGATTTTGGTATTGACGAAAAGCTCTTGTAAAACGCAACCGAATAAGAGTACTTTTGTAGTTTTCCGTGTGAAAAGTCGCACCAAATTTTTGATGTCCTACTAGGTACGAAAACAAATCACAAATGTTTAGAGGCGATTATCTCGAAAACTCCAAATGGTTCGTAAGGATCAGTTCGTTTGACGCCGTCTCATATTGGCCTCGAACAGAATTTACACCAAAAGTAACCGTATCCACACAGAATTTGAGGTCTAAATTTTGTGGTAGCAGCGTGTTCCGACTCGTGATGTACGTAATTCACGACAGGCTCCGATCTACAACGTCTTCTTGCCAGAAACGGTAACATACCAGTTGAAGGTAATCCACCCGTTGCTGGTGTGCATTTCCAGTTCACAAAACAGAATGACAAGGATCATACTCACAATATGCGTCGTCGGTCAGAACCCGCTTGACTCTGCTGTGGTGTTGCACGTGGACTCCCTCCCTCGAAGCCTCGTGCTGCTGGCTCTGAAGACACTGTTAGAGGACACACGTACTGTGAAGGTGATGCACGATATCCATCGAATCGCGTATTGGTTACATTGCTACGGCCTCACCAACCCCCGCATGGTGAAGTGTGTCGATCTCCAGCTTGTATACGAGAATGTGGTGGACCCAGGTCAGCTTCAAGCCAGTCTGTTGGAGATCGTGAAAAGCTGCGAGTCGTCTGGGTCTTCCATTTCTGTGGCAGGAACTATGGCTTCATTTCAGACGAAGACAAAGCCGGTCAGTCCAGCCGAATGGACTCTCAAGCCACTCCCAGAACCGCTACTCGAGCGACTTGCTATTGAGGCGAAGTTATACACACGGTGCTACGATGCAGTTGACAAGAAATTTGCATCTTCGGCTGCCTGCCACGCTATGACTGCGGCTCGCTGGCAACATGCCCTTATCAACCATGGAGTTCGAGCGATCTGGTTTAATGTCGATGCAGACAACCAGCCTCGAAGTTTGGAGTGTTTCGACTACAACAATTCTGGAATCCCAGGGATGTTGGCTCTACCCTCCGGCATCTCGTCTCTCGAGCTCCAGTGTGATCTCGATCCAGTGCTCGATCTTCTTCCGGTCGAATACAGTGACGCCATTGACGATATCGACGACTACCACACGAAACTTGTGGACGTCTGTCTGGATGTTGGCCGCATTCCATACGTCTACATTGGCAAGAAGCAGCGCGTCGTGCTCAGTGAAAGCAACGCACCAGTCACGAAAGAAACCATCGACGAGGTCATTGCGAATCTGGGTGGGGAAATGCGGATCGGTAGCGACAACCGAGCTGGTCTCGACAGGCAGTTGCATCGTATCTCGGTGATGCGGGACAAAACGGACGAGGTGTACGGCCTCACCATGCGCGTCGGTCGAGCGCTTCTCAACTCTGCGTGCGTACTAACCGACTTACTGCTGAGTGACAAGCATGCGGGTAAGTCGGTGCTGTTTCTGGGTAAACCTGGCAGTGGTAAGACGACGCTGATCCGTGACGTGGCTCGGTGCGTGTCGGAGACGATGGAGAATGTCTGCATCATCGACACGTCGAACGAGATCGGTGGGGATGGCCTGGTGCCTCACTCGTGTGTGGGGTGGGCTCGACGGATGATGGTTCCGTCCCTGGAAGCGCAGGCCTGGAGTGCGTGCAGAACCACACGGTGGAGACGTTGATCGTGGACGAGATCGGTCGGAAGGCGGAGGTGTTGGCAGCTTCGACTGTTCGTCAGCGTGGTCCGAGGTTGATAGCGAGTGCTCACGGCGATTTCCGGTCGCTGATCAAGAATCCGGATCTCAAGGGTCTGGTGGGGGGTTCTCAGCAGGTGATCTTGGGTGATGGTGCGGCGGCTCGATCTGCGTTGAAGAGTAAGCTGCAGTCTCAGCGTGCTGGGAATCCGATCTTCGACGTGATTGTGGAATTGGATCATGAGGTTCGTGGACGCTGTCGGATCATTTGGGATGTTGTGCAGGAGGTGGACAACGTGTTGAATGGAGAAGGCTTCAACTTTGAAATGCGCGAGCGAGTTGGATCCTCCTGTGGCGTTCAGGTTCGTACGGCATAATGTTCAGGCTAATCAGTGGATAATGTATCTGCGTCCTTAAATCTGAAAGTTACTTCAATCTGGAGCCTGTGCTGATAAAAGAAGTGATTAATACCCAGTTAGACACTACTGGTTTTACTATACCCTTAGATTCAACAATCGTTGCAACACCCGTAATTGCAGATGTCAGTGCTTCTGCGGATTAATCCCTGGTCTCGAGTTTTATAATCTATCCCCACGCAGCCTCCAATAGTTGTTTCTATAGTAGAACAGGAAAAAAATCACTTAGCAAGGCATTAATCAAAAGGCTACATGTTTTTTAAACTTCCACAAAGCACTCCTCTCGTCAAGTGACCATTGTCTTATTTAGGCGGAGATAGAAGCCAACTGCTTAGTCTCACGGCATGAAGCCAAAAGTGAGCAACAAGTATTCATTTGTCCCCACCGACCACGTCCAGCGCTACAACAAACTGACCCACCTTCGCAGAAGCCCCAGGAGCTTTGCTGACAGCACCAGTCGCCGTCGTCGTTGATTGCTTCTGATACGAAGCAGCAATTTTACTTGGAACCACGAATGTAAAGTAGAACTGGTTCGCGTCCCCGCCAGCTTTCTCTAACCATTTAAGAAATTTGTTCAATGGCGCAGCTTTTATTCCATGGTCGGCGTTCAGGGTCATCTGTAACCCGTAACATTTGCTGCGTCCATCCCAGATGAATGCATCCAGCGCCCCAAACGTTTTTGATGTTGGCCGGTAGTACGTCCAGCTTTTTTTATCCAGTTTTAGTTTGTCGAGAGCAGCGAAGCGTACCGTTTCCATCTCTTTCGGAATGGTCACATCATCTAGAGTCGTTGAGCACAACGAGCGGAAGTGTAGCGTTCTCTGCGTGTCCACCCTAAACCACATGTGGCTGAGCAGCTCGAACACCTTGCCGCGTAAGACAGCCGTACTTCCCGAATCGTCAACATCGTGGACAACAGCGAACTCCGATACCTTAGCTAGGCTATCCCCGTGCACTTTGTCAATAACCGCCTCAGCGATGTGCATGGAAACAAAATCCAAATAGAAATTCGCGCGAAAATCAGCTTTGGTGGGAACCATCTCAAGGACGCAGTGACTATAGTCTTTTTCCCTCACAGCATCGTTTTTTCTGCAATAGGAGATAACGTCCAGTGCACTGAATGAAGCGATCGCCGACTGTATTTTAGCCTCAGTTTGATCCATTATCTGCGAGAAGACGAACCGAGGAATTCCACCAAACCTATCGTACCGCGATAACAACTCGTCTTCAGCAAGTTTTAATTCATCTGAAAGCAACGAGTTGTAATCTTCCAGCTCCTCGAAGGTCCATGTCGGCATGATAAACGTTAACCCGTCCACTTTTGAGAAATTATCAATGCCGTCAACACCCGGAGAAGCAAACAAAACCGAAACTCCTCTCCAGCCTGTAAGTTCCGATGATGTTGCCTCGACAAGTCGAATCACATACGGTTTTCTCTGGAGCGCACGAACATCCTTTTTGTTCAACTCGACAAATTCTTTGCTGACTGCGTCGTATTTGACATAATTCGTCTTGTGGTTCACCACCAACTCGTACGGGGGAAGCAGCGCGACATCCTCTCGCTCACGAAGTATGAGTTGAAAGATGCAATACAGGAAAAACCGACTCTTCCCAATTCCTGGATTCCCCGTGACAACGATGTTGGAATCCTTGCCTGGTTTACTTTTTCCGTCTGGCTCGCTTGCACTAGTAGGAACGAACTCGAAGCAAGTTTTTGCGTACTGCACCAACTGGGAAAAGATCACAACATACACCTCTCTCTCCACGATCGTTTTGAATTCTACCTTTGGATGTTCCAGCAGCGAAGGGAAGTCTCTCATATCGAAGAATCTCTTCTCTTTGTTCACGTCCTCGCCCACTCTGCGCTTCTTCAGCGGGTGGAAGGACTCGGTAAACCACTCATTCGACAGATGGCGTTTCCCTCCCTCTGGTACCACCAGCAGCACGTGAATCGTCCCACCGGGGATTTGGCTTGGAAATTTCGCGCTGATTTTATCCGTCGGATCGTATAATTCTTCGCCCATGTAGTCGCTTTCATATTGCCCAGGGTTCTCCTCGTTCCGCATCCGCAGCAGATCCTTCGACTTTAGCCACTGGTTGCCATTCATCGCCAGGAATAGCTTCAGGTTTTTCGCAGCTACATTTTTCAGTATTGGGTCTTTCTTGTTCTTCACCGTGATCGCATCCTTCAAGTCATCCACCGTTTGGTCTTCACCAACTTCCACCGAAAATGGGCTTCCCGCCTCTCCAACGATCGCACAGAAAAGCTTCACCATCTTTCCTTGAGCCGGCGGATTCTGGAATGAAAGAGAAGGGAGGGAGAATTTCCATCCGTACTTAACCGAAAATAAAGGCGTGTCACATAGACATAGACATAGACTTCTAACCAATGACGTATGCGGACGATGTTCTCTGGATTTTATATCCAGAGTCCTATGCGGGATCCGAGCAACGTACCAATACGCGCATAATTAAACCCCTGTTGAATCGGATCAGGTAAAAGTAGAGTTTGCACTAAAAATGCTCTTTGATTTTATATCCTATAAGTAATAATAAAATCTATGCGTGTTGACCCATCCAGGTTTAGGGTTAATTCAAGCAACACTCACTACAAATTGTACTGTAGATATTAATAAAATCTGCTGTCGGCCTCATTCGAGCAACATGCGATAAAAGCAACTGTGTGGAAACCGCCCTGAAATCTTGTCGACAATTTGAAGCTCTTCCAGCGAAATTTCAGTTCTTTTCTCGAGTTTTGTCGCGGAATGGTCGCCAAATTCAGGCACGAAGCCTTGATGCGCCGCTTAGCGCACAAGGCCCGTTCCCCGAAGCATACGAGGACGCAGTGGACAGCTACACCCGTGCGCTTGAAAAGCAGTCACAGGATGCTGACACACTATCAAAGCGTGCTGCGGCATATATGAAGCTGCTGCCGATGCATCTCGAGCGACGGAATTGGACCCGACGCTGCACATGGCTCACATGCGCCTCGGGTGGGTTTTTTAAGTATCTTTGTACTGTATTGGGTGACTAATATGATATATGGTTGGAGCGTCACAAAGTGGAGCAATTCGAGTTAGAAGAGTATACATGTACTACTGCTAAGCAAGCATTCCAATCGGGGGACAAGGCGTGAACGAAGCGCGGTTCCAGACTTGGATCCGCAAATGTGACGCGGAGTTACAGTGAGTACAGCTTTTACGGAGGATTACAATGGTGAGAGCACCTTATCGAGGGAGTTTTGTTTGGTTTCAGGCGACGATGAAGCAGAGTTGATTTTTCCGGACAGACCTGCACCAACTGCTGTACCGAGTAAACCATAATGTTGCAGTAATTGCACCTTTTCCGACGAAATCTACTATTCGGTACGAGCATCATTCATTGGTAGGGCTCTGAGAATTGTTGCTGACGTCTGTCTCCATTCCTATAGCCATGATTGGTACCAATCGGACACCTATGTGACGGTGTCGATCCTGCAAAAAAAGCTCGCCCAAGAAGACGTTGAAGCCACTATTGAGCCGAAGAAGCTGTTCGTGAAGGTGAAGCTCAATGGGGACTTTGTGGAGCTTTTTGACGAAGTTGTTCCGGATGCGAGCTCGTACAAGGTGCTTGGCTCGAAAGTGGAGCTGCGGCTGAAGAAGAAGAGCAACGGCAGACCCAGTTACAAGCTGGAGGAGGCTGTGTATCGCACAGGCACGCAGGTTGTAACTGGGTCTGCCGCTGTCTTTGAAGCGAAGCCAGAACAAGTGGCACGACCGTACGCGAGCAACCGGGATTGAAACCAGATTGAGGAAGCCATTGGTGACGAACTGGAGGCGGAGAAGCCCGAGGGTGAGGAAGCAATGCAGAAACTGTTCCGTGATATTTATGCCAAGGCCAATGAAAACACGCGCAAGGCCATGAACAAGTCCTTCGTGCGAATCTCAACTTAGCGCGGTGCTACGTAGATGCAACAAATAATCAACTAGCTGGCTTGGTGGGTAGTTCTCGAGCAGTAAGAGTGCGAGCAAATACTGAGGTTAACTTCTTCTTCCTACGTCGTTGTTATAAAATCCTTGGAACGGACAAGTGCCAATAAAATCCAGAGCTTCTCCGGGTGCCAGCAGTGCTGGCAGCACGGCTTTGTCCGTACCACAGAACAAAAATCAATTTGAAACGGTGGGCAGTGCCGACTACATGTACAATGTAGTCTGCCCTGGCTTTGGATGAATAAAAACAGATGTGAAAAACATTACCCATTAATAATGGGTAATGTTTTATAATGGGCCATTGGGGCGAATACCGCATAACCGATCTCATAGAGCGCACCCCATGTACAATCGCCTGGTGCATAGGATAGTACATGTACACAAGTTAGCAGAATTTTCTCATAAACTAGGTGAGCATCCGCGGGCGGTTGCTTTAGGGGCGACTGCCCAAAATTGTGTGTATACACTATTTTGGGGCGACGCCCCCTTTGTCAGCGATCCGTTCGGTAGTTAAAGGGTTAACCCTTTAACTACCGAACGGTTTTTACGGGTTCATTTGGACCCCTACCAGATCCAGTCAAATTACGTACATTCAAAATTTCAACAAGAATTTAACCAATCCAAACGTTTCTATCTTGGTGCCACTCCCTGTGTGAAATTATACACTTCAGTCTGAAATTGTTCCTGCGGTTACAACAGGTTCCATGGAACCCACAGGAGACGAGCTGTGTTGTTGGTGCGGACGCTCCCCGTGCGAGTGAGAGCGGTGTGAAGAGGAGCTATGGCTAAGTGCAGGAAGGCTGCAAGGGAAGCTACGCCTGCGGAAACACAGGAACAGAGTGCTACGGCAAACACTAGGGCGACTATATCTCTACCAAAAAGACGGCAATCTAAGCGGCCAGATTCCTGCCTGTATCGCTAGGAAACTCAAGCAGTACTGGCCAAATTCTCCACGAAAGGTAAGCAAATGTTATGTATTCATTCTTCTGGTAGTTTTAGCCTCTCAACTGGTGTGATTGTCCTATTGCTCTTTTTGCGTGTAAAGGTCACAGGTTCATCAGTTGACGACCGGCAAATCGCCTCCAGCGCGCTCCGCAATTGAGGTGAGTTTGTCATAACAGCGTGGTTATGAAAAGCTGTGAAACACTCGACATGAAACCCGACCTCACACTTTGTGCATCCATATTTCGCCTTCTTCTTGATATTGCGCAGGCTGCACAAGTGACAGAGAAGCCTACCTTTGCTATGCTCGGTGGAGTTCGGGGTGATCATGTGAAGCGATGTGTCCATCCCGATGATTTCATCTAGCGATTCCTGAGAACGTTTTTTCTTTTGCAAGTCTCGTCGGCTTTTGTTTTGCTTCTCATTGCTGGTGAGCACATCGGCGATCTTACGCTTGAATTCCCGCAGACTTATTTCTTTTCCAGTTGTAGGTCGTATAGTTTTTACTAGGGTATGCGCATTGATAATTGCAATGTCCGTGAGCCATGTAAACATCGTCATACCCAAGCGTTTTTCGCTGCGGCGGATTGGGTTGGTGCTGCGTAGTTGGTCGACTCGGTCGACCGCGTTCATACAAAGATTGTAGGCTGCAATAATTGTCGGTGCCATGAAAACACGGCGGTGCATCATGCGGTCTTCAGTCCACCGTTGAATTGGGTAAGTTCCATGGCAGCACAGCACAGCCTCAGAAGACGTAGAAGGAAGAGTAGGTTGAGAAGGTGTTGCCTTCAGGTCGTTGGTATAAAAGATAACAACCTTCCTGTCCTTGTATACGACGTATCCAGCCTTCTCGGCTTGGACAATAACCGGTTCGTAAGTGGTTCGCTGTGCCTTCGGTAATCGACGCTGACTAGCCTGATGCTTCTTCTGCTTATCCTTCCAATCTGGTTCTAGCCCCACTGCAGCTACCAATTCCCAGCTTCCACGCTCACTTGCATCCACTCGCTCGATGGATGCTTTGACTGCAGGTTTGTTCCACTTGTCCACCAGATTTAATCTCACCGTTCCCAGTAAATGCATCTCGCCGTCAGTATACTTTAGCAGAGCATGAGCGAATGTATGTCTCGTGTAAAAGTTATCTGACACCACCAGCCTATGCCCAGTTGGCGAGCGCATGGCTTTGGTTTGGTGCCCGGCCATGGCTATCCACATAGCTGTTGCAGAGTCTGCTTCGATGGATACATCGTCGGCGTCCAACGTATTGGAGAGCGGCGTGCGTAGAGTAGGAAATAAATTTGTATAACGCTCAGCAGGCGTTGACGGCATCCTATTGCCAGACGAGTTATCCCAAAGTGAGTGTACATACAGTGAGCCCCACCCCACGACGGCGTAAAACCGAACGCCATACTTATCTGGCTTGGATGGAATAAATGTTTTCGCCCGTGTCCTTGCTTTAGTTGCTACAGTCATCTCATCCAGGCTGCTCACACCGACTGGAACTGCAAACTCAGCGAATCTCTTTTGGAAATGCTCCATAACACCCCGGCAGCGCCACAGTGGATCTTTCTCCTTGTCAAAAGATGAGTCTTGTGGGGGGTGAAGTGTCAATGACCCACGTATTTGTTGAAATCTTGTCCTTGTCATAGTGTCAATAAAAGCACTCTGTCCGAGAAAGCGACTAGTAGACCAGTAGTCAGCGATGTCATTCATAGGTCAAATGGCAGTGGCAATTTCAAGTCCTAAGTAGGCATTGAATTCCGTCTCGGTTATAGCTGCATGTCCACTTCCAATAAGGACATCTGATGTCCACTTTCGAAGCCTCTCCTTGAGTGCCACCGTGAAGAAGAGAGAAAAAACGCCATACTCCGCGTTATTGTCGTATGCTTTAGAAACTTGGTCTGCTATCGCGACGTGAAGACTGCTTTGGTCTTTTAGTGCAGCAATATATTGCTCTGCGATGTTGTCAGGCATGCGTTGACTACCGGAGACGTCTCCTTCTGACGCAAGAGCTTGTGCACGCTCGCCTCTGCCCTCTTCTCCTTCGGGTAAAGCACCATCACCACTTGCGTCCGCCATGCTTGTGTCTAGCTCATCTTCGAAGTCAACATCCCAGTCTGCTGTCATGTCTTCGGTGTTGTCCATGCTGCACACCAAACTTTTGCGAATGTGAACAGGAGGGGGAAACCTTTAACTGACTTATATCAATGTAACGTGGGGCTGGGAGATGCTTTGGTAGAGGTTACCACGGACCCCTACCAAGGTCATGGCTACACTTCAAAACGCTTGATTCAGGTTTTAGACCAATCAAATCTACTAATTCTCGTTGGTAGAGGTATCCTCGGTCCTCTACCATGTCTGGTAGTTAAAGGGTTAAAAGAAATCAAGCCAGCCACTTGCCGTCGCGCCTCACCAGTATGGCCAAAATGAAGTCGACAGAGGGCACAGGCAGCAAGCAACGAGCTATCAAAGGTGATACATTCGAGCTTGCGGTGTAGAGAAGTGCTGGCACTAATTGATCATTGCAGGAAGACCAGAACGCTCAGGATACGGAATATTCACCGCAAAAAAGCAGGTAGGAGATAGCAGAAAGCCCAGCAGTAAGGCACTCAGTTAGCCGACGTATTGAGCACCATAAATTGCTGCACAGCACATCACGTTAACAGCACAGCAGTCAGCCACAACAATTTGAACACCACGAGCGCTGCTTCACAAGCTGGACCCAAGCCAGCAAGGGATGTCGATGGGAGTAAGCGGCTAGCGGAATATGCTCGAGCCGCTCATGCACGAGCTGCAAAGCGCATTAAGATGCATCACCGTAAGCGTGAAAACCCTGTTTTGCAGTAACCAATTTGCGATAAAACTAACTAGCTGTTCACCTGTAGGTCATGCTGTTCGAGCTCTTCGTGTGACTCAAGCTGCTCACGCGCGCAACGCCAAGGCGACTGCCTGCCAACGCAACGACAACTGCCCCCAAGAATCTGAAACAACCGGCGGAAATCCGATTGCGTAATGTATTAGTTTTCTGTATTAGGGATTGTTGGCCAGTCGATCCACCGATGCGACGCACATGATCACCGTCAGAGAGACTCCCGCCGAGATGTCCTCCGCCTTCGCAAACTCGCGAAGCTCCTTCACGGAGACGAACACATTCGCCGTCTCCTCGGCGGCTTGGTTGCGAAGTTGAGCGTCGACCTCCGCCATCAGCTCGACGGCATCTTGGGCACTTCCAAGTTCTCCTCTTGGCATCGTGCAGCTTGGGCGGTGCGTGTTCGCAGGCGAGGTGTTGCTGGGGAAGCGGCGAGTGTTCCCAAGAGGGAAAATTGGATAATGGCGTGGCTGGTTCTTCCCCGGCAGCGAACCGTTCTCGCTGAAAAGCTCGACTCCAGCCTCTATGCAATTAAATAAACAGCCAAACCAAACGATGCACTTAGCTACAGGACTTCACCAGCATGTCTCCTCAACACCGTACGTTAAGTCTCCAACGTTGCGAGCTGAAGACCGTCTCATTGCTGGATCTGCACGGCCTCAAAGAAGCTACCTCGGTAGCGGCACCATCGCCGCCACTTCCGCCCGCTCACGTGTATCTGCCTTGGTCAGGGATGCTGCTCTGTGTTGCCGCTCAGCGCTACCAGCTCACCCCGACGACTTCTTACTGGTCTTTTTACGCCGCACTAAGTCTAACAGGTTTTTACCCCTAATTAAGGGTGTTAAGGCGTCAGAGAACAGCCGCACGTGACTCCAAAAATCGCCTTTTTAGCTCTATTCGGGGGCTACGACGCTGAAGCGTCGTTTTCCTGTTTACTAAAAATAACCCCTCAGTTTAATGACTTTGTGTCGTTTTAGTTTTGGAGGCGTCGCTTCAGCACGTTTATAATTCAGCCCATCTCACCTCCAAAGAAAGAACAAAATGTTGCTAAAACGGGGTTTTGGAGCCTTTTTTTAGCTCCTAGGTGTGCTTTTCTAAAAGCTCACCCTAACCCATTTGCAAAACTAATGCATCCATCTGGTAAAAACTAAAATAGAGTGTAAAATGGAGTGTAAATACGAGTAGAGTAAATAAGAGTAGTGTACACCACATCAAAGACTCACGATTATAGGGGGGGCTTCGCCCCAAAAATCAAGTTACAGATGGCGTCCGCCAATGGCTGGCTTTATCCAATGTAAATTTCACAATAAAGCCGGTGTGCTTTATGAGTTATGATTATATTGTTGTCAACATCTCAAGATCTGATTGGCTTACATCGAGTACGCTTTAAGAGATATGGGGGCTCTATGAGATCGGATATGCGGTAAGTGGGAATTGAGTCTTGAGTTTGCAGGCAGTTTGGAGTCGAACCTTACTCGCGACTTTGCACCGACTGTGTCTTTTCCTAAAGGGCTCTAAGTTCGCGCCAAAATTGCAGTTCAAAACACAAACACCATAAGAGTAAAGTGAGCCTGAGTCTTGACAATCACTCTTCTTTTTGACAGTGGGTCGACCCTTTCCGCATTGAAGCGGTACCCAACACATGTGACGCGCTGTGGTGACGCGCTTTTTTCAGCACTTTCCAACTGCATTTTGCGCCAAAATGAATGAATCGATTTCGCACTGAGGCCTGCTCCTAACCATGCCATGCCATGCCATGGCACAAAATAGAACCATCCTATTGGACGAGATTTATACTGGGATAGCAAAAACATGATATGCTGCTGGTACAGCCCAAATCGGGTTAATTCGGACTTCGGTATTGAAGCCGGTAACTGAAGCCGGTAACTGAAGCCAGTAACTGAAGCCGGTACTGAAAGGTGTTGACTTAATATCTCGACAGCAACGCAATGCACAGTCTTACTGGGTTAGACTTGACTTAGAATCTCGAGGTCGATGCAGGTTCCCTGCTTTACGACACACGCCGTCTCGCATGTAGATGATGCTCGGCGCCTGGGGTTGGAGTGCAGGAGAATCGGGAAGTTTTGTATGGTTAAAAGATGTGTCATGTCAGGAAGCCAAACCTTCTGTAGTGAGACCAGCCAACGAAGAGGTTAAGATTAACGATCCGCCGCGCACCACGATGCGAGGTCGACATCTTGGGTCGATCTTGAGAATGATATGTCGAAGGACATGAAACCACCGGCAGTGGACGATACTGTGATCCGCGAGATACCAGGATACGAGGAGGCACAGGTCAAGGAAATACCCAAGCTAAACCAAGTTAGGATCGTCACCGACGCTAGAGGCACTGACAACAAGTTGGCCCCTGCGACCACAGATCCGGCTGCATCGTTTTGCATTTTGTTTCGCGGATGAGGAATCAAAGACCAACGAACCGAAGAATTCTGTTCGTCCAGCGGAGGCAGTCAAAGGAACTCCGGCTGCTTCTTCCACTAGCCTGAAATTGGTGCGCTTGTAACGGGGTTACACGGGTTTACACCTGGTGTGTTCCACACATGGATACACTTTGTGTAAGGTACATATTTGATGTACGGACACTCGAGGGAGTGTGTGTGGCTGAGAGCCACACGTTATGCATTTGAAGTAGGATTTTACTTGGTTTTACTATGTTAGATAGTTAAACACATACATTTACCCCCTAGGCGGCTAGCCGCAATAAAAGATAAATAAACAGTTTGGATTTGGAACACTAAGTAAAAGGTCCTTTTATTAAGGTCGTAGTTAGTAGGTGCCTTCGGATATTAAGGTCTATTAACCCTTAATAAGGTGAGTGTTAATCCTTAACTCGTTGAGTTAACCGTCTTCCTCTGACGCTAAGCTACGGCAGCCCCGCTGCACTTGGTAGCACTTGTAGTCAATCCTGCGACTGAGTCTTTTGACTGATCCCTCTGAGAGGATGGAACACGCTGTGTTCGCGAGCTTGCCGCCTGGCCAGCAAGAGACGCTTAAAAAGCTTATGTCTCTGTTGGGCCCCGAGGGCATTGCTCATCTTGCTTCGCAAGGGCCAGAGGCGGTATCCGCCAGACTGGAGGCTTTTGCAAGCTACGAGAAGGCTCTCTTAGAGCATGTACAAGAGCGCGTGAGCGCAACGGCGTCCGCCGCATCGTCCGCGGCCGCGTCGTCGACGCACGAGTGGTCTAATAGACCGAAACCGCTCATGGTGAGCGTGAAGACCTTCGAGGGGAAGGAAGGGGAGAACCTCCTTCTCTGGACCCGACAGGTCGAGATGGCCATGGGATCGGCCCTGCTCCAGACTGAGCAACAGCGCGTAGCGCTGGCGATCTCGAAGCTCGGTGGCCGAGCTCAAGAATGGGCACTAACGTGCGGCACGTCTGTGGACGCTGCTTTCCCGACCTGGGATCAGCTGAAACAGCAACTAGTGCGCGTATTCGCGCCGCCTAACCAGGCGTACCGTATACGGTCGAAGTTCCTTGCTACCCGCCAGGGTAAAAAGGAGTTGATGGACTATGTCCAAGAGTTGAGAACTCTGATCGCCGGTATGGCGTCGAGCCCTCTCCCCGAGGCGGTCGCAGTGACCGTGTTTATGGAGGGCCTGCGCACGGGCGCTGCCCGAACGGAAGTTTTCCGTGTTCACCCTGCCTCATTTGAGGAGGCCGTGAACGTGGCATTGAATGCCGACTATAACTTCCAGGCTGCGAGACATGGTTCGAGCGCTGGTAGCGCGAGCTCTTCGAGCGGTCCTGAACCGATGGACCTCAGCCACGCTGAAGACGAGGCTGACTTCTATGCTGCTGAGCAGCGCTTCAGCATCCGTCGATGCTACACGTGCGGGAGCACCCGCCACTTGAGGCCTAGTTGCCCGTTGCGCAACAAGGCCCAGGCTCCATCGAGCCGAAGCACCGCTTCGAACCCTCAACCAGGGTCGTCGCGGGGAAACGACGGAACCCAGTAGGCGCGGGGCGCCCTACTGGGGAGGAACTGAGTTCTGTTGGGCCTCTGGGAGGCAGGAGAGAACGGGACTCAGTCCCGCAGAGAGCTAAGCTCTCTAACTCACGTAGTGAGTGCAAGCCCGGCTTGTTAGTCGTTCAAGCGAACGTGAAGGGCTTCGACAAACCGTGGAGAGTCTTGATAGACTCGGGAGCGTCCGGCAACTATGTCCGGCGCTCCACTGTTGATGGTTTTAAACCATATGCGGAGGCTCTGAAGGAGCCTCGAAGAGATAAGATCTCTGTCCGTCTTGCGACGGGGACACTAGTGACAGTGTCGAAGGTCTCTATTGACCTGAACGTGAAGTTCTTAGACTTCGATAGCGTGGAACGCTGCTTGGTCTTAGACCTGGATGAGAGGTATGACCTCATCCTTGGTATGGCGTGGCTCGAGAGCCACGAGCCATGGATCGACTGGAAGTCGAAGACGTTGGGCGCTACGCGCCCGTCTCCTAGTGGAGCATTGGTGTAACAGGGTTACACGTACAAGTGGTTACACCACTTGTAACTCTAACAGTTGCGCTAACTGTTAAAGGTTGGAAACGGACCTCAGGCCTTGGTGTGTGGAGCACACCAATGGATACATGGGCGGGCCATATCATTGGATGGCTCGCGTGCATTTACGCATGTTGTTGGTAGAAAGTGACGTATTTCTACCAATCAGTGCTCTTAGGATAAATCAGAATTCTGTCAACCACACATTGACAGAACCTTTAGAAACAGATAGCAATCAGATTTAGGAGGTCCATAATTGGCTTGTGCCAAATTCAATAACAGTTCTCATTTTACGGTATTTGCAGTATAAATATTGTTATATTTGATTTAATTATATTTACGGACGTAAGTATAATTAAATTAAGTCTAATTAATTGCACGCTTCCTCATACACGTAAGCGCACGTGTACGCCACCTAATAGGTCTTAGTAGACCTATTACACCTGGTAGCACTTTGTAGTCCATCCCACGACCGACTGCTGTTCGTTCGTATGGAGTCATACGAACGCGGGGTAGAGAACTCCCCCATGGATGAGGGGTCCACGGGGACCCCACACCAGTCCGTGACGCGCACGGACTGCCCCCACCTCTCGGATCCAGAGTGGGAGGCGCTCCAACGACTCTCGCGAGTCATTGGAGAGGCAACGGTAGCGGCGATGCTTCCCACGCTATCGCCGACAGAGCAACATGGTGTTGCTCTGGGGTACATTGTTAAGGAGCAACGAGATGTTGCTGCCTCGGTGGCTTCCCCGAAGCCACGCGTAGAGTCGTTGAAACTCCACGTGAGTACCTACGCGGGGAAGGAGGACGAGACCCTCCTTCGTTGGCTTGTCGAACTCGACACATCCGTTGCGGCTCGACGTATCGTCGAGCCGATGTCGAAGGTCGCGTTCGCCATGTCATGCTTGGGCGGACGCGCGAGGAGTTGGGCCTATGAGCGCCGACTCTCGGATCCTACGTGCTTCAGCACGTACGAAGGTTTCAAGGAGGAGCTCAAGCTCGCGTTTGAGCCTCCGAAGAACGAGTTCAGATCGAGGGCGGAGTTCCTCGATCTGCGGCAGGGCAAGGATGACGTACATTCCTATGCCCAGCGTGCTCGATACTTGGTATCGAACATAGTGGCCAACCCGGTCGACGAGGCGACCAAGGTCGTCACGTTCATGAAGGGACTGAGAGACGGTCCCGTCAAGACATACCTCTTTCGAGAGTATCCGAATACTCTCGAGGAAGCCATAAGCCTTGCGATGCAAGAGGAGTTTAGCCGGCGTCAAGCTAAACTCCATGCGAACGCGCCGAAGCCGGCGCGTCCTGTACCGAAGGCGGGAGGTCCGGAGCCTACGGACCTCTCGAGTGCTACGACTGCTGGTCAACAGCAGCGTAAGGGCTTCAAGGTACGATGTTACAAGTGCGGTAACATCGGTCACTTTGCACGCGAATGCACAGCGAGTGTGCATCCGGGCGGGCGTTCAAAAAACGCCAAGGACCAGTAGGCGCGGGGCGTCCTACTGGTGATGCAGTCTCGCGTGTCGAACTTGGACACGCGACGATGAGGACTGCTGCCCCCAGCGAGAAGGTTTCTCGCTGCAAGTTGCAAGATGACAAGCCAAATCTTGTCATCCTGAATGTTATGTCGAAGAGAGTTAACTCTCTTCGTGCCCTGGTGGACTCGGGCGCGTCGAACAACTTTGTTCGACAGGGAAGTCTTCGAAGTATGGACTTCGAAGAGGCCGACACGCCTCGCGGCGTGTTGGAGGTGCGGTTGGCAACAGGTGCCACCGTGAGGACCGAGAAGCGCGTGGTCCGTTTGCGCTTCTCGTACAAACGAAGGACGTTTGTGGAAGATCTTATCGTCTAGGATCTAGACGATAAGTTCGACTTGGTGTTAGGCATGCCGTGGCTTGCACGGCATGACCCGGTGATCAACTGGGAGAAGCGTACGGTCGTACGCTTCAATAGTATGAGCGCGACAGAGAGCGATGACCCTGTCAGTGCTACGCATGCATCGGCCGATGCATGTGACTCCCCGGTTGAGGCAGCAGCGCCCGCCGCTGCCTCCGATCGCCGCCGGCGACGCTCGACGACTCAGATAGTCGTTGAGAGAAAGTGAGTGTCGGCTCAGATATCTGAGTCTGAGTCTGAGCGGAAGGGTCGCCTCAGAAATCAGGTGAATGTGAATCACCTGAGTGATGGTAACGTACCGGTATTACCGGTATTACCGGTATTACCGGTAGCCTTGGAGGTACTTCAAGCCCCCAAGGGTCGCGTCGACGATTGCGCGTCAGCCTTGATGGCTGACGAAGCCAATAGAATTCCGGTTCAAGGAACCGACGGACAGACGTCAGCTGCGATGGCTGACGTGACAGACGCGCGGCTAGTTCAAGGAACTAGCGATCGTACATCGGCTCCGGGAGCCGATGATACAAACAAAGGCCCGCTAGCAGACAAGGCTAGCGAAGACACGTCGACTGCGATAGTCGACGATGTGGAGGCTCCATCAGCTCGCGGAGTTGATGGAGGCGTGGCAGCAGGAGCTGACCACGCGGCAGGAGGTGCTGGCGGTTGCAAACGTCCAGCACCCGAACAACCTGCGAGCTCACGTGCAGGAGGACTGCACGCGATGAGCGGCACTCAAGCGGTGCTTGATAGTGCGAGTCAGCGGAGCGAGTCCGCTGACGATTGCGAAGACGACCCGTCCAAGGCAGAGCCCCTTGGACGCGGAGCACCTGGAGCGCGGCTTCAGGGAAGACTTTCGCGGCGCAAGCCATTGAAGCTGCGCGAGTCTCAGCCGGAGACTGAGACTGGTGTTTCTGCGCGGCAGACACCGAGTGTCGAGACGCTGAACGTCTTGACACGTACTGATACTGGATTGCAGTACCAGAAGATGCGGTTGGAGAATCCGCCGACGAGTGCGTCGGCGTTGACCGCGCTTCCAGTCATGAACTGGAAGGGCTTTGCGCGAGAGTTGTTCGATGGACGCATCGAACAAATTTGCATCCTCTCAGAGATTGAGAGGGTGGACCGCGAGGCCGAGGAGCTTAAGCAGCTCGTTGTCGATGGGATCACTGAGGGCGATGACACCCTCAGTGCGAAGACTAAGAAGCAGCGCTTCGAGGAGCAGAGTTGGGACTCGTTGAAGTCGAGTCCCTACTATGAGGTGCTGCGGGAGTACAAGGATGTACTCCCGGACGAGATTCCTTCGGAGCTTCCGAAGGACAAGGGCGTACAGCAAGAGATTGATCTCGTGCCGGGCACGAAATATTGCGTTACACGGCAGTGGCCACTGCCGCGTGAACAAGTTCAAGCGATCGACGACTTCTTCGAGAGTCGTCGTCTTGCAGGTCAAGTGCGGGAGTCAAAGTCCCCGCACAGTGCCCCGACGTTCTGTGTCAAGAAGGCACAGGGCGGCTGGCGCATCGTTCATGCGTACAACAAGTTGAACGATGCGACGATACCGGCGCAGACGCCGGTACCGCGAAAAGATGTGATCATCGATCCGATGGCCTTGAGCACTGTCTTCAGTGCTCTAGATCTGCGTGATGGATTCTACCAAATCCTCATGCGTGAGAGGGACATCCCTCCTCTCACAGCGGTAAGCACTCCCAGCGGTATGCTGTGGGAGTGGCTCGTCATGCCGCAGGGACTTAAGAATGCCCCTGCGACGTTCAATAGATGTGTGACTCATCTATTGCGCTCGGTGCGCGACTTCGCACCGAGCTACTTCGACGACGTGTTCGTCCACAGCCGGGCTGTGAACGGGAAGACGGACATTGAGATGCACAAGGTGCATCTCCGGAAGCTGCTAGAGCTTATGAGGAAGCATAAGCTCTATGCGAACCTGAAGAAGTGCATCTTCGGGGCGAACGAGATACCCGTGCTGGGGTGTCTCGTAGGGAAGGACGGCGTGCGCCCTGACCCAGAGAAGGTCAGAGTGATCAATGAATGGCCCATGCCATCCAATGTGAAGGAACTGAGGCAGTTCCTTGGACTTGCCACGTACTTGTGCAAGTACGTGGAGAACTACGCAGGCAAGATTCGCCCGCTGTCACAGCTTCTTAAGAAGGAAGCTGAGTGGATTTGGACGACCGAATGCCGAGGGGCGTTCGATGCAGTCAAGCAGGGCTTGACTTAGGTCCATTCCACGTAGTGTGTGATGCATCCGATTTCGCGATCGGATGTGCATTGATGCAACACGATCACGAGGGCCGTGATCGTGTGGTCTACTACCAGTCGCGTCAGCTGAAGCCAGCTGAGCGCAACTACCCCGTGCATGACAAGGAGCTCCTTGCCATGAAGTATGCACTCGCAAAGTTCCGAGTGTATCTACTTGGGAGTAGACCGTTCGTGGTCTACACCGACCACGCATCACTGCGAACGGCGATTAAGTCGCCGCACATCTCGCAACGTATGGCGAGATGGTTGTCCTTCTTCGCGGAGTACAACTTCCGGGTGGAGTATAAACCCGGAAGACTCAACGTAGTGGCCGACGCGTTATCGCGTCGACCTGATTATGCGGAGACGGTCGACGCCAACAGTGTTGGCGTCGTGAGGACAAGTGTGCCGTCGTCAACGTTGATTGACGACGTGAAGGACGCGTATGCAAGGGATGCAGACGCGAAGGAGCTGCTGGAGTTCCTCGCAGCACCTTCCGACGAGGCACGTCGGAAGCTAACTCCTCACCTTCGAGCTCGTGTACACCGCTATCGTGTACACGAAGGGCTACTGCTGTACAGTGCAGTAGACGACAATGCGGATCGCATTGTCGCTCCGAATGATCATGATCTGCGGCTGCGGATCATGTTCGAGTACCACGATGCCCCTACGGCAGGGCATCCGGGTCGTGAGAAGACATACACTCTTCTCACGCGTGACTTCTACTGGCACCACCAGTATAAGTGGGTACGCAAGTACGTTCGTGCTTGCGAGGTTTGCCAGCGCGTGAAGCCTGCGCCGTTTACGCAGGCTCCTCTTCAATCACTTCCGACTCCGTCGGAGTGTTGGCAGTCCATGTCCATGGACTTTGTCTTCGGTCTTCCGCCCGACAACAAGCGGAGGACAGGCATCGTTGTCTTTGTGGACCGATTCAGCAAGATGGTCCATCTTGCTGCCGTCCCGGCTACTGTTACAGCCGCGCAGACTGCGCGACTGTTTGTTGACATGGTGTTCAAACACCATGGCATGCCGCTCGACATTGTGTCGGACCGTGATCCACGCTTCACAGCGCGGTTCTGGCAAGAAGTGTTTACACTTCTTGGTTCACAGTTATCAATGTCGACTGCGGATCATCCGCAGACGGACGGCCAGACTGAACGCGTCAACCGAGTACTGGTTGACGCGCTGAAGAGCTACGCACACTCGTTCCCGCATTGGAGCGAGTGTTTACCGATGGCAGAGTTTGCCATCAACAACTCGGTGCATGCCTCGACAGGGCATACACCGTTCTACGTGAATGCCATGCGGCATCCACGTTTGCCGAGCATGCTCGGCGGGGTAGCTTCCTCCTTAAGTGGGGGAGGATCTACGGTTGCGTCTGAACAACCGCAGAGGACAGCTGATGACGTACTATCAGCTGCGGTGACGCGAGCTGCGTCTCGTTCGAGCAGGAACGAGCGCGAGATGTCTGTGCCGGGCACAGACATAGAGGATGATAGCGAGCAGGCAGGGCCTGCTGCGGATGAAGGCGACGAGCTGAAAGAGTTCAGCTCGAATGCGCTAGACTTTGTCCAGCGAAGACAAGCCGTAATACGGTTTGTGCAAGATGCTATCGCAGCTTCTGTCGATCGACAGAAGCTGAACGCAGACAATGTTGGTAGGGGCAACATTAATGAATTCAAAAAGGGTTCATTGGTTTTGTTAGCTACTCAAAACCTGCATAAACATGCAGTGTCTGATTTTGGAGCAAGTAAGCTTGCTCCAAGGTTCATCGGGCCGTTCAAAGTACTTGAACGGCACGGCAACGCGTACCGGCTGGACATACCGTCCAGCATGAGACTCCATCCGACGTTCTACGTCGGGCGGTTGAAGCCGTACGTGCAGCACGAGTCATCTACGGGTGATGACTCGCCTGAGAGGCCTGGAAGGCCTTCTCGAGACCGCTCCCGCGAGCGACCAGAGCGTTCAATCTCGTCCCGAGACCGGACGAGATGTTCGAGGCAGTCTGCGCAGCCTGCGCAGCATCGGCACGGAGGACTCGAACCTCCTGCTTCAGAGCAGCCATCTCGGCGCTCTGAGACTGCTCGAGCGCCGCAACACGATCGTGCAGGGCACGATCGCCATGGTCATAGCGTTGACCATACGGAGGGAGTGTTTCCGCCCCCTCCGCCGCCGTTGCGAGACGCGACTGGGTCGATCCGCTGGATAGTTGAGCGGATCGTGGCTCATAAGAGAACGAACTCTCAAGAGGTTCGTTTTCGTATTCGTTGGAGAGGATTTCCTCCCCATCGAGACACATGGGAGCCACGGAACGTCCTGATGGAGGACGTTCCGGAAATGGTGAGGGCGTACGAAGCCCACCATAACCTGCAGGCCTAAGGCTTGCACGAGGAGTGCTGCGGTCACCCACAGCACTCGGAGCTTCACGTGACTCAAGACGAGCACGGAGCTCCTTGATGTGATCGGGTACACGGGTCGTCGTGTACCCCAGTAGATCACGTTCGGAGATGCGTGTTGTCAGAGGTGCGCAACACGGACAAGGTGTGCCGAAGGGAACGGCACACAGGATTCCCGCTTCCATGCTTGCTTCATGGAGGCGTTCACACTTACCGCGCACGGTGTAAGTGTAGTAGCGATCGCGAGCATGCTTCACACGCTCGCGATAGGCTTTCGGGTCTTTGTTGAAGTTTTCAACAAAGGCGTTCCACGACTGGCAGAGTGCCTGCCACTCTGGCACTTTGCTCTTGCGCGAAGTCTTCTTCGCGCTGAAGTATCGGAGCTCATGGAAGAGCCCGATGTAGTAGTCGCGTCTTTGAGTCGGGGACTCAAAGACAATGCCAACAGCGACTTCGTTGTCTTTGATACTGTTGTCGTGGTACAACAGTATCGGGTTCGGTGGTGAGCTAGCACCGAACCGATCATGGATCTCTGCCTCAGTAGGCATCCATGCATCGCGCACTGGCGGTGGATCAGTGCGCGGAGAGATGAGCGCCCTCGACATGGGGGACGCTAAGCCATCATTGCGCGGACGCTTCGAGCTGGAAGCGTCCGAGGCCTCTTCGCGGGGGCGTCGAGACCCCTTGGGTGGGTCGTGCGTGTCTTCGGACGAAGACACGTGGGCGGGAGCCTCCTCTTCATGGAGCTCCCCATCTTCAGAATCCTCGTAGTCGAGAGGATACTCGTCGGAGTCGGCAGCGAAGTCGGACTTCTTCGCTGCATGCTTCTCCTTGAGGAGAGCATGGTACTCGGAGACAGAGAGTTTACCCTCTGTCGAACGACTGGAAGCAGCAGTGCTAGTGGGCACTGCCGCCGTTGTGCTTGCTGCAGAGGCAGCAGGCGAGGCTTGCGCGTCCGCGGCTGCGGACGTGGTCTTGGGCGTTGGCGAATTCATTCGGAAATGGACTCGTGGATTCTTCCTGAAACTTGACGGCCTTGTCAAGTTATGTCGGTTAACGTATCCGGATGGGTACGTTAAGTCTTAAGGGGGGATGGTGTAACAGGGTTACACGTACAAGTGGTTACACCACTTGTAACTCTAACAGTTGCGCTAACTGTTAGAGGTTGGAAACGGACCTCAGGCCTTGGTGTGTGGAGCACACCAATGGATACATGGGCGGGCCATATCATTGGATGGCTCGCGTGCATTTACGCATGTTATTGGTAGAAAGTGACGTATTTCTACCAATCAGTGCTCTTAGGATAAATCAGAATTCTGTCAACCACACATTGACAGAACCTTTAGAAACAGATAGCAATCAGATTTAGGAGGTCCATAATTGGCTTGTGCCAAATTCAATAACAGTTCTCATTTTACGGAATTTGCAGTATAAATATTGTTATATTTGATTTAATTATATTTACGGACGTAAGTATAATTAAATTAAGTCTAATTAATTGCACGCTTCCTCATACACGTAAGCGCACGTGTACGCCACCTAATAGGTCTTAGTAGACCCATTACAATTGGCGAGTCATGAACCCACCTCTGCTCGGAGACAGAAGCGCTATTGGCGCGAGCACGAGACCGAGTCGGTCCTGGTGCTGGACATTGGTATGTCAGAGTTAGTGAGCAACGAGGTTGCTGTTTGCCGTGAGTGTAACTCACAGGGCGTGCGCGGGGTGGCGCGTTATCCGCCGAGCGGTGTTTGTAGGGTCGCTGACCCGCCGCTGTGTCCTATGGACAAACGTGGAACGGCACGTAAACCGTTGAGCGGTACTTGTAGGGTCGCTGACCCGCCGCTGAGTGTCTCGAATGACACTGTTCCCTCTCCGAGGAGCCATAGTGCGTTGGCACCTAGGCAGCGCGACGGTGATGTCGCCCTGCAGCCCTCATCCGGCCGTGCTCGGGCGAGGAGGGAGAGGAGGGAGAGGAGGAAGAGACGCAGAGCGTCTGTGACGTCTATGACGTCGGACGAGGTGTCCAGCGTGTTGAGCGGTGAGGCTCCACGCGACTGCAGTGAGCAGTTGTACACACTCGTGAATGGAGTGACAGGGGATGTCGACGGAGACATAAGTCTCGAGCGACTCCCGTCGGTTGATGCTCTGTTAGAGCTGGACGAGATGTCCGTCGCCGAGTTTGGCGAGGCCTTAAAGGCCGGCGAGCTTGCCGAGGTGGTCATGATACGACCCGAGGAGGAGTTGAACTCCTCGTCCGTCGTGGACGAAGCTGTCCTTGAGGACACGAAGCGAGCGCTAAGCGCTAGGAGTAGATCTTCGATCCTCAAGGATCCCTCGGATCCGTTTTATCCTTTGATCAAGGAATACCACGATGTGGTGTCGAAGGACCCGCCGTCAGGGTTGCCTCCGGATCGAGGCGTACGTCATGAGATTGACTTGGTTCCTGGAACCAAATACTGCGTAACACGGCAGTGGCCCTTACCAAGGGAGCAATGTGACGTCATCGACGCGTTCTTCCGTGCAAAGCACGAAGCCGGCTTGGTGCGTGAGAGCAAGTCTCCGCACTCGACACCCACGTTCTGTGTCAGAAAGCCTAATGGCAAGTACATGCTTTCAATAAGCTGAATGCAGCCACCATTCCGGCACAGACGCCGATTCCTAGAAAGGATGTTCTACAGAACAACATGGTGGGATGTACGTTGTACAGTGCACTCGACTTGGTCGACGGGTATTATCAGTTGCTCGTGAGAGCTAGCGATATACCCCTCACGGCTGTGAGTACTCCGAGCGGTATGCTCTGGGAGTGGTTGGTGATGCCCCAAGGGCTGTCGAACGCGCCTGCGACGTTCAATCGCCTAGTGACGCAGTTGTTCAGGCCCCATCGGGCGTACGCTCAGACGTACTTCGACGACATCTTCGTCCATAGTCGTGCGGAGCACGGGAGGTCTGATGTGGAGAACCACCTTGACCATTTGCGAGCGGTGCTCGAGTGCATGCGCACGAATAAGTTGTATGCCAACTTGGATAAATGCGTCTTTGGCGCGGAGGAAATTCCTTTCCTCGGATGCTTCATTGGGAAGCGAGGCCTTAGGGCAGATCCTGCCAAGGTTAAGGCCATTGTGGACTGGCCGGTTCCATCGAACCCGAAGGACTTGCGTAAGTGGCTTGGCTTAGCCAATTACTTGCACAAGTACAGCGAGAATTACGCTGATATGGCTCGGCCATTGTCCAATCTCCTTAAGAAGGATGCACCTTGGTGCTGGGACGTCGTTCACGACGAAGCCTTCAAGGCTGTTAAGGAGAGTCTCCTTCATGCGCCCATCTTGGAGCTTCCGGACCCGGATCGTCCGTTTAGCGTCGTCTGCGACGCCTCCGATTTCGCAATCGGTTGTGCTTTATTACAAGCATACGCCGAAGGGCGCGAACGCGTTATCGCGTTTGAGTCTCGCCAGCTTAAAGCTGCTGAGAAGAACTATCCAGTTCATGACAAAGAGCTACTTGTAATGAAGTATGCTCTAGTCAAATTCAGAGTACATTTACTCGGCTCTAAGCCCTTTGTGATCTATACAGATCATGCGTCTTTACGCACTGCGACTCAGTCGCCTCACCTCTCACAGAGAATGGCAAGATGGCTTTCATTCTTTGCCGAGTATAACTTCGAGGTGAAGTATAAGCCGGGACGGCTAAACGTAGTGGCCGATGCGCTATCGCGCAGGCCAGACTACGAGTTGACTCATGTCACTACTGTGACGTCGTCGGTCCCCGACCTTATACGGAGGGCATACGCCCAAGACGACACATGTGTAGCTCTGCTACGCGCTCTTGGGAGCGAAGAGTTTAAAGACTCTGACAAGGAATTGTCACCGCGCTTACGCGCGAGGCTGCAGCGTTATACGCTTGATCATGGCCTGCTGTACTACAGCACTGACCCTGAGGACACTCCTCGAGTGGTCGTCCCTCATGATGAGGATCTTAAGTATCGCATCCTCTATGAGGTGCATGATACGCCTGTCGGTGGACATCTTGGTCGTGAAAAGACCTATGGCTCGGTGAGCAAGATGTACTGGTGGCCCAAGATGTACAAGTGGGCAAGCACCTATGTGCGTACATGCGAGACATGTCAACGGACCAAGTCCGCGCCGCATGCGGCTGCGCCGTTGGCGAGTTTGCCAGTCCCTTCGGGATGTTGGCAGTCCATTAGTATGGACTTTGTGTTTGGCCTTCCTAAGGATAAGGCGGGCAACACAGGCGTCGTGGTCTTTGTTGACCGACTGAGCAAGATGGCTCATCTTTCGGCTGTGCCGGATACCGTTGACGGTGAGGATACAGCGAAGCTGTTCTTAGACAGAGTCTTTCGCCAACATGGCTTGCCTGAGGCAATTGTCTCTGATCGAGACCCTCGCTTTACAGCGAAGTTCTGGACGTCCTTGTTCAGGGTGCTTGGCACCAAGTTGGACATGTCCACGGCGGACCATCCGCAGACCGATGGTCAAACTGAACGTGTGAATCGCGTTGTGGAGGATATCCTCCGAAGCGTCTGCGCTGAAGCGCCTCGACGCTGGAGCGAGATGCTCCCCCTTGTTGAGTTCGCCATGAACAATGCGGTGCATGCCTCGACAGGCTTCACTCCGTTCTATGTGAACGGTTTGGTCGACCCTCGCGTCCCTCTAACGCCGCCACGGTGTGGCTCTGGGCTTGATGGGGGAGGGTTAGCCGATCGGCTTGCTGATGTCAGCCCAGTTGCGGTTCGCAAGCAAGTCGATGACTTTGTCTCTTTGAGACTGAGCGTCATGCGCCAGGTGCGCGACGCGATGGCTGAAAGCCAAGATCTCCAAAAGGAGTATGCAGATGCCAACGGCAGAAGTAACATGGAAAGGTTTGAGATCGGGGATCTTGTTTTATTAAACGCTAAAAACCTACCTACACATGCAGTGTCTGCGGTCTTTAAGACCAAGTTGAGACCTAGGTTCATTGGACCGTTCAAGGTCGTGGCCAAGAAGGGCCTGGCGTACACGCTCAATCTTCCGAAGAAGATGCGTACGCACCCGGTATTCTACGTGGGCTTGCTTAAGCCATACCGGGACCCCGCTCGGGTGAGCTCCGAGGCGCTAGCGCCGGGTCGGACAGGGGCTGCGAAGCAGCGAGAGGCTGCGAGGCAGCAGGAGGCTGCGAGGCAGCAGGAGGCTGAGAGCCAGCAGGAGGCTGAGAGCCAACAGGGTGCTGAAGCCCAGCACCGGAGTCCGAGGGCGCAAGATACTGCGGGACAGCAGGGAGCTGCAGAGCAGCAGAGTGCGGAGGCACAGGAAGCTGCAAGGCAGCAGGGTGCGGAGGCACAGGAGGCTGCAGGGCAGCAGGTGGTAGAGCCATCGGAGTTGGCAGTACCACGGGACGGGAGCCATATGGCTGCATCCGAACCAACAGGTCGAGCTGACCTTGCAGCTGAGCAATCTGACGCTCAAGGTCTACGACCCGCTGCTGCATCGCCGAAGGCGACTCAAGCCAGTCTAGGCGACGCTCGACCTCCTCGAGGCTATTCGCTAGGCGATGTGAGGAGCGATCAACGTCCGCGACGTAGTCGCTCACCGAGCGGACACGGCTCTGTAAGGAGAGGAAGTCCACAAAGCTCGCAGCGCGAGAGTCCAGCGGCCGCTCGGCCTCCCCCTGCTCTGCTCGATGAGCATGGGAATCTCCACTACCATGTGGAGCGCCTGATGGCGCGGCGCAGGCGCCAGGGTCATAAGCAGTATCTGGTAAAGTGGAGAGGGTATCCTCATTCCCAGAACTCATGGGAGTTCGAGGTTCCACTTCGGCAAGATTGCCCTGACGTCGTGGACGCTTACGATCGGCGTCACCCGGTGACGGAGCGCCCGCAGGGCGCGCGACGGAGTCGCCGGGCGCGCCGCGCTTCCCACTACTAGAGTGGGGTGACGACAGGTCACGAGCTGAGCTCAGGCTCTGACCAGTGGCTGTGCCAGCCGACCCATGGCTATGGGTAGGGCTGCCCACAGCGGGAGCAGGAGGCCGGGGTGCCTCGTAGCGTGAGGGACGTTGTCCCGGTACACGCCGTTTTGCTTGCCGCTTCGCGAAGTCGAGGCGTAAGCGCCGCTCTAAGCGGATATCGGTTTCCGAGAAACTAGCTCGGAGAGCATCGAAGGAGTGGAGCCGTCGGGAATGCTCCACCCAGTTCTGAAACTGCGCTTCGTAAGCGGCCATCGTTTCACCCTCTGAGAGGACCACCGGCACTGTCCGCATGGCCGGCACGGCCTCACCGTTGAGCTGCTGACGCAGGCGCTCACGGTACTCCGAAGGAGTAGTGACTTGCGGAGTCAAGAAGCGCTCACGGAGCGATCGTTGTTGGACGACTTCATCAGTCGTCTCGGGCGCGCGCCCACACGTATACGTGTCCAGGAGCTGCGAGGCAGCGCGTCGGACGACCTCGGCAGGAGAGAGACGGTCATAACCGTAGTCGCGACGCGACGTGCCCACAATGGGGCGGGCTACAGGTCTGTTAGACCGTGCGTGAGATGCAGCCTCAAGCTGCCGGCTTTGAGCCCCGTCCAGGTCGTTGGAGACCACACCTGGCTCAGGGAGCTCGTCCTCGTACCTTGAGGAGAGGGGAGGCGCATTGCGCAAGGCGTTCGCGGAACCATCACGGTTCGGGAACGGATTAGGCGTGTGCAGCTCGCGAGAGCGCGACGCCGGGCTTGAAGGCCTCTGAGAGGCAGCCTCCTGGCGCATCGGAGTCCACTCGTCATCGTCAGGGACGATCTCGCCCTGCTCCAGCTCGTCGAGCCAGGCGTCCTGACGCGCGCGTGGTGTTGTTGGCTCAGCAGAGCGTGGAGTGTCGCTCCCATCCGGACGTTGGCTCGCGGAGCCATGCCGACGTTGATGCTCACGGTGGTACTGCTGTACACTGAGCCGCTGCGGAGCAGCCTCCCTGTCGGGACGATGGCCTGTGGCCTGTGGCGATAGTGGGCTGTCGCGCCCTGACATGCGGCCACTAGATGATGGCGAAGAGGGGTCAGAAGACCGTGGCGAAAGGCTGAGCATTTAGAATGCAGTTTCGATAATGGGCTCTGGGAGCCGAAGTTCTTTGAACTTGTGATGAGGTGAAGTGACCTCTAACGTCTTGAGAAGGAAAGACCTCTTGAGAAAGTGTCGTGGACACGGGTGTCCACATCTTGGTGGGGGGTGGTGTAACGGGGTTACACGGGTTTACACCTGGTGTGTTCCACACATGGATACACTTTGTGTAAGGTACATATTTGATGTACGGACACTCGAGGGAGTGTGTGTGGCTGAGAGCCACACGTTATGCATTTGAAGTAGGATTTCACTTGGTTTTACTATGTTAGATAGTTAACAACATACATTTACCCCCTAGGCGGCTAGCCGCAATAAAAGATAAATAAACAGTTTGGATTTGGAACACTAAGAGTAAAGTCCTTTTATTAAGGTCGTAGTTAGTAGGTGCCTTCGGATATTAAGGCCTATTAACCCTTGATAAGGTGTGTGTTAATCCTTAACTCGTTGAGTTAACCGTCTTCCTCTGACGCTAAGCTACGGCAGCCCCGCTGCAACGGGGCTCAAAGCCGGCAGCTTGAGGCTGCATCTCACGCACGGTCTAACAGACCTATAGCCCGCCCCATTGTGGGCACGTCGCGTCGCGACTACGGTTTTGACCGTTTCTCCCCTGCTGAGGTCGTTCGGCGCGCTGCTTCGCAGCTCTTGGACACCTATACGTGTGGACCCGCGCCCGGCACGCCAGAAGAAGTCGCCCAGCGACGATCGCTCCGCGAGCGCTTCTTGACTCCACAAGTCACAACTCCTTCGGAGTACCGTGAGCGCCTGCGCCAGCAGCTCAACGGTGAGGCCGTGTCGGCCATGCGGACAGTGCCGGTGGTCCTCTCAGAGGGTGAAACAATGGCCGCTTCTGAAGCGCAGTTTCAGAACTGGGTGGAGCTATCTCGACGGCTCCACTCCTATGATGCTCTCCGAGCTAGTTTCTCGGAAACAGACATCCGCTTAGAGCGGCGCTTGCGCTTCGACTTCGCGAAGCGTCAAGCCAGACAGCGTGCACCGGGACAACGTCCCTCACACTACGAGGCACCCCGGCCTCCTGCTCCCGCTGTGAGCAGTCCTACCCATAGCCATGGGTCGGCTGTCACAGCCACTGGTCAGAGCCTGAGCTCAGCTCTTGACCTGTCGTCACCCCACTCTAGTAGTGGGAAGCGCGGCGCGCCCGGCGACTCCGTCGCGCGCCCTTCGGGCGCTCCGTCACCGGGTGACGCCGATCGTAAGCGTCCACGACGTCAGGGCAATCTTGCCGCAGTGGCACCTCGAACTCCCATGAGTTCTGTGAGTGAGGGTAACCTCGCCACTTCACCAGATACTGGTTATGACCCTGGCGCCTGCGCCGCGCCATCAGGCACTCCACGTGATAGTGGAGATTCCCATGCTCATCGAGCAGAGCAGGGGGAGGCCGAGCGGCCGCTGGACTCTCGCGCTGCGAGCTTCGTGGACTTCCTCTCCTTACAGAGCCGTGTCCGCTCGGTGAGCGACTACGTCGCGGACGTTGACCGCTCCTCGCATCGCTTAGCGAATAGCCTCGAGGAGGTCGAACGTCGCCTCGACTGGCTGGAGTCGCCTCAGGCGATGCAGCAGCGGGTCGTAGACCTTGAGCGCCAGATTGCTCAGCTGCAGGGTCAACTCGACCTCTTGGTTCGGATGCAGCCGTACGGCTCTCGTCCCGTGGCAATGCCACCGCCGATGGCTCTACCGCCTGCTGCCTTGCAGCTTCCTGTGCCTCTGTACCCTGCTGCCCCGCAGTATCTTGCGCCTGCGGACTCTGGTGCTGTGTCTCCGCACCCTGCTGCCCCGCAGCCTCCTGCTGCCTCGCAGCCTCTCGCTGCTTCGCAGCCCTTGTCCGACCCGGCGCTAGCGCCTCAGAGCTCACCCGAGCAGGGTCCCGGTATGGCTTAAGCAAGCCCACGTAAAACACCGGGTGCGTACGCATCTTCTTCGGAAGATTGAGCGTGTACGCCAGGCCCTTCTTGGCCACGACCTTGAACGGTCCAATGAACCGAGGTCTCAACTTGGTCTTAAAGACCGCAGACACTGCATGTGTAGGTAGGTTTTTAGCGTTTAATAAAACAAGATCCCCGATCTCAAACCTTTCCATGTTACTTCTGCCTTTGGCATCTGCATACTCCTTTTGGAGATCTTGGCTTTCAGCCATCGCGTCGCGCACCTGGCGCATGACGCTCAGTCTCAAAGAGACAAAGTCATCGACTTGCTTGCGAACCGCAACTGGGCTGACATCAGCAAGCCGACCGGCTAACCCTCCCCCATCAAGCCCAGAGCCACACCGTGGCGGCGTTAGAGGAACGCGAGGGTCGACCAAGCCGTTCACATAGAACGGGGTGAAGCCTGTCGAGGCATGCACCGCATTGTTCATAGCGAACTCAACGAGGGGGAGCATCTCGCCCCAACGTCGTGGCGCTTCAGCGCAGACGCTTCGGAGGATATCCTCCACAACGCGATTAACGCGTTCAGTTTGACCATCGGTCTGCGGATGATCCGCCGTGGACATGTCCAACTTGGTGCCCAGCACCCTGAACAAGGACGTCCAGAACTTCGCTGTAAAGCGAGGGTCTCTATCAGAGACAATTGCCTCAGGCAAGCCATGTTGGCGAAAGACTCTGTCTAAGAACAGCTTCGCTGTATTCTCACCGTCAACGGTGTCCGGCACAGCCGAAAGATGAGCCATCTTGCTCAGTCGGTCAACAAAGACCACGACACCCGTGTTGCCCGCCTTATCCTTAGGAAGGCCAAACACAAAGTCAATACTAATGGACTGCCAACATCCCGAAGGGACTGGCAAACTCGCCAACGGCGCAGCCGCATGCGGCGCGGACTTGGTCCGTTGACATGTCTCGCATGTACGCACATAGGTGCTTGCCCACTTGTACATCTTGGGCCACCAGTACATCTTGCTCACCGAGCCATAGGTGTTCTCACGACCAAGATGTCCACCGACAGGCGTATCATGCACCTCATAGAGGATGCGATACTTAAGATCCTCATCATGAGGGACGACCACTCGAGGAGTGTCCTCAGGGTCAGTGCTGTAGTACAGCAGGCCATGATCAAGCGTATAACGCTGCAGCCTCGCGCGTAAGCGCGGTGACAATTCCTTGTCCGAGTCTTTAAACTCTTCGCTCCCAAGAGCACGTAGCAGAGCTACACACGTGTCGTCTTGGGCGTAAGCCCTGCGTATAAGGTCTGGGACCGACGACGTCACCGTAGTGACATGAGTCAACTCGTAGTCCGGCCTGCGCGAAAGCGCATCGGCCACTACGTTAAGCCGGCCCGGCTTATACTTCACCTCGAAGTTGTATTCGGCAAAGAATGAAAGCCATCTTGCCATTCTCTGTGAGAGGTGAGGCGACTGAGTCGCAGTGCGTAAAGACGCATGATCTGTATAGATCACAAAGGGCTTAGAGCCGAGTAAATGTACTCTAAATTTGACTAGAGCATACTTCATTGCAAGTAGCTCTTTGTCATGAACTGGATAGTTCTTCTCAGCAGCTTTAAGCTGGCGAGATTCAAACGCGATAACGCGTTCGCGCCCTTCGGCGTCTGCTTGTAATAAAGCACAACCGATTGCAAAATCGGAGGCGTCGCAGACGACGCTAAACGGACGATCCGGGTCCGGAAGCGCCAAGATGGGCGCGTGAAGGAGACTCTCCTTAACAGCCTTGAAGGCTTCGTCGTGAACGACGTCCCAGCACCAAGGTGCATCCTTCTTAAGGAGATTGGACAATGGCCGAGCCATATCAGCGTAATTCTCGCTGTACTTGTGCAAGTAATTGGCTAAGCCAAGCCACTTACGCAAGTCCTTCGGGTTCGATGGAACCGGCCAGTCCACAATGGCCTTAACCTTGGCAGGATCTGCCCTAAGGCCTCGCTTCCCAATGAAGCATCCGAGGAAAGGAATTTCCTCCGCGCCAAAGACGCATTTATCCAAGTTGGCGTACAACTTATTCGTGCGCATGCACTCGAGCACCGCTCGCAAATGGTCAAGGTGGTTCTCCACATCAGACCTCCCGTGCTCCGCACGACTATGGACGAAGATGTCGTCGAAGTACGTCTGAGCGTACGTCCGATGGGGCCTGAACAACTGCGTCACTAGACGATTGAACGTCGCAGGCGCGTTCGACAGCCCTTGGGGCATCACCAACCACTCCCAGAGCATACCGCTCGGAGTACTCACAGCTGTGAGGGGTATATCGCTAGCTCTCATGAGCAACTGATAATACCCGTCGACCAAGTCGAGTGCACTGTACAATGTACATCCCACCATGTTGTTCTGTAGAACATCCTTTCTAGGAATCGGCGTCTGTGCCGGAATGGTGGCTGCATTCAGCTTATTGAAAGCATGCACTATGCGCCACTTGCCATTAGGCTTTCTGACACAGAACGTGGGTGTCGAGTGCGGAGACTTGCTCTCACGCACCAAGCCGGCTTCGTGCTTTGCACGGAAGAACGCGTCGATGACGTCACATTGCTCCCTTGGTAAGGGCCACTGCCGTGTTACGCAGTATTTGGTTCCAGGAACCAAGTCAATCTCATGACGTACGCCTCGATCCGGAGGCAACCCTGACGGCGGGTCCTTCGACACCACATCGTGGTACTCCTTGATCAAAGGATAAAACGGATCCGAGGGATCCTTGAGGATCGAAGATCCACTCCTAGCGCTTAGCGCTCGCTTCGTGTCCTCAAGGACGGCTTCGTCCACGACGGACGAGGAGTTCAACTCCTCCTCGGGTCGTATCATGACCACCTCGGCAAGCTCGCCGGCCTTTAAGGCCTCGCCAAACTCGGCGACGGACATCTCGTCCAGCTCTAACAGAGCATCAACCGACGGGAGTCGCTCGAGACTTATGTCTCCGTCGACATCCCCTGTCACTCCATTCACGAGTGTGTACAACTGCTCACTGCAGTCGCGTGGAGCCTCACCGCTCAACACGCTGGACACCTCGTCCGACGTCATAGACGTCACAGACGCTCTGCGTCTCTTCCTCCTCTCCCTCCTCTCCCTCCTCGCCCGAGCACGGCCGGATGAGGGCTGCAGGGCGACATCACCGTCGCGCTGCCTAGGTGCCAACGCACTATGGCTCCTCGGAGAGGGAACAGTGTCATTCGAGACACTCAGCGGCGGGTCAGCGACCCTACAAGTACCGCTCAACGGTTTACGTGCCGTTCCACGTTTGTCCATAGGACACAGCGGCGGGTCAGCGACCCTACAAACACCGCTCGGCGGATAACGCGCCACCCCGCGCACGCCCTGTGAGTCACACTCACGGCAAACAGCAACATCGTTGCTCACTAACTCTGACATACCAATGTCCAGCACCATGACCGACTCGGTCTCGTGCTCGCGCCAATAGCGCTTCTGTCTCCGAGCAGAGGTGGGTTCATGACTCGCCAATGCTCCACTAGGAGACGGGCGCGTAGCGCCCAACGTCTTCGACTTCCAGTCGATCCATGGCTCGTGGCTCTCGAGCCACGCCATACCAAGGATGAGGTCATACCTCTCATCCAGGTCTAAGACCAAGCAGCGTTCCACGCTATCGAAGTCTAAGAACTTCACGTTCAGGTCAATAGAGACCTTCGACACAGTCACTAGTGTCCCCGTCGCAAGACGGACAGAGATCTTATCTCTTCGAGGCTCCTGTAGAGCCTCCACATACGGTTTAAAACCATCGACAGTGAAGCGCCGGACATAGTTGCCGGACGCTCCCGAGTCTATCAAGACTCTCCACGGCTTGTCGAAGCCCTTCACGTTCGCTTGAACGACTAACAAGCCGGGCTTGCACTCACTACGTGAGTTAGAGAGCTTAGCTCTCTGCGGGGCTGAGTCCCGTTCTCTCCTGCCTCCCAGAGGCCCAACAGAACTCAGTTCCTCCCCAGTAGGGCGCCCCGCGCCTACTGGGTTCCGTCGTTTCCCCGCGACGACCCTGGTTGAGGGTTCGAAGCGGTGCTTCGGCTCGATGGAGCCTGGGCCTTGTTGCGCAACGGGCAACTAGGCCTCAAGTGGCGGGTGCTCCCGCACGTGTAGCATCGACGGATGCTGAAGCGCTGCTCAGCAGCATAGAGGTCAGCCTCGTCTTCAGCGTGGCTGAGGTCCATCGGTTCAGGACCGCTCGAAGAGCTCGCGCTACCAGCGCTCGAACCGTGTCTCGCAGACTGGAAGTTATAGTCGGCATTCAATGCCACGTTCACGGCCTCCTCAAATGAGGCAGGGTGAACACGGAAAACTTCCGTTCGGGCAGCGCCCGTGCGTAGGCCCTCCATAAACACGGTCACTGTGACCGCCTCGGGGAGAGGGCTCGACGCCATACCGGCGATCAGAGTTCTTAACTCTTGGACATAGTCCAGCAACTCCTTTTTACCCTGGCGGGTAGCAAGGAACTTCGACCGTATACGGTACGCCTGGTTAGGCGGCGCGAATACGCGCACTAGTTGCTGTTTCAGCTGATCCCAGGTCGGGAAAGCAGCGTCCACAGACGTGCCGCACGTTAGTGCCCATTCTTGAGCTCGGCCACCGAGCTTCGAGATCGCCAGCGCTACGCGCTGTTGCTCAGTCTGGAGCAGGGCCGATCCCATGGCCATCTCGACCTGTCGGGTCCAGAGAAGGAGGTTCTCCCCTTCCTTCCCCTCGAAGGTCTTCACGCTCACCATGAGCGGTTTCGGTCTATTAGACCACTCGTGCGTCGACGACGCGGCCGCGGACGATGCGGCGGACGCCGTTGCGCTCACGCGCTCTTGTACATGCTCTAAGAGAGCCTTCTCGTAGCTTGCAAAAGCCTCCAGTCTGGCGGATACCGCCTCTGGCCCTTGCGAAGCAAGATGAGCAATGCCCTCGGGGCCTAGCAGAGACATAAGCTTTTTAAGCGTCTCTTGCTGGCCAGGCGGCAAGCTCGCGAACACAGCGTGTTCCATCCTCTCAGAGGGATCAGTCAAAAGACTCAGTCGCAGGATTGACTACAAGTGCTACCAAGTGCAGCGGGGCTGCCGTAGCTTAGCGTCAGAGGAAGACGGTTAACTCAACGAGTTAAGGATTAACACACACCTTATCAAGGGTTAATAGGCCTTAATATCCGAAGGCACCTACTAACTACGACCTTAATAAAAGGACTTTACTCTTAGTGTTCCAAATCCAAACTGTTTATTTATCTTTTATTGCGGCTAGCCGCCTAGGGGGTAAATGTATGTGGTTAACTATCTAACATAGTAAAACCAAGTGAAATCCTACTTCAAATGCATAACGTGTGGCTCTCAGCCACACACACTCCCTCGAGTGTCCGTACATCAAATATGTACCTTACACAAAGTGTATCCATGTGTGGAACACACCAGGTGTAAACCCGTGTAACCCCGTTACACCCGTCCAGGTCGTTGGAGACCACACCTGGCTCAGGGAGCTCGTCCTCGTACCTCGAGGAGAGAGGAGGCGCATTGCGCACGGCGTTCGCCGAACCATCACGGTTCGGGAACGGATTGGGCGTGTGCAGCTCGCGAGAGCGCGGCGCCGGGCTTGAAGGCCTCTGAGAGGCAGCCTCCTGGTGTGTAGGAGGGTCCTCGTCATCGTCTGGGACGATCTCACCTTGCTCAAGCTCGTCGAGCCAGGCGTCTTGACGCGCACGTGGTGTTGGTGGCTCAGGAGAGCGTGGAGCGTCGCTCTCACCCGGATGTTGGCTCGCGGAGCCGGAGCCATGAAGACGTTGATGCTCACGGTGGTACTGCTGTACACTGAGCCGCTGCGGAGCAGCCTCCCTGTCGTTGCGATGGCCTGGGGCCTGTGGGGGGCGTGGGCTGCTGTGCGCTGAGGCGCTGTCACCATGTGACGTTGGACTTTGGTCGGGTGACCGCGGAGGCGATGTGATGGCCGAAGGCCCGCGCGTAAGGTTTAGCATTGGAAATGCAGTTTCGATAATGGGCTCTGGGAGCCGAAGTTCTTTGAACTTGTGATGAGGTAAAGTGACCTCTAACGTCTTGAGAAGAAAGACCTCACTGAGAAAGTGTCGTGGACACGGGTGTCCACATCTTGGTGGGGGGTGGTGTAACGGGATTACACGGGTTTACATCTGGTGTGTTCCACACATGGATACACTTTGTGTAAGGTACATATTTGATGTACGGACACTCGAGGGAGTGTGTGTGGCTGAGAGCCACACGTTATGCATTTGAAGTAGGATTTTACTTGGTTTTACTATGTTAGATAGTTAAACACATACATTTACCCCCTAGGCGGCTAGCCGCAATAAAAGATAAATAAACAGTTTGGATTTGGAACACTAAGTAAAAGGTCCTTTTATTAAGGTCGTAGTTAGTAGGTGCCTTTGGTAATAAAGGTCTATTAACCCTTAATAAGGTGAGTGTTAATCCTTAACTCGTTGAGTTAACCGTCTTCCTCTGACGCTAAGCTACGGCAGCCCCGCTGCAGCGCTTATGCGCACTAAAGCCTGGTATGTCCACTTCGTGGGCTTTTATCGCTCGTGTGTTTGCAAAAAACACTGCGCGTTCCTGGAAAACGTTTCACGATGCAGGAAGGTTGGTCGAACTTTACGTAACCGACTCGCCCTCAACTTGCGTCCGGGCCACCTTGTTTAATGAGGCCGCCGGCAAATTTTCTGCCATCACTACCCCGGGATCCACATGCTATTTTTCCGGAGGACGCGTTAAGCTTGTGTTTGCAAGTGAAAAGAACATCGAAGTATCATTTGGGAAATCATCGGACACCCACCTCGCTTCCAGCCCAATCAACACCGCTCCCTCGTTACCGTATATGCGGTTGAAGGATCTGCCGTCTCTGAGCCATCAAGACACCGCTACAACGATTGTTGCTGTGCACTCCGTTGGTGGGCTCAACCGAATTTAATCACGGAAAGGGAAATGCCTGGAAAAACGCGACATGCTACTTGTCGACGGCTCTGGTATTAGCGTGGTTTGTACTACATGGGGTCATCTTGCTCAAGGAACCAGCAATCTCGTCGAAGGCTCCGTGCTGATTGTTCGTGATGGCTCAGTTTCGGACTATAACAACCGCCGGTCGCTTTCTATTGCAGCAGGATCTGACATACTCCAAGAACATGCTTGCGCCCCTGCCGAGGAATTACATAATTGGTATGTAAACCTCCCGTCGTCCTACAACTTCCACCGTCTTACCGTTTAAGAAAGTATTCAGCCTCGTGATGTTCTGCAACGGTGCTCGCCTGTTGCTCCACTCTCTACAGAGCCGCTAGTGGCATACGCAAGCAGCCTTCTCTGACGAGAGTCCCCTGTTCCAACGCCTGCAGCGCTTTTGGCGTAAGGACTTTCCCATCTGTCTACCGAGTAAAGAGCTCTACATGTTCTCAAATGATATTCGTTCGCTAAGTGGGGTCAGCGTTTCCGCATTTTATGACTGTATTCACGATGTCGTTGATGCATTTTTTTTTTGCTCATCCAGACTTGCAGCTGCAATTTCCATCAACTATTGCAGCCCAACGGCATGCAGCAAAGACATTCAGGCGACTCAGCACCTGCGAGGTGATGAAGGGGTGCATTGGGGCCGTCGATGGGTGGCTCTGCCCAATTCGCGTACCCAGAAAGAATGAAGTGACGAGAGTGCGCTCTTTTTTCTCGGGACATTACCAGAGATATGGTAAGCATGTTGTGATCATCTCAGTCGTTTTACTGCGATCACATGCTCAAGTCCAGGAGGGACAGGAGATGCAACGGCATTTTTGAAATGGAAGTTATCTGCTGTGGTGGAGGCTCTACCTAGAAAGCCATCTCGATCCGAATTCGCAACTGGCTTAAATAAAAGTTGAAGCTGTCGTGAAATGGTGTAGAGATCCTTGGCCGAGGAAACGGGGTCAGGAACGCATTAGTGTTTGTATACGCATTGTCGCCCACCACATACAGCCCGTGGGCCAGCTCTGCTATTGCTAACCCTTGGATGGCAACCAGAGTTGCTGTAGCTCTCGAGGTCATCCCGCGTCTGCGCGAGAACCTGTACTGCGCTGAGACACGGACCTACAGGTCGTTGTCTGGTTGTCGTCAGTCACTGCCTTCTTTTTGACCAATTGTAGACCGAACAGGATCTGCAGGAGCCTGTACGCGCTAAATAAGAACGCGCCTTAATTAAGAGAAAGTTTTGCTACTTTAGTACCTATGCCTCCATTGTCTCCTGTATTCTTCTTGTAATATTGCGTGGGGGACGATGCATTGTTTACCGTTCAAGAAATCCAACGATAGCTTGGCGAATCCACTCGGATGAATTAAAAGTGTCCGTGGTGCTCATTAGGTCGGATAATTCATATAATTGTCTGTATCGGGAGTTGTCTTGAGGAGACACAGAGGTGTCAGGGGGTTGCTCTGGTTATGCGGGTAGCTCTGCTATTCCGCCAACCAGATCATCGTCCTCCTCCACCCGGTAAGCATTATTTTCCTGCAAGCGCCGATTAATGCACCAATTGTGCAGAATACACGCTGCTAGTATTGTCCGAGGAACTCTTTTGAAAGCAATCTCCAATGGCGCTTTGAAAACGCGCCATTTACATACTAGTAACCCGAAAGCCATCTCGATCCGAATTCGCAACTGGCTTAAATAAAAGTTGAAGCTGTCGTGAAATGGTGTAGAGATCCTTGGCCGAGGAAACGGGGTCAGGAACGCGTTAGTGTTTGTATACGCATTGTCGCCCACCCACATACAGCCCGTTAGGTAGAGCCTCCACCACAGCAGATAACTTCCATTTCAAAAATGCCACTGCATCTCCTGTCCCTCCTGGACTTGAGCATGTGATCGCAGTAAAACGACTGAGATGATCACAACATGCTTGTACATTTACACCATATCTCTGGTAATGTCCCGAGAAAAAAGAGCGCACTCTCGTCACTTCATTCTTTCTGGGTACGCGAATTGGGCAGAGCCACCCATCGACGGCCCCAATGCACCCCTTCATCACCTCGCAGGTGCTGAGTCGCCTGAATGTCTTTGCTGTATGCCGTTGGGCTGCAATAGTTGATGGAAATTGCAGCTGCAAGTCTGGATGAGCAAAAAAAAAATGCATCAACGACATCGTGAATACAGTCATAAAATGCAGAAACGCTGACCCCACTTAGCGAACGAATATCATTTGAGAACATGTAGAGCTCTTTACTCGGTAGACAGATGGGAAAGTCCTTACGCCAAAAGCGCTGCAGGCGTTGGAACAGGGGACCCTCGTCAGAGAAGGCTGCTTGCGTATGCCACTAGCGGCTCTGTAGAGAGTGGAGCAACAGGCGAGCACCGTTGCAGAACATCACGAGGCTGAATACTTTCTTAAACGGTAAGACGGTGGAAGTTGTAGGACGACGGGAGGTTTACATACCAATTATGTAATTCCTCGGCAGGGGCGCAAGCATGTTCTTGGAGTATGTCAGATCCTGCTGCAATAGAAAGCGACCGGCGGTTGTTATAGTCCGAAACTGAGCCATCACGAACAATCAGCACGGAGCCTTCGACGAGATTGCTGGTTCCTTGAGCAAGATGACCCCATGTAGTACAAACCACGCTAATACCAGAGCCGTCGACAAGTAGCATGTCGCGTTTTTCCAGGCATTTCCCTTTCCGTGATTGAATTCGGTTTGAGCCCACCAACGGAGTGCACAGCAACAATCGTTGTAGCGGTGTCTTGATGGCTCAGAGACGGCAGATCCTTCAACCGCATATACGGTAACGAGGGAGCGGTGTTGATTGGGCTGGAAGCGAGGTGGGTGTCCGATGATTTCCCAAATGATACTTCGATGTTCTTTTCACTTGCAAACACAAGCTTAACGCGTCCTCCGGAAAAATAGCATGTGGATCCCGGGGTAGTGATGGCAGAAATATTGTCGGCGGCCTCATTAAACAAGGTGGCCCGGACGCAAGTTGAGGGCGAGTCGGTTACGTAAAGTTCGACCAACCTTCCTGCATCGTGAAACGTTTTCCAGGAACGCGCAGTGTTTTTTGCAAACACACGAGCGATAAAAGCCCACGAAGTGGACATACCAGGCTTTAGTGCGCATAAGCGCACCAATTTCAGGCTAGTGGAAGAAGCAGCCGGAGTTCCTTTGACTGCCTCCGCTGGACGAACAGAATTCTTCGGTTCGTTGGTCTTTGATTCCTCATCCGCGAAACAAAATGCAAAACGATGCAGCCGGATCTGCGGTCGCAGGGGCCAACTTGTTGTCAGTGCCTCTAGCGTCGGTGACGATCCTAACTTGGTTTAGCTTGGGTATTTCCTTGACCTGTGCCTCCTCGTATCCTGGTATCTCGCGGATCACAGCATCGTCCAGGCTACCCGTAGTGGGGCTCACTGCCGGTGGTTTCATGTCCTTCGACATATCATTCTCAAGATCGACCCAAGATGTCGACCTCGCATCGTGGTGCGCTGGTGGACCGTTAATCTTAACCTCTTCGTTGGCTGGTCTCACTACAGAAGGTTTGGCTTCCTGACATGACACATCTTTTAACCATACGAAACTTCCCGATTCTCCTGCACTCCAACCCCAGGCGCCGAGCATCATCTACATGCGAGACGGCGTGTGTCGTAAAGCAGGGAACCTGCATCGCGCTGTTTAGCAACTTCTCGCCACATGTCTGGAGGAGCGCCCTGTCATCCTCGTCCACGATTGCCACCGCTAGTAGTTCCAGCAGAGGGGAGTCCCGATGAGGACCGATGAAAACCATCGGCGCTTTTTGGTTTTGATGTGAATGGTCAAGGAGGGTGGAGATGTCGGCCATCCTCGCTTTGCAGCTACCCTGCAGTTTTTGCCCAGCCGCTCACTTGCCTAGGGGTTGGGTGGCCCTGCGGCCTGTACTGCAGTTTTTCTAAATAATAACGCGCCTAAGTCAACATCGAGGACGTTGTCACCTTAAATTACCCGGTTAATGCTGGTGGTTTGATTGCTTTTGCGTTGCGATAGAGTTTTTGTCGTGTTGGGCGGCTACATGCAACACATTTACTCCAGAGCGGCCAAGCGATCTTCGTTTTGTTGCAAGCGCTGTTGATAGAGGGTGAGACTAGCTGCCAACGTAGCGTCCACGTGGCCGTCAAGCTCGGTTTTCCGCTGCCGCTCTTGCACTTGACCAATGAGTTGATGTAGCTTGCCGATCCGTTCGATCAAAAGGTCTTCATCTTGACTAGTTGGGATAGGTTTCTCTGATGGGGGCATCTTGGCAGCGTTTTGACCACCACCGATGACGATATCAGCAAGTCGGTTGACCGTCTTGAGCAAGCCATCTTGCCATTTAGATGAAGTGCTGGTTAATCTCTTCGTTTTCCCACCACAGAGCCCGAGTGAATCAATTTCGTCTTCCTCCCTCATTCCCCCGCGAACGTACTCTTCCAGCTCAGGTTTCACTTGAAGGCATGCTTTTAGATGCACAACATCCAATTTTCCTTCACAAAAATTGTAGAACTCGTTTGAGTTCTGCCCCGACACGTAAAATTCGGCATAAGCTTTGACGTATTTGCTGTTCACCGTTTTCCACATCTCGTACAACCTCGGGGCATCGTGTGGCACGATGTACGCTGGATCAATACCCGCAAAGCGCGGATTGTCCACAACAAAGAGTCCATTGAAGTCTATCAAATTGCTGCGAAGCGCGTGAGCTACGTCCTTCCAGAACTTAGTACATGTATTCTGGTTAACCTCGCCGGAATCAATCTGATCCCGGGTAGCAGCATCGTCAGAAGAAGCAAGTCTTACTGCAAACGAATCTGAGAAGAGAATATTTAGCAGCCGTATGCAACAGTGCTTCGTCTTGCGTAGACTTGGCTCGATCATATATTCTTCGTCGGCGGTTGACTGAACAGACATTCATGCTGCATCATAAGCCTCCAGCTTTTTGATCTGCTCCGTCTTTGGTGTTGACCGAGGAAGTCGAAGGTTTCGCTCTGTGCACTCTCGTCGCAGTTGTAACACTGTCCACGTGTGGTAGTTATTGCTGGTTGGTGGTACAACCTTTCCTGGGTTCTTTACTGTCCAATTCGTTATAGCAGCGGTTGTAACTCGTGTAAGAGCAGATTCAGGTGCTCTTAGTAGATCTCCAGCTCCATTTTCTTCGTTGTCAGCACAAACAGCATCTTCACGTCCGAGTATTTCATCAATAGCTATAAGAAGCTCAGCGTTCGATCGAGGTTGGACTTCCCCAGAGTTTCTGACAGTGGTTGCCTCTGGAATCTCTGCATGAACTGCCGCCACAGCGGCTCCTGGTAGCGCTAAATGCGCTGAAGTGGCTGTCTTAAGGGTTGCAGTAGTCAAGGAGGACAGTGAAATAACCTTAGCGCGCTTGGAGGTGTTAAGCCCCGTTGGCGCGGTGGTGTTCGTGCGCTTCTTTGCCATCTTTCCGATCTTGAACTACACGTAGCAGATGGTATTTTACAAAAGCTCCAGTTATATTTCAAAATGGGTACACTGAGTGGCACTAGGTGGCAGATCTCATAGCTATCGAAAATGTGCCACCTGTGCCACTGCAACACGACAGGTGTGCCATGGCATGCCATGCCATGGCATGGTTAGGAGCCACCCTAAGGTTTGCAGTTCAAAATGTCGCAATTGCGTCTGGCGCCACTGCGCTAAGTTCGCACATACTTTTTATTGTACTTTTTGGCTTCACATTGCTTTGTGCTCAGATTTCGAGCTGGCAGCCCCCTCCTCAACGTACCTGCTCATTAGAACCATCGGTTAAACCAGTGCATGTCGCCTCCTTGCTCTAGCGCACAGTCGATAATGTCATTGTCCTTCAATTCCAGCGTCATAGCCGTATCATCACCGTTGATGCGCGTGCCATCCACAAGAAAGTCCATTGTATCCGTAGACAAGCCCTTGCTGGCTGCGTACGCGCTAAACATCTTCTCCAACTTAGCTGAAGTCTCCATTTGAAAGAACGTTTCCTCTCCAGATTGGTCCTTCACTCGGATGGTGATAATTTCCAACTTCTTGCCCTCCGTGTCGCTAGCAACTGCGACAAGCACACTGTCCGGGACATTAATATGTTCCAGTGGCTCACCGCGTAAAGCTACTTGAACACCTCGAGTACGTGCACCCCACTGACGCGTTTCAAACACATAGTCATTGCCCTCCAGCACGGTATCCACCTCCTTCGCCACATCCCAAATGATCCGACAGCGTCCACGAACCTCATGGTCCAATTCCACCCGAAGATCGGATTCCCAGCACGCTGAGACTGCAGCTTACTCTTCAACGCAGATCGAGCCGCCGCACCATCGCCCAAGATCACCTGCTGAGAACCCCCCACCAGACCCTTGAGATCCGGATTCTTGATCAGCGACCGGAAATCGCCGTGGGCACTCGCTATCAACCTCGGACCACGCTGACGAACAGTCGAAGCTGCCAACACCTCCGCCTTCCGACCGATCTCGTCCACGATCAACGTCTCCACCGTGTGGTTCTGCACGCACTCCACCATCACGCTGGCCTGCGCTTCCAGGGACGGAACCATCATCCGTCGAGCCCACCCCACACACGAGTGAGGCACCAGGCCATCCCCACCGATCTCGTTCGACGTGTCGATGATGCAGACATTCTCCATCGTCTCCGACACGCACCGAGCCACGTCACGGATCAGCGTCGTCTTACCGCTGCCGGGTTTACCCAGAAACAGCACCGACTTACCCGCGTGCTTGTCACTCAGCAGTAAGTCGGTTAGTACGCACGCAGAGTTGAGAAGCGCTCGACCGACGCGCATGGTGAGGCCGTACACCTCGTCCGTTTTGTCCCGCATCACCGAGATACGATGCAACTGCCTGTCGAGACCAGCTCGGTTGTCGCTACCGATCCGCATTTCCCCACCCAGATTCGCAATGACCTCGTCGATGGTTTCTTTCGTGACTGGTGCATTGCTTTTACTGAGCACGACGCGCTGCTTCTTGCCAGTGTAGACGTATGGAATGCGGCCAACATCCAGACAAACGTCCACAAGTTTCGTGTGGTAGTCGTCGATAGCGACAATGGCGTCACTGTATTCGGCCGGAAGAAGCTCAAGTACTGGATCGAGATCACACTGGAGCTCGAGAGACGAGATGCCGGAGGGTAGAGCCAACATCCCTGGGATTCCAGAATTGTTGTAGTCGAAACACTCCAAACTTCGAGGCTGGTTGTCTGCATCGGGATTAAACCAGATCGCTCGAACTCCATGGTTGACAACGGCATGTTGCCAGCGAGCCGCAGTCATAGCGTGGGAGGCAGCCGAAGACGCAAATTTCTTGTCAATTGCATCGTAGCACCGTGCGTATAAATTCGCCTCATTAGCAAGTCGCTCGAGTAGCGGTTCTGGGAGTGGCTTGAGAGCCCATTCAGCTGGACTGACCGGCTTTGTCTTGGTCTGAAATGATGTCATAGTTCCTGCCGCAGAAATGGAGGACCCAGACGACTCGCAGCTTTCCACGATCTCCAGCATACTGGCTTGAAGCTGAGCTGGGTTCACGGTATTCTCGTAAATGATCTGGAGATCGACACACTTCGCCATGCAGAGATTGGTGAGGCCGTAGCAACGCAACCAATAGGCGACTCGATGGGTATCGTGCATCACCTTCACAGTACTTGAGTCTTCTAACAGCGTCCTCACAGCCAGCAGCACGAGGCTTCGTGGGAGGGAGTCCATGTGCAGCACAACAGCAGAGTCAATCGGGTTCTGACCGACGACGCATATTGCGACTAGCTGATCCTCGTCATTCGGCCTTGTGAACTGGAAATGCACGCCAACAACGAGTGAATTGCCTTCAACTGGCATGTTGCCGTTTCTGGCAAGAAAACGTTGTAGATCGGAGCCTGTCGCGATGTACGTAACGCTGCGTGAGCTGGTTCGACCGGTGTCCTGTGAAAAGACACTACGAGCTAGCGGTGGGGTTGTCGTGCCATCTGATGGGCCGGAAGGAAGCGTATTTCGCCACAATGCCGCAGTTGCACCACTTACAGTAGAATTCTGGAAAGCAGATCGTTCTGCGAGGTAGCACTTGGCCATTAACTCTACTGTGACTGTTAAATATTCCAGTTGCGCTGCTTTTAAATGTTTCCAATCCATCGGAGCTTCCCTGTAGGCCTTCACCTTCTGCACTAGAGCACTCGCATCTGGGCCACAGAAGCGTGAGGCGATTTCACACAAACTGGCGGAGGGCGAACTGCTTACTAAGCGCTGCAGGTCCACGTAGTTGACGGGTCTTATGGCGATCTTCTTCTTCATATTCTGTTGCCAATTGGCCACATTAAACATTATTTTGACAGTCGTGGGGTCCTCCAAAAGCTTCTTGATTGCTTCTGGCTTTTTCTTCCCGGTCATCTTGAAAGCTACGGCGTTGGACACCGACGAGGTGTCACAGACTGCAGCAGCCACGACATTATCGGCGACGAACTCGAAATGCACGGCGACTACATCTCCAGCCACCAGCTTCCCACCTCGAGCAGCCGTGAGCGCCTTCAGCTCGGCGTTCGTGCTGACCTTCGTGATGGACATGCTCACTCTTTTTGAAACCTCCTAAAAAAATTGATCAGTTTTTAAAGATACGTTCCAATTATTGTGTTCTTTTCTAAAATTAGGGGGTTTCAAAGTTGTCATTCCCCAAAATCTGTCAGACATTGTACCCACCTGATTGGTACACGTCGGACATTCTGTCCGACATTTTCTGAAAAAGCGATTTTCTTTTTCCTATTTAAATGTGTGGCTCACAACCCAAAGTGCGATTCTCCCCTCAAACGTCGGACAAGTGTACAACTAGAATGGAGGTCTATGATTGGGACAGGCTACGGAGCGAAGTCCGTGAAATCCGCGAAAATACTGTGAATTCACGCTCATGAGCTACATACCTGAACTCCTACAGTCGATTCATTGCGTGGGCTACACTCAATAAGCAGTCCTACGATCGAGTCGAAGACTACACAGAACAGCCGCTTCGCACTCGTGTGGAGCAGAAGATCGCCCAAGATCGCAGTACACCACCGCTTAACTTCGATAAACTCCACGCACAAGATTTTGTCACTTGGCTGGTGACTTTAAAACACAGAGATGGTAGCCCTCTCAGCTACTCAGCACTCAATACTCATAGGGCAGCATTGTTCAATCTCTACCGCGATTTCGGATTTACAATGGCTAAAACCCTGGAGTCAGAGCTGCAAAGACTCAAAAACAAGCTAGCTAAAGACGTGGGGAACGGAATTGGTGCGATGCTACATCAAAGAATCTGCTTCTGCACTGTCAAAGTATCGAAGGTGCCATTAATGTGTACGCACTGTCAAAGTATCGAAGATGCCATTAATGTGTACCTGGCATGCGTAGATAGTGTTGCTGTTGAGTCCACAACCGGGCAATCCCGTAAAAGGCGTCGAGGGCAGCTCAGCTGGTCTACCATTGGGAAACTCCTTCGACAAGCGAAGAAAAGGCGTAGCGAGACGTAGTGATGTTAGCAAAGATTGTCCCTACAATTTGCATAAACTATGATATATCATACAGAATCCAGTAGTCCGACGAATGTCCGACGAATTCCGTCTAAGAATCATTAATTAGGATTTTTTTGGCGGAGATGAGCCTCATTTTTGTCGAAAAATGAGGGGGGCTTTCAGCTCTGAAACACCACTACAAAATCGCCACAAAAACCAGATAATTACCTTGTAACCCGTAACCCCGCCTAAACGAGTCGCAGGGCGTGAACGAGTTGCCGCGCGTGAGTGCGTGGAGGAGTTGCCGCGCGTGAAGGAGTTGCCGCGCGTTAAGGAGTTGCCGCGCGTGAAGGAGCCGCCGCGCGTGAGGGCGTGGAGGAGTTGCCGCGCGTGAAGGAGTTGCCGCGCGTGAAGGAGCCGCCGCGCGTGAACGAGTCGCAGGGAGTGAACGAGTCGCAGGGAGTGAACGAGTTGCCGCGCGTGGAGGTGTCGCTGCGCGTGAACGAGTTGCCGCGCGTGGGAGTTGCTGCGTGGTGAAAAAAAGTCTGAACGTGAAGGGGTTGTTGCACGTGGTATTGCTGCGGGTGAGAATTGCTGCATGTTATACTGTTGTTTGTGCACTAGTGGTGATGCCGTCAAGTGAAAGAAGAAAGTTGATGAACTGGATGCAAGGGAAGTTGTTCCTGCGAAGTGTTTTTCAAGTCTCTGTGGAGTTTGGTAGCGATGAGGATCGGTGGGTGTTAGATGAAGCAGACGACATAATGACATGGATGGCATATCGATTCGAAAGTAACCAGGTTATATATTTAGCGGCGTACCCCTAAAAATGAGATCTCAAAAAATCAGCTGGAAAAATGCGTCTCGGGAGGCGCATTTTTCGACAAAGATGAGGCTCATCTCCGCCAAAAAAATCCTAATTAATGACAACTTAAAAACCCCCTATATTATTGGTATTTTTAATAAAGAATAATTCCAATTTTAGACACTCACAATTATTGTGTCATTTATCTAAATTTATTTTTGCAATTAGGGAATACTGGTATCATTGTTGGATCCTATGCAAATCACTTCAATTACGACGAATGCTCAGCTCAAGGCGCACAGGGCTACTCATGGCAATCAGCTACTGACTGGGGACGTATTGGGTGTCCGCATCCAGTTCACTAACACCGATAAAGTGTTCGCCGTTGTAGTTGCAGATACTTCCCCCACTCCCAATGTGGTTATATTAGGCGGTTTAACTTGGAAACAAAGAGCGAAGGTCCTCAAACAGCTACTGGAGAGTTCAGCCGTCAAAGTCATTTATGACACCTGTGGGCTTGTGCAGTCTCTGGAACAGTATATAATTAAGAAGAAATGTACCATCACACCTCGACGTACAGCTACTGTGCGATCACGTGCAGGACTGGGACACAGCCAACGTCAGTTGAACGAGATTTCATCGCACTTCTGCGGATCTGAGGTCAATGATCTGATCCAGAAAGTGGAGATTCTGAAAAAGACCCATATACTAGTAGCTTCCAGTCCAAAGCAGGAGGAACTCATGGTGGCCGCAGCACAGCTATTGGGGAAATGCTACCTTGCATCACTACCTTTTGTCAATGAGACTGGTATCAGGGACGCAACAGAAGCGTTATGGCAACAAGCATGCTCTTCTATTGAGGTACCGAGAACTACTACGGCACAAGTCCAGTTAAAGCCCCAGCAAGTACCAGATCAATCGCCTTCTGGTGGACCAGGATCCACGGCTAAGTTCATCACTACGACGGAGGAATTGTGGGATCTACTGGAAAAGCACGACAATAAACCTGTAGTGACGACGACAAAAACGATTGGAGTTTACTTTTACTTTGTCAAGGACGAGGGCGAAGAAGTTGGGGCCGAACGATTGTTCGCCGTTATAACTGGAAATGCTTCGCGCGATGGTGCGGCTGTAGTGCTGGTGCTTGACGCTGTAGACAAAGCACTGGTCTTTGATGGTCTGAAGACGATGCTCGAGGATCCGGAAATTACTAAGGTGACGTTTGATGTGGGTCGCGTCGCTCGATGGATTCGTCACTGTGGACTGGAAGAGATAAACCTTGAAAAGTGTGTGGATTTGCAACTGTTCTACAAGCTTCTGGCTGACCCAAGTGAGCCTCACGCGAGTATGGTGCAAATTGTTTCGCACTTTTCCCCCACGATGACTACCGACATTGCAAATATGGTAGACACTGCGGCCAACAAGATGAAGTCGTCTGCCACCTTGAATCGCTTAAAGACGTTTGTGCGGGCAGAGCAATTGTTCGTTCGACTCTTTGGTGTAGCGTTTAAGAACAGAGCAGCCCGAGAAGACGAACTGAATCGCATTTTTGATGCAGCCAAGGAACTCTGGAAAAAGTCACTGGATCTCAATGGAAAGCAGTTCGAACCATTCCAAGCTTTATGTAAAGCACCTCAGCAAAACGTTGGCGCCCCCACCTTCAAGTCACACGTCACATTATCCAACCAACAACATCCCCCAACCAGTAGTTTTACCGAGGGGCCCGTCCGTAGAACCAGCTCAGGTGGCATTACGTACATCACGACAGGCTCCGATCTACAACACCTTCTTGCCAGAAATGACAACATGCCAGTTGAAGGTCATCCACTCGTTGTTGGCGTCATTTCCAGTTCACAAGGCAGGATGACGAGGATCAGTTAGTCGCAATATGCGTCGTCGGTCAGAACCCGATTGACTCTGCTGTTGTGCTGCACATGGACTCCCTCCCACGAAGTCTCGTGCTGCTGGCTCTGAAGACCCTATTAGAAGACTCAAGTACTGTGAAGGTGATGCACGATATCCATCGAGTCGCCTATTGGTTGCGTTGCTACGGCGTCACCAATCTCTGCATGGCGAAGTGTGTCGATCTCCAGATCGTTTATGAGAATACCGTGAACCCAGCTCAGCTTCAAGCCAGTATGATGGAGATCGTGAAAAGCTGCGAGTCGTCTGGGTCTTCCATTTCTGCGGCAGGGACTATGGCATCATTTCAGACGAAGTCAAAGCCGGTCAGTCCAGCTGAATGGACTCTCCAGCCACTCCCAGAACCGCTACTCGAGCGACTTGCTAATGAGGCACAGTTATACGCACGGTGCTATGATGCAGTTGACAAGAAATTTGCATCTTCGGCTGCCTGCCACGCTATGACTGCGGGTCGCTGGCAACATGCCCTTATCAACCATGGAGTTCGAGCGATCTGGTTTAATCCCGATGCAGACAACCAGCCTCGAAGTTTGGAGTGCTTCGACTACAACAATTCTGGAATATCAGGGATGTTGGCTCTGCCCTCCGGCATCTCGTCTCTCGAGCTCCAGTGTGATCTCGATCCAGTACTTGAGCTTCTTCCGGCCGAATACAGTGACGCCATTGTCGCTATCGACGACTACCACACGAAACTTGTGGACGTTTGTCTGGATGTTGGCCGCATTCCATACGTCTACATTGGCAAGAAGCAGCGCGTCGTGCTCAGTAAAAGCAACGCACCAGTCACGAAAGAAACCATCGACGAGGTCATTGCGAATCTGGGTGGGGAAATGCGGATCGGTAGCGACAATCGAGCTGGTCTCGACAGGCAGTTGCATCGTATCTCGGTGATGCGGGACAAAACGGACGAGGTGTACGGCCTCACCATGCGCGTCGGTCGAGCGCTTCTCAACTCTGCGTGCGTACTGACCGACTTACTGCTGAGTGACAAGCACGCGGGTAAGTCGGTGCTGTTTCTGGGTAAACCCGGCAGCGGTAAGACGACGCTGATCCGTGACGTGGCTCGGTGCGTGTCGGAGACGATGGAGAATGTCTGCATCATCGACACGTCGAACGAGATCGGTGGGGATGGCCTGGTGCCTCACTCGTGTGTGGGGTGGGCTCGACGGATGATGGTTCCGTCCCTGGAAGCGCAGGCCAGCGTGATGGTGGAGTGCGTGCAGAACCACACGGTGGAGACGTTGATCGTGGACGAGATCGGTCGGAAGGCGGAGGTGTTGGCAGCTTCGACGGTTCGTCAGCGTGGTCCGAGGTTAATAGCGAGTGCTCACGGCGATTTCCGGTCGCTGATCAAGAATCCGGATCTGAAGGGTCTGATCGGAGGTTCTCAGCAGGTGATCTTGGGCGATGGTGCGGCGGCTCGATCTGCGTTGAAGAGTAAGCTGCAGTCTCAGCGTGCTGGGAATCCGATCTTCGGGTGGAATTGGACCATGAGGTTCGTGGACGCTGTCGGATCATTTGGGATGTGGCGAAGGAGGTGGATACCGTGCTGGAGGGCAATGACTATGTGTTTGAAACTCGTCAGTGGGGTGCAAGTACTCGTGGTGTTCAAGTAGCTTTACGCGGTGAGCCACTGGAATATGTTACTGTCCCGGACAGTGTACTTGTCCGTGTTATCAGTGACATTGAGGACAAGAAGAAGTTGGAGGTTATCACCATCCGAGTGAAGGACCAATCTGGAGAGGAGACGTTCTTTAAATTAAAGACTTCCATCAAGTTGGAGAAAGTGTTTAACGCGTACGCATCCCGCAAGGGCTTGCCTACGTATGCGCTTCGTTTTCTTCTGGACGGCACGCGTATCGGCGGTGACGAGACGCCTAAGACTCTGGCGTTGGAGGACAATGATATTATCTACTGTGCACTGGAGCAAGTCGGCTGAACCGCGTTCTAACGTGTCCTGGAGATGTTACCAAAGTGTAGATTGAGAGGGTTAAAACCTAATAACTCCTTGAAGTCGACAATCACTCTTTTCCCTTGCTAAAATGATATACACATCTATCAGCATTTTTTGCTGTCGACAGGCAAAAAAGCGCAAAAAGGAAGCGGCAGCCCCCTCGCAACGTCCCCCAAATGAACCGCAGTGTGCGACCAGAGAATGTGGAATTCACCGTCAAGGTAGAGAGCATATCGAGGCACATATTCACGTGAGGTGATTTAATAAAAAAATCTAATAATTATATTTATTTGTGATTGTTTTTTAGGCGGCGGAGGACCTCGTTCTAACCGGCAAAGAGCGCTCCATTGTGCGTGTACCGGCAAACAACATGTACTCGTGTCTGATGCAGAAGACGCAGCGCTTCTCGTCGCTCTTCCGCCACTACAGCAAGCACCACGGACTTCCACGTGAGTCACTCGACTTCTTCTTCACGGTGAGAGCTAAATGTAGCCATTTGTTTAATTGTTGTTATTGTAACGTTTTTTATTATTCTTGTGCTAGAATCGCTTGGATCCTGAAGATTCACCTGAGTCAGTGCATCTGCAAAAGGTAAGGAGAGAGAATTATCTTACGCTTTTATCGTTATTTTTTTAAACTGACTGTTATTTTTTATTTTGATATTGCAGAATGATGTCATTCTCGTACGGCATCGAGTGGCTCCTGCAACGATGATAATACCTAATCTCAGTGACGAGGCGTACTTTGCTACGATGAGGGAGCTGTTCCTGGTGAGAAGGGTACACTGTTATTATTGTGGGATTAAGTATTGACATTGTTAGTATTCCCAGAGTGGAGCTGGAAGTGACATTTTGTTGGAGGTCGGACCGGACCGAGAAATTTTACACGCGCATCGACTGATCCTCACGGCGAGGTGCGAGATCTTCGAGGCCATGTTCCGTTCTGGGGCCATGAAGGAGAGTGAGGACGGCAAGGTTCGAATTGAAGATCATTCGCCTGAAATGGTGTCCAAAATGCTCGAGTTTATCTACACAAACCGCGTCGTGGATCTGGCTAAGCTCAACTCTAACGTACGTAAGCTCCGGCTATGTATTCCTGTTGAGTACGCTTACATTTTACGCGTTGATATATGCAGCAACTGATTGACTTGCTGACGCTGTCGGAGCAGTATCTGCTTCTCCCACTTAAACATCTTTGCGAGGTAGCAGCACAGGAGGTTCTGTCTGTAGGGAATGTCGGGCGGTTCCTCTGTGCTGCGGAAAAATTTAACGCCTCGTACTTGAAAGAGTACTGCCTCGCCTTCTTCATGGACCACTCGAGCGATATCATCGATGACGAGAACTTCCGTGAGGAGATTGAAAGCTGCCCGTCCATGGCATTAACCATTGTACGCGCAACAACCCGCAAGACCGGGTCCTCGTCCGAACCAGCGCAAAAGAGAAGAAGACTCAACATGCCATTCGACGACCAGGAGTACTTGTCCCCGAGTACCTGAGCTGTCGAACACCGTCGCCTCCCTGGATTCGACCTTTATTTACTTCTAGTACTACAAACAATACGCCCATGCCAACACTACATTGCCAATCGATTTGCGACGTCTACAGACCCGATCCTCGAACAGAAACCATAGCTCTTGGAAAAAAGAAGAAACTAACATGTAAAAAATGATGACGTCTATTACATTTCCAATAGGCAGTCTGACACTCAAGATGATTCGTGGCTTTCGAATGCAAAGCTCCCAAACTCCTCATTCCATTCTTTGTAAAACGCGAGGTCTTTCACTGCAACACTGGATCGCACCTGGCATATAAGCAACAGAACGAAGAGTAGCGTTAGTGCACAGCAATTGCAAAGTCTCATGAAGGTACCAACCCCACGCAAAGCCTCTTTGAAGTCGTCCAGGTTGATCGGACGTACAGACTCGGCATTCATCGTGCGAATGTCGGTGCAATTGCGGATAGGGCCCATTGCAGCTTCCGTACAAAGTGCCCGTACGTCTGCACCGGAATACCCTACAACAAGACACGACGGTAATCAGCTCGTAGTTGTTGAAAACAGCAGCATTCACATGGAAGAGCAAACCTTTCGAGGATTCGGCAATAAAGGTTTTGTTCTCGTCAGTCAGGTCGTTCTTGTTGTCCTTGAGTAATCGACTAACCAGGTCCAGCCTGGCCTCAAACGATGGGAGTGGAATGTAAAGACGCTTGACAAAACGCCGGCGAGCTGCTTCGTCGAGCTCTTGAGGGCGATTTGTCGCTCCTACGCGATCAAATGCCACGCCGTTAGCTCGACCAACAAACTTTTAAGATCAAGTATCGTATCGAGAGAACTGTACCAACAACAAGGATAATGTCCTTAGCTTTCGTGCCGGCACCGTCAAGCTGCACCAGAAACTCTGTCTTCATCCGCCGACTAGCTTCATTTTCTTCTGAACTGCACCACACCAGTAGTAAGATACTTTAGTCATAACATTTTGATCGGAGAGACAATGCCACCAACCTGCGTTGGGTCAGTAGCGAGTCGATTTCATCGATGAATATGACGGAGGGCTAAGCACAGGAAGCAAAATAGTTAGACCGTCACTAATAAGGACAACTACCTTTCACACCGTACCTGTTTTACGGATGCAACAGCAAACAGTGTTCGAACCAGCTTCTCTCCTTGACCAATCTAGATGTACATATAGCAGAAGAAAAGAGATATCAGTACGTAATACGTGAGTAAATGTCGGATCTCCATCGTACCCATTTGCTCGTTAGCGAACTAGCAGAAATATTAAAGAAGGTTGCACCAGATTGGCTTGCAATCGCCTTGCCAATTAACGTTTTACCTGTACCAGGAGGGCCAAATAGCAACAGACCTGCAAGCACAGATAGCCGTTTAGTTGGCAGTTAATACTGCAAGTAATCCACAACACAAATCTACCTTTCGGCAGTGAGCGAAGACCAGTAAAGATGTCAGGTCGTGCCATGGGCCAGATCACCAGCTCGTTCACACATTTCTTTGCAAACTGCAGCCCCGCTAGAAAGTGAATGCAGCACCACGTAAGAGTTCTGCATTTCGATCCGCAGGGATCTAATTGACGTACCAATATCGTCGAATGTAACTGGGTCCCCGTTGTCCACAATTTCCATTTCAATTTTCTCGATCAACTCCGGATCGCAGCTCTTAAGACGTGGATCGATATCTTCCTCATCAGGCATGGGAGGTTGTTTTTTGCCGCTATACAAAACGGCTCTCCCAAAGCAAAGCTCCGTTTTATCAAGAAACGCAAAACAAAAAGTGTTTTTTTGCTCAAAGTACATATTGTCAGTATTTAACGTGGTGTACACCAAGATACACTTTGCTTCTGTGTTCGCGCCTAGAGTACGTGGTAGCTCCGTTTTCGCGCGCATTGCGCACGCCACAAGTTGGGCTTCATATACAAACTTCTAATATAAAGATTTATCAAGTCCGTTTATTAGGCTACTCTCAGATACAGTTTACCCTCATTCAGGAATCTGCCAGCCATGGCCCACAACTACAACCTCCAGCAGCTCCACCGTTTCGACTTCAGCGCCGTCATGGAGGCGACCACCGACGAGTCCAAGGCCGTCGCGTGGGCCATGGAGGTGGGGCTGCTGGAGCGGTCGATGCTCTGCCCTCAGTGCGCTCAGCCCATGCGGCTGAACGCACTGAAGCGATACTGGCGGTGCTGCAGGAAGACCCGCCACGCCGATGGGAAGCAAGAGCAGCTTAGCATCTTCGTGAACTCTTGGTTCTCGAAGACAATTGAGGGGTTGTGGGAAATGCATATCAAACGTCACATCAAGGCGATGCGCGGCTGCAGTAAGAAGTACCTGGATGGCTACATCGATGAGTACATGTGGAGGTCGTGGTTTTTTCCTACGAGGTCCTCTCCCGGTGAGTTCATGTGCGGACTCGTACAGGCTGTGCAGCGGCACCCACAGCAGGATGAGTAAGAGTACCTGTATCTACTTTTAAATAAAGTGCTTTTTGTTTTTCATTCTTTAAAAAGCAGTGCTCCGAAAAACGGAGCTCTGCTTGGGGAGAGCCTACAAAACAAGATGTCAGCCTTCAAAATAGTTGAGCCGTATAAAAGCACACTTACTTCTTGTTCACACCGCCATCGTTCATTGGAGACACGAACTTCTTGCTGACTGCAGACGACCCACCAATGTAGCCGCTGTCACTATCGTTGCTTCCACCGAGAAGAAGGTCTTGATTGACAGGATGATAAACGCCGCGTGGAGGACCTCGAGCACTCCCACGTTTGCTCCGTGGTTGGTCATCGTCTAGGTTTCTAGCTCTACCTGTCATGCGGTCATGCTGAAACAAAAACAATTAGGGCTTAAAAGCAAGGTACCCGCAAAAAAAAACACTTACCTGCAGCCGCTCAGTTGCAGTCTGGAACGGACTGCGTTGTTGTGCGGGGTTGGGACGAGTATCTGCGCCAAAGAGCTCTGGGTCTTCATGGGGAAGTCGTGATCTTTTACTGAGCAGGTCACTTAGAGCAGGCTGGGATGGTGGAGCCATTGTGGACTGAGGTGAAGGCGCACTTGGCATCGCAAATCCTGCAGCTTGACGAGGGCCACTCCACACGTCGTCACTGAAGTTAAAGTCGCTCTTCCGTGCACTGTTCGTCTCCGCTCGAGCTGGAATTGGTGGGGCTGTAGACTGAACAGCAGCAGGAACAGGAGGTGGCTGTACATTTACAGGCCTTGGAGTATTTGCACTTGCCTTCTTCTCCCGAATCACCTGCCACAACACATTGCGTCAGGTTGCTGTAACAAATGTATCTTTCAATAACAACTACGGGTTCTCTCACTCCTTCAAAGAGCTTGGGATAACGTCGCTGAACGTCTTCGAGAGTCGCTCCTTCTTGTGGAGCCTCACTCTGCCGCTTCTTCCATTGATCTCGGAGTCGGTTTCTCCTCTTGGAAACTGGTTCGTTGTCTCTGCGAAGCTCTTGACTTCGCAGCAACGCTGATAATACATGCACAAGGCTGAATTAGCGTTATATCAGTACATTTCTGTCAACAGATTCGGCGAGTGTACCGAACTCCGTCGCGTGGAGATGCTGCAGAACGTCGCCACTCCGGTGATCTGTACGCATGGAGCCCAGTGCCAGGAGTATTTCTTTGTGCGTTTCTGCGCTCCCTGGGCTGCCATGAGAGCGCAGTAGCTGGTACGTCGTTAGCGCAGCACCGTCATCCATTGAAGATTTTTTAGCAATTAAAAACTACTGAATTTAGTGAATGGGAAAAATGCAAATGGAGACTTTAGTGTTGGGCTGAGCGCAGGTTGTAGCGTTTGACTGCTGCAGTGGCAGCAGCGTGTCCAGCGATAGCCTTGAAAACTTCCCGGTCTTGGGGCCGCACATCGCTCTCATCCTCGACAGTCTCTTCTTCCAACTTGCCGCTCTTCTTGCTCGCCCTGTTGACCTTCGGTGCCACTTTCTTGCTACGACGAGGAGTAATTTTCTTCTTCTCTGGAGCAGCAGTCCTTTTCGTCTTGACTGCGATGGGTGGAGGAGCCTTGGAGCTTTCGTCCACACTTTTGGTACGTTTGCGCACAGGGCTGTCGGAGGCAGACTCTTGCGACGCTATAGCAACCTTGGCAGCCTGTGACAGCAAAGCAAAGAACATTGGTCAGCGCACCTGTCAACACGTCCTGCACATTTAGATGTACCGTTTTGCTTATATTGCGCGATCCCCATTCAAACGGCGAAGTCTGGCCCGCCGTACCACCCAGTTTCGAGAACTGCTGGACAAAGAAGTCATAGTCTGGTCGATCCTCAAAGCCGTACTCGCGAACACTTTTCAGCATCACAGCCCATTCTCGGGGCAGTGAAGCACAGAGCTGATCCACCGACGTATTCTTCTTGATTTTGGCACCTTCGGCATCACTGGACGCTAGCTGCCACGGAAGATCTCCTCGAACCAGGTAGATCAGCACGTACAGCAGAGACTCGATATCATCTCTACGACTAGAAGCTACGGACACACAGCAGTGAGAATCTCACAGGACCACGATGAAAAGTAACGTACTGGCACCGTTGTGGCAGTTTAAGCTCAGGAAAGTCGGCGTTCCAACCACCGCGCCTTCCTTGTAGTCCTTATGCTTGCCTGTAGCCGTGACATAGCGATCCGATATGCCAAAGTCGACGCAATACACTTTGTTCTCTTTGTCCGTGTCCAGCATGAAGTTCTCCGGTTTCACATCCACGTAGAGAATGTTCTTCACGTGCATCTCCTGTAGCGTTTCCAACTGGTAACCCCAAGTCACACAGTAGTAAGTACGTCAACATACTCAAAAAGCTATTGTTACAGCTTGTCGTACAATTTCTTGGCCAAGTCGAGCCGCCGTAGCTGACGGAATAGGCCCTTGCTCCTGCAGCACCGTCTCCAACGTGCGTCCAAGCCGTTCAATAACCAAAAATCGGTATCCCTACAGCAAACGATAAGTATCTCCATCCTCAGCCTATTATACCCCATGAAAGTCCGCACCTTGTCTTCTCCGTACGCTCCCAACGGAACATAAGGGATGCCAGGTTGGTCCCTCAAGTGGTTCTTGTACAGAAGGTGTTCGGCATACAACGCATCAGCATTGCGCTCTGCCGGCGTCTTCTTCCGCTTCTTGTTCTTGAGTTTGGAAGCTGGTATTTGCGGCAATGGAGAGACCTTCATAACGAATTCCCGACCAGCATCACTACCGAGAGAGCTGACGGACTCCACTGCGTTGAATTATACGACACAAAGAAGGAATTAGAACGTGCAACTCTCAGATACAAAGGACTATATACTAATCTAACCAGCGTATACGTCACTGCAGGCCCCCGACCCGAGCTTCTTTCCCACTCGCCACGTCTTGAGCGTCGTCCCCTCCATCGTCTTTTCAGTCGATAGGATAGGATCGGACAGTTGCATCTGATTCGATCTGATTCTGTAAAGTCATGAACTAAGTACGAATGTGAAAAATCGTACTTAAACGGTTTTCAGTGGCTCCCCAAAAGTCGAAAAGCTCGAGGCTGCAGATGGCGACGGGGGGCGACGCGGCCGCGTTGGCCGCCTCTAGCATCAACCAGGGTGCGTGTACACGTGTTTCCTCCTGCTATATGTATTCCTCTCTTTCAGACGTGCCGATTGATGCCTCGTAGCCCTTCTTACGTGGCGTATTCACGACGCAATGCCTTCACCCTTTTTGCGAGCTTTTACTTACGTTTTAACGTCTTTTTACAGAGCAACTGCTGCATGAGCTCGAGAGCAAGTACCTGAATCTCAAGAGCGACTTTTCTATCGCGGAGAGTGAGCGCCAAGCTTTAGCAGCGGACAAGAAGGCTGCTTGTACGTCCAAAGATCACTTTAACCCGTTTTTAACAGCTGGCTAACCTAACTGCTGTATAACTGTAGTGGAGGAGGTTGAACGTGTGAAGAAGCTTGCAGCTGAGCATGAAGAGGAGACGCGCCAACTTAAATTGCAGTTGCTGCAAGTCACCACGGAGAAGGATGCCTTAAGCTTCAAGCTGCAGACTGCCACGTCCTTGGCCGAACGCCGCCTGTCGGAGGTGGAGGAGCTACAGGCTACAGTTAGAGAGCACAATCGGCTGCTGGTTGAAGCCCAGCGCCAGGAAATGCAGGCGCTTGAGCGCGCAGCTAAACAGGAGGCACAAGTAGCACCTCTGACTCACGCTCTGAACAGAGCCAAAAAGGAGACGGAGGCGGCTCAACAGCACTCTCAATGGCTTGAAACACAGGTCAGTGAGAAGACGAAGACAGTGCAGGAGCTGCGCCTGGATCTTTCCAAGCACACGCGTGATCTGGAGGAGCTTAAGATGCGCAGCACGGAGGAGCTCACGTCGGCCAAGAGGCAGCTAGAGAGCGCGCGGCTCGCTAACAAGAAACTGGAGAGCTCGCTTATCAAGAGCAAGGAGGCGCTTAAGGAGCTGCAGGCCTCCAAGGTGCACGATGAGGAGGCGCTACAGAACGAGCTGAGTGCGCAACGACGTCTTGCGACTTTGTATAAGGAATCAGCAGCCGACGCTTCTGCTCGCGTGACGGAGCTTCAGACGTTGTGTGACTCGCTGCGCAAGTCACTGACTGATTCTGAGCAGGCGTTGGCTCATGAGACAGAACGTACCAAGGCAGAGGTGGAGCACTTATTCCTTGAACAGGCTGAATCTTCGCAAGCTCGCATTCAGGCCCTACAGGACGATTTACAAAGCGCTGAACAGAAGATTGAAGAGCTGGAGAAGAAGAAAATCTTCTCACTGCAGACCGCTAGTGCTGTGGCTGAATTGTCGTCAGCTGCAGGCGAAGCCCATTTGGCAGCGCATGGCCTGACCCCCAAGCAGATGTACGATCACATTGTCGAGCTTGAGGAAACCCTCCAGGCGGAGCGCAGTGAAAAGGACAAGCTGCAACTGTACATGGACCGTATCGTCAAGGAAGTTCAGGAGAAGGCGCCCGTGCTTATGGGTCTGCGCTTAGATCATGAACGTACTGTAGCCAGCCACACACAACTGAGCGAGAGATTGGAGCAGGTCATGCAAGAATTGGCGAAAAGCAAGAGCAACGAGCAGCATGCCTGGAAAGAGAAGACCACGTTTGAAAAGAAGTGTGATTCGCTTGCCCAGAGTGTGGACGACCTGTCTCGTCAGGTGCAGCACCTTCTTTTCCGCTCCCAAGATCACCATCAGCAGTCGGGTAACTTTGGGTCTGAGGACATTGGATCGGAGAATTTGGTTGTTTTCAAGGACGTGGAAGAGCTTCAGGTGCGCAACCAGCAGCTCCTGACGGTAATTCGCGAGCTCACCGAGATGAACAAAAGTAAGACTAACGAAAAGCTGAGCAGCGAGGCGAGTGATGTCGAGTTGATGGATTCCACGGCACATTTAATCATCACTGGCGACTCGGATGATGAATTAGACCAAATCGGCGCCTCTAACGTTATCAAGAAACGTCTATCCATGGCTCGTAAGGAGATTGAGGAACTGCGCACTGAGCGAGAACAGGAGCGAGAGATGATTACCGCGATCGTAAAGCAGCGTGATATGTACCGCGTGTTGCTGGCTCAATCGGATACGAAGTTCCTGGAAGGTGATACCACATCCACCCAAGACAGCTCTGCTCCGGTGCATAGGCCGCAGAACCGTCGTGGATCAATTGACATCATCGAAAACAGGAAGCTTCGCGAGATCCAGCTTGAATTCGAGGATTACAAGAAAGAGAAGCAAGCCAATCAAAAGATGCTACAGGAGGCTCTGGACCAAGAGCGCACCAAGAATTCGGAGTCCAGATTAGCACAGATGCAAGCCCAAGTCGAGGCTTCATGCAATAAGGAGCGCTACGAAGCGTCGGAGGAGAGATGCACCAACACTGAGAATGAGCTGGTACGTTTACGGTCAAAGGCTGACCAATTGAGCTCTCTGATTCTGCAGCACCAACAGATGTTAGCGAACACCGAGGCGAAGCTGGAGGCCGCGAGCTCGCGTCTGCAGAGCCTCACCGTTGAAAAAGACTCGGCCGTTCGTGAGGCGGACTTTTTGCGCAAGAATGAGGAGAAGATTCAGCAGGAAATGACAACCTTGCGCCTCGACAACACGAATCTACTCAAACTCATGGAGTCAACGCGTAGGATGGAGACTGGCCGCGAGGAGCGTGACCGCCGTGAGGTAGAAACGTTAACAAAGAAGGTGAAAACACTTGAGACGAAGCTTCAAGATGCGTACGAGAAATTCGATGCGAAGGAAGTGACTGCTGGAGCGCGAGTTCTGGCTGCAGAAAGGGAAAAACAAGCAGCGTTAGCAGAATTGGCTAAGATTAAGGAGGTACAAGGTCAGCTGAAGGAGAAACTTGCGCGGCTTGAAGAGCAAAAGACAGCTTTAGAGAGCAAGTCAGCGTTGTTGGAGAAGGAGACCACGCACCTGCGTGAGCAGCTACGAAAGGGAGCGAGTGCCGCGGCTGCTGAGCGTGTTTCCGCATTGGAGGTTCAGTTGCGTGACGCTCAACTTGAAGTGCAGGCGTCGCTAGTTTCGAGAAAGGCATTGACTGACAGTGTGACTAAGTACAAGGCTCTGGCTGAAGCGAGCGAGAAGAATCTGGCTGAATTGTCGAGCGCCAGTGAAAAATGGAGACAGAGTGAAGCCAAAAAGGTGGAAGAGCTCGAAAAATCTCGCGACCATTTGAGCGAAGAGCTGGTAAAGGCCCGTTCAGAGCTGAAGGAGCATATCACCGAGAACAGTAGTTTGCGCGAAGAGATTGACCGATCCGAGCAGACCCACAAGCGATCCATTCTCGAAGCTACGGAGAAACAAAAAATGCTACAGCTTCAAGCTGACAGTGCGGTTCAGCAGATGAATAGTGTTCGCGAGGAAATGGGGAAGATGAAGCGAGAGCTGGAGACTACCCAAGAGAACTATGAACGTGAGTTGCAACTTCACGCTTCGGAAGTCGCCAAATCGTCGTCATCTCGCCGGGAAATGGATGAACTCCGCAGAGCTGTTCGTGAACGCGAAGCAGACATCGAGGCATTGAATGTGAAGGTCGAGTCCGTGGAGAAGGAGGCCCAGCTTCAGTTGGAAACGTTGCAGAAACGTGTAGACGAAGCGGTTGAGGCCAAGAACGCCATCACTGAGCAGAACAAGCTGCTGCACCTACAGCTGGAGCGTGCAGCCGCTCAAGTACGTCGTGCTCATGAACAGGAAATGCTGAAGGCTGCGTCTTCTTCGAACCAGGACTCTAGTGAGGGAGCTTCTGCTGCATCTAACGCGCATGAAAAGGAGATTGATGATCTTCGCAGTGTGGTTGCATATTTGCGACGGGAGAGCGAGATCGCTGAATCAAAGCTGGAGTTGTCCCAGCAAGAAGTGCAGCGTGGCCGCGCCCAAATCTTCAGCCTGGAGTCCACGATCGAACGTCTTCGTGGTGAGATTAAGGCGCTTTCTGACGCAACAGCTGCGGCCGGCAAACAGACAAGCGCAACTTCTGCTGACGACGAGAAGCGCGTTGCTCAATTAGAGCAGTTGAGTCTGCTGCGCGAGAGCAACGCGACTCTGCGCGACGAGAATCAGAAAAGTTTGGCGAAGCTGAAGGAAGAGGAGGCCAAGGTCCGTGACCTCAAGGAAAAGCTTGTGCCGTTGCAGAACGCTGAGGCAGCGCTTAAGACCCAGGTGGCCTCGTTGAAGCAAGAGATTGAGACGCTTAATGATGCGAACAAACGCTGGAAGCAGCGTGTTGATCAGTTGGTTGAGAAGTACCAACAGGTTGACCCCGCAGAGCACGACAAGGTTCTTGCTGAGAAGGAAGCCCTCACGAAGGAGTTGACAGCTCTAAAGGCCGAACAGAGTGCCCTGAAGGAGGAGCTGGAAACTTTACGTTCAAGCGGTGGTAAAGAATTAGAAGAAGAGAAGAAGAAGGTCGAGAACTGGAGCAAGCAGTACGAACGTATTAAGGGCTTCGCGAAGAATTGGAAGAATAAGGCGGAGGCTTTGACTAAGCAACTTGCCGAGAAGAACAAGGAAGCAGAAGATCGTGCCAGTACAATCGCCACCCTGGAGACCAAGCTCAGCTCTGTCCAAGCGCAGATTAGTGCTGTGACTGCTGAAAAGTCCTCTTTGGAGACGAAGCTGGCAGCTTCTGAAGCAGCTAAACAAGACAGTGCAGCAGCAGCTAGTGGAGCGAATGCGTCATGGGAAAAGGAACGTCAGACCCTGAAGGCTCAATTGGAGATGGAAACGAAGAAGAGCACTCAGTTGAAGGACTTTAACGCGCGTCTGATGTCTGGTTTGAAGAACTTGAAGAAGGAGAATAGCGACCTGAAGGATCAGAAGGATCATGCAGCTAATGCTCCTCAGATCACCACCGCGAATGAGCAGACACCCGTGCCTTCTCCCCCTGCATCGCCCCCGCAACAGTCTCCTTCCTCGACAGCGGCTACACCTCCGACGAAACCAGCCACGGCTCCAGCTCCGCTGTTCTCATCGCCGAAGCCTGTCGCGAAGATTGAACCAGTTGTACAGGCTACTGCTCCCGCATCGGAGACGAAACCTCTCGTGTCAAAGCCTACACTTGCCGCTCCTGCTATCTCCTCACATCAGCTGATATCTTCAACAGGAACAGTAGCCACGACTGTGACGACGACGACGGCTACAGCAAAAACCGCGACTGCAGCGGCAGTTCCGACACCTCCAACGATTGTGTCCACATCAAAGCCTGCAGTGCCCGTCCCTGCTCAAGTTGCCCCTGCACCGGCAGTGCCTGCACCTCCGGCCCCGTCGCCACCTAAGGAGTCGACGCAGAGTTCCGTCGGTGAATCTGATGGGATGACGGCCGAGGAGAAGCTACGGTTGTTCGCACTGCGGTCCATCAAGAAACAGGTTGGCGGTGCTGCACGCTTCACCCCCACAAAGGCTCCTACCCCTCCTGCTAATGCTGAAGTCAAGACTGCTGCGTCAAGTGAGACAGAGACTAAGGAAACAACCGCGCAGTTTAAGTTTGGAGCTGGAACAGGTTTTGGCGCATTCGGAGCAGGCGGCCCGAGTGGCCTCGTGTTCGGTAAGCCAGGTATCTCACTACCAGTGCCGTCGCCGCCATCCCCTGGTGCTACGCACCCTCCGCACTTGAGTCTTGCAGGAGAGAGTGCTCCCCCAGAGGCCTTGCGTCGCAGCCAGCGTCTTGCACGCTTTGCGGCCGATGGAGACGCTCCTACTAGCTCTGCTTCGGCTTCTCCTGGACCTGCTGCGAGCGCACTTACGAAGCGTCCACTGAGTGGCGCAGTGGAAGGCACCTCTTCTGTGCAGAAGGTTGCTAAGACAAGTGAAGACCAGACGACGGTGACGACTGTTACAACGATCACCACGACGGCCTCGGAGGGGAAGCAAGAGGAAGACACTCCTCCCACACAAGCAGATACGACGGAGACACAATCAGCACCATCTACGCAACAGACTCCGCCCCAGTGAGGTTGATCCTCGCCTGTTAAACTCTGAATACGACACGTCAACGTTTGCTTCGAAATGCTGCTCCATCTTGGAGCCGGTGATCGATGTGAGTGCCTTGCCTTGCATTACTGTAGGACTAACACTCATCACTGCCACGTTCCTCTGTTTGAAGTTGCACGGTCTCTGATCAATGATCATTAGCAAATCAGCAGCAGACCTCGATCATGGTGAAGATCGTCCCTGGAAGCGACGCCACGCCGCTCAATGTGCTCGAGTTCGAGGAGTACGCTAAGGAATATCTGCCTAAAGCCACGTGGGACTACTTCGCGTCGGGATCGGACTCGATGGAGACGCTGAAGGAGAACCGCGAGGCCTTCAAGCGGCTGGTCCTGCACCCTCGTGTCCTGCGGGACGTGTCCAACATGAACACCAGCACGACACTTTTGGGCCATCGCATCAGTTCTCCCGTCTGTGTGGCGCCTTCGTCTACCCATAGGATGGCGCATCCAGACGGAGAGATCGCCAGCTCTTCGGCTACAGCGAGAGCTGATTCCTGCTTCGTGCTCAGCACTATGTCCACTACAACTCTGGAAGATGTGGCGGCGGTCAGCAGTGCGGCCAATGTAAATGCACTGAGATGGTTTCAGCTCTACGTCTTCAAGGACCGGAGTAAGTGCATAAGGTGGTGAGAAGACGAGTATATCTACTAACATGATACTACTACCTCTGTTGCTGACCAGACATCACGCTGGGACTTGTGCGCCGGGCAGAGAAGGCAGGCTACAAGGCAATTGTGTTGACGGTGGACGCTCCAGTGCTTGGCAACCGTGAAGCAGACGTGCGCAACCACTTCAGTATCCCCCAGCACCTCTCTATGGCAAACTTTGGTCCCCAAAATGCTACAAACGACTACGCGGACTACGTGAGCGATTTGTACGACCAAACGTTGAGCTGGAAGGACGTCAAGTGGCTTAAGAGCATCACCAAGCTTCCCATCGTGGCGAAGGGAATTCTCACGCCAGAAGATGCACGGATGGCAGTCGAAAGTGGCTGCGAAGGCGTCCTAGTGTCGAACCACGGTGCTCGGCAGTTGGATGGAGTTGCGGCCACGATCGATGCGCTGCCTGCTATCGTTCAAGCGGTTGGTAGTCGCGCCGAAGTTTACATGGATGGAGGCATTCGTCGCGGCACAGACGTCTTCAAGGTAAGGTTTTCTGCAATCTTCGCACCGCTGCTACCCTGCTGACATTGTTCACTTCCGTTAGGCTCTTTCGCTTGGAGCTCGTGCAGTCTTCATCGGGCGTCCCGTGCTGTTTGGGCTTGCCCACAGTGTACGTGAGCAACCTCACAGCCCCTTGCTTATCTGATGATAATATTGTTTGCTGGATATCAACAGGGTGAAGCTGGAGTCTCGAGCGTCCTACGCATCCTCAACAACGAACTGAAGCACGCTATGCTCTTCTCTGGGACTGCGTCGCTGGCTGACATTGGGTGCGTACAGTTAGTGCACATAATTGAGTGGCAGCTAGACTCATAGTCATGTTTTGCTCCGTAGTCCTGCATACGTGCGCCGCGGCCTCTCTCCACTCCCATCGTCGCTATGAAGAAGACTACCGAAAGCTGTCTGCACTGCATAGCATTGCGGTGCAGCCGTAAATCAACTCTGAATGGAATTTGGACAAGTTGAAAATGATATTACGCCGTGAACATCCTCTAAGGAATGCCAGGGTAGAATTGATATCAACAAAAAGGAGAACATCGATGCATATTTCTTACAGCGATGAGGGGAGAGGGGGCACTCCACGACGAACGTAAGCAGGGCTGTAGACACATTAAGAACAAGCGTGTGTGAGCAACGTAAGAACTCGAGTACAGACGACAGAGCTATACGTACCCAATGTCAGCCAGCTTCGCAGTACCAGAGAAGAGCATAGCATGCTTGAGCTCCTCATTGAGGATACGGAGGACGTTCGCGACTCCAGCTTCGCCCTGTTGCAAGATAAAAACCATTAGAATACACAGAGCAACATGGATAACTTCAACGTACACTGTGAGCCAGACCGAAAAGCACAGGACGACCGAGGAATACTGCACGAGCTCCAAGCGCCAGAGCCTTGAACACGTCCGTACCACGACGAACGCCGCCATCCAGATACACTTCAGCACGTCCATCCACCGCCTTAACAATGTCCGGGAGTGCGTCGATAGTAGCTGCCACACCGTCAAGCTGTCGAGCGCCGTGGTTGGAGACCAGAATGCCTTCACAGCCCATTTCAACAGCGATCTTGGCGTCTTCGGGGCTCAGCACGCCCTTGACCACCACAGGCAGCTTGGTGATGCTCTTGAGCCACTTGACGTCGTTCCAGTTGAGTGTGAGGTCGAACAACTCACTAACGTAGTCCGCCAGCCCCGAGTCCTTCAGACTGTTGACGCCGTGTTCGTGTTGGCCTCCAACCTTGGCGAAATTGGCCATAGTGAGGTGGCTCGGCAGGCTGAACTTGTTGCGCACGTCCGGCTCTCGATGGCCGAGCATAGGTGTGTCCACCGTGAGCACAATGGCCTTGTAGCCGGCCTTCTCGGCTCTCTTCACCAGCCCATGCGTGATCTCCCGGTCTTTAAACACGTACAGTTGGTACCACCTCAGAGCGTTGGGGTTGGCCTCAGCATTCGCCCTTGCCACGTCTTCCAGACTGGTAGTGGAGATGGTACTGAGGATGTAGCACGTGTCAGCTTTGGCTGTTGCTGAAGTGCTGGCGATCTCTCCGTCTGGATGGGCCATCCGGTGCATGGCTGAAGGTGCCACACAGACGGGAGAGCTGATGCGGTGGCCCAATAGAGTCGTGCTGATGTCCATGTTGGACACGTCACGCAAGACGCGAGGGTGCAGCACCAGTCGCTTGAAGGCCTCTCGGTTCTCCTTCAACGTCACCATATCATCCGCTCCAGACGCGTAGTAGTCGTACGCGTTCTTGGGCAGATACTCCTTGGCGTACTCCTCGAACTCGAGCACATTGAGCGGCGTGCCATCACTTCCAGGGACGATCTTGGGCATGGCTGGTATTGAGTGGGAATTGAGGAGTATTGAGTGGCTACTTTTGCTAGTTGTGCACGTGTGGCAGTTTGCAGAATGAGGGGCTGGGAATAGCAACAGGTTCAACAAGGTGACCTTGCGTCGACAACGTTTAACACTGATTTTGGACCAATGAGAGACCTCGACCAATCTCGGCGATTATGGGAGTGTTTGCCGTTGCCTGTCAGGTACAGTTTGAGTCCCAAGTGACGCACGGGATTTGGCAAGTCCCGTGCGTCAAAGTCCCGTGCGTCATCGAACTTCAAAGCTGCCTTGCACTTCAAGATCTCAGGAAGAGAAAACGGTACTGTAATGCCTGCGCAAAATGCTCTTGACTTCGAGTGCCCGGCTGAAAGTTCCACAAGCTGTCCCATCCAAGCCTTTCTGGAGGCTAGCTCGTACATTTGATACTTCCCACTAAGCAACAACTATCCCTTTCAGGCAAGTTGGTTGGCTGGCTGCTTTCCCATTCGGTGGGCTCGAAGATGTCGAACCTTTCAGCGACGACCCGCAAGAAACCAACTTCGCCTTAAACATATATGTACTCGATCGATAAATTCATGGTCAACTTATGTAATGTCAATGAAACCTAGAGCTACCAAGCAGACCATCAAATCGCCACAGCCTTCATCTGCTCGCTGGGAGCCTCGGAGCTCCGTTGACAAGGAGGCCTTGCTACACTTTACTCAGTTCATGTGTCTCTTCAAGATCCTGCTCCGAATGATGGTAGCTTCATCGTGTGGCAAACACGATACAATCTTGTCTTGGTTAAAGTAAGGTCGCAGGTGGTTTGCGCGGTCCGGACCGGTCCCAGTGTGAGACGTGTGCGGTCTTCTTTGCCACCAAATAACCGGCGAGAAGCACCGAGGAGCTCATTGCTCAAGAAGAGTCCAAGCGCGTAGCAGACAGCTCCGAGTAGACCGGCAAGCAATCAACTAGCAGTAGCAGTATGGGCGGTAAGGCGAAATTTAAAAAGCACACGGCGGCGGATCTGGCCCAGCGTCAGAAGCAGGTTAACAAGGGCGGAGGCAAGGCCGGTGCTGCTACTCGTGGTGTTGCCAAACTTAACTTTACGTGTGACGTTTGCATGGTACGTCTGTATTAACTGCACGCAATAACTTGTAAATTTTCGGTACTAATCATTGGTTTGCTTTTTAATACAGAGTGCTTCCCCGGACATCAAGTCGTACGAGCAGCACTACGTAAGCAAGCACCCGAAAAACACGTTCGACCGTGAGGCCATGATCAAGAAGGCCGAGGCTCTGCGTGACTCCCAGCAGGACCACACAGCTAATGGCTCGCACCACAAGAAAAAATAAGCAAATGTCTTCAACTCTGGTGGATGGTTAACGGCAAGGAGTTGGCTGTGATGGTTTGCAGCAGAACGAGACTCATCTCCATTATTCGAGCAGTAACTGGGCTTCTCTTCAAAATCTATATGCGTGTCCTTTGAAGATTTTTCAAAAGTTACTGCAAGACGAAACGAGCATGCGGTCTTCTCTTCTCTGACGCAGACCGGCCGGACCACCCCAACCACGTCCGAAACCCAAGCTCATCTTGTATTTAGTTGTAATACCTAGCTAGGAGGTTGTGCTCTCAATAGAACATGGTCTCTTGATCTTGCATACGGTAACGTCTTCTTCACGAATACTTAATGCTTGACATCCTTCTTCACCATTGCTTAAGTATACATTTCGTGTTTCATTTTGGAAGGTATACCGTATACACTTCTCGCCTAGTTCCGAATTTGTCCGCCAATCAAACGTCTGGAATCCACACTCGCCCTCCGCCGCACGCTCCATCAGAAGTTAAAGCCCCCCTCGCCCACACCTCACGAGTACTAGGATGCTGTCCGCTACGAGCCGCTTCGCCGCCCGCGCGCTGCACACGACGTCGCGTGTGTCTGCTGCTGCTGCTGACCAGGCCGCCGCCACGGCTACCAAGGTGACACTGAACCTCACCACGCCCTACCAGGCCTTCTACAAGGGCGCTGAGGTGGACCTCGTGCAGATCCCCGGCACCATCGGAGAGTACGGAGTGACGGCCGGCCACACGCCCGTGCTAGCCCAGCTCAAGCCTGGCGTCATCAAGGTACACGTGGAGCGTGAGAAGGACGTACAGAGCTTCTTCACGGCCGGTGGCTTCGCTATGACCCACGCCAACTCGGTCACGGACATCGCGTGCGTGGAGCTGGTTAAGCTGGAGGACATTGACGTGGAGGCTGCTCAGGCTGGCCTTACCAAGTACCAGGCGCAGCTGGCTTCGGCCCCCGAGGGCTCGGAGGAGAAGCTCAATGCCCAGATCGGCGTGGACACCCACGCGGCTATGGTTGCTGCGGTGGCCAGCAACTAGACGACAAGGAGAAAGCCCACGTCGCTTACAGGATCTGGAGATACTCTTGAAGCAAGCAATTAATTACCAGTCAAGTCCGTCGCCATTCTGTTAGGCGCGTTCGCTTGAGTTCGTTTGTTTCGTCTTGGATAATGGACAGGATCACGAAAGACAGGCACGCAGTTAACAGGACGCAGAATTTGACACAATGCGTAGGTGCAGGCTTGATTTCTACTGTTCATGTGCATTTTGTTAAGCTTGTAGGGAATTCTGCGAGGAGTCGCAGACCCTTAGATTCGTTTAGACTCGTCGGTGTAAGGAATTCGTACCACGATGACAGACATGGAGACGCCAGGACGAGGCAACCAGGTGATTAAGGTGGTGATGCCCACCTACATCATGGCTCCAACGGAGGACGAACGGTATTGATGTGGTACAGTTGCTGTTCCGGTGCTAAAGGTCTCAGATAGTTTCTATGTGGAATCAACAGCTTCCGCCGCAAAAAAGTCTGCAACATCATCTCCGAGTGTATGACCAAGGAACTCGAGGGTAAGGAGTTCGACGAGAGCGACTGTAGAGGGTGGAGCACGGCAATCGCCGACGCAGTGAAAGCTCGCATCCATTCCGAGTGTAATTTCCCTCGGTACAAAGTGGTTGTGCAGACTTTTATCGGCCAGCAGAAACTGCAGGACGTACGCATCACCTCTCGCTGCTTGTGGGATAACGACCACGACAACCATGCTTCGGCGGTGTTTAACAGCGTAAGTCCTGAGCTTGCGTCTTGTTTTGCTACGAGAAACTGACTCATTGGTTTTGATAGCAACATATTTGGGCTACTTGCCTGGTTTTTGGGTTTTACGCTGACTAACAAAGAGAAGTCTTGACGGCAAAGTACATGTTTTTTTATCTATAAGTTATTTCTTGGGTTTCTCTGGGGTATGTACGTACGTAGGTATGATAGTAAGTGGCACCGGCGTCGTGCTTCCGGTATAGCAGCCTCGCGGTCGGGTTATCTGCTTCTTGTATCTTCTTTCTTCTTCTTTCTACTTGGCTGTAAGCTCAATTGCTGTTGTGTTTGGCTTCTTGATCGTCTCCACTTTGTTTTTTTCTTGCACTTGTTCAATGTCGGGCCCTCCCATAAACGTATTTGGGCCCGTGGTCATACTTTACATCTATCCACATTGACCAAGCATCAACAGCATCGAGTTCCCAGCACGCAAGAAACAGTCACCTTGAGCTCTACAATCCGAGTTTAGCACAACGCAGCAACCCACTCACTGCGTGGTAGATTATGCGCCTCCGTTGAGCATTTCCCAAGTGATTTGCAGGTCCAGGTCTCCCTCGTGGGTACACAAGTGCTCCATGTTGGCGAGAATAAGCTCCACTTCCAACTGCAACTCGCTGATCTTCGGGTACGCAATGAACTTCATGGACTTGCCGTGACATGCGTCCATAGCCTGCATCTTGACGTTGATCAGAGCTTCGCGCTCCGTGGGTCCATCACCAAGTGAGATAACATGTCGAGGAATGCCAGCCGAGTCTTCCTCGCCGTACGACTCCCACACCGGAAACACTTCATTGTTGAATGCCTCCACTTTCCATCTACGTGGGCAGTCCGGGTACAGGTACTCGTATGTGGAACGAGCGGAGATGACTTTAATCCGCGTGTTGAAAAATGGCACAAGACGAGGCATGAAGAGCGACGCCGAGAGCTCGACCCAGCCAGTCTCCGCAGCCGTGACAATGACCACACGGCCGTATGACAACGCAGTCTCCAGGAGCTGCACGACGGATTCCTCGAGCTCTTTCAGCTCTGCCTGCACGTCTTCTGGGATTTCGGGCTCTTCGTTAATGTACTTCGGACAGAGGCCGAGCTTGGCAATGGCGGACGACGCCATGAGCGTGTCATCTATTGTCGAGCAAGAACATGAGCAATGCGGAAGGAAATTGCAAAGGCGACGACGGCCGCTTACCCCAATCGAAGAAGATGACGACGTCCTCCGGGTTGTGTTTGCTGCTATTGGCGTTGCGTGGGCTGAAGACGTCGTAGCTGTCGAGCGAGAGGCTGCTGCGTGCATCCTCAACGCAGACATCTCCGCTGGTGTTGGTGTTTGGGGCCATAGTCTGCAGATTAACAATTGGAATCGATCTGCTACGTCGTCAGGTCGCTGGTCTATGCAGCCGAGTGAAGGTCCCTAGTGACTGTAAACGACAACAGCAACAACGGTCAGTTCCTCTCTTTGTCCTGTTGATTGCATTGAAAGACATTCACTCACGTTCGGTAAGTCTCTGCGAGAAGAGGAATGTACAGTGCTGAACTTGGAGCTCGATTGTCTCCGTTCGCCGTCAAAACCAGAACTGACTTCCAGCGGTCAAGCATGATGAGGTCAGTTGCGGCAAAAGAGCCTGAAGGAAATTTCGACCAATAAAAGATTTTAATTTTGACTTTCGGCCAATAGAGAATAGTAGAGAAGGCACGGTTTCAGCCAATGCCAGTGCACTTGCGTCCGGCTTTCCGCACTTGGCTGGCTTCCTCTCTATGCCGGCTCCGTCGCGACGCTCAACTCCATGTAGTAGTTGACAACTTGTCAATGACAAGAGCTGCGGGCCTTTGCGCCATTGTGGACATTGCATTTGCATCAGGTTTGCTGTAGTAGAAGTTCACGGAGAAATCTGCGACTCGCTCTGCGACACTGGCTGATCGATCTCAGGAATTTTATAACTTATTCTTCCGTTTTTATCCGACATAGCCAATAGACTATAACTCGACGGTTGATATGATACTCCACCGAACGCTTTCCGCCTCCAAGTCTCCTTCATCTGGTCATCGTCTCAAGTGTGGAAGTGCGGTATCCAGTAAAACTGCGGACAGCACACAAAGGCGAAAGCAGCCCGCAGTTAGATCTTTACCGGTGTCTACTAGTACTTAGTCAGTTTGGGGGAGTAGTTGGCCGGAGACAGCAGATACGCCGAGTGGGGCCTTCCACTGTGACAGAGGTCAACCATTGCTGGTGGGGAATTGAAGAATGCCCTGCTGCCACTTCCACTGCTACTGGCAGTTAGATCGTTGGACCGGATTCGTACCAAATTTTAAGCGAGTTGCGTTGCATGGAAATCTACACGTGGTATCGGAAGCGTAGGTAGTATTGTGACGAACCCAATACGCCTGTTCGCTAGCGGATCGTATAGCTGGCAGCACTTAGCTACGTTTGTCTCGCCGGGTTCTTTGTTTGCGGGCTTCCTTGCAATCAACACTTCAACACTCTACTGGCTCAGTCACCTGCGCCGGAACGTCACCGTCCCTATTTATATTCAATATAATGAGCTTTCGCCCTTACTTCCGTTCGTTCGTTCACTTCCTCAACACTCGTCCTCCAACACTCTCGTTCGTTCGTTCACCTTGGTCGACTCGTAGAGCGCAGTATCACCACCGCCCTTGGATCCCACAGCCACGTGTCGCTTCCAGCCCGCTAATGACCCGTTCCCGATAGCCCGTCGCTAGCCTAACGCACTTGGTGTCGCCCAAAACCCAGTCGTGTCCGCTGTCACTCGCCCGTCGCCAAGACTACCCGGTATATTCCGCTCTGACGGTCGTCCTTCACCAACGCTCAGTACCAACCGTCCGCTATCAATCCACACAACTCGTCACCGTTCGTACACTTCCAGACCGCTCGTCGTCCACCCCGCAACTTCTCAAGTTTTTCGCCCTCGGCAATTTCTAAAGTGGCGTTCACCTCTTCGTAGCCACCCGCCGCGTCGTTTCTCCGGCGAAACCCACGCTCAAGCGTCGCTCAATCTTCCGCATTCATCGCATTCTCCGTCTACTGGCCGTCACACGGTTATTTGCACCCGTCTCGCATCTCACACCGTCATCAACTTCAACGTGTGATCATCACTATCGTCCGGGAACGTCCGTCCGCCAGTATCCGCTGTCTTCACGTCAACAACGCTACTCATCTCGTTACACGCCTTCTCCTTCCCCAGAGTCTTCCACGACTCTGGCGGCCTGAAAGAACTGCTCGTAGTCCCGCATGGACACCCAGAACGTGCCGTCGTCTCGTCCTGTTCGTGCCGTTCCTCCACGTTCATCAGCGTTTCTCTTTGGTCGCAACTCCACTTCGAGTACGTACTGGCCTGCAGAATTTCTCCTTCTTCGTCGCCGAAGTTCCACCAGCATGCCACGTTGTTCGTCGGATCCATTCTCACTCGAAGTTGTGCGTTCTTTTCGCTTTGGTAGTCGTCCAGCCGCAATTGTACCAACTGTAGCCGTCGTTGTCTCACTAGGCTCTCCGTTCGTCGTTGTGCTCGTCGATTGCCTGAACGCTCCTTCATCGGTCAACTCTTCAATAATGTCGTCGCCAATCCGTTGTAATAGTTGTCCAGGATAGTGATACTTCACTAAGAACGAAACATGAGCTATAATCAGCTCTCCGCGTCCATCCAGATCCTCACGTCTTAGGAGAAAGTTGTCATAACCAGCCGGCTCAATCACTTTGGTCGGTCCAATCCAAGAGTGTACAAATTTAGATGCTTTGGGGCCCCGCGGAGGTCGAAACACCCACACTCGATCTCCTGGCTTGAATTCTGACACCTTCTTCGTCTTCCGGTTGTAGTATTTCGCTTGACGTTCTTGTTCACGTCGTCTCGCTTCTTCAGCACACTCATGACCAGCTTTCAACGCTTCCAGCAGCTTCTTGTGATGCTCCGTCAATTCATCGGCCTCCGTCACGTGAGTTTGTCGCAATAGTTCGTTTGGCGTCCTCAACTTCCTTCCCATCATCAGTTCGTTCGGGGTTAACGCCACGGTTGAGTGCTTCCCTGAGTTGTACGCGTAGACCGCACAATTCACCCAGTTGTCCCAATCACATTGCCGTTCATCACTCATATAGGTAGCCACGCAATCCTTCCAAGTCCTGTGAAACCTTTCTACAAGCCCGATCATCTGGGGTCGATATGGTACTGGATTCGTCTGTTGAGCCTGTAACAGATTCACCAACTCTTCGATCACTTTGCCCGTCAATTCTGGAGCACCGTCGGTCAACAACTCTCGAAATGGCCCAAATTTCAAGACGATTTCCTTCATCACAAAGTCCGCAATCTTGCTCGCTTCATGACTCTCCACCGTCGTCGCAACCGCATACCTAGTAACATACTCTAACGCCGCAATGACATATCGTTGTCCATGTTCTCCGACAGGTAAAGGCCCCGCAACGTCCAACGCCCAACGATCTCCGACGTCTCCACCTCGCAGACTTCGTAGTGGTGGTACAACTTCTTTCGGCTTCGCTTTTCTACTGCCGCATTCCTGGCAACCACGCACCCATCGTCTTACATCATCTGCTAGACTCGGCCACCAATACACTTGAGATACTCGCGCTTGAGTGTGCGTTGTTCGCAGGTGTCCAGCCCATATGGAGTCATGACATTCCTTGAATGCTATTGCACGCAACACCGCTGGCAATATCACCTTGATACCGTCCGCCGTCTCAATTACTGCCATGCCGTAGTTCGTCGTTACCCTCATGCCACGATACTCGCCATTCTTAACCAACTGCTGCACCATTTTACTCGTCATCTGCGCGTCACAGATTTCCGCATCAGTCAGCTGTAGAGTATCGCCATGTTCTCGCATTCGTCGTCGTTCAACTCGCGCTCGTTCATGTTCAGCATAGCTTCGGGTTGGCAGTGTCTCTCGAGTCGTCATTGAGTTTCCTGGTGGTCCACGAATCGATACAACATCCGTCCCACGTGATCTTGACGCTGCGTTTTCCCCAATGTTCGTTCTCGTTGTCTCCGGGCCATCCAACTCAGCTGTCCGTTCGTTGCTCTTTGCGCTTTGGTCAGGAAAAGCTTCCTGCTGCCTCATGTGTCGACCTCGCGACTCACTCATAGTCGCTGCCTCTGTAGCCATCATCGACTCCTCGTACATCCTTCGCACTTCCGTAGTCTCTTCTGGAGTTTGTCGTAACGCCGCACTCATCGACAAAGGTTTTCCTGCGCTTGTCCTCCGAACTGTTCTCTTCTTCGTCCTTCTCGGCTTAAGTCGTTTCGGCGTCGTATTGTTCATCGTCAGCTGCTCGTTCGTGGTGAATTGCTCGTCCACCGTCGATCGCTCGTTCGTCAACACCTGATCATTCGTCACCAGCTCATTCATCACCGACTGTGCGTTCATTGCCGACCGCGTGTTCATTGCCGACTGTGGGTCCATTGCCGACTGCATGTTCATGGCCGACTTCGTGTTCATTGCCAACTGCACAGGTTCTTGTATGGATAGTGCGTCATCTCCAGCCACCGTTGCATCACTCGTCAACGTATTCGCTACCTTCCGCTTTCGTCGCTTCCGCTTTCTACGTCCGACTGCCGCCAGCGTTTTCATCACCACCGGCGCTCTCGATAACGCGTCCGCCACGACATTCGTACTTCCCGGTCGATACTCAACTGTAAAGTCATACTCTTGTAGAATGAGGGCCCATCGGTGTAGTTTTCCCGTCAAGTTTGAACTTGTCATTAGCCATTTTAGTGCAGCGTGATCCGTGACAATCTCAAAGCGTCGCCCATAGAGGTAAGGTCGAAATAGTTTGATCGCCCACACCACTGCAAGACATTCTAACTCCGTTATGCCGTACTTCGTTTCAGCTTCACTATTGACCTTGCTAGCGTAAGCCACAGGCTGCCATCCGTTACCAGCATTCTGCATCAAACTCGCACCGAGACCAATCGTAGACGCATCAGTACAAACTCGAAAAGGTAGGCGAAAGTCTGGATACCGCAACACCGGCTTCGTTGTCAGAATCTGTTTCACCGCCATGAATGCTTCCTCTTGAGATGCACCCCACTTCCACTTCACCTTCTTCCGCAATAATTTCGTCAAAGGCTCCATCAAAGATCCAAATCCGGGCACAAATTTCCTATAGTAACCCGCTAGATGCACGAAGCGCTTCACCTCAACAGCATCATTCGGCCTTGGGAATTCTCGCACCGCCGTCACCAATCTATCCAACGTCCGTACACCATCCTTTGACAACTCATGCCCCAGGTATTCCATCGTTTCCGTGGCGAACGTACACTTCTTCAGTTTTAGTGTCAGGCCAGCCTGCGATAGCCGTTCCAACACGCACGCCAACTCAATCACGTGTCGCTCAATGCCACCTCTAGTATATATCACGATATCGTCAAGATACACCAAGCACGTCGACCAAGTTAATCCTCTCAATACACCATTCATCATTCGTTGAAAGGTTGAAGGTGCATTCATTAACCCAAATGGCATTCTCAAGAACTGGTATAGTCCCTGTTTCGTCATGAAAGCCGTCTTCACTTTGTCTCGTAGTGCCATCAAGATCTGCCAGTAGCCCGCTTTCAAATCAAGGGTCGTAAACAGTAGTGCACCACCCAATGCTTCTAGTGTTTCATCGATACGCGGCAAAGGATAGACATCTTTCCGTGTGATCTTGTTCAATGCACGATAATCTACACAGAACCTGACCTCTCCATCCTTCTTACGCACCAAGACGACAGGGAACCCCCAAGCTCCGTTGCCCTCTTCAATAACACCAGCCGCCAACATCTTCTTCACGTTCTCTTCGATGATCGCGTCGTCGGTCTGCGCTTGACGTCGTCTCTTCAGCATGATTGGGGCTGCATCTCCAGTGTCTATATGGTGTTCTACCGGTAAAGCCGTTGCTGGAGGACAGTCACCCGTAGTCTCCACTAAGTTTTTGTAAGTTCTCAACAGCTTCAATACCAACTCGCGACTGTCCTTGTCCTCTATGCCGATCTTCACGTCGTTCTCGTTCTCCAGTGGCTCTTGGTTGTTGATTTCATCCAACCATTGCTTCACCCGATCACGTTCCAGCTCGCCATTGATTTCCAGCACTTCCATGTCGCTGTCGATCGGTATCCACACGCCAAGTTCTTTCTTTGAGGGTAATCTCGTTCTGCCTGGAGCCGCATTGATCATAGGTACAATCGCTTTCCCTTGGTGTGCTCGAGTCACAGTCGAAGCCAGCATCACTACACCTGTGCATCTCGTCGGTACAAACATTCCCAGTTCGCCATCAGGAGCTGCAACAGAGACCTCCACTGGTGTCACTGCGTTTCCCGTCAACTGCGTTCGTCGAGTCATTCGAACCGCCGCCACTCGTGACTTCATAGGTTTCTCGTCATCCACTTCATCCGTCCGAAATGGTATGATGATCCTCCGTTCCTTCTCTCGGTAGAGCAACTCATTGCGTTCAAAGTCTAGCCTGGCACCATGTTTCGTCATGAAATCCACGCCCAGCAAAAACTCGTCAGCGCAGCCATCCACAACACAAGCATCCACACACACCGGTTCACCGAACACCGTCCGAAATTGGAACCGCCAGACACCAACCACATCCAGCAGGAACCCCCCAATTCCTTCGACGTAGTCTACTGGTGCTTCAATATCCAACTTATCACCAAACTTCATCCATTCAGTGCCAGCCACAGAGTAACGTGCACAACTGTCCAACTTGACATTCTTCCAGGCTCGATCTATTCGCATTTTCGCTGTCGGTAGACCGTCTGCAGAACGCACCCAGTCTTCGTCATCCTGGCTCGTCACTGGAATCGCTTCCACACGTCCTTGCATTTGTTTTACCAGCTTCACGGTAGCCAATTGTTCTCGTTCAAGGCTCTCGTTCATAGCTGACCCCATGTCTCGTTGTCTTTTTCGTTCTTCCAAGGTCTGCATAGCGATCTCAGCTTGCTGTCGTCGTTTCATTGCTCTACCATCGAGCTTCTTCTCTTTGTGACACTCACCGGCTTTGCAAGTTAGAAGTCTCTCTTGGCGTCGCTGTCTGGCTGCTCGTCTCGCTACACGTCGATGTTGTCGTCGTTCGGCTGTTATTCGTCGCCGTTCAACTGCTCGGCGTTCACCGTCCGGTTCTGAGGTCGTCCCGCCTTCTCCAGTTCCAACATCATCGTCATCAGCACGAAGCTCATCATTCTTTGGTGGCTGTCCGCCTTCTCCAGTTTCCACATCATCTCTATCACTCGGTGCTCGTCCAGTAGCTTCGTCGTCAGCTATTTTGCCCGTTTCAGCCTCATTTGGTTCATTAGAGAGTTCTAACGTTTCTTCCAATCGAATCCGCCGATACTGAGTAGCTGCCATCGCTGGTCGTACTGTAGCCACATAGATTGCCGCCCGCTCACCGTCGCGCTTGACTTCGTCTCTCTTCATTCGTTCGACGGTCTTCACAACTTCTCCATCTTGGGACGCTGCTGGTAACTCCGTTCCTTCAGTGAGTTCTTCTCGTCCAGCTTCGTTCGTGTGTCGGAGAGTGTCGTGTAGCTCCGGACGCTGCATCTCCGTCGCTACGCCCGGGACTCGTTTTCCGCCGACTTCTTCGCTTCTTCGGCCTTTCGCTTCAGATACGCTTCATTTCGCTGCTTAGCGTCCGGATCGGGGCAATCTCTCGCAAAATGTCCTCTCTGGTAACACGCGAAACACTTCGGTTCATTGGGGCACTGCGAAGCCCAGTGACTTCGTTGTCCACAGTGAAAGCAGGGTTTGTTCATTACGTCACTTCGTTCCCGTTCTTCACGTGCTGCTCGGCTGACTTCTACAATTCGTGTTTTGCCATAGGGTCGTTCTTCGGAGGTCAACATCTTCGTAGCCGCAGTTGTCGTAGCAGTAGTGGGCTTGTATCGCTTCGCACGTGGTTCTTTCGGTTCATCGTCGCTACTCGAATCCACCATCACCCTCTTGGACGTCTTCTTCACTTTCGTGACTGGTGCTTCGGACTTGATTTTCGTAACTGCTTTCTTTTTCTCAATGCGTTTCTTGCCAACGTTTCCAGTTGGAGCCCAGAATCGTCCATTCCATTTCTGTCCAGGTGGCAACTCGTACACTCCTGCCGGCCAATTATACACGCCCTGTTGGTTTGTACAGATCGCCAATGCATCCGGGTGTTCCGTCGGCGTCGTGCTACCTGCTGCTACGTTCTCAGTTCCATTTCCAGGGAGAGCCAAAGTTCCAATACCAGGAATTATCACCATCCGGCTGCCGTCACTCGTCGGTGGTGGTAAGTGAGATCCTTGAGTCACCTGCTGCTGTGTGCCCATCAGATAATCCATCGGGTCGTCAATTTCCACAGCTTTCTCTACGGCTTCTTCCAGCGTCGCTGGCACAGGTGGCTGCTTGACCAGCTGCCGAACTGTCCGGTCCAAACATCGATAAAACTGCGCAAGGAATACACGTTCGCTGACCTCGTTCCTGTCCGCTGCTTCACGTAGTCCTGCTGCAAAATCGGCGTACGGCTCATTCTTCAGTCTGAATCGTGCATTAACTCGAGCTTCCGCAGCCGACTTGTCCACTCGCGGGCCATAACGTCGTAATAGAGCCACTTTCAATTTCGTCCACGTTCGGTCCTTGTGATGGAGTCTACGATCCATGTTCACCCACCAACGTGCCGCGCTTTCCATCAGCTTATTGCCCAAGATGAAATACAGTGAGCGATCCGACCATTCACCGCGCCCGGACTCCTTGGCTCCTTTCAGCGCCAAATCAATCCTGTCAACCCAAGTCGACACAGAAGCTCTCGGCGTCGGTGTGAAACTCGGAAGCTCCAGATCTTTGATGTTCCTGGGTCTCCGTTGACGTCGTGGTTCTTCTCGTTGTCGTCGTTCACGCCTTCGTCGATGTTCTCGTCGTTCACGCCGCTCATATCGTCTGCCGCGTCGTGGTGATCGTCGTACTCGTCGGTGAATCCTTAGATCGTCTCTGCTCGACTCGCTTCCCTCATCAGTACTGGACTCTTGACTGGACTGGCTACTCATACCACTTCCGTCACTGTGCCCATGCCATCCGCGCTGGTCGTCTGTAGAACTCTCGTCACTGGAGCTTTCATCTCCATCCGAAGGGTTGGGTTCTGGTGCCGCTCGTCGTGGTCGTGACTGCCGCCGCTGTTCATCATCACGTCCACCTGCACGGTCTCGTCGTTCATGACTAGGACGGCGTCTCTGGCTTCGATCACGTCGTCTTGGTCTTCGTTCAGCGTCCTCATGACCGTGGTGCGACCGCCGTCTCAATTTCGAGCTAACACGTCTCGGAGGTTGTGGCCCGTCATCGTGCCGGTTTCCGTCGCCTTCCCCATTACCATTACTACGTGACGGTGATCTCTGCACTTCTTCATGGTTCGCAGGTCGAGTTGGTGGTGGCGCCTTCTCCTCGTACAACAATTCTCGTGTCGTTGTTGCCGAGTCTCGACTCGCCGTTAGTCGCTGCAGATCCTCAGTCAGCTGCTTCACTCTGTCCAAGACAGCCGCTCCTCGTCCCGTATCAGCTTTCGCTACTGCCGCACTCAGTCGCTTTACTGTACGTTCCAGAGCCTGGATCTCCACTTCGGTTGGCTCGGGCATCTCATCCGACAAGTCTTCATAGGGCTCGGTCGCCGCATCACTCGTGAGTTCCAGAGCTCGCTCATGAATTGCTATACCGGTTTCGTTGCGCGGTTGTTGTTCGTCAAGACTCACTGCCGGATTCATCGTCTCATCAACGTCATTATCCTCGTTTTTCTCTTCGATTTCGGTTGACTTGGGCTTCTTACTACGCGTTACTCTCGTAGTTTTTGCCGATGTCACTAGTGTCGCTGTTCGCGCACTCATCGTGTTGTCCACGCTCTTCTGTTTCCTCAATTCTCGTTTCTTTGCAAGTAGCCCCTGTATGACCACCATGTGACGAACCCAATACGCCTGTTCGCTAGCGGATCGTATGGCTGGCAGCACTTAGCTACGTTTGTCTCGCCGGGTTCTTTGTTTGCGGGCTTCCTTGCAATCAACACTTCAACACTCTACTGGCTCAGTCACCTGCGCCGGAACGTCACCGTCCCTATTTATATTCAATATAATGAGCTTTCGCCCTTACTTCCGTTCGTTCGTTCACTTCCTCAACACTCGTCCTCCAACACTCTCGTTCGTTCGTTCACCTTGGTCGACTCGTAGAGCGCAGTATCACCACCGCCCTTGGATCCCACAGCCACGTGTCGCTTCCAGCCCGCTAATGACCCGTTCCCGATAGCCCGTCGCTAGCCTAACGCACTTGGTGTCGCCCAAAACCCAGTCGTGTCCGCTGTCACTCGCCCGTCGCCAAGACTACCCGGTATATTCCGCTCTGACGGTCGTCCTTCACCAACGCTCAGTACCAACCGTCCGCTATCAATCCACACAACTCGTCACCGTTCGTACACTTCCAGACCGCTCGTCGTCCACCCCGCAACTTCTCAAGTTTTTCGCCCTCGGCAATTTCTAAAGTGGCGTTCACCTCTTCGTAGCCACCCGCCGCGTCGTTTCTCCGGCGAAACCCACGCTCAAGCGTCGCTCAATCTTCCGCATTCATCGCATTCTCCGTCTACTGGCCGTCACACGGTTATTTGCACCCGTCTCGCATCTCACACCGTCATCAACTTCAACGTGTGATCATCACTATCGTCCGGGAACGTCCGTCCGCCAGTATCCGCTGTCTTCACGTCAACAACGCTACTCATCTCGTTACAGTATTATACATGCAAAGTGAATTGCCAACACCGGAAAACTTGATGCACCAAATCCCAAGCAGCTTGGTCATCGACCTGTAATTCTTGAAGTGGAGTTGAATAACGTGAACGCCAAGCAGCCCATACTGCATGCCCATGGATTAAGACGACAATGTCGGCGACACCTATTCCGTTTAACGCCCGAAGATTATTCGCTGAGCGCTTGCTCGAGACCAGATCGCCGTTTGAGTTGTAGTTTGAAGTCATAATGAGCGGAGCTTTGAGCTTCACTGGCATTCAATTAGCAGCTTGAATAGCGTTAAATCGATTCAACAGACCTCGTATCGTGGAAATTGAAGAATGTCTGCAAAGTACTTTAACCGAGAGCAATGAGTCATGAGCTTGTTGTGGAAGACCTGTACTAATACATGCGTTACAATGCATGTAGAATTGCTGCAAAAGACAATAAATGAGCACAAAGATTGGTTTGATTGTTGGTACGGCGTCTATCGACCACTTCCTCCGTGGGGCGAGACCTTGTGGTTCTACTCGTTCTACACTTTCTCGCCGCGCCGACCTGCCTCCTCCACCTTCTTGAGCTTCTCGGGGTTCACTTCGTCCCATTCGATGTTGATGACGCGGTTAATGAACTTGGACATGTCGCTCTTCTCCGGCTCGTCGTTGCGCTCCTTGAACACGTTGTAGCACGTCTTGCACACGCGCTTCTTCTCGCGGTTCGCTGCGCCGCGGCGTGTGCGGCCTGGGAAGCCCATGGGGAACTTGTACATCTCTACAAACAGCGACGAGCACTCAGCACAACAGAGACGGCCGCAGTGCGTGCAGTTGTGCTCTCGGTGGCCGAATTTGAACTTTTGACGGCACAGCATGCACTCGGAGCGCTCTTTCCTTGTGATGTATGTGGGCGGGAAGTAAACGTGAGCGATCAGGAGACGCAGGTCCTTGCGGGGTAGCTTCTCGAACACGCTCTTGCCCTCTGCGTCCTCCACGTCCATCTTGGCGCCGGCACGCACCAAAGCGCCAGCAATGTTCAGTCGTCCAGTGCTGATAGCAGTGTGGATGACGGTCTGGCTGTCGTGCATGTCGTTCGGGTTGGCGCCGAACTTGAGCAGCATGCGCGGGATGATCACGCTATCGTCCTTCGACGTGATCACGGAGATGATAAGCGGTGTGAATTTGCGGCTGTTCTTGACGTTGGCACTGGCGCCGTTCTCCAGTAGTAGGTGCACCATAGCAGGAGTCTTTGTGGCGGCAAAGTGTAGTGCCGTGTTGCCCTTGTCGTCCTCAACGTTGATGAGATCCTCGATCGGCTTGTATTGCTCCAGAATGACCTTCACCAATGGCACTTTGCCACTCTTCACTGCGAGGTGCAAGCCCGTCTGGCCGTGATTTGGCTCGCGGTTCAACAACGCCTCGGGGCCATCCACACGCAAATGCTGCACTACGCCGCGGAGGTTGCCCTTTGCACACATCTCGTGCAGTGTACCGATCGGATGGCTCTTCATCAGTGGGGCTGTGCTATCCATCGTCACGCGCACCGACGGCCGAGGTGCGTCAGTATTCATCGTGTTGTTCATTGACGAATTCAACGAAGACACAATTGACCCGGTCGATTCCTCGGACGGACGCGCGTGAGGAGCGGCATGGCTGTCATCAGGCGAGAAATCGTTCACATTGTCAATAAGCGCAATACCCGATTCTTCCTCTGCATCCGGAAGAATCGGCACTCCATCGCCCTTCGTTTCGACGGAGAAATGTCCGAGCATTGCAACCGTCGAGCCGCTCTTGTCGCGCTGGAATCGGTCCTTCGCGCGATCTTTGCTTGACTTCTTCTCCTCGACATCTTCCTTCTCTTCCTCGATCTTCCACTCGCCATGGTTCGCGTCGACGTCGAAGCTCTCATCACGCCACGAGTCACGCGATTCGCGGGAGGCGCGCACCGATTCGTCCTCTGAGTCTTCAAAGCCCAAATCATTGACTCCCGACGTCAGCACCAAACCGTCCAACTCGCGGAGCTTCTCTTCTGGTGGAACGGACTGACGGGGCGAAGCGGGCTGCTGCTTGTGTGACTTGGCCGGCTTTACAGTCACTGGCTCCGTAAGTTCATAGTCTTCCTCTACTGCTGGATGCTTGTATGCAGGTTCATCACTAAACATCACTGGCTCAGCAGGTGTCGGTGCCGTCGCAGGCTTAGGAACTGACTTGAGTGCGGTTTTCGAAGGCGACTCAATCAGCTTCTTGGTAGGTGGCACCTTGGCACTCTGACGTTGGGGCGGCGCTGGGGGCTCCGGGAAGTCCGATTGCATCTTGTGCACAGGCATAGAAGCCCGGTCTGGATGTGACGGAGCAGGAGGTGCCGGTGTGTACTTGGTCGAGCCTCTTTGCGAGCCACGAGGATACGAGGGTGGGGCTTGGGAGCCCATGGGGCTGGTAGGTCCTCCCGTATTATTGCCACTGGTGATGACGTACGTGCTCTTCCTGGGCACCGACACGGGCGGCTGGTCTGTGACGGGCGAGAGTTTCTTGAAACGGAGTGTAGCTGGCAGGTCACAGATCTGTAGATAGGCTACGACGTCGTCCAGATTCATCTTGGTGGTGTCTTTCATATTGATGGAAAGCAAGAGATCTCCTGGACCGACATTCTTAATACCAAAAGGGAATCCTTTACCAGTGACTCGACTGACAGCCACACCGCCATCTCCTCCTTCGAGCGTTGTGAGGGCCACACCCAAATCTCCGCCTTCCCAGATGAGTTGATACTCGAGGATCTCATCTGTGTCTGAGTCCACGACGGACTCCACGAAGCTTCCCACCAGGTCCTGATACTCGGCCGCCTGCTCCTGCATCCAGTCGGGGCCGTCGCCCGCGTGTACGTCGTTCATAATGGAGAGAAGCTTTGCTGCTTCCTAGCTCTAACGACGATCTACTTGTGACGGAGCTATAGGGAAGGGGCGGAGGCTAAAAACCCAAGGTGTACACAAAATGTACGTAATCTAGACTTGCAAATTGTATGCAGTGTCCGTTACTCACGCTGGAAAATGACGTGGCGAAAACCACTTCAAGTGAAAGTCTTGTGTAGTTTTTTTATTTTTATTTATTCATTAAAACTTTGCGCAGGATGCAGTTCACATGAACACTAGGAATGCTTTATGCAATACGCTACATACAGCAGCACTAACATTCTCTTAACAGCCTCTTGATTTTTAGGCTTCATCTTTATGCCAGAGAGTTTTCACGTGCACTCGCGTCATGTGCGACACCGAGAACAGCGCGGGGCAAAAATTGGCATCTTGTTGGCAACAAAAGAGCAACTTGGCGGTGCTTTTCTGCTGGCAGATCCGAGCGAATCGCCGAGCCAGTCCTCCAAGATTTTTCGGGCTGAGGAAGCTGAGCTTAAGGCTTGCTTAAGTTAAGCAGTAGACAATCTCTTTACAGGGCGTTCGTCCTGAGCTTTAACAGCAAGACAGTCCGTTTTCAGGTCGTGCGTGCCATCGAGCGCAAGATCGTCGGACGAAGAGCAACACGATTTACTACTGCACGACACGACGATGGTTTTGCTTCAGCTTCCGCCATCAAAAAATCGGAGACCATTGATTTGCTACACGTTACACTACGAGCGCTTGTACCAATAAATTACGGGTGGAACTGCTGCACCTGAGCTGAGAAATCCGAGATGCGCTCCAAGTTGCTCAATAAATGCTCCATCTCTTTCGCTGCCGCTGAGGAGGGACCGTTGTTCGATGCCGAGCTTGATTGGAGCGCTGTTGCTGCTGTGACTGACGACGATGGTGGTGAGGGGACAACGAAGCCGTTGTGGGGACCGTAGACTGGTTGCTACTGCTCACTGGTGTACCAGGGCTGCTGCTACCTCGGGACCGCCGTCTGTGGCTGGAAGTCGAGCTGTTGGACCGATTACAGGTACTACTAGTTTTGTCCTGGACCTGCTGCTGAAGCGCCGAGATGGTACGTTGCAGCTTCGTGATGGCCGTGTTCCGCTCTTGGAGATCGCGCAGCAGCGTCTTCTCGTTGGCCAGCAGCACAGCACACCGTTTGCGCTCGTTGTCCATCTGATGCTGCAGCGCCTCGATCTCCTCCACCAACTCGGCCGTGTGGTCCTCGACTGTCGCCTTCATATTATCTCGGCACTGAACGAGGAGGCGGACACGCTTGACAGCCTCATCGCGCTGCTGCTTCGCCACACTGTAGTCGCTCTGCACATGCTCCAACATTTGCCGGACCTTGGCGATCTCGACCTGATAGCTTTCCTTTAGACACGTAACATCACTCAGCTTCTGTTGGAGATCACGAATGGTGCCGGATTCCTGTCCGTTGCGACGATGAATCTGTCCCAATTGGGTCTCCAACATCTGCACCTGATCTTTGTAGCTCTTCACTTGAGAGCTCAACGCCACCAGATCCGTTTGATCTACTTCCGACTGCTTTGCAAGCGCGATAACCTTTTCACCTAGCTCAAAGTTGCGTTGACCAGCACTCTCTATACGATTCACAAGTTTAGCCATCTCGTGCTCCATTTTCCTCCGCTCCTTCAAAAGCTTCTGCTCGCGGCTCGTGATGTCCTGGTGACCGCTGTCGATGCGTTCGCTTGCGTCAGCTAACTCTTTTTCCAAGCGAACGAGATCACGCTTAAGCTCCTCCAATTGCTGGTCTTTCTGGCGAATAGATAGCTCCATCATATGCATCTTCTCGTTCCAGGATGCGCTGTCTTCTTCCAGCGAATCAATATGCTGCTTGAGCGACGCCTTGTCCTGCTCCAGCTGATCAACCCGAGATCGAAGGCCATCAGCCTTGCGCACTTCTGATTCTACTCGGCTTTCACAGCGCAAACGCACATCAGTTACATTGCCCTCCCACGACTCCTTCTCTTGCTGCAGCAAGGCAACCTGGCGCTCAGCACTCTTTAGCGACATGATGACCTCCTCTTTCTCCATAAGCTGCTGGTACAGTTCATCGACCTTCTCATTCTGGCGAGTCAAAATCTCACCGTTCGTTCGCTTGACTCTCTCCAGCTCCTCCGTTAGGGTCTGTTGCTCAGATTGTAGCACGACATTTTCCTTCTTGATGCGATTAAGCTCGTCACGTAGCTTCTCCAGCTCCGCATGTGCAGATGCTGCACTCTCTTCGTCGTTTAACAGCTCCTTAAATCCGAAATCAAGCTGCTCTGCCAAGGAAGTCTGGCACTGCTGCAGCTGCTGGTACTTGGATCGGGACAGGTCCAACTCCGTTTCCAATCGGTAGATGTGCTCCTTCAGCTGTCGGATATCGTACTCAGCCTGCTTCTGTTTCTCGTCCCTGCGTTGAAGCTCGTTTTCCAGATTACGAGAAGCGAGGTCTTTCTCTGCTAGTCGTCCTCGGAGCAGAGTGGTCTCCTGCTTTAACGACTGCGTCTCTGTTTTCAAGCTGTCCTTTTCGTGCATGAACTCGCTGCGAAGTCGCTCCTTCAGTGATGACACTTCGCTACGCAGAGTTGATACCAGAACACTATGGTCTTTTGTTGACAGGCGCATCTTGACAGACTGCAACTCAGCCTTGGTAGCCTCTTGATCCCTGTGTAAGCTGGAGATCTCGCTTTGTAGCTCCCCCTTCTCGCGCTGTAGCGTCGACACCAATGTCAGTAGCTCCTGCCGCTGAGCCTCCATTTCTTTCCTCGAGCTGCCGTCCGACGCCAGAAGCTGCTCTCGAAGCGTCAGCATATTGGTCGAGTTGTCCAGTTTGAGCTGCATCTCCTTGATTTCGCTGTTTTTGCGCTCAATTTCCAGCTGCGCCACCGAGATCTCCTTCACAGAAGCCGCCAATTTCTGTTGCAGCTCCTGGATATCTGCTCCCTGTCTGCGCTTCTCGTCTTCCAAACTGGTAAACTTCTCGCTAATGCTGTTGATCTCGGACGAAAAGTGGGAATTGTTGGCACTACCGTTAAAGCTACTTCCCGCGTTGTGCAGCAGAGTCTGCAGTTCCGAGCGGAGACGTTTGTTCTCGTCACTGGCAGTCTGGAGGTTCTGCAGCTGTAGTTGCAGCCTCTCATTGTCCTCTTGCAGTCGCTCAGCCTCGTGCGTCTTGTCAGTGAGCTCGTTCTCCAGTTCAAGGCAGCGCGTCTGGACTTCTGCCTCTTTGCGCTGCATCTTAATCTCCAGCTGCTCAATGGCCTGCGAGAATCCCGTCAGCGTGTGCTTGGCGTCTTTAAGCTGGCGCTCCAGCTCCTTCTTCTGGCGCTCCAGACGTGCACGGTCCCTGTCCCAGTTGCTCTTCTTGGCCCGAAGAGCGTCCAGCTCATCCCCTAACGCTCGGTTCTCGCTCGCGAGCTTCGCAACGGAAGCCGAAGCAGAAGAGTCGTCACCCTTGGCTAGAGGCAGACAGCGACGCAGCGTCACCAGCTCCTGTCGTGCGCGCTCTTCGCGATGGCGGTAGAATTCCACTTGGCAGGTCAGAGCCTCGATAGTTCCCTTCTGCTCGGCGTGCAGCTGATCCAGCATGGAGCCGAAGGAGCTCGGGTCGTCTGTGAGTTTGTGCAGCGTATTGTTGCTGCTCATGCTGCTGCGCTTGTCCGTAGCGACGCTCGAGCGCGAGCTGGAGCTGCTGCTCACCATAGTCCACGATGGTCAAGCGATATGTGCGACGAGGATATTTTTTTAAATTAACCCGCGAGGTTTTTCTGATTCGCGCGGGAAATTTAAACAGCAAATGTATCCATGTTTTGAAACAAAAGTAAAACCGCGTTTTAACAGTTTCGGAGTGTTAAGCGACTGGACGCAACTGAGACTTTTCTCCCTATCAGCGCGACTCTAGTTTAAGTTTGTAGCTTGTTTGCTGGGAATTTGCTTGTGGGCACGACTGGCGTTGATTTGAGCGAGCGCAGCATAAGTGAATCAGCCCGCTCCCAAGCAACCAAGAGAACATGTCGACGACCGCGGACCTCGAAGCCCGCGTGGACAAGCTGGAAGTGGCGCAGCAGCAGCAGGACGCGCGCGTGGAGAAGCTGCAGTCGCAGGTGCAGGCCGCCAAGCCTGAGCGCGAGACCTTCTACCTCACCACGGCCATCCACTACACGAATGGCCTGCCGCACATGGGCCACGCCTACGAGAACGTGTGCAGTGACGTCATCTCCCGTTACCACCGCGTCTTCGGTCGCGACGTGTACTTCCTCACGGGCACGGACGAGCACGGCCAGAAGATCGCTCAGACGGCGGAGGCTGCAGGTGTCACCCCCCAGCAGCTGGTGGACAAGTACGCCGGTATCTTCCAGCAGCTCACCAAGGACCTGAACATGAGCAACAATAATTTCATCCGCACCACCAGCGACGTGCACAAGAAATTCGCCCAGTGGCTCTTCCAGCGCGCGATGGACAAGGGCGACGTGTACCTTGGCAAGTACGAGGGATGGTACAACGTCCGTGAAGAGACCTTCGTGACGGAGACGGAGGCTCAACTCACGGACTACAAGGACCCGACGACGGGTACGCCCTTTAAGAAGATGCAGGAGGAGAGCTACTTTTTCAAGATGTCCAAGTACCAAGATCGCCTGATCAAGCACTTCGAGGAGAACCCCGACTTCCTCCAGCCCGAGGTGCGTCGTCAGGAGCTGTTGCGTCGTCTGAAAGAACCGCTGCAGGACCTGTCTGCCTCGCGCAACACCTTCACGCACGGTATTCCGCTGCTTAACGACCCCAAGCACGTGCTGTATGTGTGGTTCGACGCTCTGGCTAACTACCTCTCGGCTATTGGCTACCCGGAAGGCTCGGACTCGCGCTACTGGCCTGCGAACGTGCACATTATCGGTAAGGACATCACATGGTTCCACTGCGTCATCTGGCCCTGCATCCTGATGAGCACGGGTATTCCGCTGCCCAAGCGCGTGTTCGCCCACGGCTTCGTGAACGCCAAGGACGGCTCCAAGATGAGCAAGAGTGTTGGCAACGTCGTTGACCCGTATGAGATGATTGGCAAGTACGGACTTGAGTCGTTCCGCTACTTCATTGTGCGTTCGGCCAAGTTCGGCCAGGACATGCCCTTCTCCGAGGACGACCTCATCAACATCCACAACTCGGAGCTCGCTGACACGCTAGGTAACCTGGTGCACCGTACGGTCAACATCTGTAAGAAGTACTCGAACGGTGTTGTGCCCGATGCCAAGGCTGATAAGCCGTTCGACATCTACGAGCTGCTGAAGTACTCAGAAGACTCGTACAAGGACTTCGCGCTGCAGAACGCATGCATTGCGATTGTTAACGCTCTGAAGGACACGAACAAGTATCTGACGGAGAAGGAGCCGTGGCACATGAAGGAGAACGAGCCGCGCCTCGTGGTTGTGCGTACGTGCCTGGAGGCCATCTACGTGCTCGCCCACTACTTGAGCCCCATTCTACCCAAGACTGCTGAGACGATTTTCGAGAAGCTAGGCACGGCCCCCACGACTCTGACGGCGTTATCCCCGGAATACGACAACCTGAAGCCTGGCACGGAGGTGTCGATTGGCGGCATCCTGTTCAACAAGATCCTTACTGAGGAGGAGAAGCAGAAGCAAGCGGATGCTGCGGCAGCCAAGGCCAAGCCGGCGAAGGCCAAGCCGGTTAAGGCCGCCACGCCACTCTTCGCCTCGCTGGACATCCGTGTCGGTGTTATCTCTAAGGCGTGGAAGCACCCGGAGTCGGAGAAGCTTTACTGCGAGGAGATTGACATTGGTGAGGAGGAACCCAAGCAGATCGCGTCCGGTCTGCAGGCCTTCTACTCGTTGGAGGAGATGCAGAACCGCAAGGTGCTGGTGCTGCTGAACCTGAAGCCGGCCAAGCTTGGTGGTTTTAAGTCGCATGGCATGGTGCTGTGCGCGTGCGATGAGGCTCACGAGAACGTGCAGTTGGTGGAGCCCCCCGCCGACGCCAAGGTGGGCGAGCGTGTGACCGTCGCGTCGGAGAGCGGCGAGCCGCTGTCGGCTGCCCAGATCAAGAAGCAGAAGGTGCTGGAGAAGGTTTCGCCCGACTTCGTGACCGACGATAACTGCGTGGCGACGTACAAGGGCGAACAGATCATGACGTCCGCCGGACCGTGCACTGCCAAGTCGTTGAAGAAGGCGTTTATTAGCTAGATTTGCTGTCGACCATGAGAAAATGACACTGCCGCTGTGCTTTTTGACGCAGCGCCAATGCCACTAGAGACTTTTCGAAGACGATTTGAGTTATTAATAAGTTTGAGATTCACATAACGCCGTTTTATGAAAGCTGAAAGGAGAATGCAGGCCAACCAAAAATTGCCTTTCGAAGACCACCAAATTCAGGTTCAGTTTAGTGTGGTGATGACAGCTGATGCCTCGAGCGTCGAGACCCAGCAAAGTTCTGCTTCGCCTCCTGAGGCATCTACACCGTCACGCAAGAACTTTACTGCGGCTGATGACATTGTTTTGCTGCGCAGCGTTAACTTAGTGAAGCCATGGGAAGCTGCTATGGGAACAACTAACGGTATAATGAAAGCCTTTGAGGTTGTTGCAGCTAAGTGTCGTGCAGTCGACGGTTTCCCCAAGAAAGATGGCCCAGCTCTTCGAACACGTTTTGATAGACTACAGAAGAGTACAAGGAGCGCGACGAGTTGCTTCAAGATATTGTCTGTCGTATCGACAACTGGAAGGAGCTCACGGAGGACGAAAAGCTTAGAAAACGAGCTAGGTCAGAGGGCATCGAGTCATCGGGCGAGCTTATGCGGCGACTGGCAATGGACGAACTTGAAGATGAAGCTGTTAGTGAAACCGAAGAAGGTGGTGATGCTGATGCCAGTGCGAGTAGTGAGGCAAGCGAAGGGAACAAGCCTTCAAGCAGACAATATTCGCCGCAGACACCTGGGTTGAAAAGGACAAGTACAGCAGCTCTGCGTCCGCAACGTCCTCAGAAGACAAGCAAGCGTGAGAAGTTAAGTGCAGTTACTGACGGCATAACACTCGCCATCGAGCGTTCGCTCGACGATGACACATCCAAGTACACATACTTGAGAGAGCGTCTAGCATTTGAACGTGAAGATGCAGCCAGATGGTTTCCTTACAGATACGGCTGTACGCTGCAGTGGACCGGCCAAATTCATTGGCGACAGTGAACAGCTTGGATGGCTCGGTCAAACGGCGGCAGACCATTGCCAGTGCCTCGATACTGGAAACAACGTCGCCTTCTGGAGTTCGTACGGTCGGCTGTGGTAGCTGTAGCTTGATAGACAAACATTGTAGCTCGGTGATAGTAAAGTTGTAGCGAACGCGGGCGGTAGGATCGTCAAGTGTCAGGTCGAAATGGTTGGAAAAGTTGATTCTAGGACCCCGCTCAAGAACCCGGAAGCATTGGTGCTCCATCAGCGATGCCATGATGGCCAGGAATCTTCGTTTCTTGCCTCGAGCTGCTACCCAAGCGCCGCAGACGATTACCGACGCTTGTGCTGCTGTCAGTTTTGGTGCCACGAACACCATTTTGACAGTGATGCACCACCACTCAAACGCTAGCCTCGGCTCGAGTTTCAAAGCTGTTTTGCTCTAACCTAACCGTCGATAGAGTTTCGTTTGAGCAGCGCATGCCCTGGCTGTGTCCACGACGCTGAAACTGAGACTCAAATCGGCCGTTTTTGCTGCTTCGAAAAGTCTCTACTGACTAAAATTGCCACGTACCGGTACACTTGAATCTCGATTGTGTCTTTTCGCCACGTCGGCGATGTCATTACACTTGTCTGCCGTGGCTTTGTCACATATTTTCAAAACCTGTATTAATTGATACTGACACATCTAATAAGCTTACATGTAGCTCAGCTAATGCAACTTTTCGTTTTGACATGTTAAAACTGACAACCTAACGCTAAATAGTGCTATAAAATGTTAAGTTTAGGCCTTTTGCTGAAACATGGCAAATCTAATAATAGTAATATCTGATACAATTCTAAATATTAAAATAGGTACCGTTTTATGTTCGACTCCGTATTTCTGAAGCACCACGCGTATCGTTTTATGTTCGACTCCGTATTTCTGAAGCACCACGCGTATCGTGTCGTTGCAGCGGCGCCAACGGATTTCCAGTGTAGGAGCGTCGTTTCCAGGCAGCCTCGCGACTTCCAGGTCATTAGTTCAATATCCTCACACCCAACACCTCCAAGATCGAGATGGCGCCGATCCACGCGCTGGACGATGAGCTTGTAGCACAGCTGCTGTCGTTCGCTGCGCCGCGAGACGTCGAAGCCTTCACGTGTGCGTCCAAGTTCACGGCACGCACCGTCCTGCCACACTTCCCTGTGTGGAAAGCACTCTTCTGCCACCGCTGGGAGACGCTCAACTTCCGCCTGCCCGGCGCACGTAACGGCTCCGTGCCGCTCGTCATTTCCGAGCAACTTCGCAAGATCTTCCCGAGTGGTATCAGTGAGAGCCGAATGTACCAGTTGCTGGCGCACGCAGTCACGCCGCTGCCATCGTATGCAGACATCCAGCAAACTCGACATTACCGCGGCAGTTTGGCACTGGAGCAAAAGTACGTTTGAATGTCGTTACATTGCTGGCGGTGAATCAGTGTTAACACTTCGTTGCTGTCTGGTATTCAGTGTTGCGTCCCTCCATGCGCAACCCGTCAAGTCGTCCGAGGTGGTGGACTTTGGCTTTGACGGCGACATATTGGGCGATGACCGCTGCGTGCGGTCCAATGTGCCGTTCCCCACCACTTTCCACGTCGCTGTGTTCAAGCGTCTGAACCAGCAGACAAAGTCGTTCGAGTATCATGTGGGTGTGGTGTCCAGCGGCTACTTCGAGATCGCTATCACCAAGCGTGTTAAACCCTCTGCCCAACGAGTGCACGGCGAGGATGTGACTTCCATCGGACTGGTGACGTCTCGCTTCCCGCTTGTGGACCGACAACCGGGTTGGGACTTCCGCTCGTACGGATATCATGGCGACGACGGTCAGATGTTCCACTCGAACCGGGGACGTCAGTTCGGCCCTGCCTTCGGCACCAACGACACAATCGGCTGCGGTGTACGGCGAAACGTACGCGACGGACGCTCTTTCGTCATGTTCACGAACAACGGCGATCTGATCGGCAACGACAACAGCAACGTTGAGTGCGTGCATGAGCAATGGTATCCGGCAGTTGGACTCGACTCGTCGGACGCCATTCACATCAACTTCGGACAGGAACCTTTCGCCTACGACAGCATTGTGGACGAAATGCTGGAAGAATGCGAGGGTAATGTTGATATTGTGCAGCGCCAGTTGCAGTGGTTTGCCATTTACGACTCGGATGGCGAGAGTGTGTCCAGCGCTTCTAGCCTTTGGGGAAAGTCTTCGGGCTCCTTCAACGCAAGTCCTGTGGACGAGAGCGATGGCTACGACGAATACGGACTGGTAGAAGACTACGACGGTGCCGAGTGGCAGCGGGATGTTGCGTCCGACGCGAACTCTGACTCTGAACTGTGGTGGTCGGAAGGCGAATGGAGCGACGAGCAGACTTTTGACTGAGCCATGCAGCTCTATCTCTCGCACTGCAACTATAGATCCATGTTCTTGTTTCATTTCATATATAATATCATTTCTGTAACATGCATTTGAAGACCTAAGTTGCACTTATCGTAGCCATGTTCACTTCAACTTGTGATGTAATGATACATCAATTCCCCTCTTGGTTTTCTATTGGCCTAAAAACGAGCACTGTGCAATACACGCGGAGCTGCCGGAGTGGTGCCATGCTGGACTTGCTGTCGCCTCTGCGCGGGTACATCGCGCAGAACCTACAGTTCTACCTTAGCAAATACATAGAGGACATCCAACTGGAAGGCCTGGGCCTCTTTGGTGGCGACCTGGTTCTCAACGACCTCGAGATTAAGCGCCACGTGCTACGCGAGAGTCTTGAGATCCCGTCGAGTTTTGATTTTTCCCGTGGATTTATCCGGGAGCTGCGAATTCACATCCCTTGGACGCAACTGCTATCTCAGCCTATTGAGGTGAAACTTTACACTATAGAACTAATTCTAACAGCCAAGGACGACGACGAACAGAAGCCAAGGGCTTCTTCTGCAGTGGATAAGGGACCCAAGGCTGCTGATGATGGAGAGACAGCGCCATCGATTGAGGACAAGATTGACCAGCCCAAATCTGGTTGGATACACGATACACTGCAGAAAATCCTTGCTAATATCAGTGTGCAGGTGAATAACCTCGTGCTTAAGTACGAGCACGACGATGTTGTTTTCTCCATCGCTCTTGGGGTGAGTCTGCAGCGGTAACTATTTGTATGATGAGTTCTTTGTTGGACTAATGCTATTGTTTGCTCTTGTGTAGACGTTGGACTTTTATTCTGCTAGTGAGGGAGATGGTTGGAAACGCAGTTTTGAGGACTTAAAACGAGGCCGACGGACTATTTGCAAGCGGATTGACGCCAAAGACGTCACCATTTTTCTAGATAGATATACAAGTGATGGTGTTGGAAGGGGCGAGATGGTGCAGGAGTCTGTCCGACGAAAAGTGGTGGGGTACGAAGTGCCTGTTCTCAGCAGGACATCGGCATCAGTTCGAGCCAAACTACAGTTGTTTCCGAATGCGGCAGGAAAAGAGCAGGAGGATTTGAAAAGCAAACCGACCTCACCGAGGTCGCCTTCGCACCAACAACGTCCTTCTCCAAGTGATGCTAAAGATGATGGCAGCATCATAGATGTGGATGGATTATTCGCGTACAGACCGTCCGTGATATGCGACCCATTCTACTATTACTCCTGCAATCGCTCAAGTGTGGTGCCCATGTATGAGGTGGACATTTTTGTTGGTGATCTGTTTTTTTCTGTCAGCGATAGACAATTAGAGATGCTGAATCAGCTTATACAGAGTGCAAGTCGAAAGATCGATCACGATTACGAGTCAACTCCTCAAACGCGAACTCGCGACCACACCCCCAATAGAGAAGACGTTAATGCTTTGTCGAAGACCCGCCCAGTAACCACCATGGCAGACCGGACAGAAGTCAAAAACGTGGATGGTTCCCCCAAGAAGTCTGAGTCGTGGTTTGGCTGGGCAATGAACGCTCTTGGTACCGCTGAAGACGAAGAGGAGGATGCGTTAGTTTCAGAGCTGCTTGCTGAAACAAGAGGAGCTCTGCTAAAAGTACAGCCGCCGCCTAATTACCCTAATGAGGACTTATTCACTGCTGGCGGCCCAGTTACGAAAACCTCTTGTATACGAGTGTGTGTCAGCTCAGCCTCTATGACGCTACGCAAGCACGAAAAGGAGGAATCACAAGTGGAGCATCAAGATTCATCGGTTGCCGAGAATGGAGAAGTGTTTGTTCCAGTTGCAAATCTAGGCATGGTAAAGGTCTCTCATCAACCAGCAAAGAAAAAAGTAGCTCGACCGGCGGTTCCAATTCTTCATTTGACACTGAGTTACGTCGCGCTGGAGATGCTTCTGGCACGAGGAGAAAACGAAAGTGGAACGGATCTGGTGTTTGAAATCGAAAAGGTGGAGCTTGTTTCAGCCACAGTCAGCGAAAATCGGGATGACTTAAAGTGCAAGAAAGGAGAGGTGCTGCTCACATGGGGTTCAATCGAGTCATCTCACTTCTCCGCTTGTGTTTCACACCCATACTTCATCAACTCTTTCTTCGAGGAAGAAACAACGCGACTGAATAAACGTGAAAGCCGGAGTTTCGAAATTGTCAAGGTGAGTCTGGATGCTGACATTCCGGTTTGGAAAACATTAGAAGTTGGTCGAGATAGCAAAGATACGGACGAGAACTTGGATTCTCCATGCAACTGCTTTACGGCATGGGACGGACGTGACATTCGCTGCGTGCCGATTGCGACGATAGCTGGAGTTTGTGAACGAGCAATTAGAACTATTGGGATTAAGGAGCGAGTTCTCGATGGAGGGATCTTATCAAATGCTGCATCGGCAGCATGGGCCTCGAGTGGATTTCCTATTTCAATATCCGAAGAAATAGCGCGTGCTTTTGCCTCAGTCGCTGAGGAATATCGAGCGCACCGCAATCCAGACCTCGGAGCATTGGATAATCTAGCACAGTTGCTTCATCCCCAATTGATGGCACTGTTTTCTCGATACACGCTGCATTCATGTTCGGCAGCTTCACTTCGTCCACCGACTGGATCCTCGAACATTCGACACCGGAGCGTTCATTCGGCATTGCGCATGCGTTCAGCTTTCTCCTTAAAATCCACTGAGCGTGGCGACCCAGCACCTGACCGTCATGCGAAGGAATTGTCTAAAGTGTTCGATTTGTCTATTGGTACAGCTCAAGCATTCTTGATACCTACAAAATGTGTCGAGATAATGGAGGCACTCTTAATTTTCATGGATGAAGCCGATGACGATTTAGCTGCAGAAAGCGAAGAATCTTCGGTGTCAGCTACAGAGAATGTGGCACCAAATATTCCGTTTATCGTGCAGAGTGATGTCAAGCTGATTACGGCGAGCACCTTGCATATTTGTTTACCCGCTGCTCCAGGGCAAGACAATGATGCAGGGAGTTCTCATGGTGGAGTGAATATTGTTGGGAGAGATTTTTCGTGGTTGGGGGCTACTCATCCAGGGAGCTGTAAGAATCGTTTACAGCTGGGTGGTTTGGCAGTGTCTATGGGGAAACTACAGGATGGATTCGCACCGTTCCCGTTGGTGGAAGCACTGGGATTCGAGCTGCGTATTACTGAAAGCTCTGCTGATGCAAGCGACAATGATGGACTGTTTGCTAGCATGATCAAATTGAGGATCGACTTGGGTTTATCTGCCATTCAATATGCTGTGGGCGTTATTAATGGTGTTGCAGACCCTCTCGGCTATCCTATTCCATTGGTTCCAATTTCCTTGACACCAAAGCAAGCGCGAAGCTCATTTCAGATTGAAATATGCCGTGTTGGTTTTAGCAGAATTGTAGCGAATCGACCCAGGGTAGTGTTGGCCCAGTACCAATCACTAAGTGGGGAAATTGCCTCGGTCAGTGTCACTTTGAAGTGGTCGAATAAGAGGATCGGCTCGTGCCGCTCCATATTCCAAAGTGGTGTTGCTCCAATAACGCTTCGAGGATCGGGATCCAGCACTCCTTTCGCTAAGTTTACTATTTTGCAACAGAAGTCGCCTGGCATGCTGATTCGTGTCCCGCTGGTAGGCTCGCTTGGTCTGTTTTCTTTGAACCCTGGATTGCTTACAACAACGTGCAAGCATTGTGAGTTTACTGTCCAAGCCCACCTTTCACCGACTGACTTGGACATGCAAGGTGTTATTCAGCTTATTGACACAACGATTTGTTTCGCGGATACAATCGTGGCAAATTTGCCAATTCGAAAGAAACTACCGCCAGCACGTGAAGATCTTGGGAAAGGTATAATGACGCGCAATTCAACAAGCAATGATCCAACGGGCTGGAGAGTTACTGTGGACTTGACGTTTTCCGGTGGTGATATACGCGTAAATGAAGCACTGCAATTAAAACTCCCTCTACTTTCACTGTCATCAGCTGAGAAAGATCCAGGTCCAGCGAATCACGTGATGTCGGGGGGAGTACTCAGCCTCGTTTTTGCTATGAAAGGCGCCACGTTGTGTGCTTCAGAAAGTGGAACCCTCAGAGAGCTCGAAGATCCGGCGATATTAAGCATTGGAGACGTTGCGATTTCTGTGGAATTTTCACATAGTTATGTTGATTGTCAACACGCTTACGCAGTTGACGCGACGCTGCATGTGTCAAGCATTCAGGCATCGCTGTCCCGCCTAAAGGTACGCTGTCCTCGTTTGCTTTAACTGTGTTTACCTATTAATTTGATGCTGTGTCGTGAAGCTTTTGTACCTTCTGAAAATACCGTACTCTGAGCAACTGAAAAAGTCGCCATCAACGGACGATATTCAGCCGCATAAGCCAGGAAATCCTGGGGATGACAGTGAAGCTACTGCAATTAGCCGATGGCATTGGAGACTAGGTGCTCAGCTCGATCGTGTTGGCTTTTCATGCACGGCTGACATCAATTACCGCTCAAAAAGTCAAGAGCAACAGATTCGATCCGTGGTGGACGGTAAGGTGTTGAGTATTGGTATAGCTGCACGGGTCGCCAACCATCACCCCACCAAGATTCACGTCCATCCAATTGCAGGGAGAACGTTTACAGATATTCAGGTATCTGTTGGCGATATCCAACTGGTGGAGAGGCTTCAAAATGCAAAGTATGAGCCTCGCACAAGATTTGGAGCTTTTGCTTGGTTGCCGGAGCATACCTTTATGGGTGTTTTGGTGTGCCTCGAGTTGTCTGATCTGAAGTGCCTGTCGGAGATATGGTGTATTTCCAACATAGATAGCGCTGAGCACAGGTCTTTGCCACATGCAATGTTATCGTGGCATTTGACTAGCAGCATCTCCAAGGCGTTCCAGATCGGGCGGCACCGAAGTGAAGTTTATGGAAAGCAGCCAACTGCAGAGGTTCCTTTGATTGCGACTGGATTAACAAATACTGTTCATGCGTTTCCAGTGGTGTCCGGGTTCTATCGCAATTACAGCGAAACAGCTCTACCCCACCATGCCATTGCAGGATCTATGGAAAGTATGGACGTTGCCATCACTACATCAAGTTTGTATTGTGTCGCATCAGTTTTGAACGTCCGTGAAAATGGCACACCCACTACTGGTAAAGCTGGTGGACCACGTAGGGACCAGTCTTCATTCGATGCGACTTCACGTATATCTTTGGCGGACGTGGAGGTGTCCATTTTGCTTGGCCAAGTTCGTCTGATCCTCACAAACGAAAGTCTGATGGATTCCATAATATTGAGACGATCGGTAGTACCAGGAAACGTCATTATGGTGTTGGAATCGCTGTCTATTGCATCTGCAGTGCGGAATGACATTTCTCTCGATGGTTTGGGGTACCCTCCATTCAATTCTAGGCTTCTGCCTAGACGGCCTACTGTCCAAGCACAGCGATTTGGGCAACCACAACTTCGAATCGGGTGCAGAGTGGGCAACATTTCTGGCTTTATTGCCGAATTGGGGTTTAACCAAGTGGAATCTACGCCTAATAGTGCATTAGGGCCATTTGAGAAGCACATCAGCAATTCAACTGGGTATTCAGGATATTTCGCGAATGCGGAGACGTTCTGGTCGCCATTCAATTTGACATGCAGTATTGAAGAGGAGCCCGTTGCTACTTATGGCGGCAGTGGTCCTGGAGTGAAGACTGCTTTTACCATTGCATTGACAAAAGTGCGCCTTGATCTGCACAAACGAGAGTTTGACGTATTGGTTACCCAGATGGCGGGGGTAATTCGAGCAGTAGATGCTTTGAAGCGATCTATCACGGCACCATCACAGGTAAAGCTGCAGCCTGTCGAATCACAGGAGGCAAATGCTAGCCGTGACAGCGAGAACCAGCGTGAGGTGGCCTTTTCTTGTGATGGAATCGAGATAAACGCGTTCGAGATGGACAGATCCACGCATGTCCGCATCGGATCAATCGTCCTTGTCCACAACGCTTTGACTTTGGCCGGCAGCGCTTCCGTGCAGAATGTGGTGGCGGGTCATCGTACAAATGAAAACGCCAACAGTTCGACTATCGCAATTGAAGAGGTGGTCCTGGGGGCCAATGCGGATCCAAGTCTGTGGCAACTTACAGTGGAAAATTATCCCGAGAAACTCATTGCAGCTAGGTGGAACGGTGGCGAGCGCAACGAAGGAACGCTCTTCCTAGATGTACAAGCCTATCAACTTCACGTATCACACCACCTAATCCAATCCCTGGATCGTTTTATCAGCACGGAGCCGGACCTGTTTTTTACGGGTTCGTGGAACCTAAATGATAAGGCGGACGTCGAACAACCCACGGACCTCCAGCCCTTCAGTTTCCAGCAGAGATGGAATGTGAAAGTACTTGTAGCTCCGAGTGTGATGTCGTACTGGAGACGAAATCCCACTAACAAGAGGAAGTCTGGTATTTGGATGTCTTCTGGGCAGCTTTTCGCAAGTGTTGGGGTTGGAACGGACGAGACAGCACGTCAGTCAATGTGCTCTTACGGCCCTGTTGTCAACGACATTAATCGCTTTGTGGCTGTCCCCACCATGGAGATAATGTTGAATATGGACAAGTTCGGCGTCAACACGTCGGATGACTTACCTCCCCTAGAGGTTCATTTTCAGCGAGACTCAGTCGGTATAGTCTCTACCTACAGCTCCAGCACCTGGCAGCGATTTTCAAAGTACACCAGTGTTGTGTCCGAGGCTCAGCGTTTGGTGCATGACTGCAGTGCCCGTTTGACTGGAGATCGATACCAAATGCTTGAGCGGGTTGCCATTGGAGAAGAAGTGTGTCTCTTGTACACCGACATGGCACGGACCAATCTTCAAGCCGATGTAAATGCTTTTTGTGTGAAGCTCTCTTCCTTTACCTTGGGAGCAATCCAGTCACTCTTGGCTACACGTGGTGAAAACGACAAAAGGCCGGACGATTCCTCTAACAATTCACAAGGTGAAGATGGTGCGAGTGACACCCTCACTAAATCAAACCAAGCGTCAGACGCTTCAAGTGATGATTTTAAAAACCTGGTGAAAATGGCAGAGGGCCGCCGACCTTCTCCTGGTGAGCTCGTGTTCACAGAGGCTCTACTGATTGAAACACACAGCGCAATATCAAGTGGCTCTCCTCCACTTGCTGACATCACAATCCAACTTCAAATTGAGCCGAACAAATTTGGCATTGAGTTAGGTGATGTTGCAGCTTACCTGAAGGACTGCAACGGACCATGGAGTAGTGAAGTCAATGAACCAAGTGGAGAGCGGACTTCATACACGGATTTAGAGAACAAGACACACAGTTGGATGGGAATGCGCTGGTGCTACCACATTCCACGTAAAATTTGCAAGATTGTGGCTAGCCCAGTGCCCCTCCCTCCCACTGGAGTTCCCAATGGCTGGCCTTCCTGGAACTGGGAGAAAGATTCAGGCGGTGCAGCGAGTCGGCTTTGTGATATATTCTGCCAGTTGCGGTGCTGGGATAGCAAGAAATCTTGCTACGTTGTTATGTGCGAATTCTACGTCCCGTGGGAGTGTGCCACCGATTTGGGCTTAACCGAGAATGAAGACGCCAATGAGCCAGGGAGCTTCGGCGAGTTGATGAGCCAATGGTTTGATGATGACATGGAGGAAACGCGATATCGAGCGAGACTTCTTGAATTTGGAGCCCGGACGCGGACGTTCTGTTTTGACAATGACCTACCTTCAGACAATTGGGAGCTACGATGGAGAACTCCTCTACAGAGCGAACAAGAATCCGAGGTGGGTACTAATTACGTGTGACGGTGTCAATACTTCAGAGCTAACTATTGTATATGATTATTGCACGCTGTAGAACAAGCAGAAACGACTTGTGGTAAACGCACTGTTAGCATCATCATTGCAGGTACATTCTGTGCTAGCCAAGGATGCCTACCAATGTGTAGTTAGCAGCATCACACTCCCACAAGTTACCCTGTCGGTTGCTCATATTGGGCCTGAGAATGACTCTCATGACGTCATTACCGCAGAGCTTAATGACACTGAGATTTCTTGTGCTGTTTCTGGGAGCAATCGTACGAGAAGACTGAATATCCGTGCAGCTACTGCGATACAAGTGTACCTTGACAATATGGTTCAGCTTCTGACGGTATCTGTGGTCCCACGAACTTCCATTGACGCGATGGCTGAGATTACTTCGAAGGGAATTGAGGTTTCTACATTAGTTGGCCCTGTTTCCTTGTACCTGAACCAAACGTCGATGCTGGTATTATCTGCGATCCCGAAGCTTTTGCAGACGAGTCCCGAACATTTCCCAACGATTGCGCTAAGTCCAAACGAGAAGCTGTCCGACATGCGCATCAGGATTGTCAACTACACTGGTGTGGATATTTGGTATCGACAAGAAGGAACCTCTGAGTGTCTACATCTTCCTGCAAGTGCTAGTGCAGCGTATAGCTGGCTCTCGCTGGTAAATAGCCCGTTTTACCAGCTTCGCTTTGCTGTGGACAACCCACATCAGAAAGTTATTGACAAGACACAACCGGAAAGTGATCAAGATGATTCTTGGTGGTGTGATCCGTGCAGGATCAAAGAAAATGGCGTAACTGGTCGCTACTTTGGCGGCTATGGATTCGTGTGGGTTTGTGTGGAGCTGAGCAGCTTGACGACAATTGTCACCCTCCATTCGGCATTGGCTTTTCGTAATTATTGTGATTTTCCTGTGCGGGTAAAGGTGAATGAGGGTGTCACTGAATATGGCTGCTCAAGTTCAAACGAGCTTTACCAAGATACCCCTATGATACAGAGAAGCTCCTACCACCACGCTAATTGTATTTCGTTGGATGGGTCAGTTTGTACTCTTCAGCCAGCACAAGAGGACAACAGCGTCGCCCGGATAATGACCGAGTCCGTGTCAGCAATTGGTTTTGGTATCGAAGGTGGTTCTTGGTGGAATTTGGAGACCCAAGGAACATTCCCGAGTGAATTCGACCTTGTAAAAGTCAGTGACGACCAAACAGATGGATTCACGAGAACGCAATGCAACTTTGCAACACTTTCATCTAAAGATCAGGACGAACCTACTCACTACGCATGGGTGAGACTTTGTCGTGTGCAGTGCAATACTGTACTGCCTACGGATTTTGACCCACTGCAACCGCAGATATCCCGACGATACGCTTGGGTGGAAATGTCCTTGTGGCCTGCACTCACTGTGGAGAATACGATGGATATTCCGGTAGAGCTGAGCTTTTCACAGAAGGTAAACCTGCAGTGAGTTTTACTTGATTCATGAATACTCTAACATTTGTATTTTGTTTATTAGGTCTCAACCATCAGCATTAAAATTGCCCCATCATGTGAAAAGTGTCTGTCTAAAATCAACCCGTTCGAGCCTGTGAATGTCCAGCTGAAGTATGAGCAAGGATCGGGTAGCCCTTCGAAGCCGCTGGCGTTTTTGCTGCATTGTACCCGTGAAGACTCCAAGGAGCAGATATTCGTATTCGAAGGCTGTAAAGTTCTTGTGGGCTTTAGCAACGATCTTCGACCAATGGTTCGAGTTAGAATGGAACGCATTCTCAGTGTGGCCAACATGACACCACGCAACTTGGACGTTAAAATCAGCAGTCCTCTCGGAAGCCAAGGAGCGATTTCGGAGAAGATTGCTTCGTGTGTCGAGCGGTCCATTGGCTTTGCTGTGATCAGCAACCGTCTCGTGATTTCCATTGCATCAACGGAAGACTCAAGCAGCGAATCAGATCCGATCGAATGGTCTCCTGAAGTTTCACTGAATGTCCATGGAGACGCAAAACCGATTGTTGTGCCGTCAGTGCGAACAGGGTTAAGAAGCCTGGCAAGTGCGTACTGTATCGAATTGGAAAACTCCGATGGGTATTTGAAGCTGATCATCCGTCCACAGGTCGTGGTGATCAACTCGACGGTAAGAAATCATGGAAAATCTGCGTTGCAGAGTCTGCGAATCTACACATAATTTGGATTGTTAACTCGTATATTATTTAGAATTGCGACCTGAAATTCATTCCTACAGATGGACGAGGAAACACACTTGATGGAAACGACGGACTACCGGTGAGACTTACCTATGATAACAAAACACACTAGTGGACATGAGCTAAACTTCATTTGATAACAGGTGATATGCGATAATGGTGGATGGAGTGTACCTGTGTGTGTACACAAAGAGGCAAAGAAGCGAAGCATTACAACTGATGTGTCGAATTGGTTGAGCTCGAAACTGTCGCGGCGACCTAGTGAGGACTTGTCCAATGGATCGAAGCAAGCCTTGGTGGCTAGGCTGTCATGCTCGTTCCGAGTTGGTCTGGTGCAGGATGGATACGAGTGGACTGAGGAGATAGCAGTGATGCTCCCAAAGTTGCCTCTTTTCGTCAATTCTGACGGTAAGCTAGTCATTGTTGAGCCTCCAGAGTCTTCAACAACATCGGCCAAAACAAAAGAAGGTTTATATCCATCCCCATCGACAACAACGCAGAGAAGGCGTTTGCTGATCCGCCATCGCGCCTTCAGGCACAAGATGCTGACGTACACAATGACTGAAAAGGGACAGTCGATTCATATTATGTTCTTCGTAGACCACCAACCGCCTGTCATCATCCACAACCAGTGGCAAAATATGCTGGGCGTTCGAAATGTGTCGTTCCCGTCGGATCCTGAAGGTGTCGGTGCAGATTTTTATCTGGAATACGATTGGAGTCTACAGGTACGTTGCATTCATTTGAGTCTCCGGCATTTACCCATCGAATAACAAATTATATGTGCATAGGTATCTACAAAACATCATGAATCGATTGCAGAGGAGACATCCGATTCGAACACGAAAGAGATTTCAGAGAGTGAAGTCATGCAGGACTGGTTAAATGATTCGTCCCAGTCTCTCGAAACTACCATCACAGCAGACACAACAAGCGAACGTGTACGCTTTCAGATTGGATCTCCTCAATATGGGTGGTCTAATTCACTTTGGCAAGTCGGTGGAATTCAGTTCGCGTCGTTCACCAGTGAAGACTCAGAGCCAGGGCCGACCTTCTTGGTTATGTGCTTCTACCGCGCAGGGTCCTGGCTCATATCTATCACTTGTCTAGATGACCCGACTCGCAACTGCCAGGGAAGCACAACATCAGCGTTAGTTTTACCGTCTATGGCATCCCCATTGGTAGCAAGGCAGCCTGCATCGACATTCTTAAGAGTTGGCGTGATTGTGGAGGAACTATCTCTCCACTTCTGCGATGAGTACGACCCTCTCCTGGATGCCAGAGGGATGATCCTGTATCCAGAGATTTTGCGAGCGACATGCAGCGAACTGTCAATTGTGTTTGCCACAGCTCCTGATCCGCCTGAAATTTCCCGTCACAGCACACGCCTGGGGTATCTATCACATATCCGTTCGTATACGACCCTCTTCGTGGCGATCCAAGACATCGAAGTGGGGCATTTCCTGCAAACCTGCAATTTTCCGGTCATTCTTTGCTTCCCGGAGACTCACGCAACGAAGGACTTGCTGCAGTTTGACCGGGTAAAGAAGCACGAGAGGCTGGAGAGTATGATTGGCAGGCTTCTCGACAAAGAACTGCCAGGTGCTGATGGCTCGAGCTTAATTGCCAGAGTCATCTATACGGATACGTGGGATCCGATTATTATCCCGTCGTATTTCCACAGCATCGAACTGAAGTTGGCCCCAGCTGTCCTCCAGGTATGCGCATTCGTGTATTGCTGGTGCTTATATCGACTGAGATTTTTACGTTTAATGTAGGTGGAAGACGACATCTTGGCGTATGTGAACGCTTTTATCCGCCCAATGTTAGACGCACTAGGAGGGGATGCTGCTTTGAGAGCGATGCACGAAGGTGAAAGTCAGCGAGGACAATCAACTGCCAAAGACTGGAGATGGGATGCGAAAGAATCTGTCATGGTGACGATGCAGCGCAAAGTGTATATCGAGCACTTGAGCATCAGCAACATTCAAGTGACAATCACAGCGCGTGTTTCAATTCCGGTACTCAACAGTTTCGATGGCACCCCGCTGTACTTTGGAGCCACCGAGATGCGCGAGGTGTTTTCATTCCCTGATCAACTGTACAAGGACTTGGCAGCAGATTACGTGGCCGACACAATTGTCCGCACCCCGATGCTGTTGATGTCGCTGAACATTATTGGCAACCCAGCGTGAGTGCAACGACCACGTTGTTGATATTGGACACGGTGACTGACCAATTCTTGTTGTGTGAATTACAGAGGTTTCCTTCGGAGCTTCGGTCAAGGAGTGCGCGACTTGGTTGAAATCCCCCTCGATGCGTCTAGAAATGGCTACAGTCCATGGGTTCTTACGAAGGGAGTGGTGGGAGGAGTGGCCTCCTTTTTGGGCCATGCTACGGCGGCAACATTAACCTCTGTTTCCGGTTTTTCCTACTCGATTTCGCGGACAATGGACCAACTCACACTGCCGTCAGATCAGCTGCGCAAACGCCATTACACGCGTCCAACACAGTTATCAACGGCGCTTGCAGGTGGTCTGGGGTCATTAGGATCGAGTGTGGTTGGTGCTGCAGCGGGAGTTATCACTACTCCGATAGCAGTTTACAAGGAGCGTCAGCTGCAAGGTCTCGATACTGGAATTCGAAACGTAGTTGGTGGCGTTGGCATGGGATTAGTAGGTATTGTCGCTCGGCCGATGGGTGGTGTTGCATCGCTAGTGTCCATGGCATCGGATGGACTGCTATACGGAATGGGAGGAAGCCGCACGCCGTTTGATGACTCAGTTTCACGTTTCGACGCAAGACCTAATGAGCTGCTGCGCTACAAGCTGAAAGTCCTACCAGATGCCATCGGAAGCACTTTAATCTTTGCACAAGGCGTTTGGGTTGTCCCGGAGGATCATCAGCTGCTTTCTTCCAGTCAGGAACTCGACTGCATCTCGGAAGAGCAGTTGGAGGCGACCGAGAATGAACCGATCCGAGAGCTTTTATCACGAGGCGATACGACCCATCGTCTCGTTCAAGTGACGGTTGTGTGCTCTAGTGAGTATGTCTACGTCGTTGGAGTGCGTGGCATGCAAAGTCTGGTTGTGTTGGTTCGCACGTCGCTGGGATCCATTGAGGCCGTTGAAGAAAGTCTCAAAGAACCTTCCGTTTTTGACCTGGGCATCAAGACGCCAGCGAGTGCCGAATGGCTGCGCTTCCGCCTTCCACCACGGCAACGGCGTCACTTGAGCCATCAGCTGCGTCTGTGGCTGGCGGAAGATGCGACTTTGTGATACATTCTGAGTGATATTATTTGACCTGGTCAAATTGACCACCATCGTTTTTTGTCGTGCGCGTTGGAAATTCCGTGGAAAGAACTTCTCTGTGAATGGAATCTCTACCTCAGCCTCAGAACTTCTTTTGCCGGATTCGAGATGGAAGTGAATGAAGGAGAAAATGCTAATGGAGACATGGGCGCTGAAGGCAAGTCTTTCGGCGAGGGAGACCTCTTCCGTTTGATGAAGCTCGTTCGAGAGACCCAGTGCGAGATGGAAGTGGTGAAGCCCGTACTGGATGAGCTGGAGGTGATGCGACTGTGCTGCAGCTTTGGAATGATGCCGTCGGTGAACCCAAGAGACTTCAACTTTGATGTCTTGAGTGCACGGGAGTTTGATGACGACTTCGTTCGTTTCCTTCGCCACGAGCTGTTCGGCGGAACTTCATGTGGAGGGAGCGTGAAAATGAGGGGAATATTCGGCAAACAGGCCCAAGTTGCCGGTGCTTTAGTGGAAATGAATGCGTCTGCAGCCGATACAGTTTCGTTGCTCACTCTAGCTAACGAAGGGGTATACTGTGTGAAGATTAATCCCAACGAGACGGCTGATGATGGAGATGAGAAGAGTGCTGGCTTGGTGACGTTCGCCTGGATTCGTGATGAACTCTTTGAGACTCAAGAACTTCGTGGCACACCAGCTTTCGTACTGCGATTTCTGACGGGGTTAATTCCTGACCTTATCTGCTGCACTGCACCGTCGGATCTACAGCAGATCGCAGATGCTATGACGACATCGGATGAACAAGACTACGACGAATTGTCTTCGTATTCAGTGTCTTTCCAGATTGAGAAGCAAGAGGACCAACCGGACAGCACAAAATGTGTGGGAATGTCTTCTGTCGATTTGAAGTCACTACCAGAAGACTGTTCCGATGTGTGTCTGCTGAAAGGAAGCTACCCTGCAATTGCTTACACGAAAACAATGAACACGACGATCCGCACCGATCCGTTCCAGCGCACATTTCGCGCTAACACGTCACCGTCTTTTGCACAGTGGCTAAAAGCTGAATCTCAGTCCTACCGGATTGATTTGAACCCCGGGGTTGCCCGATCGATTAAACTCTGCCGAAACATTCTGAAGGAGTTTGACATGTGGAATGAGGATGAAGTGAATGCTTCCAAGGAGGCCCACGAGAAGAAAGTTCAAGAAGAGTACGATGTAGCAGCGAAGCAGCTGAAGGAAGACATCTCAAAACAGAAAGCGATGGTGGATCAGGTGTCCAATGAACTGTTTCAACTTCGCGCGCGAGATACATCAGATGAAGGTTCGGACACTGCGATGCAAGCTGCCTTGTCAGTTTGCGCTTCGTTTCAAGAGTGGACAAAGGACACGTGTTTGTGGGGCATCGATAAGAAAATTCAGTCGACTTTAGACACTCCTATTCGTCTACAAGAAGTGAAGGGAAAACTATTCGACCTCTACACTTCTGGCGAAGGTGACCTGAGAACGTTAGTGGCAATGTGTGCAACAACTACAAAGAAGGAACTTCTGACAAATATTAAACAACGACACAAGCGCAAACGACATCCTGAGAAGACAGACGAAGTTACTGGTAACGAGGCTAAGACTTGGGAATCGTTTTTGGGAGTTGTGTCTGAAGCCTCGAGTCAGTTACGTACAAAATGGTGGCTAGCTGTGGAAAGCATCTTTGCAGCGGCTACTCAGGAGAAGCTCAAAGAACTGGAGAAGAAGCAGAAGGACGACAAGATTATTTGGTATGACAGTGAGAAGAAGATTCTCGAAGAAAAACTTGAGCAACTGTGCAAGATTCTGATCTCGAAAGAAGGATTAAAAACTACTGTGAGCGCGTATACGCGAAGTCAGGGAATCGTCTTTTGCAAGGGATTTAAACAAGCGCATGCCCCACCTACTGCGTTCAAGGATATTGTGAAGTTGGATACTACAAGCAATAACAAAGCTGGAAAACACGAGGAATTTTTGGGCCGCCTTCGTCTAACCCCAAACGAAAACCACGTGGCAATGTTTACCGTGAAGGTGCGCTCGGTTGTGCAAATTTGCACGGGAAATCATCGCATGTGTGCCAAGTTCATATACTTCCCGCCCATCACTGATCCCCACAGACAGCCAAGGCCGACTGAAACAGTCGTCCGAAGTTTTGGAAAATTTGCTTCTCATTGTGACTACGATGCCCGAAACCGAATTATGACGTTTCTGTCCGAAAACTCCGTGGGGATCTACAGATTTGATGAATCGTTCAAAACGATGGAATTGATGAAAACTGTTGATTTGGGTGTTCGCTCAACACTGACAGAGCTCCCGTTTACTGATGTGCTGCTGTTAAACAGCAGGGTATACGTCACGGACTCGAGTGGCCTTTCACAGGGTATTGATATTCACAATGATCAAACTTCTAACGCCGTGAGTATCCACGATGGTATTGAAGCAACAGGCGCTTGTAGCCGGATGATGGAACTAGCAGATAACTTAGCGATCGGGGTGGTAACATGTGTGGCAAGCAATGATGGAGCTTTTGGTGGAGTGTTAGAGTGTGTTTCTCGTGATGACCACCGTCACTTGCCTGCTTTGACATTTGGGGTGAAGTTGTTAACGGATCAAGTAAGTATCCAGTGTGTCGGTGACCGAGTGTTCGTGCTTGACCACTTGGCACAAAAAGTGTATGTGTTCTCAATCCAAGTGACTGTACGAAGTGACTCGTACCGGATGCGGCAATCGAATATGAGCGAGGCGAATTCTTCCGATCTTGAAGCAAGTAACACAGATTGTCCCCGCAAGCAGCACTGGTTGTACGCGCTGTATCACGCCTTTGAGAAGTTTCCTGTGCGTGGCCTGTTAGACCCAGCACAACCGCCACCTGTATCCGTCGCTGTCGTGTGTCCTGGCGTCGGAGATACGGACACTGCTCTGGTGCAATACCACGATTACTTGTCGCTTCTCATGAGTGACTTGATGGCGCTCAACAAGCCGTTGCATGGACTCGATCTAACCAGAGGCCTAACTATTCAAAGGTCGTTGGCCGAGATTGACATGAAATTGAAGCCATTGAAGAACTTCTTGCAAACTTTGATCACATTCTTGCCGGTTCAAATTTGTCGCGCAGAAGCGAATGCACTGACAGTGTTGCATGATGGGATTGACCCCTCTCTCGAACCAGAAGAGGACATGCAGACTTGGGGGGCAGCGGATATCGCAGAGTCGATTCGATTCGGGCTTCTTTCTCCTCTCCTATCTGCTTGGCGAGGGCGATGTGTCGTTGTTACGTCGATGGGGAAGCAGTCCACAGGAAAGAGCTACTTTCTGAACCATTTAACTGGATCATCATTTGCGATCGCTGGCAACCGTTGCACGGATGGCGCCTGGATGACTCTGCGTATCGTCGACAACGTGTTGCTTGTCGTACTGGACTTCGAGGGTCTTGGCTCGTTCGAGCGTACGGATCAAGAAGATGTGTTCTTGTCGGTGCTGAATGCCTCTTTGTCCATGTTCACAATCTTTCGTATGGAGATGCGGTTCGATAAGGACATCGACAGTCTGTTCGCCAAGTTTCAGAAGGGAATCAACTTGCTGAAGAATGACGACCGACTTTTTCAAGGAGCTCTGTACATGAGTGTGAAGGACGTCAATCCGAACGACCGTCATGGTGTACTTTCGGAATTCCAGCGGAAAATCCAGAACTCAGTGACCGCCAATCGTGACAAGAATTTCGTCACGGAAATGTACTCTGGAGATCTGAAGATCAACTGTTCCCCGCCTTTGGGAACGTTCGGCTATTATGAATCACTGCGTCATGCTCGACAATTAATCGAGAAACTCATCAGCGATCCAGATGCGTCACATGGTTTCAAGAACGGGAACTCTCTCCACGACTGCATACGTTTGGTCCTTGCAAAGATTTCGATACTGGATTGGACTGCTGTTGATGAAAGTTCCCAGAGATTGGAGATGAATGACCTTCATCGAAAGATGCCTGGTGCTATTCGTACTGGATGCCTGATTCCCGTCGAGGGTCAACTGAAGAATCATGAAAACATACCACGAAGCCTGAAAGACCCGCTTCTGCAGGATGAGAGCGATATGTGGATGTTAGAGTTGGACCAACTCAGCCGCGACTACCCCGAGCTGGCGGAAAGCTGGTCAAAAGTTAATCAAGAAGTGCCTCTGGATGCAATGGATGACGAGGACGTTGATTTTGGTCCGTCTGCCTGCTTCGAAGTCGATTGCGATAAGGATTTCGTCCACGCGGCTCTGCTCAACTTCTTCCAGCGTTATTTGGAGCTAATTTCGAAAGGCCCATTGGAGAAAATTGTGGAGAAGGACTACGAAAACTTCGATGCTCTGTTGTCATTTCTGGTTTGCCGTCGTAAGGCGAAAGTCACATTGTGGGTGAAGCAGTTCTTGGGAGCTGAGCGATTCCTGGATGAGTGGGAGCAACTTGAACAGACGTATCTTCTTCCGTTTGAAGCAGTATTTAAACGATGTGTGCACACGTGCTCCGAGTGCCAACTCCAGTGCTTGCGGTCCGTATACCACTCGTTCGACGAGGAGCACAATTGCGGTATGGGCCATGTGTGCCGAGGTCTTTGTGAGTATTGCATGCAGAAATACGAACCCGGGAAGGAATTACCGCACTGTGTCGGGAAGGCTGGACATGAAGGAAAGTGTGATTGTGTGAAAGGAGACCATACCTGTGGGGCTGAATGCAGTCTGATTGGCGCCTCTAACTGCGGAGGGATCTGTGTCTTAATTGGTGGACATGATGGAGACCATCGCTGCTCTGTGAAGCAGCACGCGTGTGGAGCAGCGTGCAGTGCAACGAACTGCCGTGGGAAGTGCATCCTGAACCGCGAGCACAAGCACACAGTGCACAAATGCGCCGAAACGCAGTGCAAGCACGTGTGCGAAATGGAAAACTGCAAGGAATGGTGCAGTACCGCCAACCACTTCCACGATCAACCTGAAGTGGGGAATAAGTTTAAGGAGGAAAATGGCCAGAATCATACCAAAGACGCGCTGACCAATGGAGAGATCATCCACCTGTGTAATTCACGCCACGTATGCTCTGCAACCTGCGAAATGGAAGGTATCTGCTCGAAGAGTGTGCAAGTCTCCACCAGTAAGTTCACGGGTTCTCACGATACGTTTGAGTTCGAGCTCAAGCAGATGGTAGGCGTCCGTAACAAGTGTGCTATCGTGCTTCAACCTGGCAAGACGAACCATGCCGACACTCCTCACTCGTGCGTGAAAGTGCAAAATGGAGTCAAAACTGTCCACGGATGTGGTGTGAAGTGTGCAGCATGCGAGTATTACTGTGATAAACCTGTTGGCCATGAAGACGAACACTCAGCAGCGCATGGAAACATGTGCAATATGCGTTTTATTGCAGAGGATAAAGTCATCGACTGGGAGAAACACAAATATGGTCAAGGTGAGAAAGGGATTGCTGAAATGTGTAACATGTACTGCTCTTCTGCCGGACGAGGTCACGTTCACTACTTGAAGTGTGACCAGAAGACCCCCTCCGCTTGTGTGTACAACGGCTTGAACGACCAGCGTCGTCACTGTACAACGATGGTAAAACCACGTCCACAACATGAGATTGATGAACTACTGCACGAGAAATACTGGAAGACGATCGGATGGGAAGACCCTTGTCGGTCTGGAGCGGAACGTGTTTCGTTCGGCAAGTGTCCGTACAAGTGTGACGCACCGGAGCACAAAGCTGAAGGAAAATCTCCTTCCTACTGCGACCTCGACGTCTGGCACCATCCTCTTCCTTCACCACCAGAAAACGAACGTGGTCGATTCTCGTACATCGGCGGTCACCGCTTCGCCTGCTCGCATGCTTCCACGACAGGGATTCTCCACCATATTTTCGTGTTGGACTGCTCAGGATCGATGCGAGGACGTCCGTGGTGGACATTGATGAAAGGCGTGCGCAAGTACCTGCAAAGTCGCATCGCAAGTGGTGCTCTACAAGATATCGTGTCTGCTGTCACCTTTGGGAATAAAGGCACTATTGTCTACGAACGAATGCCAATCACTCATGCTGCAAAACGCTTCGTCACCTTCGGTGGAGGTGGAACGTTCTACGCGAATGGCTTGAGCCTAGCGAGTGCGATCATTTCTCGGACCAACCTGAAAGTGTACAAGCCCGCAATGGTTTTCTTCACGGATGGACGCCCAGCCGATAAGAAAAAGGGATTGAAGTTGGCCACAGACATTCGGGAGCGCTACTCGATGTGCGGGTTGCGATCGTTCGTAGTAGGATATGGTCGATCGAGCGAATTGGGACTGGAGGAGCTAGCAGAGAAGCTTGGAGGGACTGTGCATGAGGCACTTACGACGACTGACCTGGGAGAAACCTTCCAGTCGATCTCCATGTCATTAGGAGCTCGTGCGGGGCTTATTCATTCCAGCACCTGTTGATGTTACTGCGTCGAAGATCAAAGCGTTAGCAACCAGCGCCGCAGGTCTGTCTAGCTTTGCTTTGATACGCCTCACGAGATTAATCAAATTAATTCGGTTTCTCCATACCGGTAGTACAATTTTCTAAAAATATTTATTTGTACTTTGTAGCTCAACCTTTTTTTTTTTTTTTTTTGAGGTGGTGAATAGGAGCTCTATACTTTGTAGCTCAACCTACATCCACATGTCAACAGGACTAATTAACACAAGTATTATAATAATAAGTATTACATGTAATACCGACCACAGTTTAAAACAGGTCGTTTTGTAGCTGTTTAAAACATGATCGCAGTTCCCGCCATACTCTTTCAATCTAAAATCTGCAGTACATTATGTTGTGGGTGGACAAGTATCGCCCGACGTCCCTCTCGGAGCTGGACTTCCACCCGGAGGTGACGAAGCGTCTGTCGAACCTGTCGCAGTCCTCGGATCTTCCTCACTTGCTCGTATACGGACCGTCCGGCGCTGGTAAGAAGACGCGTATTATGGCTTTATTGCGCTCTCTCTACGGCGATGGAGCTCTCAAAGTGCGTCTGGAGCACAAGTCGTTCAAGGTCCCCAATCGCAGCACCAAAGTGGACATCACGACTGTAGCCAGCAACTTCCACATCGAGATGAACCCATCAGATGTGGGCAATAACGACCGTCTCGTCGTACAGGAAGTCCTTAAGGAGATCGCCCAGTACCACTTGGCAGATACGAACGCCCGTAGACCTTTCAAGGTGGTGCTGCTAATGGAAGTGGACAGACTCAGTAAGAACGCACAGCACGCGTTGCGTCGAACGATGGAGAAGTACACGGCCACGTGTCGACTGGTTCTGTGCTGCAATAACCCGTCCAAGGTGATCGATCCGCTGCGCAGTCGTTGCTTGGGCGTACGGGTTGGTGCTCCTACTACGGATGAGATCTGTAACATTTTGCAGGGGGTTTGCATTAAGGAAGGACTGGACTATTGCGCTCCGTTGGGCCAAGATATCGCTGTCAAGAGCGAGCGGAACCTCCGACGTGCATTGCTCATGCTCGAGACTTGTCGTGTGCAGAAGTGAGTGGATTGATCTCATGTTGATGGAGAGTTGGTACTGACTTCTGTGTGTTGCTACTAGCTATCCGTTCTCTGATCACCAACAAATCCAACTACCAGCCTGGGAAGAATACATTTGCAGTCTGGCCAAGGTGGTGCTACAGGAGCAGTCTCCTGCAGGGTAATGTCGTGTAGCTTTTTGGATGCAAAGTCTTGTTACTGACTTGTGTGCTGTTTACAGACTGTTGAAGGCGCGTGAGATGATCTACGAGCTCATTTCCAACTGCGTCCCCTCTGAGGTGATTCTCAAGGTGTTGTGCCGCGAACTCATGAGCCGCCTGGACGACGACCTTAAGCACGAGCTGGTACAGTGGGCGGCATACTATGAGCACCGCATGCAGCGCGGATCCAAGGACATTTTCCACTTCGAGGCCTTTTTGGCCAAGTTCATGACGCTCTACAAGAAGTTCCTGCTGGACCTGTACATGTAAGCGACTTATTACGAGCAGTAACTAAGGTAATAAACCTCTTTACAGTCGTCGTCCAGTTATGCACGATACACGCTGATTTGCCAGCCATTCAACAAGCAAGGGACGATGTGGCAAGTGGCTGTGTTGAGTCGCTTCGAGGCGCTGCAGACCTTCCTCTCTGCCGACGAACAGGAGCGCGTCAAGTGCGCATTGTTCGGATCAACTCAAGCGAATGCACAGACCAACGAGGACACAGGCGAAGCAGACGGTTCTGGAGGCTCAGCGCATCTTGAGCGGTCGGTAGCAGAGATCTCGTGGTCTCATTCATCTACTTGGTTGGCACTAACATCAATTGTTGCTCAGATGGACCAAGTGGAAGCTCCACGGCGACAAAATTGACCAACTGACGTCCACTGCCGGCACTGAAGCGGACGATGCGCTGAAAGAGCTGGAGGCGACTGTAACCAACCTGCGCTTCTTCGCTCGAGGGAAGCGAGGTGTCCTGTACGCGGGTGAAATGCGAGCGACCGACGAGCCAGTAGTGGCCAAACTGGCAGCAGATGCGACGTCCGCTACGTCTGTGACGCTGGAGGCGACGTGGCTTCGAGTGGTGAACCGCATGGGCATTGGAGCGAAGTTGGTTGACGCAGGCCACGGCTGGTTCCTGTGCGAACGTCTCCAAGGTCTCAATGTGGTGGAGTTTCTAGGACAAGAGGACGAGGTCACGACGCCAGCGAACGCCATGTGGGTTGTCCGTGAGATGTTGTGTCAGGTACGTTCGCCCTCGGCTTAGTCAAGCTTGATGAGGAGCTCTAACCAATCCTGAACGCTGCTGTAGTGTTTTGCCATGGACCTCATGGGAGTCAATAAGGAGGAGATGACGCACCCTCATCGCCACATTATCGTACACAGACCCACACACCAACCTGATCGATGGCGATGCACGTTTGTCGACTTTGAAAAGTGTTCGTCTACCAAGAAACCTAAGAACGTCACGCAGCTCTGCCAGGTAAACGACAAACCTCCTTGAGCTCCACCGATTTAATCCCTAACTCGCTCTGTATCTACTTAGTTCTTGAGTTCACCACGGATGGTTGCGCTGTTGGCAAGGAAACGAGTCAACGTGGACGTCCCTAAACTGCGGCAGGCCACTAAACGCTACAAGCAGAACATCTCTCCACAGACATTCGGCGACATCATGCGCATCTTCGGGCTTTAAACTATAACTACCAGTTACACAGACTCTCACTTTCAGATTTGCCTCGCTTCAAGAACGTCCCATGCCCACACGCAACACTCGCTACTGGCGTAGCTTCCTTGACAATCTGCTCTGTCCTGCAGACCTCCCCGTGTCCGATACCTCGTACGACGGAGTGTTTGTCTTCACGCCTTCCGGTCGCGTCGAGTATCGCGACGGCTGCTTCCGCTCTTCATCCAGTGACTCTCTGACCGTAGACCCGCTGCAGTTCCTGGCCATTTTCCACCAACTCACGTGCCAGGCCATTCAGGAAGAGCACGAGACTCAGCAACAGACAGCAGGCAAAGTTACACCTGCTCTGAGACTGGGCGACTGCGTGTTCCACGTGGTGTCCGCCACATTCTCAAGCATCTGCGCGGTGGCCAGTGGTAAATCCCGCGGTCTCGTGGCCGAGAAGCTCCCGTTCGGAGTGTTGGTAGTGGCCTTTTCGACGCCGCTGAGGCTCGAGACGGTCTTCGGACGCCTAGATCGTGTGTGCGCAGCTCTGCGGCACTGAGACGTTTCCAGCCAATCATCACTTTCAAGAGCCATGTACTTCTGTGCCGCCTGTGACGTCTACGTGAAGGACTCGAGCGCCGCTGAACATGACCAGACGATGGCTCACATGCTGTCGAGCTCCAAGGGGGTCTCGATGCGCAAAGGTGCGGACGCTTTTGTCGATCTAGTGGAGGCTTGTGACTGACGTTGACTGTGTTACATGCAGTCTGGCTACCGGAGACGAATCGCGGCTATCAAATGCTCAAGTCTATGGGCTGGCAGGAGAACGGAGGACTGGGACCTGATGGAAATGGCAAGGTGACGCCTATAGCTACGACCTTCAAGACGGACAGAGCAGGAGTTGGGCTGCAGTCTACAGCCAAACAAACGCGAGTTACGCACTTCCCGCCACATGATGAGGAACAGGCTAAGATGGCGGTGGATGGACGTAGTGAAGCGCAGCGGTTGCAGGACAGACTCGCCAGGAAACGGAAGAAGGAACAGCAGCATCCACTTGGGCTCTCGAAAGCACAAAGGAAACAGCAGAACCAGAGAGAACAGCGGCGAGATCGATTGATTGCGAACGAACTCTATTCGGAAGGCTTGGAAGGCTACGAGGAGTTTCTACGATAGAGATGCAGTAAGTTTGAAAGCCCATTTGCTATCGGAATGAGTCTTTGCGTGTGGCTTCTCGTTGTTTTATCACAGCCTAGACGGCAGCGATGGTGCACGCACCGCGTCCCCGTCGGGCTCGAGCATAATTCGCCTCAGCAGCTTGACCACGTCCGATCGGCAGCCTACGTTGTCGCCCATAACTGCAAATACCATGTCCTCGTGTGTGCAGTTGCTCACTTCATGATACGTTGCGTCTTGGCCAGCTTGATTCTGGTAAAGGAGCCGCGATAAACTGTTAGCGATACCAAGCATATTGCTGTTGCAGCTGAATCAACTCGTACCAAGTTGAATGCAAGTTTCTTGGACGAGCTCGTAGGGACAACCTGTATCAACACGTGCGTTAAATATTTTCATACTCAGATTCTTCATGATGTGAGCAGTGGATACCGTGTCATCCTCTCCATGCACAATGGAAAATGGTGGAAGCGACAAGCCTACGTATAACAAGTAAGCAGTTCAGGATCGAAGGTGTATGTACTGGCCCCATTAATTGCCAATTTCGTACCGATGTTTGTCGATTCAGCGACGAGTGTTGTTGGGCTGTACTTCTTGAAGTTGTCCATACCCAGCATTGCAGGCTTCATTGATGAAATCTCATGCACTCCTATCACAATTATAACCGCACGTGTGAGTTCTCTCTTGGAATTATGCTTGTTTTAGTGTACCGTTCAACGGGCCCACGACGCGCTTGCTCTCGAAAATGTAATGTTCTGCGATATCGTACGGTGCCGAAAGTCCAATGAATCCCCGCACGTAATTCACGATCTCCTTACCCTTCGAATACAAAGCATCGTTAATTGCTGTAAACTCCACTGATGTCTCCAATACCTTTGAGCCGTTGGTGGCCAGACGAATCGCCGAGTTCACTAGAGCTAAAGCCCCCACGTGCCCACCAGAGGAATGACCACTCAAGAACAGTCTGCTGTTATCTCCTCCAAGTGATTGGCAGTTCTCTGCAACCCAGGAGACCTATCATGATATCACAACGCTGTTAGCTTTAGCAGTAAATATACTAATAACCTTCCCAGCTTCCGTACAGCATTCTCGATGTCCTCGATCATGTCCACCACTGAGCCGTTGGGGAAGGTCCTGTAATTGATGACAGCCACCAAGAAGCCCTGCGTGGCCAGATATTCCCCGACAAGAGCATATTGCCACTTGTGTCCAAAAGACCACGCTCCTCCGTGCATGAAGACCAGCACAGGCTTAGCAGCCCCAGTCTCCTGAACTCCATAGACGTCAAGAGAGTTGCGGTCGTAAGGTCCATAGCGACAGTTAACGCGACAGTCACGAGGTGCCCACAGCAATAAGCGACCGATTCTGGCCGCCAACTGAGGCTTGACAAGGCACAAAAGGTACTCGGAGCTGGCGATCAGCTGCCCCGTCGACGTGTACTTTAGAGCTGCCTGAACGTGCTCAACCCATGGAAGACGCGGCTCGTTCTGCAGCAATAGAAGGTGCTGCTGCCGGAGGTTCCGTCCAGTGTTGCGGGCGTACGCGAGGAGCGCAAGAGCCAACGCCACACGCCCCGGATTCAGGCGCAGTGCCTCGACCATTTTGTGGTTTCGGTAATCAAAAATCAGAGTGATGGTCAAGGCTTCAACGACAATAAATTGCCACAATCATTGGTACGGCGACATCCTCCTACATGTATTGTTCTGACGGCCATTGCTGTGCGTCCGTCCTTCACTGCCTCCCATCATGTTCTACAGCTGCTCCTAGAGTCTATTTGCTCAGTATGGCACGTACTCGAGCTCGCGGCAGTTGTTGAACTGGATGGCTTCGCTGGAAATGAACTTCGCCAATGGATCAATGCCCGAGAAGTTTTTCCACTGCTCGAAAGTCCGCTTATTGCCAAGCGTGAATTTCTCCAGATCTGTGCGATCGTAGTCATCTTTTGTCACGGGTAGTCCAAGACTGTGGCGAATACGGCGCTTCGACGGCTGCTGTATGACGTAGCGTTGGCTCCAGTCGCGCTCCCAGACAACTTTCCGCTTCTCGTACCAATGATACGCAATGTCTTCTGACGGTACGTAGAAGTCGTAGCCAGCAGTCCAAAGTCTTGACGCCCTCGAGTATTCTTCACCGTGGAACAGGTACGGGGTATATGGATCGTTACGCACTTCCTTTGCCTGTTTGCATCCTCCGAAGTTGAATCCACCCGCAAGCTGAGACATCAGGCGTGGCTTCGGCGTGTCCTTCTTGTCAATCCACATGGGGGCTGCATATTGCACCATGGAGTCCGCATCCTGCGTTTCGATGCGAGACATACACATGAGCTGCACCTTGTCGTCCACATCGTGACTCGTCAGGTGTTCTGTGGACTTCGGGTACACCGAGATGATGGCGTTTGGGTTCTCCAGCGAGTCCCACTGCGCGATTATCTTCTCGTCCCAGTCAGGGATGAAGACCAAGTGCGAGTCGATCGTCATACAAAAATCCTCGTCCGTGATGGCTTTCTCCGTTTCATATCGAGCAGCAGTCGGGCCCTATATCACAGCAACAATTCCACATGAGTCGACAGGACGATAGCTGAAAGTTTCCATTCCTACCGTCGCATTAGCCGCGTCAATTTGAGAAGACACAATCTGCGAGCGGCGACAGTATGCCTCCCCCACAAGCTCGCAGAAGACATCCACACATTGCCGCTCCTTCTCCGCCGGATAGATCTGGTCGTAAATGCTGATCTTGATGTTATCGGGCGCCACCGAATTGTCAAAAATTGAACGAAGCGTCTCCGAGCACCTGTACATACAGTAATCAGTAGCAAGAGTTAGTTGCCTTCAAGCAAGTACAGCAGAGGGAAGAAGAACGGAGCGAACCTCGTCGAGTCCCGGTAGTTGGCGACTAAAATGATGGTACTGCGTCCATTCACAATCGACGGTGGGTCTGTCGGTTCTGGAGCAGAAGTGGGAATCACTTCCTCCTCTTTATCAGTGCGTAGATGCAGGTTATGATCCTCAACAACTGGGTCTACCGCCGCCCCATTGGAAGCGTATTCCTGCAGGTAAAGGAACTCGTAGAGGACCACAACGAGGCAGATGACTGGGAACACCATGAGCACAGCTACGCGCAAGTCCCACCCGGCGCCTCGACGCACGTCTCCGCGGGAGCTCACGCGTCCGTACGGCTGGAAACCTGCCTTCATTCGCGTTAGGGTGTTGCTGCTTTGTCGTCTCGTCGGTCGACTTTGGCTCTACCGGATGGTGCCATACTCTGTACGAATTGTGACACTAGTCATTCCATTCCAGATCGCACTTAAACGATGTACCACTCTCTTATATAACGTATAAGAGAAATTCCATAATAGTAGAGCAACGAAGCTACCACCTCGAGCAACTCGTCCGGTCCACGCATGAGGAAACGCTCCTTCGTGTCGGCCAAATACCACACGATCCTTTTCGCCTACTTTCAGTCGGCAACCGTCCGGCTGTGCGTGCGCTCTCGTGCCTTGTGCACCGCAAAGGCCTCGTCCGGCCGCGAGCAGCTAGAGATACGCGTCAGACGACCGGCCAAGGACAGGGATTTCTTCACCGCCACCCTCCTGAGACAGATAATGCCACGCCCTCGTACGCTTGCATTCGTTCCTGTAGCGTAGCGAGATCGGCCAATATATAGTTTTAACAGCATGCAATGCTTCCCTAGGTACTGAAGGAAGCTGCACAAATCGACCAACACTCTGACATCAAGTGCTCCGATTCGGCTGAAATATTAACAGCGGACCAAGCGTCCCTAGCGTCCCTAGCCAAGTTTAGGAACGGAAGAAGGACGCCCAATTCGAGGCATTAAGTGCTCTGATTAGGCTGAAATTTGACTGTATGCAAATACATTCCTAAGCAAATTTAGGTACTGAAGGGGGTTGCGCAATTCGGCCATCACGCTGTCACCAAATGCTCCGATTCGGCTGATTATTAACAGCATGTTATTGTGGTGAAGTGAGAATCCTGTTTGACGGAAAGGACCAGCTCGGAATCACTGTACCATATTGGTGGTACATCGTCTCTGTGATCGCAATGTGGTACGTCAAGGCCATGGTACCATTTACATGGTACAGTCCGATGAGATCACGAACATGATCGTGGCCCAATCATTCCATCACAAGTCGAGCGCGATCATCGAGGTCCGGTACAATCATTTCGATACTCCAGGGTGATCTCAAGGTATGAGATCGCGGTGACCTCAAGGTCGAGATCGTGGTGATCCCCAGGGAATGGTGCAGTCATTCGAGTACACCAAGCGCGATCCCCAGGGAAGACCAAGGTACCATAATCGTGGTACATGCTGTGGTGATCGCGGTGCGTGGTGATCGCGGTGTGTGGTGATCGCGGTGTATGGTGATCACGGTACCGTCAAGGCTAAGTACGATTGTGGAGCCAGTTTGGCAACGTGTGGCAGAGAGGCGTCGAGGCTTGGGGGAGAGGTTTAGGGAATTGCATATCAGTGTCTAATTTGCCTTCTAGTGAACAAGAGAGTTAACACTCAACAACAAGAGAGGGAGTTCTTCTTATATCAAGCGTCCTACCTATTCCAGAGCTGGGAAGTATATTGGCCCCCTCTGACGACCAAGGACTGCTGCGATCTACAGGAGAAGCGCAAGAACGCCTGGATAGCTTGCCCAGGTCGCCCACGCTCCTTTCTCAACCCCCCTCAAAATCCCTGCCAGAAGGAGGCAGCCAAGCATCGTATTGGTATCATTGGCCTTTGGTGAACACACCCTAGGACCCCCCCGTGGATCTACGCTACCCCGAGATCTACACCCTAACCGACGGCGTGTGAAGAGTTTCCACAAGCCGTCAAGCCGAAACCCAAGTGCCGTCCACACCCACTCAACCCAGATCAAGCCCGACATCTCTTCCGAGTCATCAAGAAGAGCGTAATCGTCCAACCCGACGGGTACACAAGGTGAGCAAGTCTTCAGAGCCCCCCACGGCAAGCGGAGTACCCCCTCCGTCAGTCGGGAGTCCGGACGCCAAGTGTGTGAGTGCCCCTCGCGTCGAGTTTCCTCGCGAGCCACTACACCACATTATGCGTCCCCAAGCACGTCGAGGTATACGCAATTCGACCACCACTCTGAAATGAAGTGCTCCGATTTGGCTAAAATATTTAACAGCAGACGAAGCAGGGCTATACAAGTATAGGTACTGAGAGCGATGACCAAGTAAAAAAAAACATAATTGGTTTTGTGGCTGTTTCTTTTGTGAATGTTGCTAAAAAAAACACACGCGGCGCTTTTGATTGATTTTAAGTTGACAAAAAGAAATTGGCTCCACATCTGTTTTAGTTAAGCACACTATTTATATATCCCGCGGAAGATTCAATGGGACGCTGACTTCTGCTCCGAAGCTGACTACGACGAGCCTCTATATATTCAGATGGTGCAAGCGACATGGACTTAGAGTGTTTGATGTGGCACCGTAGAAAGCAAAGATGAAGAGAAGCAGATTGAACTAATGGACGAGGGCGCGCAATAACAGAGCATCCACATTGGCGGACGGGATTTCAGACGAGGATATCTTGGTGCTGCTCCTCTTCTTATCGTGATAACAGTTTTATTGAGCCAGTTGGATGGTATATTGGTTCGACGGCCTCGTGGAGAAGAAGTTGTCATTTGTACCGACTTCTTTTCCTGCCTGAGGGAAAAACAATCTTTGACAGTGTACCGCAGAATAGTTAGGTGTTCTCCGCAAACTTTCGACGCTCTTGAACGGCTACTGGAGCCATTTTATGCTTCCTGGAAAAACCACGCAGTACAACTTTGTGTACAGGCTTGCAGCTCTGCTGACTTACTATGGGAACGGATGTGGACAAGATGGTGATGGGATCGGCGGCGCTGCTACTCAACTCAGTCAAGAACACAAGCTCTTCGCTACATCCAGAACATTGAAAAACTTCTTTACGATATGCTGCGTCCAAGGCTACCGATAAATGTAATGAAATGGTATCAAGAGGGGGGGGGGATTTTCCTGATGTTGCGTGCATTTTCGACATTACTCTCGTACGTACCCGAAGGCCTAACGAGCATATGGTCGGCTGATTTCCTTTCTTTTGCTGCAATGACTAATACTTTCAAAATCTTGCGCTACCTACAGGGTTTCTACGACAAAAGCGGGAAGCCCTCCTACTTTTGTCTAGCTGCCATTAATCATTGCAGCAAGTTTCGATATATTGGGGGTTTTAGTGGTAGTAACTCCGATCAATCCGAGTCCTTGGCGCTCGTGCCCGTCATTTGTCTCCACCAGGGAATCAATTGGCTGGGTGATTGTTGCTTTAAGAATTGGCCATTTTTGATGCTTGCTTATGATGAACGTCGTGGTAGGCGCTTGACACGAAAGCAACGATGGTGAGGAGCGTTTTACAAGATGAGTAATTTGTAATTCTAACAATTGTTGTGGTGCTGGGTGTTTTCCAGCTACAACTATCATTTATCACTAACTCATATTTTTGTTGAACTCGTGTTTGGCAAGATCAAAGCTCGCTTAAAAGCTTTACATGGGGTTACTGATCGTCGCTCCCACTCGGCCAATGCTCACATGATTTGTGCAGCCGTTGTGTTGCGCGACTTGCAGATTGATATTGGCGACAAGGAGGAATTTGAAGTTGTGCGAAATGGTCAAGACCGTAAGCATGCGTAAGAGGCGATAAATGCATACAGCTGTGGTGAAGCCACGCCGTTTAGGAGCCCACCCAAGAGCCGGGCTCTCGGGCTCCCCGGGGGAGCCCAAAATCTGGGGAGCCTGGGCTCCCGGGCTCTTCTGTTAAATAGTTAAGTTCAAGGAGCCCCCAAAAATCGATAGAGCCTTCTGTTAAATGACTCATTTCCCGTTTAATATATTTATCATGATTGGTATAAAATCAGACCTTCAGAAAGATATTCCAGATAAATGTAGAAACGAAAAAAGATCTTAAAAGGTGATGTTTCTCACTCGTGCTCAAGTTCGTGCGATCCAGGAAGGCAACCATTTGCTCCGTCTTTAAGACATGATCTCTCACCATCTGCTTCGCTTCTAACGCTCCTTGAAGAGCTTCGTCTCGGACAAGTTCGACTTGTTGCTGGATAAAGTTACGGGACGCCCCACCGTCTGTGCATTGGCAACGACCTGCAAATCTTGCTGTAGTGCTGTTCTAGTGTCCTCCAGGGCGAGTTGTATTTGACCTTCCACCCACCGCTGATGCGCCGCAAGCTCTGCAGCACTGGTTGGGCATCACGTTGGATAAAAGCTAACACATCTTGATAATCTTTTGCTTGTTGCATTTAATTGCTCTGCAGCAACGTGTTCTCTGCTGCAAGCCGTTGAGTTTCATTCCAAAAGTTGTTGATGATATGCGCTGCTTGGCTGTGGACATCTAGCGCTGAGAGGGCGTTTGGATTACTACAAGTTGTTCCTCCTGGGCGTCGATTGTCACTCTCTCCCCTTCCTCGATATAAAGCCTCTCGTCTTCCGCGCTGCTGGTGGGGTATCGTCGCCCTCTTTGTGCTCTTCTTGTTGAACTTCTACCCCTGCTGCTCGTCTCCTTTGAAGAGAACGAAGTAAACCAGGCCACATTGTCCTGTGCCTCGGATCTTTTGGAATGCGATCTCGGAGATGGATTCGGCCTTTATTTTGTAGGAAGTCATATAAACTACAATGTCGACCAATCAAGACAGGATATTGCGAGCCCTACAAGGTGTCAACGAGATCTTGGGGGAGCCTTGGGCGGAGAGCCTTTGAGAGCCTTAGTTATGGGCTCCTTAATATCGTACTTATGTGAAGGAGCCCGGGTTTGAACATGAGCCCAGGTCTACGAAAACCCGGACCGGGCTCCTCTGCCAAAATGGGCTCCTCTCCTCCGGGGCTCTTCAAAGGTTTGGGTGAAGCGCAGAACGATCAAGATGATAGCCGCCATTGATTGATCAGGGGGGATCATGAAAGATGTTATGAGATCAGACTAGATCTGAGTCGACCTGAGACTGATTCCAACTAGGTACCAAGTTTTCGGTACCCCTCACGTGATCAAGGGCAGATTCTGGAAGAGCGTCAAAATTAGAGAGGTGATCACTATGATGCAGTCATTCGAGCACACCGACGTGATCACAACCATGCTGATCAATCTGGTACAATCATTTCGACACATCTTCCGTGATCAAGAATGATGATCAACCTGGTGCAATCATTCCAGTACGTCGTGATGATCAAGAATCGTGATTAGAACTAATCAGCAAATGGAGCAATCATTTCGGTACACTTCGTGATCAGGACTGATCAGCAAGTGGCACAATTTTTTCGGCACACTTTGTGATCAAGCGTCATATGTACCAACTAAAGGGTACACCGGCCGAAGTTCAAGGTAGCCAGTCAGCTGCGAAGGGGATGGGCAGATTATGGGAGGAAAGGGAATGGATAGGAAGGATTTAAGATTGTTAACAGAGAGAGAGAGATTTTCCTTGTAGCAGGCAAGTGGTTTTCCGAAGAATTACAAAGCTTGGAAGTATATTGGCCCCCTTGACGAAGGAACCCAAGACGCTCAAGAAGAATAAACGCACCAACACCTGAAAAGCTTGGCCAGGTTTACGCTTCTCTCTCCACCCCCCCCTCAACTCCACCGCTAACAGTAGGCGGTCCAAGCATCTACATTGGAAACCACATTGGCCCCTTTTGGAACAACACAAGCCCGAAGGACAACCCCAAGAGCTGATCAAGCTTATTCAAGGCCTCATCTAATCTACCCTACGGACGATCAAGTGAAGAAATATCCAAAAGATCGTCAACCGACTACCCCTGAGTGTCGTCCACACTCTCGCTCAACCAAGAACAAAAACCTCTTGTTCTCCTCTAGGTCACCCAAGAAGAGCGCTGACCCCGCCTGGTCAACGGGTACACAAGGTGAGAAGATCTTCAGACCCCACGGCCGATCGGAGTACCCCCTCCGTTAGTTGACAGTCCGGCCCCTCTGTGTGTGAGTGAACCCGCGTGGCGTCGCTTCACAGTCCACTACACCACAATGGTGCACGTGCCCGGATTCGAACCGAGGATATCATCGTGAGTCCAGTCAAGATGAGACCAAGATCAAAGTTGAACCAGGAAGCAGCGGCGCGTCGACGGAAGGTGTATCGCCGTCGTCGCATCTGAAGAGTGAAGAATACACCGAACGCCAGAGCCCTGGGAGGAGCTCTGGCGGGGACAAGGAGGAAGGTTCAGCGATGGACCTGGAAGAGAAGCCTCACCCTCATCCCTTGCCCCCCGCGACGCAAGTCGTAATCCGCCGGATGAAGATCCATGCATGAAAATGGAAGGACCTTCACCCTAAACCTCCGCCCCCCCCCTTCGAAGAAGTCGAAGAAGGCGACGCCGAAGCCCGTGAAGATGAAGCTGAAGGCACCAGACTCGGACGAGAGTGGTGATGCCAAGACTTGGACAGAAGAGGAGCTGCGCGTCGTCCTCTACCGGAAGAAACTCCGCGCATTCTTGATCAACGACCCGGTCATGAAGATGATGAAGCCGAAGTTGATCGGCGACCTTCAAAGCCCGGTGATGAAGTAAAAAATGCCAGTAGATCAAGCGGCGGCGATCAGCGCTCTGATGCGCATGCTGAAGGAAGCTGCAGCGGGGCTGCCGTAGCTTTAGCGTCAGAGGAAGACGGTTAACTCAACGAGTTAAGGATTAACACTCACCTTATTAAGGGTTAATAGACCTTTATTACCAAAGGCACCTACTAACTACGACCTTAATAAAAGGACTTTACTCTTAGTGTTCCAAATCCAAACTGTTTATTTATCTTTTATTGCGGCTAGCCGCCTAGGGGGTAAATGTATGTGGTTAACTATCTAACATAGTAAAACCAAGTATAATCCTACTTCAAATGCATAACGTGTGGCTCTCAGCCACACACACTCCCTCGAGTGTCCGTACATCAAATATGTACCTTACACAAAGTGTATCCATGTGTGGAACACACCAGGTGTAAACCCGTGTAACCCCGTTACACCACCCCCCACCAAGATGTGGACACCCGTGTCCACGACACTTTCTCCGTGAGGTCTTTCCTTCTCAAGACGTTAGAGGTCACTTTACCTCATCACAAGTTCAAAGAACTTCGGCTCCCAGAGCCCATTATCGAAACTGCATTTCCAATGCTAAACCTTACGCGCGGGCCTTCGGCCATCACATCGCCTCCGCGGTCACCCGACCAAAGTCCAACGTCACATAGTGACAGCGCTTCAGCGCACAGCAGCCCACGCTCCCCACAGGCCCCAGGCCATCGCAACGACAGGGAGGCTGCTCCGCAGCGGCTCAGTGTACAGCAGTACCACCGTGAGCACCGACGACGCCATGGCTCCGGCTCCGCGAGCCAACATTCGGGTGAGAGCGACGCTCCACGCTCTCCTGAGCCACCGACACCACGTGCGCGTCAAGACGCCTGGCTCGACGAGCTTGAGCAAGGCGAGATCGTCCCAGACGATGACGAGGAACCTCCTACACGCCAGGAGGCTGCCTCTCAGAGGCCTTCAAGCCCGGCGCCGCGCTCTCGCGAGCTGCACACGCCTAATCCGTTCCCGAACCGTGATGGTTCGGCGAACGCCCTGCGCGATGCGCCTCCTCTCTCCTCGAGGTACGAGGACGAGCTCCCTGAGCCAGGTGTGGTCTCCAACGACCTGGACGGGGCTCAAAGCCGGCAGCTTGAGGCTGCATCTCGCGCACGGTCTAATAGACCTGTGGCCCGCCCCATAGTGGGCACGTCGCGTCGCGACTACGGTTATGACCGTCTCTCTCCTGCGGAGGTCGTTCGACGCGCTGCTTCGCAGCTCTTGGACACGTACACGTGTGGGCGCGCGCCCGAGACGGCTGATGAAGTCGCCCAGCGACATTCGCTCCGAGAGCGCTTCTTGACTCCACAAGTCACAACTCCTTCGGAGTACCGGGAGCGCCTGCGTCAGCAGCTCCACGGTGAGGCCGTGCCGGCCATGCGCACTGTGCCGGTGGTCCTCTCAGAGGGTGAAACGATGGCCGCTTACGAAGCGCAGTTTCAGAACTGGGTGGAGCTAGCCCGACGGCTCCACTCCTATGATGCTCTCCGAGCTAGTTTCTCGGAAACTGATATCCCCTTAGAGCGGCGCTTACGCCTCGACTTCGCGAAGCGACAAGCAAAACGGCGTGTACCGGGACAACGTCCCTCACGCTACGAGGCACCCCGGCCTCCTGCTCCCGCTGTGAGCAGTCCTACCCATAGCCATGGGTCGGCTGGCACAGCCACTGGTCAGAGCCTGAGCTCAGCTCGTGACCTGTCGTCACCCCACTCTAGTAGTGGGAAGCGCGGCGCGCCCGGCGACTCCGTCGCGCGCCCTGCGGGCGCTCCGTCACCGGGTGACGCCGATCGTAAGCGTCCACGACGTCAGGGCAATCTTGCCGAAGTGGAACCTCGAACTCCCATGAGTTCTGGGAATGAGGATACCCTCTCCACTTTACCAGATACTGGTTATGACCCTGGCGCCTGCGCCGCGCCATCAGGCGCTCCACATGGTAGTGGAGATTCCCATGCTCATCGAGCAGAGCAGGGGAGGCCGAGCGGCCGCTGGACTCTCGCGCTGCGAGCTTTGTGGACTTCCTCTCCTTACAGAGCCGTGTCCGCTCGGTGAGCGACTACGTCGCGGACGTTGATCGCTCCTCACATCGCCTAGCGAATAGCCTCGAGGAGGTCGAGCGTCGCCTCGACTGGCTGGAGTCGCCTCAGGCGATGCAGCAGCGGGTCGTAGACCTTGAGCGCCAGATTGCTCAGCTGCAAGGTCAGCTCGACCTCTTGGTACGGATGCAGCCGTACGGCTCTCGTCCCGTGGCAATGCCACCGCCGATGGCTCTACCGCCTGCTGCCTTGCAGCTTCCTGTGCCTCCGCACCCTGCTGTTCTGCAGCGTCCTGCTGCTCCGCAGTATCTTGCGCCCGCGGACTCTGGTGCTGTGCCTCCGCACCCTGCTGCCTCGCAGCCTCCTGCTGCCTCGCAGCCTCTCGCTGCTTCGCAGCCCTTGTCCGACCCGGCGCTAGCGCCTCAGAGCTCACCCGAGCAGGGTCCCGGTATGGCTTAAGCAAGCCCACGTAAAACACCGGGTGCGTACGCATCTTCTTTGGAAGATTGAGCGTGTACGCCAGGCCCTTCTTGGCCACGACCTTGAATGGTCCAATGAACCTAGGTCTCAACTTGGTCTTAAAGACCGCAGACACTGCATGTGTAGGTAGGTTTTTAGCGTTTAATAAAACGAGATCTCCAATCTCAAACCTTTCCATGTTACCTCTGCCTTTGGCATCTGCATACTCCTTTTGGAGATCCTGGCTTTCAGCCATCGCGTCGCGCACCTGGCGCATGACGCTCAGTCTCAAAGAGACAAAGTCATCGACTTGCTTGCGAACCGCAACTGGGCTGACATCAGCAAGCCGATCGGCTAACCCTCCCCATCAAGCCCAGAGCCACACCGTGGCGGCGTTAGAGGGACGCGAGGGTCGACCAAACCGTTCACATAGAACGGGGTGAAGCCTGTCGAGGCATGCACCGCATTGTTCATAGCGAACTCAACGAGGGGAGCATCTCGCTCCAGCGTCGTGGCGCTTCAGCGCAGACGCTTCGGAGGATATCCTCCACAACGCGATTCACGCGTTCAGTTTGACCATCGGTCTGCGGATGGTCCGCCGTGGACATGTCCAACTTGGTGCCAAGCACCCTGAACAAGGACGTCCAGAACTTCGCTGTAAAGCGAGGGTCTCTATCAGAGACAATTGCCTCAGGCAAGCCATGTTGGCGAAAGACTCTGTCTAAGAACAGCTTCGCTGTATCCTCACCGTCAACGGTGTCCGGCACAGCCGAAAGATGAGCCATCTTGCTCAGTCGGTCAACAAAGACCACGACGCCGGTGTTGCCCGCCTTATCCTTAGGAAGGCCAAACACAAAGTCCATACTAATGGACTGCCAACATCCCGAAGGGACTGGCAAACTCGCCAACGGCGCAGCCGCATGCGGCGCGGACTTGGTCCGTTGACATGTCTCGCATGTACGCACATAGGTGCTTGCCCACTTGTACATCTTGGGCCACCAGTACATCTTGCTCACCGAGCTATAGGTCTTTTCACGACCAAGATGTCCACCGACAGGCGTATCATGCACCTCATAGAGGATGCGATACTTAAGATCCTCATCATGAGGGACGACCACTCGAGGAGTGTCCTCAGGGTCAGTGCTGTAGTACAGCAGGCCATGATCAAGCGTATAACGATGCAGCCTCGCGCGTAAGCGCGGTGACAATTCCTTGTCAGAGTCTTTGAACTCTTCGCTCCCAAGAGCGCGTAGCAGAGCTACACATGTGTCGTCTTGGGCGTATGCCCTGCGTATAAGGTCGGGGACCGACGACGTCACTGTAGTGACATGAGTCAACTCGTAGTCCGGCCTGCGCGATAGCGCATCGGCCACTACGTTTAGCCGCCCCGGCTTATACTTCACCTCGAAGTTATATTCGGCAAAGAATGAAAGCCATCTTGCCATCCTCTGTGAGAGGTGAGGCGACTGAGTCGCAGTGCGTAAAGACGCATGATCTGTATAGATCACAAAGGGCTTAGAGCCGAGTAAATGTACTCTAAATTTGACTAGAGCATACTTCATTGCAAGTAGCTCTTTGTCATGAACTGGGTAGTTCTTCTCAGCAGCTTTAAGCTGGCGAGATTCAAACGCGATAACGCGCTCACGCCCTTCGGCGTCTGCTTGTAATAAAGCACAACCGATTGCAAAATCGGAGGCGTCGCAGACGACGCTAAACGGACGATCCGGGTCCGGAAGCGCCAAGATGGGCGCGTGAAGGAGACTCTCCTTAACAGCCTTGAAGGCTTCGTCGTGAACGACTTCCCAGCACCAGGGTGCATCCTTCTTAAGGAGATTGGACAATGGCCGAGCCATATCAGCGTAGTTCTCGCTGTACTTGTGCAAGTAATTGGCTAAGCCAAGCCACTTACGCAAGTCTTTCGGGTTCGATGGAACCGGCCAGTCCACAATGGCCTTAACCTTGGCAGGATCTGCCCTAAGGCCTCGCTTCCGAATGAAGCATCCGAGGAATGGAATTTCCTCCGCGCCAAAGACGCATTTATCCAAGTTGGCATACAACTTATTCGTGCGCATGCACTCGAGCACCGCTCGCAAATGGTCAAGGTGGTTCTCCACATCAGACCTCCCGTGCTCCGCACGACTATGGACGAAGATGTCGTCGAAGTACGTCTGAGCGTACGCCCGATGGGGCCTGAACAACTGCGTCACCAGACGATTGAACGTCGCAGGCGCGTTCGACAGCCCTTGGGGCATCACCAACCACTCCCAGAGCATGCCGCTCGGAGTACTCACAGCCGTGAGGGGTATATCGCTAGCTCTCATGAGCAGCTGATAATACCCGTCGACCAAGTCGAGTGCACTGTACAACGTACATCCCACCATATTGTTCTGAAGAACATCCTTACGAGGAATCGGCGTCTGCGCCGGAATGGTGGCTGCATTCAGCTTATTGAAAGCATGCACTATGCGCCACTTGCCATTAGGCTTTCTGACACAGAACGTGGGTGTCGAGTGCGGAGACTTGCTCTCGCGCACCAAGCCGGCTTCGTGCTTTGCACGGAAGAACGCGTCGATGACGTCACATTGCTCCCTTGGTAAGGGCCACTGCCGTGTTACGCAGTATTTGGTTCCAGGAACCAAGTCAATCTCATGACGTACGCCTCGATCCGGAGGCAACCCTGACGGCGGGTCCTTCGACACCACATCGTGGTATTCCTTGATCAAAGGATAAAACGGATCCGAGGGATCCTTGAGGATCGAAGATCCACTCCTAGCGCTCAGCGCTCGCTTCGTGTCCTCAAGGACAGCTTCGTCCACGACGGACGAGGAGTTCAACTCCTCCTCGGGTCGTATCATGACCACCTCGGCAAGCTCGCCGGCCTTTAAGGCCTCGCCAAACTCGGCGACGGACATCTCGTCCAGCTCTAACAGAGCATCAACCGACGGGAGTCGCTCGAGACTTATGTCTCCGTCGACATCCCCTGTCACTCCATTCACGAGTGTGTACAACTGCTCACTGCAGTCGCGTGGAGCCTCACCGCTCAACACGCTGGACACCTCGTCCGACGTCATAGACGTCACAGACGCTCTGCGTCTCTTCCTCCTCTCCCTCCTCGCCCGAGCACGGCCGGATGAGGGCTGCAGGGCGACATCGCCGTCGCGCTGCCGAGGTGCCAACGCACTATGGCTCCTCGGAGAGGGAACAGTGTCATTCGAGACACTCAGCGGCGGGTCAGCGACCCTACGAGCACCGCTCAACGGTGTACGTGCCGTTACACAATTGTCCTTAGGACACAGCGGCGGGTCAGCGACCCTACGAGCACCGCTCAACGGAGTACGTGCCGTTACACATTTGTCCTTAGGACACAGCGGCGGGTCAGCGACCCCACAAACACCGCTCGGCGGATAACGCGCCACCCCGCGCACGCCCTGTGAGTCACACTCACGGCAAACAGCAACTTCGTTGCTCACTATCTCTGACATACCAATGTCCAGCACCATGACCGATTCGGTCTCGTGCTCGCGCCAATAGCGCTTCTGTCTCCGAGCAGAGGTGGGTTCATGACTCGCCAATGCTCCACTAGGAGACGGGCGCGTAGCGCCCAACGTCTTCGACTTCCAGTCGATCCATGGCTCGTGGCTCTCGAGCCACGCCATGCCAAGGATGAGGTCATACCTCTCATCCAGGTCTAAGACCAAGCAGCGTTCCACGCTATCGAAGTCTAAGAACTTCACGTTCAGGTCAATAGAGACCTTCGACACAGTCACTAGTGTCCCCGTCGCAAGACGGACAGAGATCTTATCTCTTCGAGGCTCCTGTAGAGCCTCCACATATGGTTTAAAACCATCGACAGTGGAGCGCCGGACATAGTTGCCGGACGCTCCCGAGTCTATCAAGACTCTCCACGGCTTGTCGAAGCCCTTCACGTTCGCTTGAACGACTAACAAGCCGGGCTTGCACTCACTACGTGAGTTAGAGAGCTTAGCTCTCTGCGGGGCTGAGTCCCGTTCTCTCCTGCCTCCCAGAGGCCCAACAGAACTCAGTTCCTCCCCAGTAGGGCGCCCCGCGCCTACTGGGTTCCGTCGTTTCCCCGCGACGACCCTGGTTGAGGGTTCGAAGCGGTGCTTCGGCTCGATGGAGCCTGGGCCTTGTTGCGCAACGGGCAACTAGGCCTCAAGTGGCGGGTGCTCCCGCACGTGTAGCATCGACGGATGCTGAAGCGCTGCTCAGCAGCATAGAGGTCAGCCTCGTCTTCAGCGTGGCTGAGGTCCATCGGTTCAGGACCGCTCGAAGAGCTCGCGCTACCAGCGCTCGAACCGTGTCTCGCAGACTGGAAGTTGTAGTCGGCATTCAATGCCACGTTCACGGCCTCCTCAAATGAGGCAGGGTGAACACGGAAAACTTCCGTTCGGGCAGCGCCCGTGCGCAGGCCCTCCATAAACACGGTCACCGTGACCGCCTCGGGGAGAGGGCTCGACGCCATACCGGCGATCAGAGTTCTCAACTCTTGGACATAGTCCAGCAACTCCTTTTTACCCTGGCGGGTAGCAAGGAATTTCGACCGTATACGGTACGCCTGGTTAGGCGGCGCGAACACGCGCACTAGTTGCTGTTTCAGCTGATCCCAGGTCGGAAAAGCAGCGTCCACAGACGTGCCGCACGTTAGTGCCCATTCTTGAGCTCGGCCACCGAGCTTCGAGATCGCCAGCGCTACGCGCTGTTGCTCAGTCTGGAGCAGGGCCGATCCCATGGCCATCTCGACCTGTCGGGTCCAGAGAAGGAGGTTCTCCCCTTCCTTCCCCTCGAAGGTCTTCACGCTCACCATGAGCGGTTTCGGTCTATTAGACCACTCGTGCGTCGACGACGCGGCCGCGGACGATGCGGCGGACGCCGTTGCGCTCACGCGCTCTTGTACATGCTCTAAGAGCGCCTTCTCGTAGCTTGCAAAAGCCTCCAGTCTGGCGGATACCGCCTCTGTCCCTTGCGAAGCAAGATGAGCAATGCCCTCGGGGCCCAACAGAGACATAAGCTTTTTAAGCGTCTCTTGCTGGCCAGGCGGCAAGCTCGCGAACACAGCGTGTTCCATCCTCTCAGAGGGATCAGTCAAAAGACTCAGTCGCAGGATTGACTACAAGTGCTACCAAGTGCAGCGGGGCTGCCGTAGCTTTAGCGTCAGAGGAAGACGGTTAACTCAACGAGTTAAGGATTAACACTCACCTTATTAAGGGTTAATAGACCTTTATTACCAAAGGCACCTACTAACTACGACCTTAATAAAAGGACTTTACTCTTAGTGTTCCAAATCCAAACTGTTTATTTATCTTTTATTGCGGCTAGCCGCCTAGGGGGTAAATGTATGTGGTTAACTATCTAACATAGTAAAACCAAGTATAATCCTACTTCAAATGCATAACGTGTGGCTCTCAGCCACACACACTCCCTCGAGTGTCCGTACATCAAATATGTACCTTACACAAAGTGTATCCATGTGTGGAACACACCAGGTGTAAACCCGTGTAACCCCGTTACAGAAGCGAAGATCGTGGCCGGGAACTTCAACGCCGAGGAACTACTCGAGCTTGATCTTCCCACACTTGAAGGATTCACCAAACACTTGGTGAAGCTGCTCACCCCGTTGGTAGGCGCCGTTATCTCGACCGCCGAGCAGGGGCTAACGACGACATACTCGAGTCAGTCTGGGTCACCCCACTACTCGTTCGCGTCTGCGAAGACATCTGCGAGGGTGTCGGAGGCGGGATCTGACAGCTCGATTGAGCTGAGCAGGATGACGCTTGGACCGGCCGGAGCAGCTATGTTGGAAGGCAGGAAGAAGGAATCGACCCTTGCGCCGGCGTCGACCGCAGCGTCCAGCCCTGGTAGTCTTCAGTCGTTCTTCAATGCCGCGATGGATCGCTACCAGAAGGAGCAAGGAGCTGCTGTTGCCCTGAAGCCACGGGTGCCTGATCCGCCGAAGAACGTCGTGTCGACATGGAATCGGTTGGATCACATCATGATCACCCGGACGAATACGATCCAGACGACTTGAGTATCGAGGTTCCGCGCCTCAACGCTGTGTCGTCCTCCGACGCCACGTCGTCCGCTGGCACCTCCACAGTTCCTCGAGTCAGGATCTCCGCGATCTCCGAGCTGAAGGAGTTCTCCGGCAAGGACTTCGACGAAGAGAAGGCCAGAAGCTGGTTGCCTAAGGTGAAATCCGCGTTAGCCCGCGACCAAGCGACCGACAGCAAAAAGTGCATTGTCTTCATCAACCTTCTAGTTGGCCCAGCGCGAAACTGGTACCAGCAATTGGGGAGGACCACCCGTAGCAAGTGGAACGACTTGCTCGGTGACTTTCGAGTCGAATACTGTGGTCTGGGCGTCTCACTCGCGAGGCAGTATTATCACGTGAAGAAGCGATCGGATGAGAAGCTTCTTGAGTATCTTCATAGGCTCACAGTGTTGGGCCTGCGTGCGAAGCTGGAGATCAAAACTGGTCCGGCGTCTGTGAAGCGTGAGCACGTCGAGCACTTCATTGAGACCCTAGATGATCACGAGCTGGCTGATCAGCTAACTCTGCTGCGCATCACCGATGGAGACTCCCTTTTCAAGATACTGCGTGCACGTCAGCGTGTCAAGGTTCGCCAAAGCAAAGCTCGAACAAGTTCCGGCAGAAGGCACCAAGTGGCCCACCGCAAGCTGCCTCGAAGACCACTCGCGCCGTCCGCGCCATCCGTGCCGCATACGATAGCGCAGGATCAGGATCTGAACTGGAATCAAGCGGATCAGAGGATGATCGAGCCCCGTCGCACGTCTACCTGACCGCTGCAGCTGATCACCGGAGGCAGGAGGCTCCACGCCCGAGTCGTTAGGAAGAAGGCAAGACGTCGGCCCGCGCCGATCGCGAAGATGGACCGCGCATGGAGGAATGCCCGTCACCGTGCTCGCACTCTAGATCCACGAGACACTCTGATCTTGGCTGCTAGAAACGCCTGACCTGCGAGAAGTGTGGTCGTCGCGGCCACCCCGCCGATCACTGCCTGTACGTGCGGCAAGCTTCACGAAGATGGTAAATGCCCGATGGAAGAGTTTTACAACCTGATCCGCCAGTGGTACAGGGGGCCAATATACTTCCCAGCCTTGAAAATGCGGAAAACCACTTGCGTGCTACGAGGAAAATCTCTCTCTCTCTGTTGACCATCTTAAATCTTTCCTATCCAATCCCTTTCCTCCCATCATCTGCCCATCCCCTTCGCAGCTGACTGGCTACCTTGAACTTCAACTGGTGTACCCTTTAATTGGTACATGTGATTCTTGATCAGGGTGAACACGAAGTGTACCGAAATGATCGCACCACTTTCTTGATCACTGGTGATCACGAAGTGTGTCGAAATGATTGCTCCATGATCTTGATCACTGGTGATCACGAAGTGTGCCGAAATGATTGCTCCATGATCATGATCACGAAGTGTGTCGGAATGATTGCTCCATGATCTTGATCACTGGTGACCACGAAGTGTCTCGAAGTGATTGCTCCATGATCTTGATCAGCATTCCTGATCACGAAAGATGTGTCGGAATGATTGCACCGTTTGATCAGCATTCTTGATCACGTCGGTGTACTCGAATGACTGCATCATATTGATCAGCATTCTTGATCACCTCTCGAATTTCGACGTTCTTCCAGAATCTGCCTTTGATCACGTGATGGGTACCTAAAACTTGGTACCTAGTCAGAATCAGTCTCAGGCCGACTCAGATCTGGTCTGATCTCACAACATCTTTCATGATCCCCCTTGATCAATCAATTGCAGCTATCACCTTGATCGTTCAGCACTTCACCACAGATGCGCAATTCGACCATCACTCTGGCATCAAGTGCTCGGACCGGGCTGAAATTTAACAGCCGACCAACCTTACCTTAACAAGTTTGGTACTAAAGGGTGATGCGCAATTCGACCATCACTCTGGTATCAAGTGCTCGGATCGGGCTGAAATTTTAACAGCAGACTAAGCTACCCCAACCAAGTCTTGGTACTGAAGGGGGATGCGCAATTCCACCATCACTCTGGCATCAAGTGCTCGGATCGGGCTGAAATTTTAACAGCAGACTAAGCTACCCCAACCAAGTCTTGGTACTGAAGGGGGATGCGCAATTCCACCATCACTCTGGCATCAAGTGCTCGGATCGGGCTGAAATTTTAACAGCAGACTAAGCTACCCCAACCAAGTCTTGGTGCTGAAGGGGGATGCGCAATTCCACCATCACTCTGGCATCAAGTGCTCGGATCGGGCTGAAATTTTAACAGCAGACTAAGCTACCCCAACCAAGTCTTGGTACTGAAGGGGGATGCGCAATTCGACCATCACTCTGGCATCAAGTGCTCGGATCGGGCTGAAATTTTAACAGCAGACTAAGCTACCCCAACCAAGTCTTGATACTAAAGGGAAATGCACAATTCGACCATCACTCTGGCATCAAGTGCTCGGATCGGGCTGATATTTTAACAGCAGATTAACCCTTCTAGCCCATCCGTTTATGCTGTGTTATACAGCAACAGGAATTAGCTTTCCTACAGTATGACGCCGTACCTTTTTTGAAATTTATCTGTTTGTAGCCCCCTTCTAGCAACCGAGCCGGATTCTAGTACAATTTTTGATGCTGCCAGTGAATGCAAGAGTTCTAATTGGCTAGATTGATGGATACATTTTGTGCAAAAACGTGAACAATGTCTGTAGCACTCGTTACCCTTTCATACTCGATGTACGGAAGTCGTCGTAGCGATTCGCGCCAAACCTGGTGGCTTGGAGAGCGCTGCAGCTACCCTGCGCTTTCGTGGAGGAAACGTTTGCCCATTTGTCAAGCAAAGACTTGTGTAAACAACAAATGGGCAAGTTTCCTCCACATTAGATCTGAGGTGAGCTACTCGGCATCTACTATATTCGCATCGGGTTGTATATTGATGCCTGCTGTCAATCATCCCTTCATCGAAGGAAAGCGTGGACCCCATTCGGTATCCGTTTCAAAAGGTCTTCTCAATCATCTGGAGGACAGGACGCAATTTCCAAGCTTTGTCTTTCTTACGCCGGTTGTTCGCATTGTCATTGAAGTGTAGATAGCGCGTGATCTCATCAAATCGCTTGCGAGTCATGAATTTGCCGAACGTGCCTCGTGGAATTGCCCCATTCTCAGACGTCGACCAATGATCTCCTAGTGAACGCCGGTGTGCGCACAGTGCACGAGCTATAAGCAGTGCAATGTAGTGAACTATCTCGTGAGCTTGAAAGGGTTTCACCTTGCTCAAAGTGTCTTTGATATCAGACAACGACTGGACTCGACTATCTGGGTGTGAGAGTTGCCACTGTTGTTGACGGCGTTGCTTCTGGATAGCGACTTCATCTACCACACTCGCACGATATCGATTGGATTCCTCAGCAATTTTGGTCCACATACAACGTCGGCATGAAGTAGTAAAACATGGCGAGAGGTGACTCCGCATACGCTCGCGCAGACTCAGTTGGACCCCACCGGCCATTGTAAAGATCCGATGCACCATCTACTTGCATGTCTCCACTGCGGTCTTGATCGTATACAACCCACGCAGAAGAAACCGCATTCAATTCCGCGTCACAAAGAAAATCAGGATTGGCATTGGCATTTTCTCGAGGGGACCAGTCATTATCAGCAACATCCTCGAAGAATTCGGCGTCATCTAATCCGTCATCGTTGTCGCTCAGAGCATCCTCGGCTGCATTACTTGCCAAGTCCACTTCCGTGTCCATTACTTCGTGAATATAATCTTCCGTATCAATATCATCAGATTTGTCGCTCTCCGAGTCCGAGGCACAGAGATTGGGATCGTCTGCATCCGCATTTTGAGACCATTCACACTTGGACAAAGCGGAAATGAATCCATTCGAATCGTGCATGTTGAACTCTGCAACGTCATCAAGTTCGGCTCCTCACCTTTTTCCTCTTCCTCTACTGCAGCATGACCATCTGCTGTATCAAGATGCAGAGGCAGCGTCATCGTGTTTTCTTCTGCTGTATCAGACAGGATAACGCTTGAAGCTTGTGCTGTAGAAGCCAGAGTAACAAAACGCAGTTAGAGCTTGTACGGTAGCATCCCGAGTAGCCACACTCGCAGTCCGAACTTGTGCTGTAGCCGGTCGATCTTGTGCTGTATTAGTCGAAGTAACTGGACTCGAAGCCCGAGCTTGAGTTGTACTGGCTACAGGGGTTGCCGTCGCAGTTGAGATCGTCGTAGCTGGCACGTTCTCTTTAGAACGCGGGGTAGTCGTTGGTGCTGTCTCCCTTTCGACGCGATCAGCTGCGGCAGAAGTGGGGCTATCATCGCACACTCCGCTGTCTGCAGGCGGTGCCGTCAATGCTGTCGACGAAGGGGACGAAGGAATAGTTCCAGCGATGACACTATACTCTAACCAGCCACGCTGTCGAGCAAACTCCAATAGCGCTTTCTCGCCTGAGGGGACAAAACGGTTAGTAAAGTTGTTGTAATCGATGCAAACTAGTGGTGCGAGCTGTACCGGTGAAGTAGTCGATGCCATCATTTCCTTTCACGCTTCTTCCCAGGCGGACGTAGCGGTGGTCACTACTAAGGCCGGCGGAGGGCTTCGGTGTCCACCCTTGCTTGCAAAGCTCTCGCCAGAGCTGCTTGAACGTTTTTTTCATGCTGTTCGTGTTGGGCGGAGCGGAGGGAGACCGAGATTTCAAATGCAGTGGGGAGGGAGCGGGATAGCGCGATCGACACAAACCTCTATCCACCCGATAGCATCCGTAGACGGGCTCCTCTAACGCCAGATCAGTAGCGACGTGCGAGAAACCAATCACCGTTAGGATTTGCACCGACCAATACAAATTTCAGTACGCGAAAACGTCTGATGTTTCATTGATCGCTGCATATTAAAACCTCTTATAGCACTTATGCTGTATTATACAGCATACGGGACTAGAAGGGTTAAGCTACCCAACCAAGTCTTGGTACTAAAGGAAAATGTGCAATTCGACCATCACTCTGGCATCAACTGCTCGGATCGGGCTGAAATTTTAACAGCAGACTAAGCTACCCAAACCTAGTCTTGGTACTGAAGGGGGATACGCAATTCGACCATCACTCTGGCATCAAGTGCTCGGATCGGGCTGAAATTTTAACAGCAGACTAAGCTACCCCAACCAAGTCTTGGAACTGAAGGGGGATGCGCAATTCGACCATCACGCTGTCATCAAGTGCTCGGATCGGGCTGAAATTTTAACAGCAGACTAAGCTACCCCAACCAAGTCTTGGTACTGAAGGGGGATGCGCAATTCCACCATCACTCTGGCATCAAGTGCTCGGATCGGGCTGAAATTTTAACAGCAGACTAAGCTACCCAAACCTAGTCTTGGTACTGAAGGGGGATACGCAATTCGACCATCACTCTGGCATCAAGTGCTTGGGTCGGGCTGAAATTTTAACAGCAGACTAAGCTACCCCAACCAAGTCTTGGAACTGAAGGGGGATGCGCAATTCGACCATCACGCTGTCATCAAGTGCTCGGATCGGGCTGAAATTTTAACAGCAGACTAAGCTACCCCAACCAAGTCTTGGTACTGAAGGGGGATGCGCAATTCGACCATCACTCTGGCATTAAGTGCTCGGATCGGGCTGAAATTTTAACAGCAGACTAAGCTACCCCAACCAAGTCTTGGTACTGAAGGGGGATGCGCAATTCCACCATCACTCTGGCATCAAGTGCTCGGATCGGGCTGAAATTTTAACAGCAGACTAAGCTACCCCAACCAAGTCTTGGTACTGAAGGGGGATGCGCAATTCCACCATCACTCTGGCATCAAGTGCTCGGATCGGGCTGAAATTTTAACAGCAGACTAAGCTACCCCAACCAAGTCTTGGTGCTGAAGGGGGATGCGCAATTCCACCATCACTCTGGCATCAAGTGCTCGGATCGGGCTGAAATTTTAACAGCAGACTAAGCTACCCCAACCAAGTCTTGGTACTGAAGGGGGATGCGCAATTCGACCATCACTCTGGCATCAAGTGCTCGGATCGGGCTGAAATTTTAACAGCAGACTAAGCTACCCCAACCAAGTCTTGATACTAAAGGGAAATGCACAATTCGACCATCACTCTGGCATCAAGTGCTCGGATCGGGCTGATATTTTAACAGCAGACTAAGCTACCCAAACCTAGTCTTGGTACTGAAGGGGGATACGCAATTCGACCATTACTCTGGCATCAAGTGCTTGGGTCGGGCTGAAATTTTAACAGCAGACTAAGCTACCCCAACCAAGTCTTGGAACTGAAGGGGGATGCGCAATTCGACCATCACGCTGTCATCAAGTGCTCGGATCGGGCTGAAATTTTAACAGCAGACTAAGCTACCCCAACCAAGTCTTGGTACAGAAGGGGGATGCGCAATTCGACCATCACTCTGGCATTAAGTGCTCGGATCGGGCTGAAATTTTAACAGCAGACTAAGCTACCCCAACCAAGTCTTGGTACTGAAGGGGGATGCGCAATTCCACCATCACTCTGGCATCAAGTGCTCGGATCGGGCTGAAATTTTAACAGCAGACTAAGCTACCCCAACCAAGTCTTGGTACTGAAGGGGGATGCGCAATTCCACCATCACTCTGGCATCAAGTGCTCGGATCGGGCTGAAATTTTAACAGCAGACTAAGGTACCCCAACCAAGTCTTGGTACTGAAGGGGGGTGCGCAATTCCACCATCACTCTGGCATCAAGTGCTCGGATCGGGCTGAAATTTTAACAGCAGACTAAGCTACCCCAACCAAGTCTTGGTACTGAAGGGGGATGCGCAATTCCACCATCACTCTGGCATCAAGTGCTCGGATCGGGCTGAAATTTTAACAGCAGACTAAGCTACCCCAACCAAGTCTTGGTACTGAAGGGGGATGCGCAATTCGACCATCACTCTGGCATCAAGTGCTCGGATCGGGCTGAAATTTTAACAGCAGACTAAGCTACCCCAACCAAGTCTTGGTACTGAAGGGGGATGCGCAATTCGACCATCACGCTGTCATCAAGTGCTCGGATCGGGCTGAAATTTTAACAGCAGACTAAGCTACCCCAACCAAGTCTTGGTACTGAAGGGGGATGCGCAATTCGACCATCACTCTGGCATTAAGTGCTCGGATCGGGCTGAAATTTTAACAGCAGACTAAGCTACCCCAACCAAGTCTTGGTACTGAAGGGGGATGCGCAATTCCACCATCACTCTGGCATCAAGTGCTCGGATCGGGCTGAAATTTTAACAGCAGACTAAGCTACCCCAACCAAGTCTTGGTACTGAAGGGGGATGCGCAATTCCACCATCACTCTGGCATCAAGTGCTCGGATCGGGCTGAAATTTTAACAGCAGACTAAGCTACCCCAACCAAGTCTTGGTACTGAAGGAGGATGCGCAATTCCACCATCACGCTGGCATCAAGTGCTCGGATCGGGCTGAAATTTTAACAGCACACTAAGCTACCCCAACCAAGTCTTGGTACTGAAGGGGGATGCGCAATTCCACCATCACGCTGGCATCAAGTGCTCGGATCGGGCTGAAATTTTAACAGCAGACTAAGCTACCCCAACCAAGTCTTGGTACTGAAGGGGGATGCGCAATTCCACCATCACTCTGGCATCAAGTGCTCGGATCGGGCTGAAATTTTAACAGCAGACTAAGCTACCCCAACCAAGTCTTGGTACTGAAGGGGGATGCGCAATTCCACCATCACTCTGGCATCAAGTGCTCGGATCGGGCTGAAATTTTAACAGCAGACTAAGCTACCCCAACCAAGTCTTGGTACTGAAGGGGGATGCGCAATTCCACCATCACGCTGGCATCAAGTGCTCGGATCGGGCTGAAATTTTAACAGCACACTAAGCTACCCCAACCAAGTCTTGGTACTGAAGGGGGATGCGCAATTCCACCATCACGCTGGCATCAAGTGCTCGGATCGGGCTGAAATTTTAACAGCAGACTAAGCTACCCCAACCAAGTCTTGGTACTGAAGGGGGATGCGCAATTCCACCATCACTCTGGCATTAAGTGCTCGGATCGGGCTGAAATTTTAACAGCAGACTAAGCTACCCCAACCGAGTCTTGGTACTGAAGGGGGATGCGCAATTCCACCATCACTCTGGCATCAAGTGCTCGGATCGGGCTGAAATTTTAACAGCAGACTAAGCTACCCCAACCAAGTCTTGGTACTGAAGGGGGATGCGCAATTCCACCATCACTCTGGCATCAAGTGCTCGGATCGGGCTGAAATTTTAACAGCAGACTAAGCTACCCCAACCAAGTCTTGGTACTGAAGGGGGATGCGCAATTCCACCATCACTCTGGCATCAAGTGCTCGGATCGGGCTGAAATTTTAACAGCAGACTAAGCTACCCCAACCAAGTCTTGGTACTGAAGGGGGATGCGCAATTCCACCATCACGCTGGCATCAAGTGCTCGGATCGGGCTGAAATTTTAACAGCACACTAAGCTACCCCAACCAAATCTTGGTACTGAAGGGGGATGCGCAATTCCACCATCACGCTGGCATCAAGTGCTCGGATCGGGCTGAAATTTTAACAGCAGACTAAGCTACCCCAACCAAGTCTTGGTACTGAAGGGGGATGCGCAATTCCACCATCACTCTGGCATCAAGTGCTCGGATCGGGCTGAAATTTTAACAGCAGACTAAGCTACCCCAACCAAGGCTTGGTACTGAAGGGGGATGCGCAATTCCACCATCACTCTGGCATCAAGTGCTCGGATCGGGCTGAAATTTTAACAGCAGACTAAGCTACCCCAACCAAGTCTTGGTACTGAAGGGGGATGCGCAATTCCACCATCACTCTGGCATCAAGTGCTCGGATCAGGCTGAAATTTTAACAGCAGACTAAGCTACCCCAACCAAGGCTTGGTACTGAAGGGGGATGCGCAATTCCACCATCACTCTGGCATCAAGTGCTCGGATCGGGCTGAAATTTTTAACAGCAGACTAAGCTACCCCAACCAAGTCTTGGTACTGAAGGGGGATGCGCAATTCCACCATCACTCTGGCATCAAGTGCTCGGATCGGGCTGAAATTTTAACAGCAGACTAAGCTACCCAAACCTAGTCTTGGTACTGAAGGGGGATACGCAATTCGACCATCACTCTGGCATCAAGTGCTTGGGTCGGGCTGAAATTTTAACAGCAGACTAAGCTACCCCAACCAAGTCTTGGAACTGAAGGGGGATGCGCAATTCCACCATCACTCTGGCATCAAGTGCTCGGATCAGGCTGAAATTTTAACAGCAGACTAAGCTACCCCAACCAAGGCTTGGTACTGAAGGGGATGCGCAATTCCACCATCACTCTGGCATCAAGTGCTCGGATCGGGCTGAAATTTTTAACAGCAGACTAAGCTACCCCAACCAAGTCTTGGTACTGAAGGGGGATGCGCAATTCCACCATCACTCTGGCATCAAGTGCTCGGATCAGGCTGAAATTTTAACAGCAGACTAAGCTACCCCAACCAAGGCTTGGTACTGAAGGGGGATGCGCAATTCCACCATCACTCTGGCATCAAGTGCTCGGATCGGGCTGAAATTTTAACAGCAGACTAAGCTACCCCAACCAAGTCTTGGTACTGAAGGGGGATGCGCAATTCCACCATCACTCTGGCATCAAGTGCTCGGATCAGGCTGAAATTTTAACAGCAGACTAAGCTACCCCAACCAAGGCTTGGTACTGAAGGGGGATGCGCAATTCCACCATCACTCTGGCATCAAGTGCTCGGATCGGGCTGAAATTTTTAACAGCAGACTAAGCTACCCCAACCAAGTCTTGGTACTGAAGGGGGATGCGCAATTCCACCATCACTCTGGCATCAAGTGCTCGGATCAGGCTGAAATTTTAACAGCAGACTAAGCTACCCCAACCAAGGCTTGGTACTGAAGGGGGATGCGCAATTCCACCATCACTCTGGCATCAAGTGCTCGGATCGGGCTGAAATTTTAACAGCAGACTAAGCTACCCCAACCAAGTCTTGGTACTGAAGGGGGATGCGCAATTCCACCATCACTCTGGCATCAAGTGCTCGGATCAGGCTGAAATTTTAACAGCAGACTAAGCTACCCCAACCAAGGCTTGGTACTGAAGGGGGATGCGCAATTCCACCATCACTCTGGCATCAAGTGCTCGGATCGGGCTGAAATTTTTAACAGCAGACTAAGCTACCCCAACCAAGTCTTGGTACTGAAGGGGGATGCGCAATTCCACCATCACTCTGGCATCAAGTGCTCGGATCAGGCTGAAATTTTAACAGCAGACTAAGCTACCCCAACCAAGGCTTGGTACTGAAGGGGGATGCGCAATTCCACCATCACTCTGGCATCAAGTGCTCGGATCGGGCTGAAATTTTAACAGCAGACTAAGCTACCCCAACCAAGTCTTGGTACTGAAGGGGATGCGCAATTCCACCATCACTCTGGCATCAAGTGCTCGGATCAGGCTGAAATTTTAACAGCAGACTAAGCTACCCCAACCAAGGCTTGGTACTGAAGGGGGATGCGCAATTCCACCATCACTCTGGCATCAAGTGCTCGGATCGGGCTGAAATTTTTAACAGCAGACTAAGCTACCCCAACCAAGTCTTGGTACTGAAGGGGGATGCGCAATTCCACCATCACTCTGGCATCAAGTGCTCGGATCAGGCTGAAATTTTAACAGCAGACTAAGCTACCCCAACCAAGGCTTGGTACTGAAGGGGGATGCGCAATTCCACCATCACTCTGGCATCAAGTGCTCGGATCGGGCTGAAATTTTAACAGCAGACTAAGCTACCCCAACCAAGGCTTGGTACTGAAGGGGGATGCGCAATTCCACCATCACGCTGGCATCAAGTGCTCGGATCGGGCTGAAATTTTTAACAGCAGACTAAGCTACCCCAACCAAGTCTTGGTACTGAAGGGGGATGCGCAATTCGACCATCACTCTTGGCATCAAGTGCTCGGATCGGGCTGAAATTTTAACAGCAGACTAAGCTACCCCAACCAAGTCTTGGTACTGAAGGGGGATGCGCAATTCCACCATCACTCTGGCATCAAGTGCTCGGATCGGGCTGAAATTTTAACAGCAGACTAAGCTACCCCAACCAAGTCTTGGTACTGAAGGGGGACGCGCAATTCGACCATCACTCTGGCATCAAGTGCTCGGATCGGGCTGAAATTTTTAACAGCAGACTAAGCTACCCCAACCAAGTCTTGGTACTGAAGGGGGATGCGCAATTCGACCATCACTCTGGCATCAAGTGCTCGGATCGGGCTGAAATTTTAACAGCAGACTAAGCTACCCCAACCAAGGCTTGGTACTGAAGGGGGATGCGCAATTCCACCATCACTCTGGCATCAATTGCTCGGATCGGGCTGAAATTTTAACAGCAGACTAAGCTACCCCAACCAAGTCTTGGAACTGAAGGGGGATGCGCAATTCGACCATCACGCTGTCATCAAGTGCTCGGATCGGGCTGAAATTTTAACAGCAGACTAAGCTACCCCAACCAAGTCTTGGTACTGAAGGGGGATGCGCAATTCCACCATCACTCTGGCATCAAGTGCTCGGATCGGGCTGAAATTTTAACAGCAGACTAAGCTACCCAAACCTAGTCTTGGTACTGAAGGGGGATACGCAATTCGACCATCACTCTGGCATCAAGTGCTTGGGTCGGGCTGAAATTTTAACAGCAGACTAAGCTACCCCAACCAAGTCTTGGAACTGAAGGGGGATGCGCAATTCGACCATCACGCTGTCATCAAGTGCTCGGATCGAGCTGAAATTTTAACAGCAGACTAAGCTACCCCAACCAAGTCTTGGTACTGAAGGGGGATGCGCAATTCCACCATCACTCTGGCATCAAGTGCTCGGATCGGGCTGAAATTTTAACAGCAGACTAAGCTACCCAAACCTAGTCTTGGTACTGAAGGGGGATACGCAATTCGACCATCACGCTGTCATCAAGTGCTCGGATCGGGCTGAAATTTTAACAGCAGACTAAGCTACCCCAACCAAGTCTTGGTACTGAAGGGGGATGCGCAATTCGACCATCACGCTGTCATCAAGTGCTCGGATCGGGCTGAAATTTTAACAGCAGACTAAGCTACCCCAACCAAGTCTTGGTACTGAAGGGGGATGCGCAATTCCACCATCACTCTGGCATCAAGTGCTCGGATCGGGCTGAAATTTTAACAGCAGACTAAGCTACCCAAACCTAGTCTTGGTACTGAAGGGGGATACGCAATTCGACCATCACTCTGGCATCAAGTGCTTGGGTCGGGCTGAAATTTTAACAGCAGACTAAGCTACCCCAACCAAGTCTTGGTACTGAAGGGGGATGCGCAATTCGACCATCACTCTTGGCATCAAGTGCTCGGATCGGGCTGAAATTTTAACAGCAGACTAAGCTACCCCAACCAAGTCTTGGTACTGAAGGGGGATGCGCAATTCCACCATCACTCTGGCATCAAGTGCTCGGATCGGGCTGAAATTTTAACAGCAGACTAAGCTACCCCAACCAAGTCTTGGTACTGAAGGGGGATGCGCAATTCGACCATCACTCTGGCATCAAGTGCTCGGATCGGGCTGAAATTTTTAACAGCAGACTAAGCTACCCCAACCAAGTCTTGGTACTGAAGGGGGATGCGCAATTCGACCATCACTCTGGCATCAAGTGCTCGGATCGGGCTGAAATTTTAACAGCAGACTAAGCTACCCCAACCAAGTCTTGGTACTGAAGGGGGATGCGCAATTCCACCATCACTCTGGCATCAAGTGCTCGGATCGGGCTGAAATTTTAACAGCAGACTAAGCTACCCCAACCAAGTCTTGGAACTGAAGGGGGATGCGCAATTCGACCATCACGCTGTCATCAAGTGCTCGGATCGGGCTGAAATTTTAACAGCAGACTAAGCTACCCCAACCAAGTCTTGGTACTGAAGGGGGATGCGCAATTCCACCATCACTCTGGCATCAAGTGCTCGGATCGGGCTGAAATTTTAACAGCAGACTAAGCTACCCAAACCTAGTCTTGGTACTGAAGGGGGATGCGCAATTCCACCATCACTCTGGCATCAAGTGCTCGGATCGGGCTGAAATTTTAACAGCAGACTAAGCTACCCAAACCTAGTCTTGGTACTGAAGGGGGATACGCAATTCGACCATCACTCTGGCATCAAGTGCTTGGGTCGGGCTGAAATTTTAACAGCAGACTAAGCTACCCCAACCAAGTCTTGGTACTGAAGGGGGATGCGCAATTCGACCATCACTCTGGCATCAAGTGCTCGGATCGGGCTGAAATTTTAACAGCAGACTAAGCTACCCCAACCAAGTCTTGGTACTGAAGGGGATGCGCAATTCCACCATCACTCTGGCATCAAGTGCTCGGATCGGGCTGAAATTTTAACAGCAGACTAAGCTACCCCAACCAAGTCTTGGTACTGAAGGGGGATGCGCAATTCGACCATCACTCTGGCATCAAGTGCTCGGATCGGGCTGAAATTTTAACAGCAGACTAAGCTACCCCAACCAAGTCTTGGTACTGAAGGGGGATGCGCAATTCGACCATCACTCTGGCATCAAGTGCTCGGATCGGGCTGAAATTTTAACAGCAGACTAAGCTACCCCAACCAAGTCTTGGTACTGAAGGGGGATGCGCAATTCCACCATCACTCTGGCATCAAGTGCTCGGATCGGGCTGAAATTTTAACAGCAGACTAAGCTACCCCAACCAAGTCTTGGAACTGAAGGGGGATGCGCAATTCGACCATCACGCTGTCATCAAGTGCTCGGATCGGGCTGAAATTTTAACAGCAGACTAAGCTACCCCAACCAAGTCTTGGTACTGAAGGAGGATGCGCAATTCCACCATCACTCTGGCATCAAGTGCTCGGATCGGGCTGAAATTTTAACAGCAGACTAAGCTACCCAAACCTAGTCTTGGTACTGAAGGGGGATACGCAATTCGACCATCACTCTGGCATCAAGTGCTTGGGTCGGGCTGAAATTTTAACAGCAGACTAAGCTACCCCAACCAAGTCTTGGAACTGAAGGGGGATGCGCAATTCGACCATCACGCTGTCATCAAGTGCTCGGATCGGGCTGAAATTTTAACAGCAGACTAAGCTACCCCAACCAAGTCTTGGAACTGAAGGGGGATGCGCAATTCGACCATCACGCTGTCATCAAGTGCTCGGATCGGGCTGAAATTTTAACAGCAGACTAAGCTACCCCAACCAAGTCTTGGTACTGAAGGGGGATGCGCAATTCCACCATCACTCTGGCATCAAGTGCTCGGATCGGGCTGAAATTTTAACAGCAGACTAAGCTACCCCCACCAAGTCTTGGTACTGAAGAGGGATGCGCAATTCCACCATCACTCTGGCATCAAGTGCTCGGATCGGGCTGAAATTTTAACAGCAGACTAAGCTACCCCAACCAAGTCTTGGTACTGAAGGGGGATGCGCAATTCCACCATCACTCTGGCATCAAGTGCTCGGATCGGGCTGAAATTTTAACAGCAGACTAAGCTACCCCAACCAAGTCTTGGTACTGAAGGGGGATGCGCAATTCCACCATCACTCTGGCATCAAGTGCTCGGATCGGGCTGAAATTTTAACAGCAGACTAAGCTACCCCAACCAAGTCTTGGTACTGAAGGGGGATGCGCAATTCCACCATCACTCTGGCATCAAGTGCTCGGATCAGGCTGAAATTTTAACAGCAGACTAAGCTACCCCAACCAAGTCTTGGTACTGAAGGGGATGCGCAATTCCACCATCACTCTGGCATCAAGTGCTCGGATCGGGCTGAAATTTTAACAGCAGACTAAGCTACCCCAACCAAGTCTTGGTACTGAAGGAGGATGCGCAATTCCACCATCACTCTGGCATCAAGTGCTCGGATCGGGCTGAAATTTTAACAGCAGACTAAGCTACCCCAACCAAGTCTTGGTACTGAAGGGGGATGCGCAATTCCACCATCACTCTGGCATCAATTGCTCGGATCGGGCTGAAATTTTAACAGCAGACTAAGCTACCCCAACCAAGTCTTGGTACTGAAGGGGGATGCGCAATTCGACCATCACTCTGGCATCAAGTGCTCGGATCGGGCTGAAATTTTAACAGCAGACTAAGCTACCCCAACCAAGTCTTGGTACTGAAGGGGAATGCGCAATTCGACCATCACTCTGGCATCAAGTGCTCGGATCGGGCTGAAAGTTTAACAGCAGACTAAGCTACCCCAACCAAGTCTTGGTACTGAAGGGGGATGCGCAATTCCACCATCACTCTGGCATCAAGTGCTCGGATCGGGCTGAAATTTTAACAGCAGACTAAGCTACCCCAACCAAGTCTTGGTACTGAAGGGAGATGCGCAATTCCACCATCACTCTGGCATCAAGTGCTCGGATCAGGCTGAAATTTTAACAGCAGACTAAGCTACCCCAACCAAGTCTTGGTACTGAAGGGGGATGCGCAATTCCACCATCACTCTGGCATCAAGTGCTCGGATCGGGCTGAAATTTTAACAGCAGACTAAGCTACCCCAACCAAGTCTTGTGTAATGGGCCCTCCAATTACATAAGTAGATAGGTTACTTTCATATATTACATAAGTAGGCATAGTAGCACACGGCGTAGCGTGTGCTGTCACGTCACTCTCTGATTGGCTGATAATGTGGGCAGACAGGCCCAATTTCAGCCAATCAGGAGCTGGTTTCCATTCAGTGGTTCACATTAAGTGCCGGGCGTCCGCCCGGCCTCTTATAATAAAACAGAGTTAAATTTTCCCCGGATTAGATACTTGGACTCAGTTGCCTGAGCCTTGGAATAGCTTCCTCATCGCTCTGTGTAAGTTAGTAACGGTAGTCATTAAGCCCGTTACACCTGGTAGCACTTTGTAGTCCTTCCAACGACCAAGCCTCAGATGGACCAAGTTATGTCGTCTGGCCCCGCGGGAGAGACCCGCGGACACGAAGCCTTCCCACATCTGACACGCGTTGAGTGGGAAGCCCTCCACCGCCTCGCTGCGGTGTCTGGGGAATCTGTCGTCACGTCGCTGCTGAGCTCAGCGACTCCCGACCAACAACGCCAAGCTGCCCAAGAGTTCATGGAACGCGAACTCGCCGATGCGAATCGGCGAGCATTAACTCCTTCGCGTTCATCCAAGAAGGACGCCGTGAAGATGGAGACGTCAACCTACTCCGGCGTCGGGCAAAACCGACTCCCACTAAACCGCTGGTTTCGGGAGATTGACATTGCCATCGCCTCGAGACTGATCGAGGCGCCGTCAGCAAAAGCGAACTTCCTCCTGTCCCGGCTTTCCGGGAAAGCCAAAGAGTGGGCACTGGGCAAACTCGTTGTCGATCCGAGTGCCTTCCCGGACCTGAAGTCGCTTCAGGACGATCTCAAACTCGCGTTTGAGCCACCCCAGGACGAATCACGCGTACGCGCCGAATTCTTCGGGCTGAAACAGGGCAAGTTGTCGATGCGTGATTACGTCCAGAAGACGCGCCACCTCGCCTCGTGTATCGTCACGAAGCCCATCGATATGGCCTCTCAAGTCCACGTATTCGTGTTTGGCATGCGCGAAGGAATGACGCGCTATAGCCTCACGAGAGCAGAACCCGCTACCCTCGAAGAGGCATTCGCCCTCGCACTGCGCGAGGACTACGTTGTGACCTCGTCCTATGCCAAGGCTGTGACGCCAGAGGCTCGGGTCTCGGCTCCCGAGCCCATGGAGATCGACGCGATAGAAGCGTCGGGCGACCGACACCGCCAGACCACACATTCCCGTGGAGGTCGTAACCCCAGACCCTTGATTTGTTTCCGTTGCCGTAAACCGGGTCACCGTGCAGCTGTATGTCGCGCACCAGCTCCTGTGTTGGCGAATGTCGATGCATCATATAATGACGATGCTCCTTCTTCTCCTCCCTCCCAGCCAAAAAACGGTCAGGGCCAGTAGGTGCAGGGCGCCCTACTGGCTGGAATGGAGGTCCGGGGCCACCGGTGTCTGCCCGTCCTCCTAGCCCTCGTGTGCTGCACGCACACGCCAATGCCACCACTGCGAGCGGCGACACGAGACTGATTATCGTCAGCCTACATGTCGTCGGATCCCGACGACCTCTACGCGCACTCCTGGACTCAGGAGCGACGAACAACTTCTTCCGCGCGTCTTGCCTGTCGGTACTGCCCTCGGGCATCCCGGTCCGGGAGGGACCGGGTGCAGTTGTTGTTAAACTTGCAGATGGGAAGCCACACCGCGTTGCGCGGCGTGAACTTACGTTGCCGTATACGTTCGACGGCTTCCGCAGTAAGGATAACTTCCTTGTAATCGAGATGAATTACGCGTTTGACTGTATCTTGGGCATCCCCTGGCTGGCCCGTTATCAGCCACAGATTGACTGGCTTGCCCGTTCGGTCAAGCGTCGAAGTGACTTTGACGTGAGCGAGGTGTTCACACACCTGTTGGTGGCGCCAAGAGATTGGCCCCATGTCACCGTCGTGGATAGCAACGCCACGACGCAAGTAGTGCACAGAGCGAGCGATGGCCCTCTTTGCACCACTTGTGCGGTGCTACTAGCTGATGCATGTGATCCGGTCCCTTCGCCCCCGCGCGACGGGGACTCCGCGGTTGAGCAGGGGCTCCCGCTTGAGAGATCTACGGTCGAGCAGGGGCTCCCGTTTGCGAACAACACGGTCGAGCAGGGTCTCCCGTGTACGAGAAACACGGTCGAGCAGCGGCTCCCGTTTATGAGAAACACGGTCGAGTCGGGGCTCCCACATGAGAGAAACGCGGTTGAGCAGGGGCTCCCGCACACGTTGACGACGCCAGAACCGACTTCGTTCCTGCATGCCTCCGGCGCGGCTGATTCGCCCAATCCACGCCTAGAGGAGGGTGACTCGTCGTCAACCGACGATGCGGAGTCATCAACCTCGAGCAGAGACTCGAGGCGGAAGAAGGGGTCCAAACGCCGTCGACGTCGCCGGCTTCGCAGAGCCTCCGAGGCTAACCCGACTCTGGCGACAGAGTCGCTCTGTGCGCTCGAATATGTCGAGGGCGCTCCTGCCAGGTCACGAACGATCGAAGTAGCGAGTCCCCCTCGCGACGCTCGTGCAATCACCAGTCTCCCAGGACTCTCTTGGAAACACTTCCTGAGGGACCTCCAAGTCGGCGATATCGAACAGGTCTGCTTGATCACCGAGTCGGACTCGGCGGCCATGTCACTCAATACCGTGAGTGAAGAGAACGCGTCGTCACGCCCCAAGAGTGCTGACCCAAAGTCAGCCCGAGAAGAACGCTTCGTGGCCCAATCTTGGGAAGCACTACGCGAATCCGGCAACCCCGCGTATGACGTCGCGCGTGAATACGCGGACGTCTTCCCAGACAAGATCCCCGCGGAGTTACCTCCCGATCGCGGAGTCCGTCACGAGATCGACCTTACTCCAGGCACAAAATACTGTGTGACGCGACAGTGGCCACTGCCGCGAGATCAAGTCAAGGCGATTGACGACTTCTTTGAGAGCCGCCGCAAGGCGGGTCACGTGCGAGAAAGTATCTCTCCACACTCGAGTCCGACATTCTGCGTGAAGAAAGCCACCGGCGGATGGCGCATTGTCCACGCGTTCAATAAGCTGAACGATGTTACCATTCCTGCCCAGACCCCGATCCCTCGGAAGGATATGATATTGAACGCTATGTTCGGCAGCGTCATCTTCAGCGCCATCGACCTGACCGATGGCTTCTATCAGATCCTCATGCGACCCAGTGACATTCCTCTCACGGCCGTGAGCACACCAAGCGGCATGCTCTGGGAGTGGCTTGTAATGCCACAGGGTCTAAAGAACGCTCCAGCTACGTTCAATCGCATGGTATCTCATGTGCTGCGTCCTCTCCGAGACTTCGCCCCGAGTTACTTCGATGACATCTTCATTCATAGTCGCGCTGAGGCTAATCTCAGCGCCACGGAAGTTCATCTCAAACACTTGAAACAAGTGTTCCAGGTCATGCGAGAGAACAAACTCTACGCGAACCTCAAGAAGTGTGTCTTCTGTGCACCAGAGATTCCGGTGTTGGGCTGCTACGTCAGCAAGGACGGAGTTCGTGCCGACCCGGAGAAGATCTCCTCAATCTGTGACTGGCCCACTCCCCAAAATCCGACTGAGTTGCGTCAGTGGCTAGGACTTGCGAATTACTTGCACAAGTATACGAAGGATTACGCTGGACTGATCCAGCCGCTATCGTCGCTGTTGAAGAAGGACACCACGTGGTCGTGGCGCCCCGAGCATCAAGCAGCCTTCGAATCGGTCAAGAAGAGCTTGATGTCAGCCCCTATTTTGGCGCTCCCAGACGATTCGACGCCGTATCACGTGGTGTGTGACGCAAGTGACTTTGCGATCGGTTGTGCCCTCATGCAGTTCGATGAGGATGGTCGCGAACGAGTCGTGAGTTATCAATCACGACAGCTGAAGCCCGCTGAGCGGAATTATCCCGTTCACGACAAGGAGCTCCTTGCAATGCGCTACGCTCTGATCAAATTCAGGGTGCATCTCCTTGGCGAACGAACCTTCGCGATCTATACTGATCACGCTTCATTGCGCACGGCAGTGAAGAGCCCGCATCTGTCCCAGCGAATGGCAAGATGGTTATCTTTCTTCTCGGAGTACAACTTTGTCGTCCATTACAAGCCCGGCAAGAATAACATTCTTGCCGACGCGCTCTCCCGACGCCCAGACTACGATCCTCGCCCGGCACTAGGTCGTCAGGCGACTGACGGCTCTGAGGATGATGAAGACTGCGCGGCGTGTACCGCGACCGGATTAAATCTCACCCGAGTCTCCACAGAGACGTCTCTGCGGGATGAAATCGCCGCTGCCTACGACGCGGATCCTGAATATGCGAGCATCATAGCACACCTGCGTGCTCCCAGTGAGTCCACCCTGGCTGCCTTGTCGCGCACCAAGCGCCACCAAATCAACAGGTATCATCTCGATGGCACAGTGCTCATGTATAGCATCGATCGCTTCGACGCTCCCCGCGTGGTCGTTCCCAACGACCCGGACCTTCGAGCCCGGATCATCCATGAATTTCACGACGCTGCGATTGCCGGCCACTTGGGCCGAGAAAAGACTTTTGCGGCCATGTCCCGAGACTTTTTCTGGCCTCACATGTACAAGTGGGTCCGCAAATGGGTTCGGACTTGTGAGACGTGCCAACGGGTTAAACCGTCCCCTTCGTCGCAGGCTCCCCTGCGACCCTTACCAGTAGCAACCGAGGCTTGGCGCTCGATTTCTATGGACTTCATTTTCGCACTCCCGCCGGATGAACTCAATCGGACCGGCGTCCTGGTCTTCGTCGACAGGTTTAGCAAGATGGTACATCTCGTTCCGGTTCCTGAGACGGTCACCGCGGAGGAATCCGCGGCGCACTTCGTTGACAGTGTATTCCGACACCATGGGCTCCCCGAGTCTATCATCTCGGATCGCGACCCGAGATTCACGTCAGCTTTCTGGTCTTCCCTCTTCGACCTTCTCGGCACGAAGCTGCATATGTCGACCGCTGCAAATCCGGAGACGGATGGCCAAACCGAACGCGTCAATCGTGTCCTCGAAGACGTTCTTCGAAGTTATGCAACATCCTTCAAGAGCTGGAGCTCCTTCCTTCCGCTTGCGGAGTTTGCGCTTAACAACGCGGAACACGCGTCTACGGGGTTGACCCCGTTCTTCATCAACAGCGCACGGCACCCCCGTGTGCCTGCTCAACTTGCCGTGGGCTACCCCACGGCGCCTCGTGGCTCCACTCTGGACGGGGAGGACAAGGCGAACGAAGTCGGCCTCGATCCGGTGCCGAGTGACACACCGCGATCGACTACGAGTGCAGCTTACGAGAACGTGAGCGCCAACGCGGTCACCCGCGCACAGTCCAAGAATGCCCTCGTTACGCCACGTACCGTGGCGTCGCCTCTCGCGCAGTGGACAGCGGATACACTGATCACTCCAAGCGTCCCAAGCTCGGCCAACTACGCGCCGAAGGCATCGGCGCGCCCCATCGACAGCGACGCGGTGGCTGAGTTCGTTTTGCAACGCCAATCGGTCACCCGATTCGTCCGTGATGCTCTGCAATCCGCCGTTGACAAGCAAAAAGAAAACGCCGACAAGAGAGGGCGCAAGAATATGTCCAGCTTCACGACAGGAGATAAGGTACTCCTGTCGACCGACGGCATTCGCCAATCAGCGATCACGAACCTCGGCGCGAGCAAACTCGCGCCACGATTTATTGGGCCATTTACGGTGACGAAGGTACTCGGCGACGCCTACACACTCGACATTCCTACATCCCTACGGCTCCACCCGACGTTCTACGTCGGGCGACTGAAGCAATACTATCCTGCGACTATTCCATCCCCTGACGTGGCGCCGCGTACATCGAACGTCCCGCGCGACGAGCCTGCCGGGCCATCGACCCGTCACTTCCCGGCACCCGCTCACGTGGGTGAGTCCCAGTCTGTGCGCCCCCGAAAACGCGTTGCTCCAGAGAACGCATCCGCTCGAGCAGTTCCCGATTCGACTGCCGCAACGCAGTCGCCGTCCCCTCAGCTCGCGCCGCACGCTCAGACGCAGCCTCCGCCTCAAGCTGAGCGTCGTAAGCGCGACTCGCCACATCGTCCATGTCGCCTTGGGCAACCAAGGCGCGAGCGGTATCAGCGCGCTGGTCCTCCCCCGCTTGTTGACTCGACGGGTGATACGCTGTGGATCGTGGACCGTATCGTTGAGCACGAGGATCCTCCTCGCGCATCCAAGTCTCGTTCGAACGCCAGCCGCGCGGTTCCGACCGCGCGCAAATATAGGGTTCGTTGGCTCGGCTTCCCTCCATCCGAGGATACGTGGGAGCCTCGCGCCAACCTTCTTCGCGATGTGCCGGACGTGGTTCGAGATTACGAAGCCGGTCTCCTGACGCTGAATACGGCCGCGGGCCATCCCGCGGCGAGCGTGAACGCGAACGAGAGCGACGCGCCGGACGTGATTGGAGACTACGGTGCCGGTCCCCTGACGTCGAGTACGGCCGCGGGCCATCCCGCGGCGAACGTGAACGCGAACGAGAGCGACGCGCCCCGCGAGAATGACGTCCCCCAGGGATTGACGGCGGAGACATACTCCGCCGAGAGCGGCGTCGGCGCGAGCCGCCGCGATTAGAAGACTGGGCCATCTCGGACAGAGTGCGGTCATACTTCGCGATCCATGCCCGTTCTTGCTCGCTGAGCGGCCACTCAGCGACGTGCTCCTGCCACTCCGCTTCGCTCGGGCGCTCCACGCTATTACAGGACTTGCAGCCTTCACGCACGTGAACGTAACACAGTCGGTCGACGTCCCACGCATTCTCGCAGATGTGGTTGCGCAGTGCACTGATGGAATGGTCAGCGCTGATCTTCTCTCGGAACGTGAGCCAACTCACGAAGCTACTCCTCCCGTTGCATCCGGTTCCAGCGTTTGATGAAGGCGCTCCACGATCTTGCCAGCGCGTCGTTGTCGAAGCCTTCGAGGCTCTTACCCCGCAAGTTGCGGAACCGACGAAAGAAGTCCTTCATGGTATCCGGGGAGTCCGGGGCCACCGCCCCGGACAAGTCGTATAGCTGCCAGGGCTTGAGTTCGTCGTCCATCAAGCGCGTGTGAGCGCGCACTGCTGGCGGCGACGTCGCCGTCGCCGAAGAGTTGCTTCCCGTCGTCTGCTGCTGCTGTTCCGCCATCTTGTCGTCGTCTGTGTGATTCCGAGAATGATCTCCACCGCTCCTGTGAACTCGCGTCGTCTTCACCACTCCCGCCGATTTCCCCAGATTCTCCAGTTGATATTCCCGCGCACTCACGTAGTGTGAGTGCTGTCTTGAGAGGAGGGTGATGTAATGGGCCCTCCAATTACATAAGTAGATAGGTTACTTTCATATATTACATAAGTAGGCATAGTAGCACACGGCGTAGCGTGTGCTGTCACGTCACTCTCTGATTGGCTGATAATGTGGGCAGACAGGCCCAATTTCAGCCAATCAGGAGCTGGTTTCCATTCAGTGGTTCACATTAAGTGCCGGGCGTCCGCCCGGCCTCTTATAATAAAACAGAGTTAAATTTTCCCCGGATTAGATACTTGGACTCAGTTGCCTGAGCCTTGGAATAGCTTCCTCATCGCTCCGTGTAAGTTAGTAACGGTAGTCATTAAGCCCGTTACATCTTGGTACTGAAGGGGGATGCGCAATTCCACCATCACTCTGGCATCAAGTGCTCGGATCGGGCTGAAATTTTAACAGCAGACTAAGCTACCCCAACCAAGTCTTGGTACTGAAGGGGGATGCGCAATTCCACCATCACTCTGGCATCAAGTGCTCGGATCGGGCTGAAATTTTAACAGCAGACTAAGCTACCCCAACCAAGTCTTGGTACTGAAGGGGGATGCGCAATTCCACCATCACTCTGGCATCAAGTGCTCGGATCGGGCTGAAAGTTTAACAGCAGACTAAGCTACCCCAACCAAGTCTTGGTACTGAAGGGGGATGCGCAATTCCACCATCACTCTGGCATCAAGTGCTCGGATCGGGCTGAAATTTTAACAGCAGACTAAGCTACCCCAACCAAGTCTTGGTACTGAAGGGGGATGCGCAATTCCACCATCACTCTGGCATCAAGTGCTCGGATCGGGCTGAAAGTTTAACAGCAGACTAAGCTACCCCAACCAAGTCTTGGTACTGAAGGGGGATGCGCAATTCCACCATCACTCTGGCATCAAGTGCTCGGATCGGGCTGAAATTTTAACAGCAGACTAAGCTACCCCAACCAAGTCTTGGTACGGAAGGGGGATGCGCAATTCCACCATCACTCTGGCATCAAGTGCTCGGATCGGGCTGAAATTTTAACAGCAGACTAAGCTACCCCAACCAAGTCTTGGTACTGAAGGGGGATGCGCAATTCCACCATCACTCTGGCATCAAGTGCTCGGATCGGGCTGAAATTTTAACAGCAGACTAAGCTACCCCAACCAAGTCTTGGTACGGAAGGGGATGCGCAATTCCACCATCACTCTGGCATCAAGTGCTCGGATCGGGCTGAAATTTTAACAGCAGACTAAGCTACCCCAACCAAGTCTTGGTACTGAAGGGGGATGCGCAATTCCACCATCACTCTGGCATCAAGTGCTCGGATCGGGCTGAAATTTTAACAGCAGACTAAGCTACCCCAACCAAGTCTTGGTACGGAAGGGGGATGCGCAATTCCACCATCACTCTGGCATCAAGTGCTCGGATCGGGCTGAAATTTTAACAGCAGACTAAGCTACCCCAACCAAGTCTTGGTACGGAAGGGGGATGCGCAATTCCACCATCACTCTGGCATCAAGTGCTCGGATCGGGCTGAAATTTTAACAGCAGACTAAGCTACCCCAACCTAGTCTTGGTACGGAAGGTGGATGCGCAATTCCACCATCACTCTGGCATCAAGTGCTCGGATCGGGCTGAAATTTTAACAGCAGACTAAGCTACCCCAACCAAGTCTTGGTACTGAAGGGGGATGCGCAATTCCACCATCACTCTGGCATCAAGTGCTCGGATCGGGCTGAAATTTTAACAGCAGACTAAGCTACCCCAACCTAGTCTTGGTACTGAAGGGGGATGCGCAATTCCACCATCACTCTGGCATCAAGTGCTCGGATCGGGCTGAAATTTTAACAGCAGACTAAGCTACCCCAACCAAGTCTTGGTACGGAAGGGGTTGCGCAATTCCACCATCACTCTGGCATCAAGTGCTCGGATCGGGCTGAAATTTTAACAGCAGACTAAGCTACCCCAACCAAGTCTTGGTACTGAAGGGGGATGCGCAATTCCACCATCACTCTGGCATCAAGTGCTCGGATCGGGCTGAAATTTTAACAGCAGACTAAGCTACCCCAACCAAGTCTTGGTACTGAAGGGGATGCGCAATTCCACCATCACTCTGGCATCAAGTGCTCGGATCGGGCTGAAATTTTAACAGCAGACTAAGCTACCCCAACCAAGTCTTGGTACTGAAGGGGGATGCGCAATTCCACCATCACTCTGGCATCAAGTGCTCGGATCAGGCTGAAATTTTAACAGCAGACTAAGCTACCCCAACCAAGTCTTGGTACTGAAGGGGGATGCGCAATTCCACCATCACTCTGGCATCAAGTGCTCGGATCGGGCTGAAATTTTAACAGCAGACTAAGCTACCCCAACCAAGTCTTGGTACTGAAGGGGGATGCGCAATTCCACCATCACTCTGGCATCAAGTGCTCGGATCGGGCTGAAATTTTAACAGCAGACTAAGCTACCCCAACCAAGTCTTGGTACTGAAGGGGGATGCGCAATTCCACCATCACTCTGGCATCAAGTGCTCGGATCGGGCTGAAATTTTAACAGCAGACTAAGCTACCCCAACCAAGTCTTGGTACTGAAGGGGGATGCGCAATTCCACCATCACTCTGGCATCAAGTGCTCGGATCGGGCTGAAATTTTAACAGCAGACTAAGCTACCCCAACCAAGTCTTGGTACTGAAGGGGGATGCGCAATTCCACCATCACTCTGGCATCAAGTGCTCGGATCGGGCTGAAATTTTAACAGCAGACTAAGCTACCCCAACCAAGTCTTGGTACTGAAGGGGGATGCGCAATTCCACCATCACTCTGGCATCAAGTGCTCGGATCGGGCTGAAATTTTAACAGCAGACTAAGCTACCCCAACCAAGTCTTGGTACTGAAGGGGATGCGCAATTCCACCATCACTCTGGCATCAAGTGCTCGGATCGGGCTGAAATTTTAACAGCAGACTAAGCTACCCCAACCAAGTCTTGGTACTGAAGGGGATGCGCAATTCGACCATCACTCTGGCATCAAGTGCTCGGATCGGGCTGAAAGTTTAACAGCAGACTAAGCTACCCCAACCAAGTCTTGGTACTGAAGGGGAATGCGCAATTCGACCATCACTCTGGCATCAAGTGCTCGGATCGGGCTGAAAGTTTAACAGCAGACTAAGCTACCCCAACCAAGTCTTGGTACTGAAGGGGGATGCGCAATTCCACCATCACTCTGGCATCAAGTGCTCGGATCGGGCTGAAATTTTAACAGCAGACTAAGCTACCCCAACCAAGTCTTGGTACTGAAGGGGGATGCGCAATTCCACCATCACTCTGGCATCAAGTGCTCGGATCGGGCTGAAATTTTAACAGCAGACTAAGCTACCCCAACCAAGTCTTGGTACTGAAGGGGGATGCGCAATTCCACCATCACTCTGGCATCAAGTGCTCGGATCAGGCTGAAATTTTAACAGCAGACTAAGCTACCCCAACCAAGTCTTGGTACTGAAGGGGGATGCGCAATTCCACCATCACTCTGGCATCAAGTGCTCGGATCGGGCTGAAAGTTTAACAGCAGACTAAGCTACCCCAACCAAGTCTTGGTACTGAAGGGGATGCGCAATTCCACCATCACTCTGGCATCAAGTGCTCGGATCGGGCTGAAATTTTAACAGCAGACTAAGCTACCCCAACCAAGTCTTGGTACTGAAGGGGATGCGCAATTCCACCATCACTCTGGCATCAAGTGCTCGGATCAGGCTGAAATTTTAACAGCAGACTAAGCTACCCCAACCAAGTCTTGGTACTGAAGGGGATGCGCAATTCGACCATCACTCTGGCATCAAGTGCTCGGATCGGGCTGAAATTTTAACAGCAGACTAAGCTACCCCAACCAAGTCTTGGTACTGAAGGGGATGCGCAATTCCACCATCACTCTGGCATCAAGTGCTCGGATCGGGCTGAAATTTTAACAGCAGACTAAGCTACCCCAACCAAGTCTTGGTACTGAAGGGGGATGCGCAATTCCACCATCACTCTGGCATCAAGTGCTCGGATCAGGCTGAAATTTTAACAGCAGACTAAGCTACCCCAACCAAGTCTTGGTACTGAAGGGGGATGCGCAATTCCACCATCACTCTGGCATCAAGTGCTCGGATCGGGCTGAAATTTTAACAGCAGACTAAGCTACCCCAACCAAGTCTTGGTACTGAAGGGGATGCGCAATTCCACCATCACTCTGGCATCAAGTGCTCGGATCGGGCTGAAATTTTAACAGCAGACTAAGCTACCCCAACCAAGTCTTGGTACTGAAGGGGATGCGCAATTCCACCATCACTCTGGCATCAAGTGCTCGGATCGGGCTGAAATTTTAACAGCAGACTAAGCTACCCCAACCAAGTCTTGGTACTGAAGGGGGATGCGCAATTCCACCATCACTCTGGCATCAAGTGCTCGGATCGGGCTGAAATTTTAACAGCAGACTAAGCTACCCCAACCAAGTCTTGGTACTGAAGGGGGATGCGCAATTCCACCATCACTCTGGCATCAAGTGCTCGGATCGGGCTGAAATTTTAACAGCAGACTAAGCTACCCCAACCAAGTCTTGGTACTGAAGGGGGATGCGCAATTCCACCATCACTCTGGCATCAAGTGCTCGGATCGGGCTGAAATTTTAACAGCAGACTAAGCTACCCCAACCAAGTCTTGGTACTGAAGGGAGATGCGCAATTCCACCATCACTCTGGCATCAAGTGCTCGGATCGGGCTGAAATTTTAACAGCAGACTAAGCTACCCCAACCAAGTCTTGGTACTGAAGGGGGATGCGCAATTCCACCATCACTCTGGCATCAAGTGCTCGGATCAGGCTGAAATTTTAACAGCAGACTAAGCTACCCCAACCAAGTCTTGGTACTGAAGGGGGATGCGCAATTCGACCATCACTCTGGCATCAAGTGCTCGGATCGGGCTGAAAGTTTAACAGCAGACTAAGCTACCCCAACCAAGTCTTGGTACTGAAGGGGGATGCGCAATTCCACCATCACTCTGGCATCAAGTGCTCGGATCGGGCTGAAATTTTAACAGCAGACTAAGCTACCCCAACCAAGTCTTGGTACTGAAGGGGGATGCGCAATTCCACCATCACTCTGGCATCAAGTGCTCGGATCGGGCTGAAATTTTAACAGCAGACTAAGCTACCCCAACCAAGTCTTGGTACTGAAGGGGGATGCGCAATTCGACCATCACTCTGGCATCAAGTGCTCGGATCGGGCTGAAATTTTAACAGCAGACTAAGCTACCCCAACCAAGTCTTGGTACTGAAGGGGGATGCGCAATTCCACCATCACTCTGGCATCAAGTGCTCGGATCGGGCTGAAATTTTAACAGCAGACTAAGCTACCCCAACCAAGTCTTGGTACTGAAGGGGGATGCGCAATTCCACCATCACTCTGGCATCAAGTGCTCGGATCGGGCTGAAAGTTTAACAGCAGACTAAGCTACCCCAACCAAGTCTTGGTACTGAAGGGGGATGCGCAATTCCACCATCACTCTGGCATCAATTGCTCGGATCGGGCTGAAATTTTAACAGCAGACTAAGCTACCCCAACCAAGTCTTGGTACTGAAGGGGGATGCGCAATTCCACCATCACTCTGGCATCAAGTGCTCGGATCAGGCTGAAATTTTAACAGCAGACTAAGCTACCCCAACCAAGTCTTGGTACTGAAGGGGGATGCGCAATTCCACCATCACTCTGGCATCAAGTGCTCGGATCGGGCTGAAATTTTAACAGCAGACTAAGCTACCCCAACCAAGTCTTGGTACTGAAGGGGGATGCGCAATTCCACCATCACTCTGGCATCAAGTGCTCGGATCGGGCTGAAATTTTAACAGCAGACTAAGCTACCCCAACCAAGTCTTGGTACTGAAGGGGATGCGCAATTCCACCATCACTCTGGCATCAAGTGCTCGGATCGGGCTGAAATTTTAACAGCAGACTAAGCTACCCCAACCAAGTCTTGGTACTGAAGGGGGATGCGCAATTCGACCATCACTCTGGCATCAAGTGCTCGGATCGGGCTGAAATTTTAACAGCAGACTAAGCTACCCCAACCAAGTCTTGGTACTGAAGGGGGATGCGCAATTCCACCATCACTCTGGCATCAAGTGCTCGGATCGGGCTGAAATTTTAACAGCAGACTAAGCTACCCCAACCAAGTCTTGGTACTGAAGGGGGATGCGCAATTCCACCATCACTCTGGCATCAAGTGCTCGGATCGGGCTGAAATTTTAACAGCAGACTAAGCTACCCCAACCAAGTCTTGGTACTGAAGGGGGATGCGCAATTCCACCATCACTCTGGCATCAAGTGCTCGGATCGGGCTGAAATTTTAACAGCAGACTAAGCTACCCCAACCAAGTCTTGGTACTGAAGGGGGATGCGCAATTCCACCATCACTCTGGCATCAAGTGCTCGGATCGGGCTGAAATTTTAACAGCAGACTAAGCTACCCCAACCAAGTCTTGGTACTGAAGGGGGATGCGCAATTCCACCATCACTCTGGCATCAAGTGCTCGGATCGGGCTGAAATTTTAACAGCAGACTAAGCTACCCCAACCAAGTCTTGGTACTGAAGGGGGATGCGCAATTCCACCATCACTCTGGCATCAAGTGCTCGGATCGGGCTGAAAGTTTAACAGCAGACTAAGCTACCCCAACCAAGTCTTGGTACTGAAGGGGGATGCGCAATTCCACCATCACTCTGGCATCAAGTGCTCGGATCGGGCTGAAATTTTAACAGCAGACTAAGCTACCCCAACCAAGTCTTGGTACTGAAGGGGGATGCGCAATTCCACCATCACTCTGGCATCAAGTGCTCGGATCAGGCTGAAATTTTAACAGCAGACTAAGCTACCCCAACCAAGTCTTGGTACTGAAGGGGATGCGCAATTCCACCATCACTCTGGCATCAAGTGCTCGGATCGGGCTGAAAGTTTAACAGCAGACTAAGCTACCCCAACCAAGTCTTGGTACTGAAGGGGGATGCGCAATTCCACCATCACTCTGGCATCAAGTGCTCGGATCGGGCTGAAATTTTAACAGCAGACTAAGCTACCCCAACCAAGTCTTGGTACTGAAGGGGATGCGCAATTCCACCATCACTCTGGCATCAAGTGCTCGGATCAGGCTGAAATTTTAACAGCAGACTAAGCTACCCCAACCAAGTCTTGGTACTGAAGGGAGATGCGCAATTCCACCATCACTCTGGCATCAAGTGCTCGGATCGGGCTGAAATTTTAACAGCAGACTAAGCTACCCCAACCAAGGCTTGGTACTGAAGGGGGATGCGCAATTCCACCATCACTCTGGCATCAAGTGCTCGGATCGGGCTGAAATTTTAACAGCAGACTAAGCTACCCCAACCCAGTCTTGGTACTGAAGGGGGATGCGCAATTCCACCATCACTCTGGCATCAATTGCTCGGATCGGGCTGAAAGTTTAACAGCAGACTAAGCTACCCCAACCAAGTCTTGGTACTGAAGGGGGATGCGCAATTCCACCATCACTCTGGCATCAAGTGCTCGGATCGGGCTGAAATTTTAACAGCAGACTAAGCTACCCCAACCAAGTCTTGGTACTGAAGGGGGATGCGCAATTCCACCATCACTCTGGCATCAAGTGCTCGGATCGGGCTGAAATTTTAACAGCAGACTAAGCTACCCCAACCAAGTCTTGGTACTGAAGGGGATGCGCAATTCCACCATCACTCTGGCATCAAGTGCTCGGATCGGGCTGAAATTTTAACAGCAGACTAAGCTACCCCAACCAAGGCTTGGTACTGAAGGGGGATGCGCAATTCCACCATCACTCTGGCATCAAGTGCTCGGATCGGGCTGAAATTTTAACAGCAGACTAAGCTACCCCAACCCAGTCTTGGTACTGAAGGGGGATGCGCAATTCCACCATCACTCTGGCATCAAGTGCTCGGATCAGGCTGAAATTTTAACAGCAGACTAAGCTACCCCAACCAAGTCTTGGTATTGAATGGGGATGCGCAATTCCACCATCACTCTGGCATCAAGTGCTCGGATCGGGCTGAAAGTTTAACAGCAGACTAAGCTACCCCAACCAAGGCTTGGTACTGAAGGGGGATGCGCAATTCGACCATCACTCTGGCATCAAGTGCTCGGATCGGGCTGAAATTTTTAACAGCAGACTAAGCTACCCCAACCAAGTCTTGGTACTGAAGGGGGATGCGCAATTCCACCATCACTCTGGCATCAAGTGCTCGGATCGGGCTGAAATTTTAACAGCAGACTAAGCTACCCCAACCAAGTCTTGGTACTGAAGGGGGATGCGCAATTCCACCATCACTCTGGCATCAAGTGCTCGGATCGGGCTGAAATTTTAACAGCAGACTAAGCTACCCCAACCAAGTCTTGGTACTGAAGGGGGATGCGCAATTCCACCATCACTCTGGCATCAAGTGCTCGGATCGGGCTGAAATTTTAACAGCAGACTAAGCTACCCCAACCAAGTCTTGGTACTGAAGGGGATGCGCAATTCCACCATCACTCTGGCATCAAGTGCTCGGATCGGGCTGAAATTTTAACAGCAGACTAAGCTACCCCAACCAAGTCTTGGTACTGAAGGGGGATGCGCAATTCCACCATCACTCTGGCATCAAGTGCTCGGATCGGGCTGAAATTTTAACAGCAGACTAAGCTACCCCAACCAAGGCTTGGTACTGAAGGGGATGCGCAATTCCACCATCACTCTGGCATCAAGTGCTCGGATCGGGCTGAAATTTTAACAGCAGACTAAGCTACCCCAACCAAGGCTTGGTACTGAAGGGGGATGCGCAATTCCACCATCACTCTGGCATCAAGTGCTCGGATCGGGCTGAAATTTTTAACAGCAGACTAAGCTACCCCAACCAAGTCTTGGTACTGAAGGGGGATGCGCAATTCCACCATCACTCTGGCATCAAGTGCTCGGATCGGGCTGAAATTTTAACAGCAGACTAAGCTACCCCAACCAAGTCTTGGTACTGAAGGGGGATGCGCAATTCCACCATCACTCTGGCATCAAGTGCTCGGATCGGGCTGAAATTTTAACAGCAGACTAAGCTACCCCAACCAAGTCTTGGTACTGAAGGGGGATGCGCAATTCCACCATCACTCTGGCATCAAGTGCTCGGATCGGGCTGAAATTTTAACAGCAGACTAAGCTACCCCAACCAAGTCTTGGTACTGAAGGGGGATGCGCAATTCCACCATCACTCTGGCATCAAGTGCTCGGATCGGGCTGAATTTTTAACAGCAGACTAAGCTACCCCAACCAAGTCTTGGTACTGAAGGGGGATGCGCAATTCGACCATCACTCTGGCATCAAGTGCTCGGATTGGGCTGAAATTTTTAACAGCAGACTAAGCTACCCCAACCAAGTCTTGGTACTGAAGGGGGATGCGCAATTCCACCATCACTCTTGGCACCAAGTGCTCGGATCGGGCTGAAATTTTAACAGCAGACTAAGCTACCCCAACCAAGTCTTGGTACTGAAGGGGGATGCGCAATTCGACCATCACTCTGGCATCAAGTGCTCGGATCGGGCTGAAATTTTAACAGCAGACTAAGCTACCCCAACCAAGTCTTGGTACTGAAGGGGGATGCGCAATTCCACCATCACTCTGGCATCAAGTGCTCGGATCGGGCTGAAATTTTAACAGCAGACTAAGCTACCCCAACCAAGTCTTGGTACTGAAGGGGGATGCGCAATTCCACCATCACTCTGGCATCAAGTGCTCGGATCGGGCTGAAAGTTTAACAGCAGACTAAGCTACCCCAACCAAGTCTTGGTACTGAAGGGGGATGCGCAATTCCACCATCACTCTGGCATCAAGTGCTCGGATCAGGCTGAAATTTTAACAGCAGACAAAGCTACCCCAACCAAGTCTTGGTACTGAAGGGGGATGCGCAATTCCACCATCACTCTGGCATCAAGTGCTCGGATCGGGCTGAAATTTTTAACAGCAGACTAAGCTACCCCAACCCAGTCTTGGTACTGAAGGGGGATGCGCAATTCGACCATCACTCTGGCATCAAGTGCTCGGATTGGGCTGAAATTTTTAACAGCAGCCCAACCAAGTCTTGGTACTGAAGGGGGATGCGCAATTCCACCATCACTCTTGGCACCAAGTGCTCGGATCGGGCTGAAATTTTAACAGCAGACTAAGCTACCCCAACCAAGTCTTGGTACTGAAGGGGGATGCGCAATTCCACCATCACTCTGGCATCAAGTGCTCGGATCGGGCTGAAATTTTAACAGCAGACTAAGCTACCCCAACCAAGGCTTGGTACTGAAGGGGGATGCGCAATTCCACCATCACTCTGGCATCAAGTGCTCGGATCGGGCTGAAATTTTAACAGCAGACTAAGCTACCCCAACCAAGTCTTGGTACTGAAGGGGGATGCGCAATTCCACCATCACTCTGGCATCAAGTGCTCGGATCGGGCTGAATTTTTTAACAGCAGACTAAGCTACCCCAACCAAGTCTTGGTACTGAAGGGGGATGCGCAATTCCACCATCACGCTGGCATCAAGTGCTCGGATCGGGCTGAAATTTTAACAGCACACTAAGCTACCCCAACCAAGTCTTGGTACTGAAGGGGGATGCGCAATTCCACCATCACTCTGGCATCAAGTGCTCGGATCGGGCTGAAATTTTAACAGCAGACTAAGCTACCCCAACCAAGGCTTGGTACTGAAGGGGATGCGCAATTCCACCATCACTCTGGCATCAAGTGCTTGGATCGGGCTGAAATTTTAACAGCAGACTAAGCTACCCCAACCAAGTCTTGGTACTGAAGGGGGATGCGCAATTCGACCATCACTCTGGCATCAAGTGCTCGGATTGGGCTGAAATTTTTAACAGCAGACTAAGCTACCCCAACCAAGTCTTGGTACTGAAGGGGGATGCGCAATTCCACCATCACTCTTGGCACCAAGTGCTCGGATCGGGCTGAAATTTTAACAGCAGACTAAGCTACCCCAACCAAGTCTTGGTACTGAAGGGGGATGCGCAATTCCACCATCACTCTGGCATCAAGTGCTCGGATCGGGCTGACATTTTTAACAGCAGACTAAGCTACCCCAACCCAGTCTTGGTACTGAAGGGGGATGCGCAATTCGACCATCACTCTGGCATCAAGTGCTCGGATTGGGCTGAAATTTTTAACAGCAGCCCAACCAAGTCTTGGTACTGAAGGGGGATGCGCAATTCCACCATCACTCTTGGCACCAAGTGCTCGGATCGGGCTGAAATTTTAACAGCAGACTAAGCTACCCCAACCAAGTCTTGGTACTGAAGGGGGATGCGCAATTCCACCATCACTCTGGCATCAAGTGCTCGGATCGGGCTGAAATTTTAACAGCAGACTAAGCTACCCCAACCAAGGCTTGGTACTGAAGGGGGATGCGCAATTCCACCATCACTCTGGCATCAAGTGCTCGGATCGGGCTGAAATTTTAACAGCAGACTAAGCTACCCCAACCAAGTCTTGGTACTGAAGGGGGATGCGCAATTCCACCATCACTCTGGCATCAAGTGCTCGGATCGGGCTGAATTTTTTAACAGCAGACTAAGCTACCCCAACCAAGTCTTGGTACTGAAGGGGGATGCGCAATTCGACCATCACTCTGGCATCAAGTGCTCGGATTGGGCTGAAATTTTTAACAGCAGCCCAACCAAGTCTTGGTACTGAAGGGGGATGCGCAATTCCACCATCACTCTTGGCACCAAGTGCTCGGATCGGGCTGAAATTTTAACAGCAGACTAAGCTACCCCAACCAAGTCTTGGTACTGAAGGGGGATGCGCAATTCCACCATCACTCTGGCATCAAGTGCTCGGATCGGGCTGAAATTTTAACAGCAGACTAAGCTACCCCAACCAAGTCTTGGTACTGAAGGGAGATGCGCAATTCCACCATCACTCTGGCATCAAGTGCTCGGATCGGGCTGAAATTTTAACAGCAGACTAAGCTACCCCAACCAAGTCTTGGTACTGAAGGGGGATGCGCAATTCCACCATCACTCTGGCATCAAGTGCTCGGATCGGGCTGACATTTTAACAGCAGACTAAGCTACCCCAACCAAGTCTTGGTACTGAAGGGGGATGCGCAATTCGACCATCACTCTGGCATCAAGTGCTCGGATCGGGCTGAATTTTTTAACAGCAGACTAAGCTACCCCAACCAAGTCTTGGTACTGAAGGGGGATGCGCAATTCGACCATCACTCTGGCATCAAGTGCTCGGATTGGGCTGAAATTTTTAACAGCAGCCCAACCAAGTCTTGGTACTGAAGGGGGATGCGCAATTCCACCATCACTCTTGGCACCAAGTGCTCGGATCGGGCTGAAATTTTAACAGCAGACTAAGCTACCCCAACCAAGTCTTGGTACTGAAGGGGGATGCGCAATTCCACCATCACTCTGGCATCAAGTGCTCGGATCGGGCTGAAATTTTAACAGCAGACTAAGCTACCCCAACCAAGTCTTGGTACTGAAGGGGGATGCGCAATTCCACCATCACTCTGGCATCAAGTGCTCGGATCGGGCTGAATTTTTTAACAGCAGACTAAGCTACCCCAACCAAGTCTTGGTACTGAAGGGGGATGCGCAATTCGACCATCACTCTGGCATCAAGTGCTCGGATTGGGCTGAAATTTTTAACAGCAGCCCAACCAAGTCTTGGTACTGAAGGGGGATGCGCAATTCCACCATCACTCTTGGCACCAAGTGCTCGGATCGGGCTGAAATTTTAACAGCAGACTAAGCTACCCCAACCAAGTCTTGGTACTGAAGGGGGATGCGCAATTCCACCATCACTCTGGCATCAAGTGCTCGGATCGGGCTGAAATTTTAACAGCAGACTAAGCTACCCCAACCAAGTCTTGGTACTGAAGGGGGATGCGCAATTCCACCATCACTCTGGCATCAAGTGCTCGGATCGGGCTGAAATTTTAACAGCAGACTAAGCTACCCCAACCAAGTCTTGGTACTGAAGGGGGATGCGCAATTCCACCATCACTCTGGCATCAAGTGCTCGGATCGGGCTGAAATTTTAACAGCAGACTAAGCTACCCCAACCAAGTCTTGGTACTGAAGGGGGATGCGCAATTCCACCATCACTCTGGCATCAAGTGCTCGGATCAGGCTGAAATTTTAACAGCAGACAAAGCTACCCCAACCAAGTCTTGGTACTGAAGGGGGATGCGCAATTCCACCATCACTCTGGCATCAAGTGCTCGGATCGGGCTGAAATTTAAACAGCAGACTAAGCTACCCCAACCAAGGCTTGGTACTGAAGGGGGATGCGCAATTCCACCATCACTCTGGCATCAAGTGCTCGGATCGGGCTGAAATTTTTAACAGCAGACTAAGCTACCCCAACCAAGTCTTGGTACTGAAGAGAGATGCGCAATTCCACCATCACTCTGGCATCAAGTGCTCGGATCGGGCTGAAATTTTAACAGCAGACTAAGCTACCCCAACCAAGTCTTGGTACTGAAGGGGGATGCGCAATTCCACCATCACTCTGGCATCAAGTGCTCGGATCGGGCTGAAATTTTAACAGCAGACTAAGCTACCCCAACCAAGTCTTGGTACTGAAGGGGGATGCGCAATTCCACCATCACTCTGGCATCAAGTGCTCGGATCGGGCTGAAATTTTAACAGCAGACTAAGCTACCCCAACCAAGTCTTGGTACTGAAGGGGGATGCGCAATTCGACCATCACTCTGGCATCAAGTGCTCGGATTGGGCTGAAATTTTAACAGCAGACTAAGCTACCCCAACCAAGTCTTGGTACTGAAGGGGGATGCGCAATTCCACCATCACTCTGGCATCAAGTGCTCGGATCGGGCTGAAATTTTAACAGCAGACTAAGCTACCCCAACCAAGTCTTGGTACTGAAGGGGGATGCGCAATTCCACCATCACTCTGGCATCAAGTGCTCGGATCGGGCTGAAATTTTAACAGCAGACTAAGCTACCTTAACCAAGTCTTGGTACTGAAGGGGATGCGCAATTCCACCATCACTCTGGCATCAAGTGCTCGGATCGGGCTGAAATTTTAACAGCAGACTAAGCTACCCCAACCAAGTCTTGGTACTGAAGGGGATGCGCAATTCCACCATCACTCTGGCATCAAGTGCTCGGATCGGGCTGAAATTTTAACAGCAGACTAAGCTACCCCAACCAAGTCTTGGTACTGAAGGGGGATGCGCAATTCGACCATCACTCTGGCATCAAGTGCTCGGATCGGGCTGAAATTTTAACAGCAGACTAAGCTACCCCAACCAAGTCTTGGTACTGAAGGGGGATGCGCAATTCCACCATCACTCTGGCATCAAGTGCTCGGATCGGGCTGAAATTTTAACAGCAGACTAAGCTACCCCAACCAAGTCTTGGTACTGAAGGGGATGCGCAATTCCACCATCACTCTGGCATCAAGTGCTCGGATCGGGCTGAAAGTTTAACAGCAGACTAAGCTACCCCAACCAAGTCTTGGTACTGAAGGGAGATGCGCAATTCCACCATCACTCTGGCATCAAGTGCTCGGATCGGGCTAAAATTTTTAACAGCAGACTAAGCTACCCCAACCAAGTCTTGGTACTGAAGGGGGATGCGCAATTCCACCATCACTCTGGCATCAAGTGCTCGGATCGGGCTGAAATTTTAACAGCAGACTAAGCTACCCCAACCAAGTCTTGGTACTGAAGGGGATGCGCAATTCCACCATCACTCTGGCATCAAGTGCTCGGATCGGGCTGAAATTTTAACAGCAGACTAAGCTACCCCAACCAAGTCTTGGTACTGAAGGGGGATGCGCAATTCCACCATCACTCTGGCATCAAGTGCTCGGATCGGGCTGAAATTTTAACAGCAGACTAAGCTACCCCAACCAAGTCTTGGTACTGAAGGGGGATGCGCAATTCCACCATCACTCTGGCATCAAGTGCTCGGATCGGGCTGAAATTTTAACAGCAGACTAAGCTACCCCAACCAAGTCTTGGTACTGAAGGGGGATGCGCAATTCCACCATCACTCTGGCATCAAGTGCTCGGATCGGGCTGAAAGTTTAACAGCAGACTAAGCTACCCCAACCAAGTCTTGGTACTGAAGGGGGATGCGCAATTCCACCATCACTCTGGCATCAAGTGCTCGGATCGGGCTGAAATTTTAACAGCAGACTAAGCTACCCCAACCAAGTCTTGGTACTGAAGGGGGATGCGCAATTCGACCATCACTCTGGCATTAAGTGCTCGGATCGGGCTGAAATTTTAACAGCAGACTAAGCTACCCCAACCAAGTCTTGGTACTGAAGGGGGATGCGCAATTCCACCATCACTCTGGCATCAAGTGCTCGGATCGGGCTGAAATTTTAACAGCAGACTAAGCTACCCCAACCAAGGCTTGGTACTGAAGGGGGATGCGCAATTCCACCATCACTCTGGCATCAAGTGCTCGGATCGGGCTGAAATTTTAACAGCAGACTAAGCTACCCCAACCAAGTCTTGGTACTGAAGGGGGATGCGCAATTCGACCATCACTCTGGCATCAAGTGCTCGGATTGGGCTGAAATTTTAACAGCAGACTAAGCTACCCCAACCAAGTCTTGGTACTGAAGGGGATGCGCAATTCCACCATCACTCTGGCATCAAGTGCTCGGATCGGGCTGAAATTTTAACAGCAGACTAAGCTACCCCAACCAAGTCTTGGTACTGAAGGGGATGCGCAATTCCACCATCACTCTGGCATCAAGTGCTCGGATCGGGCTGAAATTTTAACAGCAGACTAAGCTACCCCAACCAAGTCTTGGTACTGAAGGGGATGCGCAATTCCACCATCACTCTGGCATCAAGTGCTCGGATCGGGCTGAAATTTTAACAGCAGACTAAGCTACCCCAACCAAGTCTTGGTACTGAAGGGGGATGCGCAATTCCACCATCACTCTGGCATCAATTGCTCGGATCGGGCTGAAATTTTAACAGCAGACTAAGCTACCCCAACCATGTCTTGGTACTGAAGGGGGATGCGCAATTCCACCATCACTCTGGCATCAAGTGCTCGGATCGGGCTGAAATTTTAACAGCAGACTAAGCTACCCCAACCAAGTCTTGGTACTGAAGGGGGATGCGCAATTCCACCATCACTCTGGCATCAAGTGCTCGGATCGGGCTGAAAGTTTAACAGCAGACTAAGCTACCCCAACCAAGTCTTGGTACTGAAGGGGGATGCGCAATTCCACCATCACTCTGGCATCAAGTGCTCGGATCGGGCTGAAATTTTAACAGCAGACTAAGCTTGTAACGGGGTTACACGGGTTTACACCTGGTGTGTTCCACACATGGATACACTTTGTGTAAGGTACATAGTTGATGTACGGACACTCGAGGGAGTGTGTGTGGCTGAGAGCCACACGTTATGCATTTGAAGTAGGATTTCATTTGGTTTTACTATGTTAGATAGTTAACCACATACATTTACCCCCTAGGCGGCTAGCCGCAATAAAAAGATAAATAAACAGTTTGGATTTAGAACACAAAGTGAAAAGTCCTTTTATTAAGGTCGTAGTTAGTAGGTGCCTTCGGATCTTAAGGCCTATTAACCCTTAATAAGGTGTGTGTTAATCCTTAACTCGTTGAGTTAACCGTCTTCCTCTGACGATAAGCTACGGCAGCCCCGCTGCACTTGGTAGCACTTGTAGTCAATCCTGCGACTGAGTCTTTTGACTGATCCCTCTGAGAGGATGGAACACGCTGTGTTCGCGTGCTTGCCGCCAGGCCAACAAGAGACGCTTAAAAAGCTTATGTCTCTGTTGGGCCCCGAGGGCATTGCTCATCTTGCTTCGCAAGGGCCAGAGGCGGTGTCCGCCAGACTGGAGGCTTTTGCAAGCTACGAGAAGGCGCTCTTAGAGCATGTACAAGAGCGCGTGAGCGCAACGGCGTCCGCCGCATCGTCCGCGGCCGCGTCGTCGACGCACGAGTGGTCTAATAGACCGAAACCGCTCATGTTGAGCGTGAAGACCTTCGAGGGGAAGGAAGGGGAGAACCTCCTTCTCTGGACCCGACAGGTCGAGATGGCCATGGGATCGGCCCTGCTCCAGACTGAGCAACAGCGCGTAGCGCTGGCGATCTCGAAGCTCGGTGGACGAGCTCAAGAGTGGGCACTAACGTGCGGCACGTCTGTGGACGCTGCTTTCCCGACTTGGGATCAGCTGAAACAGCAACTAGTGCGCGTATTCGCGCCGCCTAACCAGGCGTACCGTATACGGTCGAAGTTCCTCGCTACCCGCCAGGGTAAAAAGGAGTTGATGGACTATGTCCAAGAGTTGAGAACTCTGATCGCCGGTATGGCGTCGAGCCCTCTCCCCGAGGCGGTCGCAGTGACCGTGTTTATGGAGGGCCTGCGCACGGGCGCTGCCCGAACGGAAGTTTTCCGTGTTCACCCGTCCTCATTTGAGGAGGCCGTGAACGTGGCATTGAATGCCGACTATAACTTCCAGTCTGCGAGACTGGGTCCGAGCGCTGGTAGCGCGCGCTCTTCGAGCGGTCCTGAACCGATGGACCTCAGCCACGCTGAAGACGAGGCTGACCTCTATGCTGCTGAGCAGCGCTCCAGCATCCGTCGATGCTATACGTGCGGAAGCACCCGCCATTTGAGGCCTAGTTGCCCGTTGCGCAACAAGGCCCAGGCTCCATCGAGCCGAAGCGCCGCTTCGAACCCTCAACCAGGGTCGTCGCGGGGAAACGACGGAACCCAGTAGGCGCGGGGCGCCCTACTGGGGAAGAACTGAGTTCTGTTGGGCCTCTGGGAGGCAGGAGAGAACGGGACTCAGCCCCGCAGAGAGCTAAGCTCTCTTACTCACGTGGTGAGTGCAAGCCCGGCTTGCTAGTCGTTCAAGCGAACGTGAAAGGCTTCGACAAGCCGTGGAGAGTCTTGATCGACTCGGGGGCGTCCGGCAACTATGTCCGGCGCTCCACTGTTGACGGTTTTAAACCGTATGCGGAGGCTCTGAAGGAGCCTCGAAGAGATAAGATCTCTGTCCGTCTTGCGACGGGGACACTAGTGACAGTGTCGAAGGTCTCTATTGACCTTAACGTGAAGTTCTTAGACTTCGATAGCGTGGAACGCTGCTTGGTCTTAGACCTGGATGAGAGGTATGACCTCATCCTTGGTATGGCGTGGCTCGAGAGCCACGAGCCATGGATCGACTGGAAGTCGAAGACGTTGGGCGCTACGCGCCCGTCTCCTAGCGGAGCATTGGCGAGTCATGAACCCACCTCTGCTCGGAGACAGAAGCGCTATTGGCGCGAGCACGAGACCGAATCGGTCATGGTGCTGGACATTGGAATGTCAGAGTTAGTGAGCAACGAAGTTGCTGTTTGCCGTGAGTGTGACTCACAGGGCGTGCGCGGGGTGGCGCGTTATCCGCCGAGCGGTGTTTGTAGGGTCGCTGACCCGCCGCTGTGTCCTATGGACAAATGTGTAACGGCACGTACTCCGTTGAGCGGTGTTTGTAGGGTCGCTGACCCGCCGCTGTGTCCTATGGACAAACGTGGAACGGCACGTAAACCGTTGAACGGTACTTGTAGGGTCGCTGACCCGCCGCTGTGTCCTAAGGACAATTGTGGAACGGCACGTACTCCGTTGAGCGGTGCTCGTAGGGTCGCTGACCCGCCGCTGAGTGTCTCGAATGACACTGTTCCCTCTCCGAGGAGCCATAGTGCGTTGGCACCTAGGCAGCGCGACGGTGATGTCGCCCTGCAGCCCTCATCCGGCCGTGCTCGGGCGAGGAGGGAGAGGAGGAAGAGACGCAGAGCGTCTGTGACGTCTATGACGTCGGACGAGGTGTCCAGCGTGTTGAGCGGTGAGGCTCCACGCGACTGCGGTGAGCAGTTATACACACTCGTGAATGGAGTGACAGGGGATGTCGACGGAGACATAAGTCTCGAGCGACTCCCGTCGGTTGATGCTCTGTTAGAGCTGGACGAGATGTCCGTCGCCGAGTTTGGCGAGGCCTTAAAGGCCGGCGAGCTTGCCGAGGTGGTCATGATACGACCCGAGGAGGAGTTGAACTCCTCGTCCGTCGTGGACGAAGCTGTCCTTGAGGACACGAAGCGAGCGCTGAGCGCTAGGAGTGGATCTTCGATCCTCAAGGATCCCTCGGATCCGTTTTATCCTTTGATCAAGGAATACCACGATGTGGTGTCGAAGGACCCGCCGTCAGGGTTGCCTCCGGATCGAGGCGTACGTCATGAGATTGACTTGGTTCCTGGAACCAAATACTGCGTAACACGGCAGTGGCCCTTACCAAGGGAGCAATGTGACGTCATCGACGCGTTCTTCCGTGCAAAGCACGAGGCCGGCTTGGTGCGTGAGAGCAAGTCTCCGCACTCGACACCTACGTTCTGTGTCAGAAAGCCTAATGGCAAGTGGCGCATAGTGCATGCTTTTAATAAGCTAAATGCGGCCACCATTCCGGCGCAGACGCCGATTCCTCGTAAGGATGTTCTTCAGAACAATATGGTGGGATGTACGTTGTACAGTGCACTCGACTTGGTCGACGCGTATTATCAGTTGCTCATGAGAGCTAGCGATATACCCCTCACGGCTGTGAGTACTCCGAGCGGCATGCTCTGGGAGTGGTTGGTGATGCCCCAAGGGCTGTCGAACGCGCCTGCGACGTTCAATCGTCTATTGACGCAGTTGTTTAGGCCCCATCGGGCGCACGCTCAGACGTACTTCGACGACATCTTCGTCCATAGTCGTGCGGAGCACGGGAGGTCTGATGTGGAGAACCACCTTGACCATTTGCGAGCGGTGCTCGAGTGCATGCGCACGAATAAGTTGTATGCCAACTTGGATAAATGCGTCTTTGGCGCGGAGGAAATTCCTTTCCTCGGATGCTTCATTGGGAAGCGAGGCCTTAGGGCAGATCCTGCCAAGGTTAAGGCCATTGTGGACTGGCCGGTTCCATCGAACCCGAAAGACTTGCGTAAGTGGCTTGGCTTAGCCAATTACTTGCACAAGTACAGCGAGAATTACGCTGATATGGCTCGGCCATTGTCCAATCTCCTTAAGAAGGATGCACCTTGGTGCTGGGATGTCGTTCACGACGAAGCCTTCAAGGCTGTTAAGGAGAGTCTCCTTCACGCGCCCATCTTGGCGCTTCCGGACCCGGATCGTCCGTTTAGCGTCGTCTGCGACGCCTCCGATTTTGCAATCGGTTGTGCTTTACTACAAGCAGACGCCGAAGGGCGTGAACGCGTTATCGCGTTTGAATCTCGCCAGCTTAAAGCTGCTGAGAAGAACTATCCAGTTCATGACAAGGAGCTACTTGCAATGAAGTATGCTCTAGTCAAATTTAGAGTACATTTACTCGGCACTAAGCCCTTTGTGATCTATACTGATCATGCGTCTTTACGCACTGCGACTCAGTCGCCTCATCTCTCACAGAGAATGGCAAGATGGCTTTCATTCTTTGCCGAGTACAACTTCGAGGTGAAGTATAAGCCGGGCCGGCTTAACGTAGTGGCCGATGCGCTATCGCGCAGGCCGGACTACGAGCTGACTCATGTCACTACTGTGACGTCGCCGGTCCCCGACCTTATACGCAGGGCATACGCCCAAGACGACACGTGTGTAGCTTTGCTACGTGCTCTTGGGAGCGAAGAGTTTAAGGACTCTGACAAGGAATTGTCACCGCGCTTACGCGCGAGGCTGCAGCGTTATACGCTTGATCATGGCCTGCTGTATTACAGCACTGACCCTGAGGACACTCCTCGAGTGGTCGTCCCTCATGATGAGGATCTTAAGTATCGCATCCTCTATGAGGTGCATGATACGCCTGTCGGTGGACATCTTGGTCGTGAAAAGACCTATGGCTCGGTGAGCAAGATGTACTGGTGGCCCAAGATGTACAAGTGGGCAAGCACCTATGTGCGTACATGCGAGACATGTCAACGGACCAAGTCCGCGCCGCATGCGGCGGCGCCGTTGGCGGGTTTACCAGTCCCTACGGGATGTTGGCAGTCCATTAGTATGGACTTTGTGTTTGGCCTTCCCAAGGATAAGGCGGGCAACACGGGTGTCGTGGTCTTTGTTGACCGATTGAGCAAGATGGCTCATCTTTCGGCTGTGCCGGACACCGTTGACGGTGAGGATACAGCTAAGCTGTTCTTAGACAGAGTCTTTCGCCAACATGGCTTGCCTGAGGCAATTGTCTCTGATAGAGACCCTCGCTTTACAGCGAAGTTCTGGACGTCCTTGTTCAGGGTGCTCGGCACCAAGTTGGACATGTCCACGGCGGATCACCCGCAGACCGATGGTCAAACTGAACGCGTGAATCGCGTTGTGGAGGATATCCTCCGAAGCGTCTGCGCTGAAGCGCCACGACGCTGGAGCGAGATGCTCCCCCTTGTTGAGTTCGCTATGAACAATGCGGTGCATGCCTCGACAGGCTTCACCCCGTTCTATGTGAACGGCTTGGTCGACCCTCGCGTCCCTCTAACGCCGCCACGGTGTGGCTCTGGGCTTGATGGGGGAGGGTTAGCCGATCGGCTTGCTGATGTCAGCCCAGTTGCGGTTCGCCAGCAAGTCGATGACTTTGTCTCTTTGAGACTGAGCGTCATGCGCCAGGTGCGCGACGCGATGGCTGAAAGCCAGGATCTCCAAAAGGAGTATGCAGATGCCAAAGGCAGGAAAAACATGGAAAGGTTTGAGATCGGGGATCTTGTTTTATTAAACGCTAAAAACCTACCTACACACGCAGTGTCTGCTGTCTTTAAGACCAAGTTGAGACCTAGGTTCATTGGACCGTTCAAGGTCGTGGCCAAGAAGGGCCTGGCGTACACGCTCAATCTTCCGAAGAAGATGCGTACGCACCCGGTATTCTACGTGGGCTTGCTTAAGCCATACCGGGACCCTGCTCGGGTGAGCTCTGAGGCGCTAGCGCCGGGTCGGACGAGGGCTGCGAAGCAGCGAGAGGCTGCGAGGCAGCAGGAGGCTGCGGGGCAGCAGGGTGCTGAGGCCCAGCACCAGAGTCCGAAGACGCAAGATACTGCGGAGCAGCAGGACGCTGCAGAGCAGCAGAGTGCGGAGGCACAGGAAGCTGCAAGGCAGCAGGCGGTAGAGCCATCGGCGGTGGCATTGCCACGGGACGAGAGCCGTACGGCTGCATCCGAACCAAGAGGTCGAGTTGACCCTGCAGCTGAGCAACCTGACGCTCAAGGTCTACGACCCGCTGCTGCATCGCCTGAGGCGACTCCAGCCAGTCGAGGCGACGCTCGACCTCCTCGAGGCCATTCGCTAAGCGATGCGAGGAGCGGTCCACGTCGGCGACGTAGTCGCTCACCGAGCGGACGCGGTTCTGTAGGGAGAGGAAGTCCCCGAAGCTCGCAGCGCGAGAGTCCAGCGGCCGCTCGGCCTCCTCCTGCTCTGCTCGATGAGCCTGGTGATCTCCACTACCATGTGGAGCGCCTGATGGCGCGGCGCAGGCGCCAGGGTCATAACCAGTATCTGGTAAAGTGGCGAGGTTACCCTCATTCCCAGAACTCATGGGAGTTCGAGGTGCCACTGCGGCAAGATTGCCCTGACGTCGTGGACGCTTACGATCGATGTCACCCGGTGACGGACCGCCCGCAGGGCGTGCGACGGAGTCGCCGGGCGCGCCGCGCTTCCCACTACTAGAGTGGGGTGACGACAGGTCAAGAGTCGAGCTCAGGCTCTGACCAGTGGCTGTGACAGCCGACCCATGGCTATGGGTAGGACTGCTCACAGCGGGAGCAGGAGGCCGGGGTGCCTCGTAGCGTGAGGGACGTTGTCCCGGTACACGCCGTCTTGCTTGTCGCTTCGCGAAGTCGAGGCGTAAGCGCCGCTCTAAGCGGATATCGGTTTCAGAGAAACTAGCTCGGAGAGCATCGAAGGAGTGGAGCCGTCGGGATAGCTCCACCCAGTTCTGAAACTGCGCTTCGTAAGCGGCCGTTGTTTCACCCTCTGAGAGGACCACCGGCACTGTCCGCATGGCCGGCACGGCCTCACCGTTGAGCTGCTGACGCAAGCGCTCCCGGTACTCCGATGGAGTTGTGACTTGTGGAGTCAAGAAGCGCTCGCGGAGCGAATGTCGCTGGGCGACTTCATCAGGCGTCTCGGGCGCGCGCCCACACGTGTATGTGTCCAAGAGCTGCGAAGCAGCGCGTCGAACGACCTCCGCAGGAGAGAGACGCTCATACCCGTAGTCGCGACGCGACGTGCCAACTATGGGGCGGGCCACAGGTCTGTTAGACCGCGCGCGAGAGGCAGCCTCGAGCTGTCGGCTTTGAGCCCCGTCCAGGTCGTTGGAGACCACACCTGGCTCAGGGAGCTCGTCCTCGTACCTCGAGGAGAGAGGAGGCGCATTGCGCAGGGCGTTCGCGGAACCATCACGGTTCGGGAACGGATTAGGCGTGTGCAGCTCGCGAGAGCGCATCGCCGGGCTTGAAGGCCTCTGAGAGGCAGCCTCCTGACGTGTTGGAAGCACCTCGCCATCGTCTGGGACGATCTCGCCCTGTTCAAGCTCGTCGAGCCGGGCGTTCTGACGCGTACGCGGCGTAGATAGCTCGGGAGAGCTAGGAGCTCCGCTCTCACCCGGATGTTGGCTCGCGGAGCCGGAGCCATGACGTCGACGGTGCTCATCGTGGTACTGTCGTACACTGAGCCGCTGCGGAGCAGCTTCCCTGTCGGGACTGCGGCCTGTGGCCTGTGGCGATTGCGGGCTGTCACGCCCCGACATGCGTCCACTGGACGAAGGCGAAGAGAGGTCAGACGACCGTGGCGAAAGGTATAGCATTGGAAATGCAGTTTCGACAATGGGCTCTGGGAGCCGAAGTTCTTTGAACTTGTGATGAGGTAAAGTGACCTCTAACGTCTTGAGAAGACTAGACCTCACTGAGAAAGTGTCGTGGACACGGGTGTCCACATCTTGGTGGGGGGTGGTGTAACGGGGTTACACGGGTTTACACCTGGTGTGTTCCACACATGGATACACTTTGTGTAAGGTACATAGTTGATGTACGGACACTCGAGGGAGTGTGTGTGGCTGAGAGCCACACGTTATGCATTTGAAGTAGGATTTCATTTGGTTTTACTATGTTAGATAGTTAACCACATACATTTACCCCCTAGGCGGCTAGCCGCAATAAAAGATAAATAAACAGTTTGGATTTAGAACACAAAGTGAAAAGTCCTTTTATTAAGGTCGTAGTTAGTAGGTGCCTTCGGATCTTAAGGCCTATTAACCCTTAATAAGGTGTGTGTTAATCCTTAACTCGTTGAGTTAACCGTCTTCCTCTGACGATAAGCTACGGCAGCCCCGCTGCAAAGCTACCCCAACCAAGTCTTGGTACTGAAGGGGGATGCGCAATTCCACCATCACTCTGGCATCAATTGCTCGGATCGGGCTGAAAGTTTAACAGCAGACTAAGCTACCCCAACCAAGTCTTGGTACTGAAGGGGGATGCGCAATTCCACCATCACTCTGGCATCAAGTGCTCGGATCGGGCTGAAATTTTAACAGCAGACTAAGCTACCCCAACCAAGTCTTGGTACTGAAGGGGATGCGCAATTCCACCATCACTCTGGCATCAAGTGCTCGGATCGGGCTGAAATTTTAACAGCAGACTAAGCTACCCCAACCAAGTCTTGGTACTGAAGGGGGATGCGCAATTCCACCATCACTCTGGCATCAAGTGCTCGGATCGGGCTGAAATTTTAACAGCAGACTAAGCTACCCCAACCAAGTCTTAGTACTGAAGGGGGATGCGCAATTCCACCATCACTCTGGCATCAAGTGCTCGGATCGGGCTGAAATTTTAACAGCAGACTAAGCTACCCCAACCAAGTCTTGGTACTGAAGGGGGATGCGCAATTCCACCATCACTCTGGCATCAAGTGCTCGGATCGGGCTGAAATTTTAACAGCAGACTAAGCTACCCCAACCAAGTCTTAGTACTGAAGGGGGATGCGCAATTCCACCATCACTCTGGCATCAAGTGCTCGGATCGGGCTGAAAGTTTAACAGCAGACTAAGCTACCCCAACCAAGTCTTGGTACTGAAGGGAGATGCGCAATCCCACCATCACTCTGGCATCAAGTGCTCGGATCAGGCTGAAATTTTAACAGCAGACTAAGCTACCCCAACCAAGTCTTGGTACTGAAGGGGGATGCGCAATTCCACCATCACTCTGGCATCAAGTGCTCGGATCAGGCTGAAATTTTAACAGCAGACTAAGCTACCCCAACCAAGTCTTGGTACTGAAGGGGGATGCGCAATTCCACCATCACTCTGGCATCAAGTGCTCGGATCGGGCTGAAAGTTTAACAGCAGACTAAGCTACCCCAACCAAGTCTTGGTACTGAAGGGGGATGCGCAATTCCACCATCACTCTGGCATCAAGTGCTCGGATCGGGCTGAAATTTTAACAGCAGACTAAGCTACCCCAACCAAGTCTTGGTACTGAAGGGGGATGCGCAATTCCACCATCACTCTGGCATCAAGTGCTCGGATCGGGCTGAAATTTTAACAGCAGACTAAGCTACCCCAACCAAGTCTTGGTACTGAAGGGAGATGCGCAATTCCACCATCACTCTGGCATCAAGTGCTCGGATCGGGCTGAAATTTTAACAGCAGACTAAGCTACCCCAACCAAGTCTTGGTACTGAAGGGGGATGCGCAATTCCACCATCACTCTGGCATCAAGTGCTCGGATCGGGCTGAAATTTTAACAGCAGACTAAGCTACCCCAACCAAGTCTTGGTACTGAAGGGGAATGCGCAATTCGACCATCACTCTGGCATCAAGTGCTCGGATCGGGCTGAAAGTTTAACAGCAGACTAAGCTACCCCAACCAAGTCTTGGTACTGAAGGGAGATGCGCAATTCCACCATCACTCTGGCATCAAGTGCTCGGATCGGGCTGAAATTTTAACAGCAGACTAAGCTACCCCAACCAAGTCTTGGTACTGAAGGGGGATGCGCAATTCCACCATCACTCTGGCATCAATTGCTCGGATCGGGCTGAAATTTTAACAGCAGACTAAGCTACCCCAACCAAGTCTTGGTACTGAAGGGCGATGCGCAATTCCACCATCACTCTGGCATCAAGTGCTCGGATCGGGCTGAAATTTTAACAGCAGACTAAGCTACCCCAACCAAGTCTTGGTACTGAAGGGGGATGCGCAATTCCACCATCACTCTGGCATCAAGTGCTCGGATCAGGCTGAAATTTTAACAGCAGACTAAGCTACCCCAACCAAGTCTTGGTACTGAAGGGGGATGCGCAATTCCACCATCACTCTGGCATCAAGTGCTCGGATCGGGCTGAAATTTTAACAGCAGACTAAGCTACCCCAACCAAGTCTTGGTACTGAAGGGGGATGCGCAATTCCACCATCACTCTGGCATCAAGTGCTCGGATCGGGCTGAAATTTTAACAGCAGACTAAGCTACCCCAACCAAGTCTTGGTACTGAAGGGGGATGCGCAATTCCACCATCACTCTGGCATCAATTGCTCGGATCGGGCTGAAATTTTAACAGCAGACTAAGCTACCCCAACCAAGTCTTGGTACTGAAGGGGGATGCGCAATTCCACCATCACTCTGGCATCAAGTGCTCGGATCGGGCTGAAATTTTAACAGCAGACTAAGCTACCCCAACCAAGTCTTGGTACTGAAGGGGGATGCGCAATTCCACCATCACTCTGGCATCAAGTGCTCGGATCGGGCTGAAATTTTAACAGCAGACTAAGCTACCCCAACCAAGTCTTGGTACTGAAGGGGGATGCGCAATTCCACCATCACTCTGGCATCAAGTGCTCGGATCGGGCTGAAATTTTAACAGCAGACTAAGCTACCCCAACCAAGTCTTGGTACTGAAGGGGGATGCGCAATTCCACCATCACTCTGGCATCAAGTGCTCGGATCGGGCTGAAATTTTAACAGCAGACTAAGCTACCCCAACCAAGTCTTGGTACTGAAGGGGGATGCGCAATTCCACCATCACTCTGGCATCAAGTGCTCGGATCGGGCTGAAATTTTAACAGCAGACTAAGCTACCCCAACCAAGTCTTGGTACTGAAGGGGGATGCGCAATTCCACCATCACTCTGGCATCAAGTGCTCGGATCGGGCTGAAATTTTAACAGCAGACTAAGCTACCCCAACCAAGTCTTGGTACTGAAGGGGGATGCGCAATTCCACCATCACTCTGGCATCAAGTGCTCGGATCGGGCTGAAATTTTAACAGCAGACTAAGCTACCCCAACCAAGTCTTGGTACTGAAGGGGGATGCGCAATTCCACCATCACTCTGGCATCAAGTGCTCGGATCGGGCTGAAATTTTAACAGCAGACTAAGCTACCCCAACCAAGTCTTGGTACTGAAGGGGGATGCGCAATTCCACCATCACTCTGGCATCAAGTGCTCGGATCGGGCTGAAAGTTTAACAGCAGACTAAGCTACCCCAACCAAGTCTTGGTACTGAAGGGGGATGCGCAATTCCACCATCACTCTGGCATCAATTGCTCGGATCGGGCTGAAAGTTTAACAGCAGACTAAGCTACCCCAACCAAGTCTTGGTACTGAAGGGGATGCGCAATTCCACCATCACTCTGGCATCAAGTGCTCGGATCGGGCTGAAATTTTAACAGCAGACTAAGCTACCCCAACCAAGTCTTGGTACTGAAGGGGGATGCGCAATTCCACCATCACTCTGGCATCAATTGCTCGGATCGGGCTGAAATTTTAACAGCAGACTAAGCTACCCCAACCAAGTCTTGGTACTGAAGGGAGATGCGCAATTCCACCATCACTCTGGCATCAAGTGCTCGGATCGGGCTGAAATTTTAACAGCAGACTAAGCTACCCCAACCAAGTCTTGGTACTGAAGGGGATGCGCAATTCCACCATCACTCTGGCATCAAGTGCTCGGATCGGGCTGAAATTTTAACAGCAGACTAAGCTACCCCAACCAAGTCTTGGTACTGAAGGGGATGCGCAATTCCACCATCACTCTGGCATCAAGTGCTCGGATCGGGCTGAAATTTTAACAGCAGACTAAGCTACCCCAACCAAGTCTTGGTACTGAAGGGGATGCGCAATTCCACCATCACTCTGGCATCAAGTGCTCGGATCGGGCTGAAATTTTAACAGCAGACTAAGCTACCCCAACCAAGTCTTGGTACTGAAGGGGATGCGCAATTCCACCATCACTCTGGCATCAAGTGCTCGGATCGGGCTGAAATTTTAACAGCAGACTAAGCTACCCCAACCTAGTCTTGGTACTGAAGGGGGATGCGCAATTCCACCATCACTCTGGCATCAAGTGCTCGGATCGGGCTGAAATTTTAACAGCAGACTAAGCTACCCCAACCAAGTCTTGGTACTGAAGGGGGATGCGCAATTCCACCATCACTCTGGCATCAAGTGCTCGGATCAGGCTGAAATTTTAACAGCAGACTAAGCTACCCCAACCAAGTCTTGGTACTGAAGGGGGATGCGCAATTCCACCATCACTCTGGCATCAAGTGCTCGGATCGAGCTGAAAGTTTAACAGCAGACTAAGCTACCCCAACCAAGTCTTGGTACTGAAGGGGGATGCGCAATTCCACCATCACTCTGGCATCAAGTGCTCGGATCGGGCTGAAATTTTAACAGCAGACTAAGCTACCCCAACCAAGTCTTGGTACTGAAGGGGGATGCGCAATTCCACCATCACTCTGGCATCAAGTGCTCGGATCGGGCTGAAATTTTAACAGCAGACTAAGCTACCCCAACCAAGTCTTGGTACTGAAGGGGGATGCGCAATTCCACCATCACTCTGGCATCAAGTGCTCGGATCGGGCTGAAATTTTAACAGCAGACTAAGCTACCCCAACCAAGTCTTGGTACTGAAGGGGGATGCGCAATTCCACCATCATTCTGGCATCAAGTGCTCGGATCGGGCTGAAAGTTTAACAGCAGACTAAGCTACCCCAACCAAGTCTTGGTACTGAAGGGAGATGCGCAATCCCACCATCACTCTGGCATCAAGTGCTCGGATCAGGCTGAAATTTTAACAGCAGACTAAGCTACCCCAACCAAGTCTTGGTACTGAAGGGGGATGCGCAATTCCACCATCACTCTGGCATCAAGTGCTCGGATCGGGCTGAAATTTTAACAGCAGACTAAGCTACCCCAACCTAGTCTTGGTACTGAAGGGGGATGCGCAATTCCACCATCACTCTGGCATCAAGTGCTCGGATCGGGCTGAAATTTTAACAGCAGACTAAGCTACCCCAACCAAGTCTTGGTACTGAAGGGGGATGCGCAATTCCACCATCACTCTGGCATCAAGTGCTCGGATCGGGCTGAAATTTTAACAGCAGACTAAGCTACCCCAACCAAGTCTTGGTACTGAAGGGGGATGCGCAATTCCACCATCACTCTGGCATCAAGTGCTCGGATCGGGCTGAAATTTTAACAGCAGACTAAGCTACCCCAACCAAGTCTTGGTACTGAAGGGGATGCGCAATTCCACCATCACTCTGGCATCAAGTGCTCGGATCGGGCTGAAATTTTAACAGCAGACTAAGCTACCCCAACCAAGTCTTGGTACTGAAGGGGATGCGCAATTCCACCATCACTCTGGCATCAAGTGCTCGGATCGGGCTGAAATTTTAACAGCAGACTAAGCTACCCCAACCAAGTCTTGGTACTGAAGGGGGATGCGCAATTCCACCATCACTCTGGCATCAAGTGCTCGGATCGGGCTGAAATTTTAACAGCAGACTAAGCTACCCCAACCAAGTCTTGGTACTGAAGGGGGATGCGCAATTCCACCATCACTCTGGCATCAAGTGCTCGGATCGGGCTGAAATTTTAACAGCAGACTAAGCTACCCCAACCAAGTCTTGGTACTGAAGGGGATGCGCAATTCCACCATCACTCTGGCATCAAGTGCTCGGATCGGGCTGAAATTTTAACAGCAGACTAAGCTACCCCAACCAAGTCTTGGTACTGAAGGGGGATGCGCAATTCCACCATCACTCTGGCATCAAGTGCTCGGATCGGGCTGAAATTTTAACAGCAGACTAAGCTACCCCAACCAAGTCTTGGTACTGAAGGGTGATGCGCAATTCCACCATCACTCTGGCATCAAGTGCTCGGATCGGGCTGAAATTTTAACAGCAGACTAAGCTACCCCAACCAAGTCTTGGTACTGAAGGGGGATGCGCAATTCCACCATCACTCTGGCATCAAGTGCTCGGATCGGGCTGAAATTTTAACAGCAGACTAAGCTACCCCAACCAAGTCTTGGTACTGAAGGGGGATGCGCAATTCCACCATCACTCTGGCATCAAGTGCTCGGATCGGGCTGAAATTTTAACAGCAGACTAAGCTACCCCAACCAAGTCTTGGTACTGAAGGGGATGCGCAATTCCACCATCACTCTGGCATCAAGTGCTCGGATCGGGCTGAAATTTTAACAGCAGACTAAGCTACCCCAACCAAGTCTTGGTACTGAAGGGGATGCGCAATTCCACCATCACTCTGGCATCAAGTGCTCGGATCGGGCTGAAATTTTAACAGCAGACTAAGCTACCCCAACCAAGTCTTGGTACTGAAGGGGGATGCGCAATTCCACCATCACTCTGGCATCAAGTGCTCGGATCGGGCTGAAAGTTTAACAGCAGACTAAGCTACCCCAACCAAGTCTTGGTACTGAAGGGGATGCGCAATTCCACCATCACTCTGGCATCAAGTGCTCGGATCGGGCTGAAAGTTTAACAGCAGACTAAGCTACCCCAACCAAGTCTTGGTACTGAAGGGGATGCGCAATTCCACCATCACTCTGGCATCAAGTGCTCGGATCGGGCTGAAAGTTTAACAGCAGACTAAGCTACCCCAACCAAGTCTTGGTACTGAAGGGGGATGCGCAATTCCACCATCACTCTGGCATCAAGTGCTCGGATCGGGCTGAAATTTTAACAGCAGACTAAGCTACCCCAACCAAGTCTTGGTACTGAAGGGGGATGCGCAATTCCACCATCACTCTGGCATCAAGTGCTCGGATCGGGCTGAAATTTTAACAGCAGACTAAGCTACCCCAACCAAGTCTTGGTACTGAAGGGGGATGCGCAATTCCACCATCACTCTGGCATCAAGTGCTCGGATCGGGCTGAAATTTTAACAGCAGACTAAGCTACCCCAACCAAGTCTTGGTACTGAAGGGGATGCGCAATTCCACCATCACTCTGGCATCAAGTGCTCGGATCGGGCTGAAAGTTTAACAGCAGACTAAGCTACCCCAACCAAGTCTTGGTACTGAAGGGGGATGCGCAATTCCACCATCACTCTGGCATCAAGTGCTCGGATCGGGCTGAAATTTTAACAGCAGACTAAGCTACCCCAACCAAGTCTTGGTACTGAAGGGGGATGCGCAATTCCACCATCACTCTGGCATCAAGTGCTCGGATCGGGCTGAAATTTTAACAGCAGACTAAGCTACCCCAACCAAGTCTTGGTACTGAAGGGGGATGCGCAATTCCACCATCACTCTGGCATCAAGTGCTCGGATCGGGCTGAAATTTTAACAGCAGACTAAGCTACCCCAACCAAGTCTTGGTACTGAAGGGGATGCGCAATTCCACCATCACTCTGGCATCAAGTGCTCGGATCGGGCTGAAATTTTAACAGCAGACTAAGCTACCCCAACCAAGTCTTGGTACTGAAGGGGATGCGCAATTCCACCATCACTCTGGCATCAAGTGCTCGGATCGGGCTGAAATTTTAACAGCAGACTAAGCTACCCCAACCAAGTCTTGGTACTGAAGGGGATGCGCAATTCCACCATCACTCTGGCATCAATTGCTCGGATCGGGCTGAAATTTTAACAGCAGACTAAGCTACCCCAACCAAGTCTTGGTACTGAAGGGGGATGCGCAATTCCACCATCACTCTGGCATCAAGTGCTCGGATCGGGCTGAAATTTTAACAGCAGACTAAGCTACCCCAACCAAGTCTTGGTACTGAAGGGGGATGCGCAATTCCACCATCACTCTGGCATCAAGTGCTCGGATCGGGCTGAAATTTTAACAGCAGACTAAGCTACCCCAACCAAGTCTTGGTACTGAAGGGGATGCGCAATTCCACCATCACTCTGGCATCAAGTGCTCGGATCGGGCTGAAATTTTAACAGCAGACTAAGCTACCCCAACCAAGTCTTGGTACTGAAGGGGGATGCGCAATTCCACCATCACTCTGGCATCAAGTGCTCGGATCGGGCTGAAATTTTAACAGCAGACTAAGCTACCCCAACCAAGTCTTGGTACTGAAGGGGGATGCGCAATTCCACCATCACTCTGGCATCAAGTGCTCGGATCGGGCTGAAATTTTAACAGCAGACTAAGCTACCCCAACCAAGTCTTGGTACTGAAGGGGATGCGCAATTCCACCATCACTCTGGCATCAAGTGCTCGGATCGGGCTGAAATTTTAACAGCAGACTAAGCTACCCCAACCAAGTCTTGGTACTGAAGGGGGATGCGCAATTCCACCATCACTCTGGCATCAAGTGCTCGGATCGGGCTGAAATTTTAACAGCAGACTAAGCTACCCCAACCAAGTCTTGGTACTGAAGGGGGATGCGCAATTCCACCATCACTCTGGCATCAAGTGCTCGGATCGGGCTGAAATTTTAACAGCAGACTAAGCTACCCCAACCAAGTCTTGGTACTGAAGGGGGATGCGCAATTCCACCATCACTCTGGCATCAAGTGCTCGGATCGGGCTGAAAGTTTAACAGCAGACTAAGCTACCCCAACCAAGTCTTGGTACTGAAGGGGGATGCGCAATTCCACCATCACTCTGGCATCAAGTGCTCGGATCGGGCTGAAATTTTAACAGCAGACTAAGCTACCCCAACCAAGTCTTGGTACTGAAGGGGGATGCGCAATTCCACCATCACTCTGGCATCAAGTGCTCGGATCGGGCTGAAATTTTAACAGCAGACTAAGCTACCCCAACCAAGTCTTGGTACTGAAGGGGGATGCGCAATTCCACCATCACTCTGGCATCAAGTGCTCGGATCGGGCTGAAAGTTTAACAGCAGACTAAGCTACCCCAACCAAGTCTTGGTACTGAAGGGGGATGCGCAATTCCACCATCACTCTGGCATCAAGTGCTCGGATCGGGCTGAAAGTTTAACAGCAGACTAAGCTACCCCAACCAAGTCTTGGTACTGAAGGGGGATGCGCAATTCCACCATCACTCTGGCATCAAGTGCTCGGATCGGGCTGAAATTTTAACAGCAGACTAAGCTACCCCAACCAAGTCTTGGTACTGAAGGGGGATGCGCAATTCCACCATCACTCTGGCATCAAGTGCTCGGATCGGGCTGAAATTTTAACAGCAGACTAAGCTACCCCAACCAAGTCTTGGTACTGAAGGAGATGCGCAATTCCACCATCACTCTGGCATCAAGTGCTCGGATCGGGCTGAAAGTTTAACAGCAGACTAAGCTACCCCAACCAAGTCTTGGTACTGAAGGGGGATGCGCAATTCCACCATCACTCTGGCATCAAGTGCTCGGATCGGGCTGAAATTTTAACAGCAGACTAAGCTACCCCAACCAAGTCTTGGTACTGAAGGGGGATGCGCAATTCCACCATCACTCTGGCATCAAGTGCTCGGATCGGGCTGAAATTTTAACAGCAGACTAAGCTACCCCAACCAAGTCTTGGTACTGAAGGGGGATGCGCAATTCCACCATCACTCTGGCATCAAGTGCTCGGATCGGGCTGAAAGTTTAACAGCAGACTAAGCTACCCCAACCAAGTCTTGGTACTGAAGGGGGATGCGCAATTCCACCATCACTCTGGCATCAAGTGCTCGGATCGGGCTGAAATTTTAACAGCAGACTAAGCTACCCCAACCAAGTCTTGGTACTGAAGGGGGATGCGCAATTCCACCATCACTCTGGCATCAAGTGCTCGGATCGGGCTGAAATTTTAACAGCAGACTAAGCTACCCCAACCAAGTCTTGGTACTGAAGGGGATGCGCAATTCCACCATCACTCTGGCATCAAGTGCTCGGATCGGGCTGAAAGTTTAACAGCAGACTAAGCTACCCCAACCAAGTCTTGGTACTGAAGGGGGATGCGCAATTCCACCATCACTCTGGCATCAAGTGCTCGGATCGGGCTGAAAGTTTAACAGCAGACTAAGCTACCCCAACCAAGTCTTGGTACTGAAGGGGGATGCGCAATTCCACCATCACTCTGGCATCAAGTGCTCGGATCGGGCTGAAATTTTAACAGCAGACTAAGCTACCCCAACCAAGTCTTGGTACTGAAGGGGGATGCGCAATTCCACCATCACTCTGGCATCAAGTGCTCGGATCGGGCTGAAATTTTAACAGCAGACTAAGCTACCCCAACCAAGTCTTGGTACTGAATGGGGATGCGCAATTCCACCATCACTCTGGCATCAAGTGCTCGGATCGGGCTGAAAGTTTAACAGCAGACTAAGCTACCCCAACCAAGTCTTGGTACTGAAGGGGGATGCGCAATTCCACCATCACTCTGGCATCAAGTGCTCGGATCGGGCTGAAATTTTAACAGCAGACTAAGCTACCCCAACCAAGTCTTGGTACTGAAGGGGGATGCGCAATTCCACCATCACTCTGGCATCAAGTGCTCGGATCGGGCTGAAATTTTAACAGCAGACTAAGCTACCCCAACCAAGTCTTGGTACTGAAGGGGATGCGCAATTCCACCATCACTCTGGCATCAAGTGCTCGGATCGGGCTGAAATTTTAACAGCAGACTAAGCTACCCCAACCAAGTCTTGGTACTGAAGGGGGATGCGCAATTCCACCATCACTCTGGCATCAAGTGCTCGGATCGGGCTGAAATTTTAACAGCAGACTAAGCTACCCCAACCAAGTCTTGGTACTGAAGGGGATGCGCAATTCCACCATCACTCTGGCATCAAGTGCTCGGATCGGGCTGAAAGTTTAACAGCAGACTAAGCTACCCCAACCAAGTCTTGGTACTGAAGGGGATGCGCAATTCCACCATCACTCTGGCATCAAGTGCTCGGATCGGGCTGAAATTTTAACAGCAGACTAAGCTACCCCAACCAAGTCTTGGTACTGAAGGGGATGCGCAATTCCACCATCACTCTGGCATCAAGTGCTCGGATCGGGCTGAAAGTTTAACAGCAGACTAAGCTACCCCAACCAAGTCTTGGTACTGAAGGGGGATGCGCAATTCCACCATCACTCTGGCATCAAGTGCTCGGATCGGGCTGAAATTTTAACAGCAGACTAAGCTACCCCAACCAAGTCTTGGTACTGAAGGGAGATGCGCAATTCCACCATCACTCTGGCATCAAGTGCTCGGATCGGGCTGAAATTTTAACAGCAGACTAAGCTACCCCAACCAAGTCTTGGTACTGAAGGGTGATGCGCAATTCCACCATCACTCTGGCATCAAGTGCTCGGATCGGGCTGAAATTTTAACAGCAGACTAAGCTACCCCAACCAAGTCTTGGTACTGAAGGGGGATGCGCAATTCCACCATCACTCTGGCATCAAGTGCTCGGATCGGGCTGAAATTTTAACAGCAGACTAAGCTACCCCAACCAAGTCTTGGTACTGAAGGGGGATGCGCAATTCCACCATCACTCTGGCATCAAGTGCTCGGATCGGGCTGAAATTTTAACAGCAGACTAAGCTACCCCAACCAAGTCTTGGTACTGAAGGGGGATGCGCAATTCCACCATCACTCTGGCATCAAGTGCTCGGATCGGGCTGAAATTTTAACAGCAGACTAAGCTACCCCAACCAAGTCTTGGTACTGAAGGGGGATGCGCAATTCCACCATCACTCTGGCATCAAGTGCTCGGATCGGGCTGAAATTTTAACAGCAGACTAAGCTACCCCAACCAAGTCTTGGTACTGAAGGGGGATGCGCAATTCCACCATCACTCTGGCATCAAGTGCTCGGATCGGGCTGAAATTTTAACAGCAGACTAAGCTACCCCAACCAAGTCTTGGTACTGAAGGGGATGCGCAATTCCACCATCACTCTGGCATCAAGTGCTCGGATCGGGCTGAAATTTTAACAGCAGACTAAGCTACCCCAACCAAGTCTTGGTACTGAAGGGGGATGCGCAATTCCACCATCACTCTGGCATCAAGTGCTCGGATCGGGCTGAAATTTTAACAGCAGACTAAGCTACCCCAACCAAGTCTTGGTACTGAAGGGGGATGCGCAATTCCACCATCACTCTGGCATCAAGTGCTCGGATCGGGCTGAAATTTTAACAGCAGACTAAGCTACCCCAACCAAGTCTTGGTACTGAAGGGGGATGCGCAATTCCACCATCACTCTGGCATCAAGTGCTCGGATCGGGCTGAAAGTTTAACAGCAGACTAAGCTACCCCAACCAAGTCTTGGTACTGAAGGGGGATGCGCAATTCCACCATCACTCTGGCATCAAGTGCTCGGATCGGGCTGAAATTTTAACAGCAGACTAAGCTACCCCAACCAAGTCTTGGTACTGAAGGGGGATGCGCAATTCCACCATCACTCTGGCATCAAGTGCTCGGATCGGGCTGAAATTTTAACAGCAGACTAAGCTACCCCAACCAAGTCTTGGTACTGAATGGGGATGCGCAATTCCACCATCACTCTGGCATCAAGTGCTCGGATCGGGCTGAAAGTTTAACAGCAGACTAAGCTACCCCAACCAAGTCTTGGTACTGAAGGGGGATGCGCAATTCCACCATCACTCTGGCATCAAGTGCTCGGATCGGGCTGAAATTTTAACAGCAGACTAAGCTACCCCAACCAAGTCTTGGTACTGAAGGGGATGCGCAATTCCACCATCACTCTGGCATCAAGTGCTCGGATCGGGCTGAAATTTTAACAGCAGACTAAGCTACCCCAACCAAGTCTTGGTACTGAAGGGGGATGCGCAATTCCACCATCACTCTGGCATCAAGTGCTCGGATCGGGCTGAAATTTTAACAGCAGACTAAGCTACCCCAACCAAGTCTTGGTACTGAAGGGGATGCGCAATTCCACCATCACTCTGGCATCAAGTGCTCGGATCGGGCTGAAATTTTAACAGCAGACTAAGCTACCCCAACCAAGTCTTGGTACTGAAGGGGGATGCGCAATTCCACCATCACTCTGGCATCAAGTGCTCGGATCGGGCTGAAAGTTTAACAGCAGACTAAGCTACCCCAACCAAGTCTTGGTACTGAAGGGGATGCGCAATTCCACCATCACTCTGGCATCAAGTGCTCGGATCGGGCTGAAATTTTAACAGCAGACTAAGCTACCCCAACCAAGTCTTGGTACTGAAGGGGGATGCGCAATTCCACCATCACTCTGGCATCAAGTGCTCGGATCGGGCTGAAATTTTAACAGCAGACTAAGCTACCCCAACCAAGTCTTGGTACTGAAGGGTGATGCGCAATTCCACCATCACTCTGGCATCAAGTGCTCGGATCGGGCTGAAATTTTAACAGCAGACTAAGCTACCCCAACCAAGTCTTGGTACTGAAGGGGGATGCGCAATTCCACCATCACTCTGGCATCAAGTGCTCGGATCGGGCTGAAATTTTAACAGCAGACTAAGCTACCCCAACCAAGTCTTGGTACTGAAGGGGATGCGCAATTCCACCATCACTCTGGCATCAAGTGCTCGGATCGGGCTGAAATTTTAACAGCAGACTAAGCTACCCCAACCAAGTCTTGGTACTGAAGGGGGATGCGCAATTCCACCATCACTCTGGCATCAAGTGCTCGGATCGGGCTGAAATTTTAACAGCAGACTAAGCTACCCCAACCAAGTCTTGGTACTGAAGGGGGATGCGCAATTCCACCATCACTCTGGCATCAAGTGCTCGGATCGGGCTGAAATTTTAACAGCAGACTAAGCTACCCCAACCAAGTCTTGGTACTGAAGGGGGATGCGCAATTCCACCATCACTCTGGCATCAAGTGCTCGGATCGGGCTGAAATTTTAACAGCAGACTAAGCTACCCCAACCAAGTCTTGGTACTGAAGGGGATGCGCAATTCCACCATCACTCTGGCATCAAGTGCTCGGATCGGGCTGAAATTTTAACAGCAGACTAAGCTACCCCAACCAAGTCTTGGTACTGAAGGGGGATGCGCAATTCCACCATCACTCTGGCATCAAGTGCTCGGATCGGGCTGAAAGTTTAACAGCAGACTAAGCTACCCCAACCAAGTCTTGGTACTGAAGGGGGATGCGCAATTCCACCATCACTCTGGCATCAAGTGCTCGGATCGGGCTGAAATTTTAACAGCAGACTAAGCTACCCCAACCAAGTCTTGGTACTGAAGGGGGATGCGCAATTCCACCATCACTCTGGCATCAAGTGCTCGGATCGGGCTGAAAGTTTAACAGCAGACTAAGCTACCCCAACCAAGTCTTGGTACTGAAGGGGGATGCGCAATTCCACCATCACTCTGGCATCAAGTGCTCGGATCGGGCTGAAAATTTAACAGCAGACTAAGCTACCCCAACCAAGTCTTGGTACTGAAGGGGATGCGCAATTCCACCATCACTCTGGCATCAAGTGCTCGGATCGGGCTGAAAATTTAACAGCAGACTAAGCTACCCCAACCAAGTCTTGGTACTGAAGGGGGATGCGCAATTCCACCATCACTCTGGCATCAAGTGCTCGGATCGGGCTGAAATTTTAACAGCAGACTAAGCTACCCCAACCAAGTCTTGGTACTGAAGGGGATGCGCAATTCCACCATCACTCTGGCATCAAGTGCTCGGATCGGGCTGAAAGTTTAACAGCAGACTAAGCTACCCCAACCAAGTCTTGGTACTGAAGGGGATGCGCAATTCCACCATCACTCTGGCATCAAGTGCTCGGATCGGGCTGAAAGTTTAACAGCAGACTAAGCTACCCCAACCAAGTCTTGGTACTGAAGGGGATGCGCAATTCCACCATCACTCTGGCATCAAGTGCTCGGATCGGGCTGAAATTTTAACAGCAGACTAAGCTACCCCAACCAAGTCTTGGTACTGAAGGGGATGCGCAATTCCACCATCACTCTGGCATCAAGTGCTCGGATCGGGCTGAAAGTTTAACAGCAGACTAAGCTACCCCAACCAAGTCTTGGTACTGAAGGGGGATGCGCAATTCCACCATCACTCTGGCATCAAGTGCTCGGATCGGGCTGAAATTTTAACAGCAGACTAAGCTACCCCAACCAAGTCTTGGTACTGAAGGGGGATGCGCAATTCCACCATCACTCTGGCATCAAGTGCTCGGATCGGGCTGAAAGTTTAACAGCAGACTAAGCTACCCCAACCAAGTCTTGGTACTGAAGGGGGATGCGCAATTCCACCATCACTCTGGCATCAAGTGCTCGGATCGGGCTGAAATTTTAACAGCAGACTAAGCTACCCCAACCAAGTCTTGGTACTGAAGGGGGATGCGCAATTCCACCATCACTCTGGCATCAAGTGCTCGGATCGGGCTGAAATTTTAACAGCAGACTAAGCTACCCCAACCAAGTCTTGGTACTGAAGGGGATGCGCAATTCCACCATCACTCTGGCATCAAGTGCTCGGATCGGGCTGAAAGTTTAACAGCAGACTAAGCTACCCCAACCAAGTCTTGGTACTGAAGGGGGATGCGCAATTCCACCATCACTCTGGCATCAAGTGCTCGGATCGGGCTGAAATTTTAACAGCAGACTAAGCTACCCCAACCAAGTCTTGGTACTGAAGGGGGATGCGCAATTCCACCATCACTCTGGCATCAAGTGCTCGGATCGGGCTGAAAGTTTAACAGCAGACTAAGCTACCCCAACCAAGTCTTGGTACTGAAGGGGGATGCGCAATTCCACCATCACTCTGGCATCAAGTGCTCGGATCGGGCTGAAAGTTTAACAGCAGACTAAGCTACCCCAACCAAGTCTTGGTACTGAAGGGGGATGCGCAATTCCACCATCACTCTGGCATCAAGTGCTCGGATCGGGCTGAAAGTTTAACAGCAGACTAAGCTACCCCAACCAAGTCTTGGTACTGAAGGGGGATGCGCAATTCCACCATCACTCTGGCATCAAGTGCTCGGATCGGGCTGAAAGTTTAACCCTTTTAATACGAGCATTCCGGATAATCCGGAACTTGGTTTCAGAGGTGAAAGTATTCAGGACTCTCCGCTACAGATCATCCATGCTCGAAATCCGCATATAGCGTTTTGTATATGATAATGTTTAGCAGGGCAACTGTAGCGTCCTCGTGCGATGAGACATGAGATATTCGGGAAGTGTATAGGGTCCCGCGTATAAGAATTTGTAGGAGCTGCCAGCCGTTCATTTCAAGACTCGCGCCGAAGGGAAGACATTCACTCTGCAATGGAAGCGTTCATCGATCCCAAGACCTTCCAAGTACTCTGGTTCAGACTCAGGAAGAAAGGGTGGACATTCCGCAAGTCTACAGGACTAAGCAACAACCAGCGTTACCTGCCACCGGGGGGAAAGGTTACAGGGACTGAAGGGGTCGACTTCTTTGTCGGTACGCGGCATCGTGTTGTTTCACTACAGTAATGTTTTCCTAACGTTGTATCAATGAAGGGGAGAAGAGCTTGGTGAAGCATTGCAAGCAACAAGGCTGGTTTCCGGATTTGCTGGGGTTGCCTCCGGGTGTCTCTCTCCAGTCGGCTCCAACACGCCCAACGCTCGTCGACTCGACGCCCGACGCTTCGATGCCCCCGAGCGTGACACCGGCCGGCCCAAAGCCGAAGCGTCTGATGCCCGACACCCCGACGCCTTCACGCGTGGAGCCTGCCGGTCTGACACCACCGCTCGATGATAGTGTCATACCATCAAGTATCGTGCCTCCGGCTGTAGTACGTAACCCAACACGTGCTGAAGCAAAGACTGACATTCGTAAGCCGCGGCGTGCGGCAAAAGCAACACCCCAGGACGTCCAACAGCCCTTGAGCCACCCAAGTATGCGTTCCAGTGCGTCGGCAGCATGCTCAATCGGAAGACCTGCAGCAACAGCAAGGCGTAGCTCTGCATCCTCACGTTCATCCGCGAAGAAGCGTCGGACAGGTAAGCCACGAACATTTCTGCAGTAAATGTGCTTTGACTAACGATGATGTTACGGATTGTGCAGCTCAAGTTATTTCGGATAGTACTGCAGGTGTTCCGGAGATGGCCGATCAACATATTCCGGATCAAGCGACTACTACGGAGGAGACTGAAGACGCTGTTCCGGATGGTCCTGATTCGGTCACGGGCAGTACGGAACATGCTGTTCCGGAAGCCCGTAACACATTAGCGTCTGCGAGGAGTGTTCCTGACCACGATCGCGGTAATGGCGTTTCGCTTGATGACTTCGATTCTGACCATTTCTTGGAGGCACTGAGACGTGATCGTCTCTTTGAAGGAAGTGATCCAGATGACCTCAACGTTGGAGTTGACGACTGGCTGCTCGCGCTGGATTCCGACGTTGAAGGTGACGAGGAGTCCATTCTTCTGGATGAGGACAATAGTGAAGATGAAGACGGAAGTGAAGCTGGCGTTTCGGGTGGTGTAAGTGACGACGAGAGCGTGGAAGACTTTGTTGGCGTGGATGATGACGTGCCCGTGGAGTTCGATCTAGTTGAAGCGGACTTGAAAAGACTGCAAGCCGAGGAATGGGACGCACTCATGGAGGATGACTCTGGTCGACTACAGCTTGACCCTGCACCTCTGTACGATGGACCGCATGGCCCAACACGCGCTGCTATGGCTTACGCTACGAGTCCGCTTGCCATGTTCTACTTTTTCCTACCCAAAGAGTTGTGGCGCAAGATTGCTGAGGAAAGGAACCGGTATCGGCTGGAGAGTATCCATGAAATAGCTGAATGTATGCGTGAACGAGCAGTACAGAGGCGTCAAACTGTTCCATCGACTATCGTGTACACCGTGGATGAGTACAAGACCAAGTTGCGCCGTAAACACCCCATACAACCCCATGAAATCGTTCGTTTTATCGGCCTTCTCATCGCACGAACATTGGAACCGCGGCGCGAGAGTCTAAGCCGCCACTGGATCACCAAAGTCGAAGGAGCTCTCTCACGTGGTACGTTCGGGCAATTCATTAGCCGTGATCGCTTCCACGACATCGCGAAGTACTTGCACTTCAACGATAATGCTGGACAAGCAGAGAGTGCCGATCGTGCTTTCAAAATCCGGCCGGTTCTTCAAGCAATTCAGAAGACTTTCTTCCGAGGCTACCGCCTTGGCGCTCGCATCTCGTTTGATGAAGGAATGGTTCCAATGCGGCATCGGCGCAACCCCATGCGCCAATACATGTCAGCGAAGCCAAACAAGTGGGGAACAAAATTCTACATGACCTGCTGTGCCGAAACCGCTTATTGCGCAAGGTCCGTAGTCCTATTACGGATCTATGATTTTCTTTTACAACGGAGTATCCGTTATTTGCTCGGGATATTCCGTGAAATGAGGTTGACCTGTTCAGGAGATGACTAACTGTGGTGTGTGCGTGTGTAGGCTGGATATCTATTGCGGTAAAGCCAACAAGGACGAGGATGCAGTCGCTCAACGAGCAGTGGTTCAGAATCTCACTCACGTCCTGCGTGGACAACCAGCTCAGCGGCTTATATGCACGGACAACTTTTATACTTCCATTCCTCTATCGCACAAGCTGCTGCGTATGGGTCATTACCACGTTGGTACTATTCGCAAGGATAGGAAGGGCTGGTGCCGCCAGATTGAGTTCACGCAAAAACGAAGACCCAAACGCATGGCTCGTGGAACGTACAAGATTGCTTCGTGGAGGGGCCATCCAGAATTTGTTGCTTTGGTTTGGATGGACAATAAGCCCGTGCGATTCCTGGCTACCGGCTGCTCTACTCGGCTGACTGATGTGTCTCGCCGCGAACCCGATGGGTCTATCTCTCGCGTGCCTTGCCCACAGCTCGTGCGTGACTACCACGAAGTAATGGGCGGTGTCGACGTCCACGATCAGCTTAGGCTCCAGCGCTACTCGATTCAGCGGTCGATCAGAATGCGCAAGTACTACAAAACTATTTTTCTGGGCTTGGTGGATATTGCGCTTGTCAACGCGTTTATTGTGCACAAGCTGGCCATGAAGAAGAAACGATTGCCTGTACCGACACACGCTGCATTCATGCGGCGGCTTCACGTTGATTTACTCAACCAGACGAACGTGGACCTCATGGGTGGTGACGAGCTGGCTGCTCTGCTTGCTGAGCCACTACCAGCGCGAGCGCATACGCTGGAAAAGACGGGAGAAATGAACGGCTCGAAGCGCAGGCAGTGGCTTTGCAAGGTGTGTTCTGCATACGCTGGCACCGGCGTACGAAGCTTTGAAACGAGCTACTTTTGCGCGACATGCTCTGCAGCCAAAAAAGGAAGAGTCACGCTATGCAACAAGGCTCGCAGACTGCAACATGGAAGCACTCTTACCTGCAACGAAGTCTGGCATCAGCAGTGGCTGAATGGAACGCGGATTCCAGCGGAGCTTCAGGACAAAATAAGATTTGTGAGCAAACGTAGGGTCGAGGTAGACAGTGAGGATGAGTGAGCGTACGGTTAATGAATGATGGTCATCTGTGAGTCGCGTTTTTGCAAATGCTGTAACCGTTTTGCAGGGAGATTGCAATGAACAGGTTAGTGGACGGATTTTGCTCTGCACATCTTGCCGTCTCAGCCAATCAGGGATCTGAACCAAGCCACGTGTCATGAGAAAAGGCTTGATATAGGAAATAAACTACTGACATTCCGGCATATGTTAATTCATATATTAAGAGTTCCGGATTTCCCGGAACAGCGGCCGTATTAGAAGGGTTAACAGCAGACTAAGCTACCCCAACCAAGTCTTGGTACTGAAGGGGGATGCGCAATTCCACCATCACTCTGGCATCAAGTGCTCGGATCGGGCTGAAATTTTAACAGCAGACTAAGCTACCCCAACCAAGTCTTGGTACTGAAGGGGATGCGCAATTCCACCATCACTCTGGCATCAAGTGCTCGGATCGGGCTGAAAGTTTAACAGCAGACTAAGCTACCCCAACCAAGTCTTGGTACTGAAGGGGGATGCGCAATTCCACCATCACTCTGGCATCAAGTGCTCGGATCGGGCTGAAATTTGAACAGCAGACTAAGCTACCCCAACCAAGTCTTGGTACTGAAGGGGGATGCGCAATTCCACCATCACTCTGGCATCAAGTGCTCGGATCGGGCTGAAATTTTAACAGCAGACTAAGCTACCCCAACCAAGTCTTGGTACTGAAGGGGGATGCGCAATTCCACCATCACTCTGGCATCAAGTGCTCGGATCGGGCTGAAATTTTAACAGCAGACTAAGCTACCCCAACCAAGTCTTGGTACTGAAGGGGGATGCGCAATTCCACCATCACTCTGGCATCAAGTGCTCGGATCGGGCTGAAAGTTTAACAGCAGACTAAGCTACCCCAACCAAGTCTTGGTACTGAAGGGGATGCGCAATTCCACCATCACTCTGGCATCAAGTGCTCGGATCGGGCTGAAAGTTTAACAGCAGACTAAGCTACCCCAACCAAGTCTTGGTACTGAAGGGGGATGCGCAATTCCACCATCACTCTGGCATCAAGTGCTCGGATCGGGCTGAAATTTTAACAGCAGACTAAGCTACCCCAACCAAGTCTTGGTACTGAAGGGGGGTGCGCAATTCCACCATCACTCTGGCATCAAGTGCTCGGATCGGGCTGAAATTTTAACAGCAGACTAAGCTACCCCAACCAAGTCTTGGTACTGAAGGGGGGTGCGCAATTCCACCATCACTCTGGCATCAAGTGCTCGGATCGGGCTGAAATTTTAACAGCAGACTAAGCTACCCCAACCAAGTCTTGGTACTGAAGGGGGATGCGCAATTCCACCACCACTCTGGCATCAAGTGCTCGGATCGGGCTGAAATTTTAACAGCAGACTAAGCTACCCCAACCAAGTCTTGGTACTGAAGGGGGATGCGCAATTCCACCATCACTCTGGCATCAAGTGCTCGGATCGGGCTGAAATTTTAACAGCAGACTAAGCTACCCCAACCAAGTCTTGGTACTGAAGGGGGGTGCGCAATTCCACCATCACTCTGGCATCAAGTGCTCGGATCGGGCTGAAATTTGAACAGCAGACTAAGCTACCCCAACCAAGTCTTGGTACTGAAGGGGGATGCGCAATTCCACCATCACTCTGGCATCAAGTGCTCGGATCGGGCTGAAATTTTAACAGCAGACTAAGCTACCCCAACCAAGTCTTGGTACTGAAGGGGATGCGCAATTCCACCATCACTCTGGCATCAAGTGCTCGGATCGGGCTGAAATTTTAACAGCAGACTAAGCTACCCCAACCAAGTCTTGGTACTGAAGGGGATGCGCAATTCCACCATCACTCTGGCATCAAGTGCTCGGATCGGGCTGAAAGTTTAACAGCAGACTAAGCTACCCCAACCAAGTCTTGGTACTGAAGGGGATGCGCAATTCCACCATCACTCTGGCATCAAGTGCTCGGATCGGGCTGAAATTTTAACAGCAGACTAAGCTACCCCAACCAAGTCTTGGTACTGAAGGGGATGCGCAATTCCACCACCACTCTGGCATCAAGTGCTCGGATCGGGCTGAAATTTTAACAGCAGACTAAGCTACCCCAACCAAGTCTTGGTACTGAAGGGGATGCGCAATTCCACCATCACTCTGGCATCAAGTGCTCGGATCGGGCTGAAAGTTTAACAGCAGACTAAGCTACCCCAACCAAGTCTTGGTACTGAAGGGGGATGCGCAATTCCACCATCACTCTGGCATCAAGTGCTCGGATCGGGCTGAAATTTTAACAGCAGACTAAGCTACCCCAACCAAGTCTTGGTACTGAAGGGGGATGCGCAATTCCACCATCACTCTGGCATCAAGTGCTCGGATCGGGCTGAAATTTTAACAGCAGACTAAGCTACCCCAACCAAGTCTTGGTACTGAAGGGGATGCGCAATTCCACCATCACTCTGGCATCAAGTGCTCGGATCGGGCTGAAATTTTAACAGCAGACTAAGCTACCCCAACCAAGTCTTGGTACTGAAGGGGGATGCGCAATTCCACCATCACTCTGGCATCAAGTGCTCGGATCGGGCTGAAAGTTTAACAGCAGACTAAGCTACCCCAACCAAGTCTTGGTACTGAAGGGGGATGCGCAATTCCACCATCACTCTGGCATCAAGTGCTCGGATCGGGCTGAAATTTTAACAGCAGACTAAGCTACCCCAACCAAGTCTTGGTACTGAAGGGGATGCGCAATTCCACCATCACTCTGGCATCAAGTGCTCGGATCGGGCTGAAATTTTAACAGCAGACTAAGCTACCCCAACCAAGTCTTGGTACTGAAGGGGGATGCGCAATTCCACCATCACTCTGGCATCAAGTGCTCGGATCGGGCTGAAATTTTAACAGCAGACTAAGCTACCCCAACCAAGTCTTGGTACTGAAGGGGGATGCGCAATTCCACCATCACTCTGGCATCAAGTGCTCGGATCGGGCTGAAATTTTAACAGCAGACTAAGCTACCCCAACCAAGTCTTGGTACTGAAGGGGATGCGCAATTCCACCATCACTCTGGCATCAAGTGCTCGGATCGGGCTGAAAGTTTAACAGCAGACTAAGCTACCCCAACCAAGTCTTGGTACTGAAGGGGGATGCGCAATTCCACCATCACTCTGGCATCAAGTGCTCGGATCGGGCTGAAAGTTTAACAGCAGACTAAGCTACCCCAACCAAGTCTTGGTACTGAAGGGGGATGCGCAATTCCACCATCACTCTGGCATCAAGTGCTCGGATCGGGCTGAAATTTGAACAGCAGACTAAGCTACCCCAACCAAGTCTTGGTACTGAAGGGGGATGCGCAATTCCACCATCACTCTGGCATCAAGTGCTCGGATCGGGCTGAAATTTGAACAGCAGACTAAGCTACCCCAACCAAGTCTTGGTACTGAAGGGGGATGCGCAATTCCACCATCACTCTGGCATCAAGTGCTCGGATCGGGCTGAAATTTGAACAGCAGACTAAGCTACCCCAACCAAGTCTTGGTACTGAAGGGGGATGCGCAATTCCACCATCACTCTGGCATCAAGTGCTCGGATCGGGCTGAAATTTGAACAGCAGACTAAGCTACCCCAACCAAGTCTTGGTACTGAAGGGGGATGCGCAATTCCACCATCACTCTGGCATCAAGTGCTCGGATCGGGCTGAAATTTTAACAGCAGACTAAGCTACCCCAACCAAGTCTTGGTACTGAAGGGGGATGCGCAATTCCACCATCACTCTGGCATCAAGTGCTCGGATCGGGCTGAAATTTTAACAGCAGACTAAGCTACCCCAACCAAGTCTTGGTACTGAAGGGAGATGCGCAATTCCACCATCACTCTGGCATCAAGTGCTCGGATCGGGCTGAAATTTTAACAGCAGACTAAGCTACCCCAACCAAGTCTTGGTACTGAAGGGGGATGCGCAATTCCACCATCACTCTGGCATCAAGTGCTCGGATCGGGCTGAAATTTTAACAGCAGACTAAGCTACCCCAACCAAGTCTTGGTACTGAAGGGGGATGCGCAATTCCACCATCACTCTGGCATCAAGTGCTCGGATCGGGCTGAAATTTTAACAGCAGACTAAGCTACCCCAACCAAGTCTTGGTACTGAAGGGGGATGCGCAATTCCACCATCACTCTGGCATCAAGTGCTCGGATCGGGCTGAAATTTTAACAGCAGACTAAGCTACCCCAACCAAGTCTTGGTACTGAAGGGGGATGCGCAATTCCACCATCACTCTGGCATCAAGTGCTCGGATCGGGCTGAAATTTTAACAGCAGACTAAGCTACCCCAACCAAGTCTTGGTACTGAAGGGGGATGCGCAATTCCACCATCACTCTGGCATCAAGTGCTCGGATCGGGCTGAAATTTTAACAGCAGACTAAGCTACCCCAACCAAGTCTTGGTACGGAAGGGGATGCGCAATTCCACCATCACTCTGGCATCAAGTGCTCGGATCGGGCTGAAATTTTAACAGCAGACTAAGCTACCCCAACCAAGTCTTGGTACTGAAGGGGATGCGCAATTCCACCATCACTCTGGCATCAAGTGCTCGGATCGGGCTGAAAGTTTAACAGCAGACTAAGCTACCCCAACCAAGTCTTGGTACTGAAGGGGGATGCGCAATTCCACCATCACTCTGGCATCAAGTGCTCGGATCGGGCTGAAATTTTAACAGCAGACTAAGCTACCCCAACCAAGTCTTGGTACTGAAGGGGGATGCGCAATTCCACCATCACTCTGGCATCAAGTGCTCGGATCGGGCTGAAATTTGAACAGCAGACTAAGCTACCCCAACCAAGTCTTGGTACTGAAGGGGGATGCGCAATTCCACCATCACTCTGGCATCAAGTGCTCGGATCGGGCTGAAATTTTAACAGCAGACTAAGCTACCCCAACCAAGTCTTGGTACGGAAGGGGATGCGCAATTCCACCATCACTCTGGCATCAAGTGCTCGGATCGGGCTGAAATTTTAACAGCAGACTAAGCTACCCCAACCAAGTCTTGGTACTGAAGGAGGATGCGCAATTCCACCATCACTCTGGCATCAAGTGCTCGGATCGGGCTGAAATTTTAACAGCAGACTAAGCTACCCCAACCAAGTCTTGGTACTGAAGGGGGATGCGCAATTCCACCATCACTCTGGCATCAAGTGCTCGGATCGGGCTGAAATTTTAACAGCAGACTAAGCTACCCCAACCAAGTCTTGGTACTGAAGGGGATGCGCAATTCCACCATCACTCTGGCATCAAGTGCTCGGATCGGGCTGAAATTTTAACAGCAGACTAAGCTACCCCAACCAAGTCTTGGTACTGAAGGGGATGCGCAATTCCACCATCACTCTGGCATCAAGTGCTCGGATCGGGCTGAAATTTTAACAGCAGACTAAGCTACCCCAACCAAGTCTTGGTACTGAAGGGGGATGCGCAATTCCACCATCACTCTGGCATCAAGTGCTCGGATCGGGCTGAAATTTTAACAGCAGACTAAGCTACCCCAACCTAGTCTTGGTACGGAAGGGGGATGCGCAATTCCACCATCACTCTGGCATCAAGTGCTCGGATCGGGCTGAAATTTTAACAGCAGATGTAATGGGCCCTCCTCTCACATAAGTAGATAGGTTACTTTCATATATTACATAAGTAGGCATAGTAGCACACGGCGTAGCGTGTGCTGTCACGTCACTCTCTGATTGGCTGATAATGTGGGCAGACAGGCCCAATTTCAGCCAATCAGGAGCTGGTTTCCATTCAGTGGTTCACATTAAGTGCCGGGCGTCCGCCCGGCCTCTTATAATAAAACAGAGTTAAATTTTCCCCGGATTAGATACTTGGACTCAGTTGCCTGAGCCTTGGAATAGCTTCCTCATCGCTCCGTGTAAGTTAGTAACGGTAGTCATTAAGCCCGTTACACCTGGTAGCACTTAGTAGTCCTTCCAACGACCAAGCCTCAGATGGACCAAGTTATGTCGTCTGGCCCCGCGGGAGAGACCCGCGGACACGAAGCCTTCCCACATCTGACACGCGTTGAGTGGGAAGCCCTCCACCGCCTCGCTGCGGTGTCTGGGGAATCTGTCGTCACGTCGCTGCTGAGCTCAGCGACTCCCGACCAACAACGCCAAGCTGCCCAAGAGTTCATGGAACGCGAACTCGCCGATGCGAATCGGCGAGCATTAACTCCTTCGCGTTCATCCAAGAACGACGCCGTGAAGATGGAGACGTCAACCTACTCCGGCGTCGGGCAAAACCGACTCCCACTAAACCGCTGGTTTCGGGAGATTGACATTGCCATCGCCTCGAGACTGATCGAGGCGCCGTCAGCAAAAGCGAACTTCCTCCTGTCCCGGCTTTCCGGGAAAGCCAAAGAGTGGGCACTGGGCAAACTCGTTGTCGATCCGAGTGCCTTCCCGGACCTGAAGTCGCTTCAGGACGATCTCAAACTCGCGTTTGAGCCACCCCAGGACGAATCACGCGTACGCGCCGAATTCTTCGGGCTGAAACAGGGCAAGTTGTCGATGCGTGATTACGTCCAGAAGACGCGCCACCTCGCCTCGTGTATCGTCACGAAGCCCATCGATATGGCCTCTCAAGTCCACGTATTCGTGTTTGGCATGCGCGAAGGAATGACGCGCTATAGCCTCACGAGAGCAGAACCCGCTACCCTCGAAGAGGCATTCGCCCTCGCACTGCGCGAGGACTACGTTGTGACCTCGTCCTATGCCAAGGCTGTGACGCCAGAGGCTCGGGTCTCGGCTCCCGAGCCCATGGAGATCGACGCGATAGAAGCGTCGGGCGACCGACACCGCCAGACCACACATTCCCGTGGAGGTCGTAACCCCAGACCCTTGATTTGTTTCCGTTGCCGTAAACCGGGTCACCGTGCAGCTGTATGTCGCGCACCAGCTCCTGTGTTGGCGAATGTCGATGCATCATATAATGACGATGCTCCTTCTTCTCCTCCCTCCCAGCCAAAAAACGGTCAGGGCCAGTAGGTGCAGGGCGCCCTACTGGCTGGAATGGAGGTCCGGGGCCACCGGTGTCTGCCCGTCCTCCTAGCCCTCGTGTGCTGCACGCACACGCCAATGCCACCACTGCGAGCGGCGACACGAGACTGATTATCGTCAGTCTACATGTCGTCGGATCCCGACGACCTCTACGCGCACTCCTGGACTCAGGAGCGACGAACAACTTCTTCCGCGCGTCTTGCCTGTCGGTACTGCCCTCGGGCATCCCGGTCCGGGAGGGACCGGGTGCAGTTGTTGTTAAACTTGCAGATGGGAAACCACACCGCGTTGCGCGGCGTGAACTTACGTTGCCGTATACGTTCGACGGCTTCCGCAGTAAGGATAACTTCCTTGTAATCGAGATGAATTACGCGTTTGACTGTATCTTGGGCATCCCCTGGCTGGCCCGTTATCAGCCACAGATTGACTGGCTTGCCCGTTCGGTCAAGCGTCGAAGTGACTTTGACGTGAGCGAGGTGTTCACACACCTGTTGGTGGCGCCAAGAGATTGGCCCCATGTCACCGTCGTGGATAGCAACGCCACGACGCAAGTAGTGCACAGAGCGAGCGATGGCCCTCTTTGCACCACTTGTGCGGTGCTACTAGCTGATGCATGTGATCCGGTCCCTTCGCCCCCGCGCGACGGGGACTCCGCGGTTGAGCAGGGGCTCCCGTTTGCGAACAACACGGTCGAGCAGGGTCTCCCGTGTACGAGAAACACGGTCGAGCAGCGGCTCCCGTTTATGAGAAACACGGTCGAGTCGGGGATCCCACATGAGAGAAACGCGGTTGAGCAGGGGCTCCCGCACACGTTGACGACGCCAGAACCGACTTCGTTCCTGCATGCCTCCGGCGCGGCTGATTCGCCCAATCCACGCCTAGAGGAGGGTGACTCGTCGTCAACCGACGATGCGGAGTCATCAACCTCGAGCAGAGACTCGAGGCGGAAGAAGGGGTCCAAACGCCGTCGACGTCGCCGGCTTCGCAGAGCCTCCGAGGCTAACCCGACTCTGGCGACAGAGTCGCTCTGTGCGCTCGAATATGTCGAGGGCGCTCCTGCCAGGTCACGAACGATCGAAGTAGCGAGCCCCCCTCGCGACGCTCGTGCAATCACCAGTCTCCCAGGACTCTCTTGGAAACACTTCCTGAGGGACCTCCAAGTCGGCGATATCGAACAGGTCTGCTTGATCACCGAGTCGGACTCGGCGGCCATGTCACTCAATACCGTGAGTGAAGAGAACGCGTCGTCACGCCCCAAGAGTGCTGACCCAAAGTCAGCCCGAGAAGAACGCTTCGTGGCCCAATCTTGGGAAGCACTACGCGAATCCGGCAACCCCGCGTATGACGTCGCGCGTGAATACGCGGACGTCTTCCCAGACAAGATCCCCGCGGAGTTACCTCCCGATCGCGGAGTCCGTCACGAGATCGACCTTACTCCAGGCACAAAATACTGTGTGACGCGACAGTGGCCACTGCCGCGAGATCAAGTCAAGGCGATTGACGACTTCTTTGAGAGCCGCCGCAAGGCGGGTCACGTGCGAGAAAGTATCTCTCCACACTCGAGTCCGACATTCTGCGTGAAGAAAGCCACCGGCGGATGGCGCATTGTCCACGCGTTCAATAAGCTGAACGATGTCACCATTCCTGCCCAGACCCCGATCCCGATCCCGAACGCTATGTTCGGCAGCGTCATCTTCAGCGCCATCGACCTGACCGATGGCTTCTATCAGATCCTCATGCGACCCAGTGACATTCCTCTCACGGCCGTGAGCACACCAAGCGGCATGCTCTGGGAGTGGCTTGTAATGCCACAGGGTCTAAAGAACGCTCCAGCTACGTTCAATCGCATGGTATCTCATGTGCTGCGTCCTCTCCGAGACTTCGCCCCGAGTTACTTCGATGACATCTTCATTCATAGTTGCGCTGAGGCTAATCTCAGCGCCACGGAAGTTCATCTCAAACACTTGAAACAAGTGTTCCAGGTCATGCGAGAGAACAAACTCTACGCGAACCTCAAGAAGTGTGTCTTCTGTGCACCAGAGATTCCGGTGTTGGGCTGCTACGTCAGCAAGGACGGAGTTCGTGCCGACCCGGAGAAGATCTCCTCAATCTGTGACTGGCCCACTCCCCAAAATCCGACTGAGTTGCGTCAGTGGCTAGGACTTGCGAATTACCTGCACAAGTATACGAAGGATTACGCTGGACTGATCCAGCCGCTATCGTCGCTGTTGAAGAAGGACACCACGTGGTCGTGGCGCCCCGAGCATCAAGCAGCCTTCGAATCGGTCAAGAAGAGCTTGATGTCAGCCCCTATTTTGGCGCTCCCAGACGATTCGACGCCGTATCACGTGGTGTGTGACGCAAGTGACTTTGCGATCGGTTGTGCCCTCATGCAGTTCGATGAGGATGGTCGCGAACGAGTCGTGAGTTATCAATCACGACAGCTGAAGCCCGCTGAGCGGAATTATCCCGTTCACGACAAGGAGCTCCTTGCAATGCGCTACGCTCTGATCAAATTCAGAGTGCATCTCCTTGGCGAACGAACCTTCGCGATCTATACTGATCACGCTTCATTGCGCACGGCAGTGAAGAGCCCGCATCTGTCCCAGCGAATGGCAAGATGGTTATCTTTCTTCTCGGAGTACAACTTTGTCGTCCATTACAAGCCCGGCAAGAATAACATTCTTGCCGACGCGCTCTCCCGACGACCAGACTACGATCCTCGCCCGGCACTAGGTCGTCAGGCGACTGACGGCTCTGAGGATGATGAAGACTGCGCGGCGTGTACCGCGACCGGATTAAATCTCACCCGAGTCTCCACAGAGACGTCTCTGCGGGATGAAATCGCCGCTGCCTACGACGCGGATCCTGAATATGCGAGCATCATAGCACACCTGCGTGCTCCCAGTGAGTCCACCCTGGCTGCCTTGTCGCGCACCAAGCGCCACCAAATCAACAGGTATCATCTCGATGGCACAGTGCTCATGTATAGCATCGATCGCTTCGACGCTCCCCGCGTGGTCGTTCCCAACGACCCGGACCTTCGAGCCCGGATCATCCATGAATTTCACGACGCTCCGATTGCCGGCCACTTGGGTCGAGAAAAGACTTTTGCGGCCATGTCCCGAGACTTTTTCTGGCCTCACATGTACAAGTGGGTCCGCAAATGGGTTCGGACTTGTGAGACGTGCCAACGGGTTAAACCGTCCCCTTCGTCGCAGGCTCCCCTGCGACCCTTACCAGTAGCAACCGAGGCTTGGCGCTCGATTTCTATGGACTTCATTTTCGCACTCCCGCCGGATGAACTCAATCGGACCGGCGTCCTGGTCTTCGTCGACAGGTTTAGCAAGATGGTACATCTCGTTCCGGTTCCTGAGACGGTCACCGCGGAGGAATCCGCGGCGCACTTCGTTGACAGTGTATTCCGACACCATGGGCTCCCCGAGTCTATCATCTCGGATCGCGACCCGAGATTCACGTCAGCTTTCTGGTCTTCCCTCTTCGACCTTCTCGGCACGAAGCTGCATATGTCGACCGCTGCACATCCGGAGACGGATGGCCAAACCGAACGCGTCAATCGTGTCCTCGAAGACGTTCTTCGAAAGTTATGCAACATCCTTCAAGAGCTGGAGCTCCTTCCTTCCGCTTGCGGAGTTTGCGCTTAACAACGCGGAACACGCGTCTACGGGGTTGACCCCGTTCTTCATCAACAGCGCACGGCACCCCCGTGTGCCTGCTCAACTTGCCGTGGGCTACCCCACGGCGCCTCGTGGCTCCACTCTGGACGGGGAGGACAAGGCGAACGAAGTCGGCCTCGATCCGGTGCCGAGTGACACACCGCGATCGACTACGAGTGCAGCTTACGAGAACGTGAGCGCCAACGCGGTCACCCGCGCACAGTCCAAGAATGCCCTCGTTACGCCACGTACCGTGGCGTCGCCTCTCGCGCAGTGGACAGCGGATACACTGATCACTCCAAGCGTCCCAAGCTCGGCCAACTACGCGCCGAAGGCATCGGCGCGCCCCATCGACAGCGACGCGGTGGCTGAGTTCGTTTTGCAACGCCAATCGGTCACCCGATTCGTCCGTGATGCGCTGCAATCCGCCGTTGACAAGCAAAAAGAAAACGCCGACAAGAGAGGGCGCAAGAATATGTCCAGCTTCACGACAGGAGATAAGGTACTCCTGTCGACCGACGGCATTCGCCAATCAGCGATCACGAACCTCGGCGCGAGCAAACTCGCGCCACGATTTATTGGGCCATTTACGGTGACGAAGGTACTCGGCGACGCCTACACACTCGACATTCCTACATCCCTACGGCTCCACCCGACGTTCTACGTCGGGCGACTGAAGCAATACTATCCTGCGACTATTCCATCCCCTGACGTGGCGCCGCGTACATCGAACGTCCCGCGCGACGAGCCTGCCGGGCCATCGACCCGTCACTTCCCGGCACCCGCTCACGCGGGTGAGTCCCAGTCTGTGCGCCCCCGAAAACGCGTTGCTCCAGAGAACGCATCCGCTCGAGCAGTTCCCGATTCGACTGCCGCAACGCAGTCGCCGTCCCCTCAGCTCGCGCCGCACGCTCAGACGCAGCCTCCGCCTCAAGCTGAGCGTCGTAAGCGCGACTCGCCACATCGTCCATGTCGCATTGGACAACCAAGGCGCGAGCGGTATCAACGCGCTGGTCCTCCCCCGTTTGTTGACTCGACGGGCGATACGCTGTGGATCGTGGACCATATCTTTGAACACGAGGATCCTCCTCGCGCATCCAAGTCTCGTTCGAACGCTAGCCGCGCGGTTCCGACCGTGCGCAGATATAGGGTTCGCTGTCTCGGCTTCCTCCATCCGAGGATACGTGGGAGCCTCGCGCCAACCTTCTTCGCGATGTGCCGGACGTGGTTCGAGATTACGAAGCCGGTCTCCTGACGCTGAATACGGCCGCGGGCCATCCCGCGGCGAGCGTGAACGCGAACGAGAGCGACGCGCCGGACGTGATTGGAGACTACGGTGCCGGTCCCCTGACGTCGAGTACGGCCGCGGGCCATCCCGCGGCGAACGTGAACGCGAACGAGAGCGACGCGCCCCGCGAGAATGACGTCCCCCAGGGATTGACGGCGGAGACATACTCCGCCGAGAGCGGCGTCGGCGCGAGCCGCCGCGATTAGAAGACTGGGCCATCTCGGACAGAGTGCGGTCATACTTCGCGATCCATGCCCGTTCTTGCTCGCTGAGCGGCCACTCAGCGACGTGCTCCTGCCACTCCGCTTCGCTCGGGCGCTCCACGCTATTACAGGACTTGCAGCCTTCACGCACGTGAACGTAACACAGTCGGTCGACGTCCCACGCATTCTCGCAGATGTGGTTGCGCAGTGCACTGATGGAATGGTCAGCGCTGATCTTCTCTCGGAACGTGAGCCAACTCACGAAGCTACTCCCCTCCCGTTGCATCCGGTTCCAGCGTTTGATGAAGGCGCTCCACGATCTTGCCAGCGCGTCGTTGTCGAAGCCTTCGAGGCTCTTACCCCGCAAGTTGCGGAACCGACGAAAGAAGTCCTTCATGGTATCCGGGGAGTCCGGGGCCACCACCCCGGACAAGTCGTATAGCTGCCAGGGCTTGAGTTCGTCGTCCATCAAGCGCGTGTGAGCGCGCGCTGCTGGCGGCGACGTCGCCGTCGCCGAAGAGTTGCTTCCCGTCGTCTGCTGCTGCTGTTCCGCCATCTTGTCGTCGTCTGTGTGATTCCGAGAATGATCTCCACCGCTCCTGTGAACTCGCGTCGTCTTCACCACTCCCGCCGATTTCCCCAGATTCTCCAGTTGATATTCCCGCGCACTCACGTAGTGTGAGTGCTGTCTTGAGAGGAGGGTGATGTAATGGGCCCTCCTCTCACATAAGTAGATAGGTTACTTTCATATATTACATAAGTAGGCATAGTAGCACACGGCGTAGCGTGTGCTGTCACGTCACTCTCTGATTGGCTGATAATGTGGGCAGACAGGCCCAATTTCAGCCAATCAGGAGCTGGTTTCCATTCAGTGGTTCACATTAAGTGCCGGGCGTCCGCCCGGCCTCTTATAATAAAACAGAGTTAAATTTTCCCCGGATTAGATACTTGGACTCAGTTGGACTCAGTTGCCTGAGCCTTGGAATAGCTTCCTCATCGCTCCGTGTAAGTTAGTAACGGTAGTCATTAAGCCCGTTACAGCAGACTAAGCTACCCCAACCAAGTCTTGGTACTGAAGGGGGATGCGCAATTCCACCATCACTCTGGCATCAAGTGCTCGGATCGGGCTGAAATTTTAACAGCAGACTAAGCTACCCCAACCAAGTCTTGGTACTGAAGGGGGATGCGCAATTCCACCATCACTCTGGCATCAAGTGCTCGGATCGGGCTGAAATTTTAACAGCAGACTAAGCTACCCCAACCTAGTCTTGGTACTGAAGGGGATGCGCAATTCCACCATCACTCTGGCATCAAGTGCTCGGATCGGGCTGAAATTTTAACAGCAGACTAAGCTACCCCAACCTAGTCTTGGTACTGAAGGGGGATGCGCAATTCCACCATCACTCTGGCATCAAGTGCTCGGATCGGGCTGAAATTTTAACAGCAAACTAAGCTACCCCAACCAAGTCTTGGTACTGAAGGGGGATGCGCAATTCCACCATTACTCTGGCATCAAGTGCTCGGATCGGGCTGAAATTTTAACAGCAGACTAAGCTACCCCAACCAAGTCTTGGTACGGAAGGGGGATGCGCAATTCCACCATCACTCTGGCATCAAGTGCTCGGATCGGGCTGAAATTTTAACAGCAGACTAAGCTACCCCAACCTAGTCTTGGTACTGAAGGGGATGCGCAATTCCACCATCACTCTGGCATCAAGTGCTCGGATCGGGCTGAAATTTTAACAGCAGACTAAGCTACCCCAACCTAGTCTTGGTACGGAAGGGGGATGCGCAATTCGACCATCACTCTGGCATCAAGTGCTCGGATCGGGCTGAAATTTTAACAGCAGACTAAGCTACCCCAACCTAGTCTTGGTACTGAAGGGGGATGCGCAATTCCACCATCACTCTGGCATCAAGTGCTCGGATCGGGCTGAAATTTTAACAGCAGACTAAGCTACCCCAACCAAGTCTTGGTACTGAAGGGGATGCGCAATTCCACCATCACTCTGGCATCAAGTGCTCGGATCGGGCTGAAATTTTAACAGCAGACTAAGCTACCCCAACCTAGTCTTGGTACGGAAGGGGTATGCGCAATTCCACCATCACTCTGGCATCAAGTGCTCGGATCGGGCTGAAATTTTAACAGCAGACTAAGCTACCCCAACCAAGTCTTGGTACGGAAGGGGATGCGCAATTCCACCATCACTCTGGCATCAAGTGCTCGGATCGGGCTGAAATTTTAACAGCAGACTAAGCTACCCCAACCAAGTCTTGGTACGGAAGGGGATGCGCAATTCCACCATCACTCTGGCATCAAGTGCTCGGATCGGGCTGAAATTTTAACAGCAGACTAAGCTACCCCAACCAAGTCTTGGTACGGAAGGGGGATGCGCAATTCCACCATCACTCTGGCATCAAGTGCTCGGATCGGGCTGAAATTTTAACAGCAGACTAAGCTACCCCAACCAAGTCTTGGTACGGAAGGGGATGCGCAATTCCACCATCACTCTGGCATCAAGTGCTCGGATCGGGCTGAAATTTTAACAGCAGACTAAGCTACCCCAACCTAGTCTTGGTACTGAAGGGGATGCGCAATTCCACCATCACTCTGGCATCAAGTGCTCGGATCGGGCTGAAATTTTAACAGCAGACTAAGCTACCCCAACCTAGTCTTGGTACTGAAGGGGATGCGCAATTCCACCATCACTCTGGCATCAAGTGCTCGGATCGGGCTGAAATTTTAACAGCAGACTAAGCTACCCCAACCTAGTCTTGGTACTGAAGGGGGATGCGCAATTCCACCATCACTCTGGCATCAAGTGCTCGGATCGGGCTGAAATTTTAACAGCAGACTAAGCTACCCCAACCAAGTCTTGGTACTGAAGGGGGATGCGCAATTCCACCATCACTCTGGCATCAAGTGCTCGGATCGGGCTGAAATTTTAACAGCAGACTAAGCTACCCCAACCAAGTCTTGGTACGGAAGGGTGATGCGCAATTCCACCATCACTCTGGCATCAAGTGCTCGGATCGGGCTGAAATTTTAACAGCAGACTAAGCTACCCCAACCAAGTCTTGGTACTGAAGGGGATGCGCAATTCCACCATCACTCTGGCATCAAGTGCTCGGATCGGGCTGAAATTTTAACAGCAGACTAAGCTACCCCAACCAAGTCTTGGTACGGAAGGGGGATGCGCAATTCCACCATCACTCTGGCATCAAGTGCTCGGATCGGGCTGAAATTTTAACAGCAGACTAAGCTACCCCAACCAAGTCTTGGTACTGAAGGGGATGCGCAATTCCACCATCACTCTGGCATCAAGTGCTCGGATCGGGCTGAAATTTTAACAGCAGACTAAGCTACCCCAACCAAGTCTTGGTACTGAAGGGGATGCGCAATTCCACCATCACTCTGGCATCAAGTGCTCGGATCGGGCTGAAATTTTAACAGCAGACTAAGCTACCCCAACCAAGTCTTGGTACTGAAGGGGGATGCGCAATTCCACCATCACTCTGGCATCAAGTGCTCGGATCGGGCTGAAATTTTAACAGCAGACTAAGCTACCCCAACCAAGTCTTGGTACTGAAGGGCGATGCGCAATTCCACCATCACTCTGGCATCAAGTGCTCGGATCGGGCTGAAATTTTAACAGCAGACTAAGCTACCCCAACCAAGTCTTGGTACTGAAGGGGGATGCGCAATTCCACCATCACTCTGGCATCAAGTGCTCGGATCGGGCTGAAATTTTAACAGCAGACTAAGCTACCCCAACCAAGTCTTGGTACTGAAGGGGGATGCGCAATTCCACCATCACTCTGGCATCAAGTGCTCGGATCGGGCTGAAATTTTAACAGCAGACTAAGCTACCCCAACCAAGTCTTGGTACTGAAGGGGGATGCGCAATTCCACCATCACTCTGGCATCAAGTGCTCGGATCGGGCTGAAATTTTAACAGCAGACTAAGCTACCCCAACCAAGTCTTGGTACGGAAGGGGATGCGCAATTCCACCATCACTCTGGCATCAAGTGCTCGGATCGGGCTGAAATTTTAACAGCAGACTAAGCTACCCCAACCAAGTCTTGGTACGGAAGGGGATGCGCAATTCCACCATCACTCTGGCATCAAGTGCTCGGATCGGGCTGAAATTTTAACAGCAGACTAAGCTACCCCAACCAAGTCTTGGTACTGAAGGGGATGCGCAATTCCACCATCACTCTGGCATCAAGTGCTCGGATCGGGCTGAAATTTTAACAGCAGACTAAGCTACCCCAACCAAGTCTTGGTACGGAAGGGGGATGCGCAATTCCACCATCACTCTGGCATCAAGTGCTCGGATCGGGCTGAAATTTTAACAGCAGACTAAGCTACCCCAACCAAGTCTTGGTACTGAAGGGGGATGCGCAATTCCACCATCACTCTGGCATCAAGTGCTCGGATCGGGCTGAAATTTTAACAGCAGACTAAGCTACCCCAACCAAGTCTTGGTACTGAAGGGGGATGCGCAATTCCACCATCACTCTGGCATCAAGTGCTCGGATCGGGCTGAAATTTTAACAGCAGACTAAGCTACCCCAACCAAGTCTTGGTACTGAAGGGGGATGCGCAATTCCACCATCACTCTGGCATCAAGTGCTCGGATCGGGCTGAAATTTTAACAGCAGACTAAGCTACCCCAACCAAGTCTTGGTACGGAAGGGGGATGCGCAATTCCACCATCACTCTGGCATCAAGTGCTCGGATCGGGCTGAAATTTTAACAGCAGACTAAGCTACCCCAACCAAGTCTTGGTACGGAAGGGGGATGCGCAATTCCACCATCACTCTGGCATCAAGTGCTCGGATCGGGCTGAAATTTTAACAGCAGACTAAGCTACCCCAACCAAGTCTTGGTACGGAAGGGGATGCGCAATTCCACCATCACTCTGGCATCAAGTGCTCGGATCGGGCTGAAATTTTAACAGCAGACTAAGCTACCCCAACCAAGTCTTGGTACGGAAGGGGGATGCGCAATTCCACCATCACTCTGGCATCAAGTGCTCGGATCGGGCTGAAATTTTAACAGCAGACTAAGCTACCCCAACCAAGTCTTGGTACGGAAGGGGGATGCGCAATTCCACCATCACTCTGGCATCAAGTGCTCGGATCGGGCTGAAATTTTAACAGCAGACTAAGCTACCCCAACCTAGTCTTGGTACTGAAGGGAGATGCGCAATTCCACCATCACTCTGGCATCAAGTGCTCGGATCGGGCTGAAATTTTAACAGCAGACTAAGCTACCCCAACCAAGTCTTGGTACGGAAGGGGGATGCGCAATTCCACCATCACTCTGGCATCAAGTGCTCGGATCGGGCTGAAATTTTAACAGCAGACTAAGCTACCCCAACCTAGTCTTGGTACTGAAGGGGATGCGCAATTCCACCATCACTCTGGCATCAAGTGCTCGGATCGGGCTGAAATTTTAACAGCAGACTAAGCTACCCCAACCAAGTCTTGGTACTGAAGGGGATGCGCAATTCCACCATCACTCTGGCATCAAGTGCTCGGATCGGGCTGAAATTTTAACAGCAGACTAAGCTACCCCAACCAAGTCTTGGTACTGAAGGGGGATGCGCAATTCGACCATCACTCTGGCATCAAGTGCTCGGATCGGGCTGAAATTTTAACAGCAGACTAAGCTACCCCAACCAAGTCTTGGTACTGAAGGGGGATGCGCAATTCCACCATCACTCTGGCATCAAGTGCTCGGATCGGGCTGAAATTTTAACAGCAGACTAAGCTACCCCAACCAAGTCTTGGTACGGAAGGGGGATGCGCAATTCCACCATCACTCTGGCATCAAGTGCTCGGATCGGGCTGAAATTTTAACAGCAGACTAAGCTACCCCAACCAAGTCTTGGTACGGAAGGGGGATGCGCAATTCCACCATCACTCTGGCATCAAGTGCTCGGATCGGGCTGAAATTTTAACAGCAGACTAAGCTACCCCAACCAAGTCTTGGTACGGAAGGGGATGCGCAATTCCACCATCACTCTGGCATCAAGTGCTCGGATCGGGCTGAAATTTTAACAGCAGACTAAGCTACCCCAACCAAGTCTTGGTACGGAAGGGGTTGCGCAATTCCACCATCACTCTGGCATCAAGTGCTCGGATCGGGCTGAAATTTTAACAGCAGACTAAGCTACCCCAACCTAGTCTTGGTACTGAAGGGGATGCGCAATTCCACCATCACTCTGGCATCAAGTGCTCGGATCGGGCTGAAATTTTAACAGCAGACTAAGCTACCCCAACCTAGTCTTGGTACTGAAGGGGATGCGCAATTCCACCATCACTCTGGCATCAAGTGCTCGGATCGGGCTGAAATTTTAACAGCAGACTAAGCTACCCCAACCTAGTCTTGGTACTGAAGGGGATGCGCAATTCCACCATCACTCTGGCATCAAGTGCTCGGATCGGGCTGAAATTTTAACAGCAGACTAAGCTACCCCAACCAAGTCTTGGTACTGAAGGGAGATGCGCAATTCCACCATCACTCTGGCATCAAGTGCTCGGATCGGGCTGAAATTTTAACAGCAGACTAAGCTACCCCAACCAAGTCTTGGTACTGAAGGGGGATGCGCAATTCCACCATCACTCTGGCATCAAGTGCTCGGATCGGGCTGAAATTTTAACAGCAGACTAAGCTACCCCAACCAAGTCTTGGTACGAAAGGGGGATGCGCAATTCCACCATCACTCTGGCATCAAGTGCTCGGATCGGGCTGAAATTTTAACAGCAGACTAAGCTACCCCAACCAAGTCTTGGTACGGAAGGGGGATGCGCAATTCCACCATCACTCTGGCATCAAGTGCTCGGATCGGGCTGAAATTTTACCAGCAGACTAAGCTACCCCAACCAAGTCTTGGTACGAAAGGGGGATGCGCAATTCGACCATCACTCTGGCATCAAGTGCTCGGATCGGGCTGAAATTTTAACAGCAGACTAAGCTACCCCAACCAAGTCTTGGTACTGAAGTGGGATGCGCAATTCCACCATCACTCTGGCATCAAGTGCTCGGATCGGGCTGAAATTTTAACAGCAGACTAAGCTACCCCAACCAAGTCTTGGTACGGAAGGGGGATGCGCAATTCCACCATCACTCTGGCATCAAGTGCTCGGATCGGGCTGAAATTTTAACAGCAGACTAAGCTACCCCAACCTAGTCTTGGTACGGAAGGGGGATGCGCAATTCCACCATCACTCTGGCATCAAGTGCTCGGATCGGGCTGAAATTTTAACAGCAGACTAAGCTACCCCAACCACGTCTTGGTACTGAAGGGGGATGCGCAATTCCACCATCACTCTGGCATCAAGTGCTCGGATCGGGCTGAAATTTTAACAGCAGACTAAGCTACCCCAACCAAGTCTTGGTACGGAAGGGGGATGCGCAATTCCACCATCACTCTGGCATCAAGTGCTCGGATCGGGCTGAAATTTTAACAGCAGACTAAGCTACCCCAACCAAGTCTTGGTACGGAAGGGGGATGCGCAATTCGACCATCACTCTGGCATCAAGTGCTCGGATCGGGCTGAAATTTTAACAGCAGACTAAGCTACCCCAACCACGTCTTGGTACTGAAGGGGGATGCGCAATTCCACCATCACTCTGGCATCAAGTGCTCGGATCGGGCTGAAATTTTAACAGCAGACTAAGCTACCCCAACCAAGTCTTGGTACTGAAGGGGGATGCGCAATTCCACCATCACTCTGGCATCAAGTGCTCGGATCGGGCTGAAATTTTAACAGCAGACTAAGCTACCCCAACCAAGTCTTGGTACGGAAGGGGGATGCGCAATTCCACCATCACTCTGGCATCAAGTGCTCGGATCGGGCTGAAATTTTAACAGCAGACTAAGCTACCCCAACCAAGTCTTGGTACGGAAGGGGGATGCGCAATTCGACCATCACTCTGGCATCAAGTGCTCGGATCGGGCTGAAATTTTAACAGCAGACTAAGCTACCCCAACCAAGTCTTGGTACTGAAGGGGATGCGCAATTCCACCATCACTCTGGCATCAAGTGCTCGGATCGGGCTGAAATTTTAACAGCAGACTAAGCTACCCCAACCACGTCTTGGTACTGAAGGGGGATGCGCAATTCCACCATCACTCTGGCATCAAGTGCTCGGATCGGGCTGAAATTTTAACAGCAGACTAAGCTACCCCAACCTAGTCTTGGTACGGAAGGGGGATGCGCAATTCCACCATCACTCTGGCATCAAGTGCTCGGATCGGGCTGAAATTTTAACAGCAGACTAAGCTAATCCCCAACCAAGTCTTTCGGTACGGAAGGGGGATGCGCAATTCCACCATCACTCTGGCATCAAGTGCTCGGATCGGGCTGGAAATTTTAACAGCAGACTAAGCTACCCCAACCAAGTCTTGGTACGGAAGGGGGATGCGCAATTCCACCCATCACTCTGGCATCAAGTGCTCGGATCGGGCTGAAATTTTAACAGCAGACTAAGCTACCCCCAACCTAGTCTTGGTACGCAAGGGGGATGCGCAATTCCACCATCACTCTGGCATCAAGTGCTCGGATCGGGCTGAAATTTTAACAGCAGACTAAGCTACCCCAACCAAGTCTTGGTACGGAAGGGGGATGCGCAATTCGACCATCACTCTGGCATCAAGTGCTCGGATCGGGCTGAAATTTTAACAGCAGACTAAGCTACCCCAACCAAGTCTTGGTACTGAAGGGGGATGCGCAATTCCACCATCACTCTGGCATCAAGTGCTCGGATCGGGCTGAAATTTTAACAGCAGACTAAGCTACCCCAACCACGTCTTGGTACTGAAGGGGGATGCGCAATTCCACCATCACTCTGGCATCAAGTGCTCGGATCGGGCTGAAATTTTAACAGCAGACTAAGCTACCCCAACCTAGTCTTGGTACGGAAGGGGGATGCGCAATTCCACCATCACTCTGGCATCAAGTGCTCGGATCGGGCTGAAATTTTAACAGCAGACTAAGCTACCCCAACCTAGTCTTGGTACGGAAGGGGGATGCGCAATTCCACCATCACTCTGGCATCAAGTGCTCGGATCGGGCTGAAATTTTAACAGCAGAATATGCTACCCCAACCAAGTCTTGGTACTGAAGGGGGATGCGCAATTCCACCATCACTCTGGCATCAAGTGCTCGGATCGGGCTGAAATTTTAACAGCAGATTTGGCTACCCCAACCAAGTCTTGGTACTGAAGGGGGATGCGCAATTCGACCATCACTCTGGCATCAAGTGCTCGGATCGGGCTGAAATTTTAACAGCAGACTAAGCTACCCCAACCTAGTCTTGGTACTGAAGGGGGATGCGCAATTCCACCATCACTCTGGCATCAAGTGCTCGGATCGGGCTGAAATTTTAACAGCAGACTAAGCTACCCCAACCACGTCTTGGTACTGAAGGGGGATGCGCAATTCCACCATCACTCTGGCATCAAGTGCTCGGATCGGGCTGAAATTTTAATAGCAGACTAAGCTACCCCAACCAAGTCTTGGTACTGAAGGGGGAGGCGCAATTCCACCATCACTCTGGCATCAAGTGCTCGGATCGGGCTGAAATTTTAACAGCAGACTAAGCTACCCCAACCTAGTCTTGGTACTGAAGGGTGATGCGCAATTCCACCATCACTCTGGCATCAAGTGCTCGGATCGGGCTGAAATTTTAACAGCAGAATATGCTACCCCAACCAAGTCTTGGTACTGAAGGGGGATGCGCAATCCGACCATCACTCTGGCATCAAGTGCTCGGATCGGGCTGAAATTTTAACAGCAGACTAAGCTACCCCAACCAAGTCTTGGTACTGAAGGGGGATGCGCAATTCCACCATCACTCTGGCATCAAGTGCTCGGATCGGGCTGAAATTTTAACAGCAGACTAAGCTACCCCAACCAAGTCTTGGTACTGAAGGGGGATGCGCAATTCCACCATCACTCTGGCATCAAGTGCTCGGATCGGGCTGAAATTTTAACAGCAGACTAAGCTACCCCAACCAAGTCTTGGTACTGAAGGGGGATGCGCAATTCCACCATCACTCTGGCATCAAGTGCTCGGATCGGGCTGAAATTTTAACAGCAGACTAAGCTACCCCAACCAAGTCTTGGTACTGAAGGGGGATGCGCAATTCCACCATCACTCTGGCATCAAGTGCTCGGATCGGGCTGAAATTTTAACAGCAGACTAAGCTACCCCAACCAAGTCTTGGTACTGAAGGGGGATGCGCAATTCCACCATCACTCTGGCATCAAGTGCTCGGATCGGGCTGAAATTTTAACAGCAGACTAAGCTACCCCAACCAAGTCTTGGTACTGAAGGGGATGCGCAATTCCACCATCACTCTGGCATCAAGTGCTCGGATCGGGCTGAAATTTTAACAGCAGACTAAGCTACCCCAACCAAGTCTTGGTACTGAAGGGGGATGCGCAATTCCACCATCACTCTGGCATCAAGTGCTCGGATCGGGCTGAAATTTTAACAGCAGACTAAGCTACCCCAACCAAGTCTTGGTACTGAAGGGGGATGCGCAATTCCACCATCACTCTGGCATCAAGTGCTCGGATCGGGCTGAAATTTTAACAGCAGACTAAGCTACCCCAACCAAGTCTTGGTACTGAAGGGGATGCGCAATTCCACCATCACTCTGGCATCAAGTGCTCGGATCGGGCTGAAATTTTAACAGCAGACTAAGCTACCCCAACCAAGTCTTGGTACTGAAGGGGGATGCGCAATTCCACCATCACTCTGGCATCAAGTGCTCGGATCGGGCTGAAATTTTAACAGCAGACTAAGCTACCCCAACCAAGTCTTGGTACTGAAGGGGGATGCGCAATTCCACCATCACTCTGGCATCAAGTGCTCGGATCGGGCTGAAATTTTAACAGCAGACTAAGCTACCCCAACCAAGTCTTGGTACTGAAGGGGGATGCGCAATTCCACCATCACTCTGGCATCAAGTGCTCGGATCGGGCTGAAATTTTAACAGCAGACTAAGCTACCCCAACCAAGTCTTGGTACTGAAGGGGGATGCGCAATTCCACCATCACTCTGGCATCAAGTGCTCGGATCGGGCTGAAATTTTAACAGCAGACTAAGCTACCCCAACCAAGTCTTGGTACTGAAGGGGGATGCGCAATTCCACCATCACTCTGGCATCAAGTGCTCGGATCGGGCTGAAATTTTAACAGCAGACTAAGCTACCCCAACCAAGTCTTGGTACTGAAGGGGGATGCGCAATTCCACCATCACTCTGGCATCAAGTGCTCGGATCGGGCTGAAATTTTAACAGCAGACTAAGCTACCCCAACCAAGTCTTGGTACTGAAGGGGGATGCGCAATTCCACCATCACTCTGGCATCAAGTGCTCGGATCGGGCTGAAATTTTAACAGCAGACTAAGCTACCCCAACCAAGTCTTGGTACTGAAGGGGGATGCGCAATTCCACCATCACTCTGGCATCAAGTGCTCGGATCGGGCTGAAATTTTAACAGCAGACTAAGCTACCCCAACCAAGTCTTGGTACTGAAGGGGGATGCGCAATTCCACCATCACTCTGGCATCAAGTGCTCGGATCGGGCTGAAATTTTAACAGCAGACTAAGCTACCCCAACCAAGTCTTGGTACTGAAGGGGGATGCGCAATTCCACCATCACTCTGGCATCAAGTGCTCGGATCGGGCTGAAATTTTAACAGCAGACTAAGCTACCCCAACCAAGTCTTGGTACTGAAGGGGGATGCGCAATTCCACCATCACTCTGGCATCAAGTGCTCGGATCGGGCTGAAATTTTAACAGCAGACTAAGCTACCCCAACCAAGTCTTGGTACTGAAGGGGGATGCGCAATTCCACCATCACTCTGGCATCAAGTGCTCGGATCGGGCTGAAATTTTAACAGCAGACTAAGCTACCCCAACCAAGTCTTGGTACTGAAGGGGGATGCGCAATTCCACCATCACTCTGGCATCAAGTGCTCGGATCGGGCTGAAATTTTAACAGCAGACTAAGCTACCCCAACCAAGTCTTGGTACTGAAGGGGATGCGCAATTCCACCATCACTCTGGCATCAAGTGCTCGGATCGGGCTGAAATTTTAACAGCAGACTAAGCTACCCCAACCAAGTCTTGGTACTGAAGGGGGATGCGCAATTCCACCATCACTCTGGCATCAAGTGCTCGGATCGGGCTGAAATTTTAACAGCAGACTAAGCTACCCCAACCAAGTCTTGGTACTGAAGGGGGATGCGCAATTCCACCATCACTCTGGCATCAAGTGCTCGGATCGGGCTGAAATTTTAACAGCAGACTAAGCTACCCCAACCAAGTCTTGGTACTGAAGGGGGATGCGCAATTCCACCATCACTCTGGCATCAAGTGCTCGGATCGGGCTGAAATTTTAACAGCAGACTAAGCTACCCCAACCAAGTCTTGGTACTGAAGGGGGATGCGCAATTCCACCATCACTCTGGCATCAAGTGCTCGGATCGGGCTGAAATTTTAACAGCAGACTAAGCTACCCCAACCAAGTCTTGGTACTGAAGGGGGATGCGCAATTCCACCATCACTCTGGCATCAAGTGCTCGGATCGGGCTGAAATTTTAACAGCAGACTAAGCTACCCCAACCAAGTCTTGGTACTGAAGGGGGATGCGCAATTCCACCATCACTCTGGCATCAAGTGCTCGGATCGGGCTGAAATTTTAACAGCAGACTAAGCTACCCCAACCAAGTCTTGGTACTGAAGGGGGATGCGCAATTCCACCATCACTCTGGCATCAAGTGCTCGGATCGGGCTGAAATTTTAACAGCAGACTAAGCTACCCCAACCAAGTCTTGGTACTGAAGGGGGATGCGCAATTCCACCATCACTCTGGCATCAAGTGCTCGGATCGGGCTGAAATTTTAACAGCAGACTAAGCTACCCCAACCAAGTCTTGGTACTGAAGGGGGATGCGCAATTCCACCATCACTCTGGCATCAAGTGCTCGGATCGGGCTGAAATTTTAACAGCAGACTAAGCTACCCCAACCAAGTCTTGGTACTGAAGGGGGATGCGCAATTCCACCATCACTCTGGCATCAAGTGCTCGGATCGGGCTGAAATTTTAACAGCAGACTAAGCTACCCCAACCAAGTCTTGGTACTGAAGGGGGATGCGCAATTCCACCATCACTCTGGCATCAAGTGCTCGGATCGGGCTGAAATTTTAACAGCAGACTAAGCTACCCCAACCAAGTCTTGGTACTGAAGGGGGATGCGCAATTCCACCATCACTCTGGCATCAAGTGCTCGGATCGGGCTGAAATTTTAACAGCAGACTAAGCTACCCCAACCAAGTCTTGGTACTGAAGGGGGATGCGCAATTCCACCATCACTCTGGCATCAAGTGCTCGGATCGGGCTGAAATTTTAACAGCAGACTAAGCTACCCCAACCAAGTCTTGGTACTGAAGGGGGATGCGCAATTCCACCATCACTCTGGCATCAAGTGCTCGGATCGGGCTGAAATTTTAACAGCAGACTAAGCTACCCCAACCAAGTCTTGGTACTGAAGGGGGATGCGCAATTCCACCATCACTCTGGCATCAAGTGCTCGGATCGGGCTGAAATTTTAACAGCAGACTAAGCTACCCCAACCAAGTCTTGGTACTGAAGGGGGATGCGCAATTCCACCATCACTCTGGCATCAAGTGCTCGGATCGGGCTGAAATTTTAACAGCAGACTAAGCTACCCCAACCAAGTCTTGGTACTGAAGGGGGATGCGCAATTCCACCATCACTCTGGCATCAAGTGCTCGGATCGGGCTGAAATTTTAACAGCAGACTAAGCTACCCCAACCAAGTCTTGGTACTGAAGGGGGATGCGCAATTCCACCATCACTCTGGCATCAAGTGCTCGGATCGGGCTGAAATTTTAACAGCAGACTAAGCTACCCCAACCAAGTCTTGGTACTGAAGGGGGATGCGCAATTCCACCATCACTCTGGCATCAAGTGCTCGGATCGGGCTGAAATTTTAACAGCAGACTAAGCTACCCCAACCAAGTCTTGGTACTGAAGGGGGATGCGCAATTCCACCATCACTCTGGCATCAAGTGCTCGGATCGGGCTGAAATTTTAACAGCAGACTAAGCTACCCCAACCAAGTCTTGGTACTGAAGGGGGATGCGCAATTCCACCATCACTCTGGCATCAAGTGCTCGGATCGGGCTGAAATTTTAACAGCAGACTAAGCTACCCCAACCAAGTCTTGGTACTGAAGGGGGATGCGCAATTCCACCATCACTCTGGCATCAAGTGCTCGGATCGGGCTGAAATTTTAACAGCAGACTAAGCTACCCCAACCAAGTCTTGGTACTGAAGGGGGATGCGCAATTCCACCATCACTCTGGCATCAAGTGCTCGGATCGGGCTGAAATTTTAACAGCAGACTAAGCTACCCCAACCAAGTCTTGGTACTGAAGGGGGATGCGCAATTCCACCATCACTCTGGCATCAAGTGCTCGGATCGGGCTGAAATTTTAACAGCAGACTAAGCTACCCCAACCAAGTCTTGGTACTGAAGGGGATGCGCAATTCCACCATCACTCTGGCATCAAGTGCTCGGATCGGGCTGAAATTTTAACAGCAGACTAAGCTACCCCAACCAAGTCTTGGTACTGAAGGGGGATGCGCAATTCCACCATCACTCTGGCATCAAGTGCTCGGATCGGGCTGAAATTTTAACAGCAGACTAAGCTACCCCAACCAAGTCTTGGTACTGAAGGGGATGCGCAATTCCACCATCACTCTGGCATCAAGTGCTCGGATCGGGCTGAAATTTTAACAGCAGACTAAGCTACCCCAACCAAGTCTTGGTACTGAAGGGGGATGCGCAATTCCACCATCACTCTGGCATCAAGTGCTCGGATCGGGCTGAAATTTTAACAGCAGACTAAGCTACCCCAACCAAGTCTTGGTACTGAAGGGGGATGCGCAATTCCACCATCACTCTGGCATCAAGTGCTCGGATCGGGCTGAAATTTTAACAGCAGACTAAGCTACCCCAACCAAGTCTTGGTACTGAAGGGGGATGCGCAATTCCACCATCACTCTGGCATCAAGTGCTCGGATCGGGCTGAAATTTTAACAGCAGACTAAGCTACCCCAACCAAGTCTTGGTACTGAAGGGGGATGCGCAATTCCACCATCACTCTGGCATCAAGTGCTCCGATCGGGCTGAAATTTTAACAGCAGACTAAGCTACCCTAACCAAGTCTTGGTACTGAAGGGGGATGCGCAATTCCACCATCACTCTGGCATCAAGTGCTCGGATCGGGCTGAAATTTTAACAGCAGACTAAGCTACCCCAACCAAGTCTTGGTACGGAAGGGAGATGCGCATTTCCACCATCACTCTGGCATCAAGTGCTCGGATCGGGCTGAAATTTTAACAGCAGACTAAGCTACCCCAACCAAGTCTTGGTACTGAAGGGGGATGCGCAATTCCACCATCACTCTGGCATCAAGTGCTCGGATCGGGCTGAAATTTTAACAGCAGACTAAGCTACCCCAACCAAGTCTTGGTACTGAAGGGGGATGCGCAATTCCACCATCACTCTGGCATCAAGTGCTCGGATCGGGCTGAAATTTTAACAGCAGACTAAGCTACCCCAACCAAGTCTTGGTACTGAAGGGGGATGCGCAATTCCACCATCACTCTGGCATCAAGTGCTCGGATCGGGCTGAAATTTTAACAGCAGACTAAGCTACCCCAACCAAGTCTTGGTACTGAAGGGGGATGCGCAATTCCACCATCACTCTGGCATCAAGTGCTCGGATCGGGCTGAAATTTTAACAGCAGACTAAGCTACCCCAACCAAGTCTTGGTACTGAAGGGGGATGCGCAATTCCACCATCACTCTGGCATCAAGTGCTCCGATCGGGCTGAAATTTTAACAGCAGACTAAGCTACCCCAACCAAGTCTTGGTACTGAAGGGGGATGCGCAATTCCGCCATCACTCTGGCATCAAGTGCTCGGATCGGGCTGAAATTTTAACAGCAGACTAAGCTACCCCAACCAAGTCTTGGTACTGAAGGGAGATGCGCAATTCCACCATCACTCTGGCATCAAGTGCTCGGATCGGGCTGAAATTTTAACAGCAGGCTAAGCTACCCCAACCTAGTCTTGGTACTGAAGGGGGATGCGCAATTCCACCATCACTCTGGCATCAAGTGCTCGGATCGGGCTGAAATTTTAACACCAGGCTAAGCTACCCCAACCAAGTCTTGGTACTGAAGGGGGATACTAATTCCACCATCACTCTGGCATCAAGTGCTCGGATCGGGCTGAAATTTTAACAGCAGACTAAGCTACCCCAACCTAGTCTTGGTACTGAAGGGGGATGCGCAATTCCACCATCACTCTGGCATCAAGTGCTCCGATAGGGCTGAAATTTTAACAGCAGGCTAAGCTACCCCAACCTAGTCTTGGTACTGAAGGGGGATGCGCAATTCCACCATCACTCTGGCATCAAGTGCTCGGATCGGGCTGAAATTTTAACAGCAGACTAAGCTACCCCAACCAAGTCTTGGTACTGAAGGGGGATGCGCAATTCCACCATCACTCTGGCATCAAGTGCTCGGATCGGGCTGAAATTTTAACAGCAGGCTAAGCTACCCCAACCAAGTCTTGGTACTGAAGGGGGATGCGCAATTCCACCATCACTCTGGCATCAAGTGCTCGGATCGGGCTGAAATTTTAACAGCAGGCTAAGCTACCCCAACCTAGTCTTGGTACTGAAGGGGGATGCGCAATTCCACCATCACTCTGGCATCAAGTGCTCGGATCGGGCTGAAATTTTAACAGCAGACTAAGCTACCCCAACCAAGTCTTGGTACTGAAGGGAGATGCGCAATTCCACCATCACTCTGGCATCAAGTGCTCGGATCGGGCTGAAATTTTAACAGCAGGCTAAGCTACCCCAACCTAGTCTTGGTACTGAAGGGGGATGCGCAATTCCACCATCACTCTGGCATCAAGTGCTCGGATCGGGCTGAAATTTTAACAGCAGGCTAAGCTACCCCAACCAAGTCTTGGTACTGAAGGGGGATGCGCATTTCCACCATCACTCTGGCATCAAGTGCTCGGATCGGGCTGAAGTTTTTGCTGTAAAACTAAGCTACCCCAACCTAGTCTTGGTACTGAAGGGGGGATGCACCAATTCCACCATCACTCTGGCATCAAGTGCTCGGATCGGGCTGAAATTTTAACAGCAGACTAAGCTACCCCAACCAAGTCTTGGTACGGAAGGGGGATGCGCAATTCCACCATCACTCTGGCATCAAGTGCTCGGATCGGGCTGAAATTTTAACAGCAGACTAAGCTACCCCAACCAAGTCTTGGTACGGAAGGGGGATGCGCAATTCCACCATTACTCTGGCATCAAGTGCTCGGATCGGGCTGAAATTTTAACAGCAGACTAAGCTACCCCAACCAAGTCTTGGTACTGAAGGGGGATGCGCAATTCCACCATCACTCTGGCATCAAGTGCTCGGATCGGGCTGAAATTTTAACAGCAGGCTAAGCTACCCCAACCTAGTCTTGGTACTGAAGGGGGATGCGCATTTCGACCATTACTCTGGCATCAAGTGCTCGTGCTCGGATCGGGCTGAAATTTTAACAGCAGACTAAGCTACCCCAACCAAGTCTTGGTACTGAAGGGGGATGCGCAATTCCACCATCACTCTGGCATCAAGTGCTCGGATCGGGCTGAAATTTTAACAGCAGGCTAAGCTACCCCAACCAAGTCTTGGTACGGAAGGGGGATGCGCAATTCCACCATCACTCTGGCATCAAGTGCTCGGATCGGGCTGAAATTTTAACAGCAGACTAAGCTACCCCAACCAAGTCTTGGTACTGAAGGGGGATACTGATTTCCACCATCACTCTGGCATCAAATTATCAGGATCGGGCTGAAGGTAACAGCAGGCTAAGCTACCCCAACCAAGTCTTGGTACTGAAGGGGGATGCGCATTTCGACCATTACTCTGGCATCAAGTGCTCGTGCTCGGATCGGGCTGAAATTTTAACAGCAGACTAAGCTACCCCAACCAAGTCTTGGTACTGAAGGGGGATGCGCAATTCCACCATCACTCTGGCATCAAGTGCTCGGATCGGGCTGAAATTTTAACAGCAGGCTAAGCTACCCCAACCTAGTCTTGGTACTGAAGGGGGATGCGCATTTCGACCATTACTCTGGCATCAAGTGCTCGTGCTCGGATCGGGCTGAAATTTTAACAGCAGACTAAGCTACCCCAACCAAGTCTTGGTACTGAAGGGGGATGCGCAATTCCACCATTACTCTGGCATCAAGTGCTCGTGCTCGGATCGGGCTGAAATTTTAACAGCAGACTAAGCTACCCCAACCAAGTCTTGGTACTGAAGGGGGATGCGCAATTCCACCATCACTCTGGCATCAAGTGCTCGGATCGGGCTGAAATTTTAACAGCAGGCTAAGCTACCCCAACCAAGTCTTGGTACTGAAGGGGGATGCGCATTTCGACCATTACTCTGGCATCAAGTGCTCGTGCTCGGATCGGGCTGAAATTTTAACAGCAGACTAAGCTACCCCAACCAAGTCTTGGGACTGAAGGGGGATGCGCAATTCCATCATCACTCTGGCATCAAGTGCTCGGATCGGGCTGAAATTTTAACAGCAGACTAAGCTACCCCAACCAAGTCTTGGTACTGAAGGGAGATGCGCAATTCCACCATCACTCTGGCATCAAGTGCTCGGATCGGGCTGAAATTTTAACAGCAGACTAAGCTACCCCAACCAAGTCTTGGCACTGAAGGGTGATGCGCAATTCCACCATGACTCTGGCATCAAGTGCTCGGATCGGGCTGAAATTTTAACAGCAGACTAAGCTACCCCAACCAAGTCTTGGTACGGAAGGGGGATGCACCTCAATTCCACCATCACTCTGGCATCAAGTGCTCGGATCGGGCTGAAAATTTAACAGCAGACTAAGCTACCCCAACCAAGTCTTGGTACTGAAGGGGGATGCGCAATTCCACCATCACTCTGGCATCAAGTGCTCGGATCGGGCTGAAAGTTTAACAGCAGACTAAGCTACCCCAACCAAGTCTTGGTACTGAAGGGGGATGCGCAATTCCACCATCACTCTGGCATCAAGTGCTCGGATCGGGCTGAAAGTTTAACAGCAGACTAAGCTACCCCAACCAAGTCTTGGTACTTCCGAAGGGGATGCGCAATTCCACCATCACTCTGGCATCAAGTGCTCAGATCAGCTGAAAGTTTAACAGCAGACTAAGCTACCCCAACCAAGTCTTGGTACTGAAGGGGGATGCGCAATTCCACCATCACTCTGGCATCAAGTGCTCGGATCGGGCTGAAATTTTAAACAGCAGATTCAAGCTGCTCCCCAACCAAGTCTTGGTACTGAAGGGAGATGCGTAATTCCACCATCACTCTGGCATCAAGTGCTCGGATCGGGCTGAAATTTTAACAGCAGACTAAGCTACCCCAACCAAGTCTTGGTACTGAAGGGGGATGCGCAATTCCACCATCACTCTGGCATCAAGTGCTCGGATCGGGCTGAAATTTTAACAGCAGACTAAGCTACCCCAACCAAGTCTTGGTACTGAAGGGGGATGCGCAATTCGACCATCACTCTGGCATCAGGTGCTCGGATCGGGCTGAAATTTTAACAGCAGACTAAGCTACCCCAACCAAGTCTTGGTACTGAAGGGAGATGCGCAATTCCACCATCACTCTGGCATCAAGTGCTCGGATCGGGCTGAAATTTTAACAGCAGACTAAGCTACCCCAACCAAGTCTTGGTACTGAAGGGGGATGCGCAATTCCACCATCACTCTGGCATCAAGTGCTCGGATCGGGCTGAAAATTTAACAGCAGACTAAGCTACCCCAACCAAGTCTTGGTACGGAAGGGGGATGCGCAATTCCACCATCACTCTGGCATCAAGTGCTCGGATCGGGCTGAAAATTTAACAGCAGACTAAGCTACCCCAACCAAGTCTTGGTACTGAAGGGGGATGCGCAATTCCACCATCACTCTGGCATCAAGTGCTCGGATCGGGCTGAAATTTTAACAGCAGACTAAGCTACCCCAACCAAGTCTTGGTACTGAAGGGGTATGCGCAATTCCACCATCACTCTGGCATCAAGTGCTCGGATCGGGCTGAAATTTTAACAGCAGACTAAGCTACCCCAACCAAGTCTTGGTACTGAAGGGGGATGCGCAATTCCACCATCACTCTGGCATCAAGTGCTCGGATCGGGCTGAAAGTTTAACAGCAGACTAAGCTACCCCAACCAAGTCTTGGTACTGAAGGGGGATGCGCAATTCCACCATCACTCTGGCATCAAGTGCTCGGATCGGGCTGAAATTTTAACAGCAGACTAAGCTACCCCAACCAAGTCTTGGTACTGAAGGGGGATGCGCAAGTCCACCATCACTCTGGCATCAAGTGCTCGGATCGGGCTGAAATTTTAACAGCAGACTAAGCTACCCCAACCAAGTCTTGGTACTGAAGGGGGATGCGCAATTCCACCATCACTCTGGCATCAATTGCTCGGATCGGGCTGAAATTTTGGCCAGCAGACTAAGCTACCCCAACCAAGTCTTGGTACTGAAGGGGGATGCGCACTGACCATCACTCTGGCATCAAGTGCTCGGATCGGGCTGAAATTTTAACAGCAGACTAAGCTACCCCAACCAAGTCTTGGTACTGAAGGGGGATGCGCAATTCCACCATCACTCTGGCATCAAGTGCTCGGATCGGGCTGAAATTTTAACAGCAGACTAAAGCTACCCCAACCAAGTCTTGGTACTGAAGGGGGATGCGCAATTCCACCATCACTCTGGCATCAGGTGCTCGGATCGGGCTGAAATTTTAACAGCAGACTAAGCTACCCCAACCAAGTCTTGGTACTGAAGGGTGATGCGCAATTCCACCATCACTCTGGCATCAAGTGCTCGGATCGGGCTGAAATTTTAACAGCAGACTAAGCTACCCCAACCAAGTCTTGGTACGGAAGGGGATGCGCAATTCCACCATCACTCTGGCATCAAGTGCTCGGATCGGGCTGAAATTTTAACAGCAGACTAAGCTACCCCAACCAAGTCTTGGTACTGAAGGGGGATGCGCAATTCCACCATCACTCTGGCATCAAGTGCTCGGATCGGGCTGAAATTTTAACAGCAGACTAAGCTACCCCAACCAAGTCTTGGTACTGAAGGGGGATGCGCAATTCCACCATCACTCTGGCATCAAGTGCTCGGATCGGGCTGAAATTTTAACAGCAGACTAAGCTACCCCAACCAAGTCTTGGTACTGAAGGGGGATGCGCAATTCCACCATCACTCTGGCATCAAGTGCTCGGATCGGGCTGAAATTTTAACAGCAGACTAAGCTACCCCAACCAAGTCTTGGTACGGAAGGGGGATGCGCAATTCCACCATCACTCTGGCATCAAGTGCTCGGATCGGGCTGAAATTTTAACAGCAGACTAAGCTACCCCAACCAAGTCTTGGTACTGAAGGGAGATGCGCAATTCCACCATCACTCTGGCATCAAGTGCTCGGATCGGGCTGAAATTTTAACAGCAGACTAAGCTACCCCAACCAAGTCTTGGTACTGAAGGGGGATGCGCAATTCCACCATCACTCTGGCATCAAGTGCTCGGATCGGGCTGAAATTTTAACAGCAGACTAAGCTACCCCAACCAAGTCTTGGTACTGAAGGGAGATGCGCAATTCCACCATCACTCTGGCATCAAGTGCTCGGATCGGGCTGAAATTTTAACAGCAGAATATGCTACCCCAACCAAGTCTTGGTACTGAAGGGGGATGCGCAATTCCACCATCACTCTGGCATCAAGTGCTCGGATCGGGCTGAAATTTTAACAGCAGACTAAGCTACCCCAACCAAGTCTTGGTACGGAAGGGAGATGCGCAATTCGACCATCACTCTGGCATCAAGTGCTCGGATCGGGCTGAAATTTTAACAGCAGACTATGCTACCCCAACCAAGTCTTGGTACTGAAGGTGGATGCGCAATTCGACCATCACTCTGGCATCAAGTGCTCGGATCGGGCTGAAATTTTAACAGCAGACTATGCTACCCCAACCAAGTCTTGGTACTGAAGGGGATGCGCAATTCCACCATCACTCTGGCATCAAGTGCTCGGATCGGGCTGAAATTTTAACAGCAGACTAAGCTACCCCAACCAAGTCTTGGTACGGAAGGGGGATGCGCAATTCCACCATCACTCTGGCATCAAGTGCTCGGATCGGGCTGAAATTTTAACAGCAGACTATGCTACCCCAACCAAGTCTTGGTACTGAAGGGGATGCGCAATTCCACCATCACTCTGGCATCAAGTGCTCGGATCGGGCTGAAATTTTAACAGCAGACTAAGCTACCCCAACCAAGTCTTGGTACTGAAGGGGGATGCGCAATTCGACCATCACTCTGGCATCAAGTGCTCGGATCGGGCTGAAATTTTAACAGCAGACTAAGCTACCCCAACCAAGTCTTGGTACTGAAGGGGGATGCGCAATTCCACCATCACTCTGGCATCAAGTGCTCGGATCGGGCTGAAATTTTAACAGCAGAATATGCTACCCCAACCAAGTCTTGGTACTGAAGGGGGATGCGCAATTCCACCATCACTCTGGCATCAAGTGCTCGGATCGGGCTGAAATTTTAACAGCAGAATATGCTACCCCAACCAAGTCTTGGTACTGAAGGGGGATGCGCAATTCCACCATCACTCTGGCATCAAGTGCTCGGATCGGGCTGAAATTTTAACAGCAGACTAAGCTACCCCAACCAAGTCTTGGTACTGAAGGGGATGCGCAATTCCACCATCACTCTGGCATCAAGTGCTCGGATCGGGCTGAAATTTTAACAGCAGACTAAGCTACCCCAACCAAGTCTTGGTACTGAAGGGGGATGCGCAATTCCACCATCACTCTGGCATCAAGTGCTCGGATCGGGCTGAAATTTTAACAGCAGACTAAGCTACCCCAACCAAGTCTTGGTACTGAAGGGAGATGCGCAATTCCACCATCACTCTGGCATCAAGTGCTCGGATCGGGCTGAAATTTTAACAGCAGACTAAGCTACCCCAACCAAGTCTTGGTACTGAAGGGGGATGCGCAATTCCACCATCACTCTGGCATCAAGTGCTCGGATCGGGCTGAAATTTTAACAGCAGACTAAGCTACCCCAACCAAGTCTTGGTACGGAAGGGGGATGCGCAATTCCACCATCACTCTGGCATCAAGTGCTCGGATCGGGCTGAAATTTTAACAGCAGACTATGCTACCCCAACCAAGTCTTGGTACTGAAGGGGGATGCGCAATTCCACCATCACTCTGGCATCAAGTGCTCGGATCGGGCTGAAATTTTAACAGCAGACTAAGCTACCCCAACCAAGTCTTGGTACGGAAGGGGGATGCGCAATTCCACCATCACTCTGGCATCAAGTGCTCGGATCGGGCTGAAATTTTAACAGCAGACTAAGCTACCCCAACCAAGTCTTGGTACTGAAGGGGGATGCGCAATTCCACCATCACTCTGGCATCAAGTGCTCGGATCGGGCTGAAATTTTAACAGCAGACTAAGCTACCCCAACCAAGTCTTGGTACTGAAGGGGGATGCGCAATTCCACCATCACTCTGGCATCAAGTGCTCGGATCGGGCTGAAATTTTAACAGCAGACTAAGCTACCCCAACCAAGTCTTGGTACGGAAGGGAGATGCGCAATTCCACCATCACTCTGGCATCAAGTGCTCGGATCGGGCTGAAATTTTAACAGCAGACTAAGCTACCCCAACCAAGTCTTGGTACTGAAGGGGGATGCGCAATTCCACCATCACTCTGGCATCAAGTGCTCGGATCGGGCTGAAATTTTAACAGCAGACTAAGCTACCCCAACCAAGTCTTGGTACTGAAGGGGGATGCGCAATTCCACCATCACTCTGGCATCAAGTGCTCGGATCGGGCTGAAATTTTAACAGCAGACTAAGCTACCCCAACCAAGTCTTGGTACGGAAGGGGGATGCGCAATTCGACCATCACTCTGGCATCAAGTGCTCGGATCGGGCTGAAATTTTAACAGCAGACTAAGCTACCCCAACCAAGTCTTGGTACTGAAGGGGGATGCGCAATTCCACCATCACTCTGGCATCAAGTGCTCGGATCGGGCTGAAATTTTAACAGCAGAATATGCTACCCCAACCAAGTCTTGGTACTGAAGGGGGATGCGCAATTCCACCATCACTCTGGCATCAAGTGCTCGGATCGGGCTGAAATTTTAACAGCAGACTAAGCTACCCCAACCAAGTCTTGGTACTAAAGGGGGATGCGCAATTCCACCATCACTCTGGCATCAAGTGCTCGGATCGGGCTGAAATTTTAACAGCAGACTAAGCTACCCCAACCAAGTCTTGGTACTGAAGGGGGATGCGCAATTCCACCATCACTCTGGCATCAAGTGCTCGGATCGGGCTGAAATTTTAACAGCAGAATATGCTACCCCAACCAAGTCTTGGTACTGAAGGGGGATGCGCAATTCCACCATCACTCTGGCATCAAGTGCTCGGATCGGGCTGAAATTTTAACAGCAGACTAAGCTACCCCAACCAAGTCTTGGTACTGAAGGGGGATGCGCAATTCGACCATCACTCTGGCATCAAGTGCTCGGATCGGGCTGAAATTTTAACAGCAGACTATGCTACCCCAACCAAGTCTTGGTACTGAAGGGGGATGCGCAATTCCACCATCACTCTGGCATCAAGTGCTCGGATCGGGCTGAAATTTTAACAGCAGACTAAGCTACCCCAACCAAGTCTTGGTACGGAAGGGGGATGCGCAATTCCACCATCACTCTGGCATCAAGTGCTCGGATCGGGCTGAAATTTTAACAGCAGACTATGCTACCCCAACCAAGTCTTGGTACTGAAGGGGATGCGCAATTCCACCATCACTCTGGCATCAAGTGCTCGGATCGGGCTGAAATTTTAACAGCAGACTATGCTACCCCAACCAAGTCTTGGTACTGAAGGGGGATGCGCAATTCCACCATCACTCTGGCATCAAGTGCTCGGATCGGGCTGAAATTTTAACAGCAGACTAAGCTACCCCAACCAAGTCTTGGTACTGAAGGGGGATGCGCAATTCCACCATCACTCTGGCATCAAGTGCTCGGATCGGGCTGAAATTTTAACAGCAGACTAAGCTACCCCAACCAAGTCTTGGTACTGAAGAGAGATGCGCAATTCCACCATCACTCTGGCATCAAGTGCTCGGATCGGGCTGAAATTTTAACAGCAGACTAAGCTACCCCAACCAAGTCTTGGTACTGAAGGGTGATGCGCAATTCCACCATCACTCTGGCATCAAGTGCTCGGATCGGGCTGAAATTTTAACAGCAGAATATGCTACCCCAACCAAGTCTTGGTACTGAAGGGGGATGCGCAATTCCACCATCACTCTGGCATCAAGTGCTCGGATCGGGCTGAAATTTTAACAGCAGACTATGCTACCCCAACCAAGTCTTGGTACTGAAGGGGGATGCGCAATTCGACCATCACTCTGGCATCAAGTGCTCGGATTGGGCTGAAATTTTAACAGCAGACTAAGCTACCCCAACCAAGTCTTGGTACGGAAGGGGGATGCGCAATTCCACCATCACTCTGGCATCAAGTGCTCGGATCGGGCTGAAATTTTAACAGCAGACTATGCTACCCCAACCAAGTCTTGGTACTGAAGGGGGATGCGCAATTCCACCATCACTCTGGCATCAAGTGCTCGGATCGGGCTGAAATTTTAACAGCAGACTAAGCTACCCCATAGCTGCGATAACCAAAAAAACCAAAAAAAACCTCTGATGTAATGTCTTTCTGTCTGTAATATCAAAATTTCGTAATCTTCCATAACCACCCAATCGGCTGAGTACAAACCACTCTTTAATCGCCATATTCAATTCACTATGGATGATGAAATACTTCTCCGTGTGTAACGTATTTAAAATGATAGTGCTAGCCCTCGGATGGATTTGGCGCAGAACGCATAGGCTGTATCGGATGCAGAAACGCCATCCCCTATCAGTACCAAGACTTAGTTTGGGTAGCTTAGTCTGCTGTTAAAATTTCAGCCCGATCCGAGCACTTGATGCCAGAGTGATGGTGGAATTGCGCATCCCCCTTCAGTACCAAGACTTGGTTGGGGTAGCTTAGTCTGCTGTTAAAATTTCAGCCCGATCCGAGCACTTGATGCCAGAGTGATGGTGGAATTGCGCATCCCCCTTCCGTACCAAGACTAGGTTGGGGTAGCTTAGTCTGCTGTTAAAATTTCAGCCCGATCCGAGCACTTGATGCCAGAGTGATGGTGGAATTGCGCATCCCCCTTCAGTACCAAGACTTGGTTGGGGTAGCTTAGTCTGCTGTTAAAATTTCAGCCCGATCCGAGCACTTGATGCCAGAGTGATGGTGGAATTGCGCATCCCCCTTCAGTACCAAGACTAGGTTGGGGTAGCTTAGTCTGCTGTTAAAATTTCAGCCCGATCCGAGCACTTGATGCCAGAGTGATGGTGGAATTGCGCATCCCCCTTCAGTACCAAGACTAGGTTGGGGTAGCTTAGTCTGCTGTTAAAATTTCAGCCCGATCCGAGCACTTGATGCCAGAGTGATGGTGGAATTGCGCATCCCCCTTCCGTACCAAGACTTGGTTGGGGTAGCTTAGTCTGCTGTTAAAATTTCAGCCCGATCCGAGCACTTGATGCCAGAGTGATGGTGGAATTGCGCATCCCCTTCAGTACCAAGACTAGGTTGGGGTAGCTTAGTCTGCTGTTAAAATTTCAGCCCGATCCGAGCACTTGATGCCAGAGTGATGGTGGAATTGCGCATCCCCCTTCAGTACCAAGACTTGGTTGGGGTAGCTTAGTCTGCTGTTAAAATTTCAGCCCGATCCGAGCACTTGATGCCAGAGTGATGGTCGAATTGCGCATCCCCCTTCAGTACCAAGACTTGGTTGGGGTAGCTTAGTCTGCTGTTAAAATTTCAGCCCGATCCGAGCACTTGATGCCAGAGTGATGGTGGAATTGCGCATCCCCCTTCAGTACCAAGACTTGGTTGGGGTAGCTTAGTCTGCTGTTAAAATTTCAGCCCGATCCGAGCACTTGATGCCAGAGTGATGGTGGAATTGCGCATCCCCTTCAGTACCAAGACTAGGTTGGGGTAGCTTAGTCTGCTGTTAAAATTTCAGCCCGATCCGAGCACTTGATGCCAGAGTGATGGTGGAATTGCGCATCCCCCTTCAGTACCAAGACTTGGTTGGGGTAGCTTAGTCTGCTGTTAAAATTTCAGCCCGATCCGAGCACTTGATGCCAGAGTGATGGTGGAATTGCGCATCCCCCTTCAGTACCAAGACTTGGTTGGGGTAGCTTAGTCTGCTGTTAAAATTTCAGCCCGATCCGAGCACTTGATGCCAGAGTGATGGTGGAATTGCGCATCCCCCTTCAGTACCAAGACTTGGTTGGGGTAGCTTAGTCTGCTGTTAAAATTTCAGCCCGATCCGAGCACTTGATGCCAGAGTGATGGTGGAATTGCGCATCCCCCTTCAGTACCAAGACTTGGTTGGGGTAGCTTAGTCTGCTGTTAAAATTTCAGCCCGATCCGAGCACTTGATGCCAGAGTGATGGTGGAATTGCGCATCCCCCTTCAGTACCAAGACTTGGTTGGGGTAGCTTAGTCTGCTGTTAAAATTTCAGCCCGATCCGAGCACTTGATGCCAGAGTGATGGTGGAATTGCGCATCTCCCTTCCGTACCAAGACTTGGTTGGGGTAGCTTAGTCTGCTGTTAAAATTTCAGCCCGATCCGAGCACTTGATGCCAGAGTGATGGTGGAATTGCGCATCTCCCTTCCGTACCAAGACTTGGTTGGGGTAGCTTAGTCTGCTGTTAAAATTTCAGCCCGATCCGAGCACTTGATGCCAGAGTGATGGTGGAATTGCGCATCCCCCTTCCGTACCAAGACTTGGTTGGGGTAGCTTAGTCTGCTGTTAAAATTTCAGCCCGATCCGAGCACTTGATGCCAGAGTGATGGTGGAATTGCGCATCCCCCTTCAGTACCAAGACTAGGTTGGGGTAGCTTAGTCTGCTGTTAAAATTTCAGCCCGATCCGAGCACTTGATGCCAGAGTGATGGTGGAATTGCGCATCCCCCTTCAGTACCAAGACTAGGTTGGGGTAGCTTAGTCTGCTGTTAAAATTTCAGCCCGATCCGAGCACTTGATGCCAGAGTGATGGTGGAATTGCGCATCCCCCTTCAGTACCAAGACTTGGTTGGGGTAGCTTAGTCTGCTGTTAAAATTTCAGCCCGATCCGAGCACTTGATGCCAGAGTGATGGTGGAATTGCGCATCCCCTTCAGTACCAAGACTAGGTTGGGGTAGCTTAGTCTGCTGTTAAAATTTCAGCCCGATCCGAGCACTTGATGCCAGAGTGATGGTGGAATTGCGCATCCCCCTTCAGTACCAAGACTTGGTTGGGGTAGCTTAGTCTGCTGTTAAAATTTCAGCCCGATCCGAGCACTTGATGCCAGAGTGATGGTGGAATTGCGCATCCCCCTTCAGTACCAAGACTTGGTTGGGGTAGCTTAGTCTGCTGTTAAAATTTCAGCCCGATCCGAGCACTTGATGCCAGAGTGATGGTGGAATTGCGCATCCCCTTCCGTACCAAGACTTGGTTGGGGTAGCTTAGTCTGCTGTTAAAATTTCAGCCCGATCCGAGCACTTGATGCCAGAGTGATGGTGGAATTGCGCATCCCCTTCCGTACCAAGACTTGGTTGGGGTAGCTTAGTCTGCTGTTAAAATTTCAGCCCGATCCGAGCACTTGATGCCAGAGTGATGGTGGAATTGCGCATCCCCCTTCCGTACCAAGACTTGGTTGGGGTAGCTTAGTCTGCTGTTAAAATTTCAGCCCGATCCGAGCACTTGATGCCAGAGTGATGGTGGAATTGCGCATCCCCTTCAGTACCAAGACTTGGTTGGGGTAGCTTAGTCTGCTGTTAAAATTTCAGCCCGATCCGAGCACTTGATGCCAGAGTGATGGTGGAATTGCGCATCCCCCTTCAGTACCAAGACTTGGTTGGGGTAGCTTAGTCTGCTGTTAAAATTTCAGCCCGATCCGAGCACTTGATGCCAGAGTGATGGTGGAATTGCGCATCCCCCTTCAGTACCAAGACTTGGTTGGGGTAGCTTAGTCTGCTGTTAAAATTTCAGCCCGATCCGAGCACTTGATGCCAGAGTGATGGTGGAATTGCGCATCCCCCTTCCGTACCAAGACTTGGTTGGGGTAGCTTAGTCTGCTGTTAAAATTTCAGCCCGATCCGAGCACTTGATGCCAGAGTGATGGTGGAATTGCGCATCCCCCTTCAGTACCAAGACTTGGTTGGGGTAGCTTAGTCTGCTGTTAAAATTTCAGCCCGATCCGAGCACTTGATGCCAGAGTGATGGTGGAATTGCGCATCCCCTTCCGTACCAAGACTTGGTTGGGGTAGCTTAGTCTGCTGTTAAAATTTCAGCCCGATCCGAGCACTTGATGCCAGAGTGATGGTGGAATTGCGCATCTCCCTTCAGTACCAAGACTTGGTTGGGGTAGCTTAGTCTGCTGTTAAAATTTCAGCCCGATCCGAGCACTTGATGCCAGAGTGATGGTGGAATTGCGCATCCCCCTTCCGTACCAAGACTTGGTTGGGGTAGCTTAGTCTGCTGTTAAAATTTCAGCCCGATCCGAGCACTTGATGCCAGAGTGATGGTGGAATTGCGCATCCCCCTTCAGTACCAAGACTTGGTTGGGGTAGCTTAGTCTGCTGTTAAAATTTCAGCCCGATCCGAGCACTTGATGCCAGAGTGATGGTGGAATTGCGCATCCCCCTTCAGTACCAAGACTTGGTTGGGGTAGCTTAGTCTGCTGTTAAAATTTCAGCCCGATCCGAGCACTTGATGCCAGAGTGATGGTGGAATTGCGCATCCCCTTCCGTACCAAGACTTGGTTGGGGTAGCTTAGTCTGCTGTTAAAATTTCAGCCCGATCCGAGCACTTGATGCCAGAGTGATGGTGGAATTGCGCATCCCCCTTCCGTACCAAGACTTGGTTGGGGTAGCTTAGTCTGCTGTTAAAATTTCAGCCCGATCCGAGCACTTGATGCCAGAGTGATGGTGGAATTGCGCATCCCCCTTCAGTACCAAGACTTGGTTGGGGTAGCTTAGTCTGCTGTTAAAATTTCAGCCCGATCCGAGCACTTGATGCCAGAGTGATGGTGGAATTGCGCATCCCCCTTCAGTACCAAGACTTGGTTGGGGTAGCTTAGTCTGCTGTTAAAATTTCAGCCCGATCCGAGCACTTGATGCCAGAGTGATGGTGGAATTGCGCATCCCCCTTCAGTACCAAGACTTGGTTGGGGTAGCTTAGTCTGCTGTTAAAATTTCAGCCCGATCCGAGCACTTGATGCCAGAGTGATGGTGGAATTGCGCATCCCCCTTCAGTACCAAGACTAGGTTGGGGTAGCTTAGTCTGCTGTTAAAATTTCAGCCCGATCCGAGCACTTGATGCCAGAGTGATGGTGGAATTGCGCATCCCCTTCAGTACCAAGACTTGGTTGGGGTAGCTTAGTCTGCTGTTAAAATTTCAGCCCGATCCGAGCACTTGATGCCAGAGTGATGGTGGAATTGCGCATCCCCCTTCAGTACCAAGACTTGGTTGGGGTAGCTTAGTCTGCTGTTAAAATTTCAGCCCGATCCGAGCACTTGATGCCAGAGTGATGGTGGAATTGCGCATCCCCTTCAGTACCAAGACTTGGTTGGGGTAGCTTAGTCTGCTGTTAAAATTTCAGCCCGATCCGAGCACTTGATGCCAGAGTGATGGTGGAATTGCGCATCCCCCTTCAGTACCAAGACTTGGTTGGGGTAGCTTAGTCTGCTGTTAAAATTTCAGCCCGATCCGAGCACTTGATGCCAGAGTGATGGTGGAATTGCGCATCCCCTTCAGTACCAAGACTTGGTTGGGGTAGCTTAGTCTGCTGTTAAAATTTCAGCCCGATCCGAGCACTTGATGCCAGAGTGATGGTGGAATTGCGCATCCCCCTTCAGTACCAAGACTTGGTTGGGGTAGCTTAGTCTGCTGTTAAAATTTCAGCCCGATCCGAGCACTTGATGCCAGAGTGATGGTGGAATTGCGCATCCCCTTCAGTACCAAGACTTGGTTGGGGTAGCTTAGTCTGCTGTTAAAATTTCAGCCCGATCCGAGCACTTGATGCCAGAGTGATGGTGGAATTGCGCATCCCCCTTCAGTACCAAGACTTGGTTGGGGTAGCTTAGTCTGCTGTTAAAATTTCAGCCCGATCCGAGCACTTGATGCCAGAGTGATGGTGGAATTGCGCATCCCCCTTCAGTACCAAGACTTGGTTGGGGTAGCTTAGTCTGCTGTTAAAATTTCAGCCCGATCCGAGCACTTGATGCCAGAGTGATGGTGGAATTGCGCATCCCCCTTCAGTACCAAGACTAGGTTGGGGTAGCTTAGTCTGCTGTTAAAATTTCAGCCCGATCCGAGCACTTGATGCCAGAGTGATGGTGGAATTGCGCATCCCCCTTCAGTACCAAGACTTGGTTGGGGTAGCTTAGTCTGCTGTTAAAATTTCAGCCCGATCCGAGCACTTGATGCCAGAGTGATGGTGGAATTGCGCAACCCCTTCCGTACCAAGACTTGGTTGGGGTAGCTTAGTCTGCTGTTAAAATTTCAGCCCGATCCGAGCACTTGATGCCAGAGTGATGGTGGAATTGCGCATCCCCCTTCAGTACCAAGACTTGGTTGGGGTAGCTTAGTCTGCTGTTAAAATTTCAGCCCGATCCGAGCACTTGATGCCAGAGTGATGGTGGAATTGCGCATCCCCCTTCAGTACCAAGACTTGGTTGGGGTAGCTTAGTCTGCTGTTAAAATTTCAGCCCGATCCGAGCACTTGATGCCAGAGTGATGGTGGAATTGCGCATCCCCCTTCAGTACCAAGACTTGGTTGGGGTAGCTTAGTCTGCTGTTAAAATTTCAGCCCGATCCGAGCACTTGATGCCAGAGTGATGGTGGAATTGCGCATCCCCCTTCCGTACCAAGACTTGGTTGGGGTAGCTTAGTCTGCTGTTAAAATTTCAGCCCGATCCGAGCACTTGATGCCAGAGTGATGGTGGAATTGCGCATCCCCTTCAGTACCAAGACTTGGTTGGGGTAGCTTAGTCTGCTGTTAAAATTTCAGCCCGATCCGAGCACTTGATGCCAGAGTGATGGTGGAATTGCGCATCCCCCTTCAGTACCAAGACTTGGTTGGGGTAGCTTAGTCTGCTGTTAAAATTTCAGCCCGATCCGAGCACTTGATGCCAGAGTGATGGTGGAATTGCGCATCCCCCTTCAGTACCAAGACTTGGTTGGGGTAGCTTAGTCTGCTGTTAAAATTTCAGCCCGATCCGAGCACTTGATGCCAGAGTGATGGTGGAATTGCGCATCCCCCTTCAGTACCAAGACTTGGTTGGGGTAGCTTAGTCTGCTGTTAAAATTTCAGCCCGATCCGAGCACTTGATGCCAGAGTGATGGTGGAATTGCGCATCCCCTTCAGTACCAAGACTTGGTTGGGGTAGCTTAGTCTGCTGTTAAAATTTCAGCCCGATCCGAGCACTTGATGCCAGAGTGATGGTGGAATTGCGCATCCCCTTCAGTACCAAGACTTGGTTGGGGTAGCTTAGTCTGCTGTTAAAATTTCAGCCCGATCCGAGCACTTGATGCCAGAGTGATGGTGGAATTGCGCATCCCCCTTCAGTACCAAGACTTGGTTGGGGTAGCTTAGTCTGCTGTTAAAATTTCAGCCCGATCCGAGCACTTGATGCCAGAGTGATGGTGGAATTGCGCATCCCCTTCAGTACCAAGACTTGGTTGGGGTAGCTTAGTCTGCTGTTAAAATTTCAGCCCGATCCGAGCACTTGATGCCAGAGTGATGGTGGAATTGCGCATCCCCCTTCAGTACCAAGACTTGGTTGGGGTAGCTTAGTCTGCTGTTAAAATTTCAGCCCGATCCGAGCACTTGATGCCAGAGTGATGGTGGAATTGCGCATCCCCTTCAGTACCAAGACTTGGTTGGGGTAGCTTAGTCTGCTGTTAAAATTTCAGCCCGATCCGAGCACTTGATGCCAGAGTGATGGTGGAATTGCGCATCCCCCTTCAGTACCAAGACTTGGTTGGGGTAGCTTAGTCTGCTGTTAAAATTTCAGCCCGATCCGAGCACTTGATGCCAGAGTGATGGTGGAATTGCGCATCCCCTTCCGTACCAAGACTTGGTTGGGGTAGCTTAGTCTGCTGTTAAAATTTCAGCCCGATCCGAGCACTTGATGCCAGAGTGATGGTGGAATTGCGCATCCCCCTTCAGTACCAAGACTTGGTTGGGGTAGCTTAGTCTGCTGTTAAAATTTCAGCCCGATCCGAGCACTTGATGCCAGAGTGATGGTGGAATTGCGCATCCCCTTCAGTACCAAGACTTGGTTGGGGTAGCTTAGTCTGCTGTTAAAATTTCAGCCCGATCCGAGCACTTGATGCCAGAGTGATGGTGGAATTGCGCATCCCCCTTCAGTACCAAGACTAGGTTGGGGTAGCTTAGTCTGCTGTTAAAATTTCAGCCCGATCCGAGCACTTGATGCCAGAGTGATGGTGGAATTGCGCATCCTCCTTCAGTACCAAGACTTGGTTGGGGTAGCTTAGTCTGCTGTTAAAATTTCAGCCCGATCCGAGCACTTGATGCCAGAGTGATGGTGGAATTGCGCATCCCCCTTCAGTACCAAGACTTGGTTGGGGTAGCTTAGTCTGCTGTTAAAATTTCAGCCCGATCCGAGCACTTGATGCCAGAGTGATGGTGGAATTGCGCATCCCCCTTCAGTACCAAGACTTGGTTGGGGTAGCTTAGTCTGCTGTTAAAATTTCAGCCCGATCCGAGCACTTGATGCCAGAGTGATGGTGGAATTGCGCATCCCCCTTCCGTACCAAGACTTGGTTGGGGTAGCTTAGTCTGCTGTTAAAATTTCAGCCCGATCCGAGCACTTGATGCCAGAGTGATGGTGGAATTGCGCATCCCCCTTCAGTACCAAGACTTGGTTGGGGTAGCTTAGTCTGCTGTTAAAATTTCAGCCCGATCCGAGCACTTGATGCCAGAGTGATGGTGGAATTGCGCATCCCCCTTCAGTACCAAGACTTGGTTGGGGTAGCTTAGTCTGCTGTTAAAATTTCAGCCCGATCCGAGCACTTGATGCCAGAGTGATGGTGGAATTGCGCATCTCTCTTCAGTACCAAGACTTGGTTGGGGTAGCTTAGTCTGCTGTTAAAATTTCAGCCCGATCCGAGCACTTGATGCCAGAGTGATGGTGGAATTGCGCATCCCCTTCAGTACCAAGACTTGGTTGGGGTAGCTTAGTCTGCTGTTAAAATTTCAGCCCGATCCGAGCACTTGATGCCAGAGTGATGGTGGAATTGCGCATCCCCCTTCCGTACCAAGACTTGGTTGGGGTAGCTTAGTCTGCTGTTAAAATTTCAGCCCGATCCGAGCACTTGATGCCAGAGTGATGGTGGAATTGCGCATCCCCCTTCAGTACCAAGACTTGGTTGGGGTAGCTTAGTCTGCTGTTAAAATTTCAGCCCGATCCGAGCACTTGATGCCAGAGTGATGGTGGAATTGCGCATCCCCCTTCCGTACCAAGACTTGGTTGGGGTAGCTTAGTCTGCTGTTAAAATTTCAGCCCGATCCGAGCACTTGATGCCAGAGTGATGGTGGAATTGCGCATCCCCTTCAGTACCAAGACTTGGTTGGGGTAGCTTAGTCTGCTGTTAAAATTTCAGCCCGATCCGAGCACTTGATGCCAGAGTGATGGTGGAATTGCGCAACCCCTTCCGTACCAAGACTTGGTTGGGGTAGCTTAGTCTGCTGTTAAAATTTCAGCCCGATCCGAGCACTTGATGCCAGAGTGATGGTGGAATTGCGCATCCCCTTCAGTACCAAGACTTGGTTGGGGTAGCTTAGTCTGCTGTTAAAATTTCAGCCCGATCCGAGCACTTGATGCCAGAGTGATGGTGGAATTGCGCAACCCCTTCCGTACCAAGACTTGGTTGGGGTAGCTTAGTCTGCTGTTAAAATTTCAGCCCGATCCGAGCACTTGATGCCAGAGTGATGGTGGAATTGCGCATCCCCCTTCAGTACCAAGACTTGGTTGGGGTAGCTTAGTCTGCTGTTAAAATTTCAGCCCGATCCGAGCACTTGATGCCAGAGTGATGGTGGAATTGCGCATCCCCCTTCCGTACCAAGACTTGGTTGGGGTAGCTTAGTCTGCTGTTAAAATTTCAGCCCGATCCGAGCACTTGATGCCAGAGTGATGGTGGAATTGCGCATCCCCCTTCAGTACCAAGACTTGGTTGGGGTAGCTTAGTCTGCTGTTAAAATTTCAGCCCGATCCGAGCACTTGATGCCAGAGTGATGGTGGAATTGCGCATCCCCTTCAGTACCAAGACTAGGTTGGGGTAGCTTAGTCTGCTGTTAAAATTTCAGCCCGATCCGAGCACTTGATGCCAGAGTGATGGTGGAATTGCGCATCCCCCCTTCAGTACCAAGACTTGGTTGGGGTAGCTTAGTCTGCTGTTAAAATTTCAGCCCGATCCGAGCACTTGATGCCAGAGTGATGGTGGAATTGCGCATCCCCCTTCAGTACCAAGACTTGGTTGGGGTAGCTTAGTCTGCTGTTAAAATTTCAGCCCGATCCGAGCACTTGATGCCAGAGTGATGGTGGAATTGCGCATCCCCCTTCCGTACCAAGACTAGGTTGGGGTAGCTTAGTCTGCTGTTAAAATTTCAGCCCGATCCGAGCACTTGATGCCAGAGTGATGGTGGAATTGCGCATCCCCCTTCAGTACCAAGACTTGGTTGGGGTAGCTTAGTCTGCTGTTAAAATTTCAGCCCGATCCGAGCACTTGATGCCAGAGTGATGGTGGAATTGCGCATCCCCCTTCAGTACCAAGACTTGGTTGGGGTAGCTTAGTCTGCTGTTAAAATTTCAGCCCGATCCGAGCACTTGATGCCAGAGTGATGGTGGAATTGCGCATCCCCCTTCAGTACCAAGACTTGGTTGGGGTAGCTTAGTCTGCTGTTAAAATTTCAGCCCGATCCGAGCACTTGATGCCAGAGTGATGGTGGAATTGCGCATCCCCCTTCAGTACCAAGACTTGGTTGGGGTAGCTTAGTCTGCTGTTAAAATTTCAGCCCGATCCGAGCACTTGATGCCAGAGTGATGGTGGAATTGCGCATCCCCTTCAGTACCAAGACTAGGTTGGGGTAGCTTAGTCTGCTGTTAAAATTTCAGCCCGATCCGAGCACTTGATGCCAGAGTGATGGTGGAATTGCGCATCCCCCTTCAGTACCAAGACTTGGTTGGGGTAGCTTAGTCTGCTGTTAAAATTTCAGCCCGATCCGAGCACTTGATGCCAGAGTGATGGTGGAATTGCGCATCTCCCTTCCGTACCAAGACTTGGTTGGGGTAGCTTAGTCTGCTGTTAAAATTTCAGCCCGATCCGAGCACTTGATGCCAGAGTGATGGTGGAATTGCGCATCCCCTTCAGTACCAAGACTTGGTTGGGGTAGCTTAGTCTGCTGTTAAAATTTCAGCCCGATCCGAGCACTTGATGCCAGAGTGATGGTGGAATTGCGCATCCCCCTTCAGTACCAAGACTAGGTTGGGGTAGCTTAGTCTGCTGTTAAAATTTCAGCCCGATCCGAGCACTTGATGCCAGAGTGATGGTGGAATTGCGCATCCCCCTTCAGTACCAAGACTTGGTTGGTGTAGCTTAGTCTGCTGTTAAAATTTCAGCCCGATCCGAGCACTTGATGCCAGAGTGATGGTGGAATTGCGCATCCCCTTCAGTACCAAGACTTGGTTGGGGTAGCTTAGTCTGCTGTTAAAATTTCAGCCCGATCCGAGCACTTGATGCCAGAGTGATGGTGGAATTGCGCATCCCCCTTCAGTACCAAGACTTGGTTGGGGTAGCTTAGTCTGCTGTTAAAATTTCAGCCCGATCCGAGCACTTGATGCCAGAGTGATGGTGGAATTGCGCATCCCCCTTCAGTACCAAGACTTGGTTGGGGTAGCTTAGTCTGCTGTTAAAATTTCAGCCCGATCCGAGCACTTGATGCCAGAGTGATGGTGGAATTGCGCATCCCCCTTCCGTACCAAGACTTGGTTGGGGTAGCTTAGTCTGCTGTTAAAATTTCAGCCCGATCCGAGCACTTGATGCCAGAGTGATGGTGGAATTGCGCATCCCCCTTCCGTACCAAGACTTGGTTGGGGTAGCTTAGTCTGCTGTTAAAATTTCAGCCCGATCCGAGCACTTGATGCCAGAGTGATGGTGGAATTGCGCATCCCCTTCAGTACCAAGACTTGGTTGGGGTAGCTTAGTCTGCTGTTAAAATTTCAGCCCGATCCGAGCACTTGATGCCAGAGTGATGGTGGAATTGCGCATCCCCCTTCAGTACCAAGACTTGGTTGGGGTAGCTTAGTCTGCTGTTAAAATTTCAGCCCGATCCGAGCACTTGATGCCAGAGTGATGGTGGAATTGCGCATCCCCCTTCAGTACCAAGACTTGGTTGGGGTAGCTTAGTCTGCTGTTAAAATTTCAGCCCGATCCGAGCACTTGATGCCAGAGTGATGGTGGAATTGCGCATCCCCTTCAGTACCAAGACTTGGTTGGGGTAGCTTAGTCTGCTGTTTAAAATTTCAGCCCGATCCGAGCACTTGATGCCAGAGTGATGGTGGAATTGCGCATCCCCCTTCAGTACCAAGACTTGGTTGGGGTAGCTTAGTCTGCTGTTAAAATTTCAGCCCGATCCGAGCACTTGATGCCAGAGTGATGGTGGAATTGCGCATCCCCTTCAGTACCAAGACTAGGTTGGGGTAGCTTAGTCTGCTGTTAAAATTTCAGCCCGATCCGAGCACTTGATGCCAGAGTGATGGTGGAATTGCGCATCCCCCTTCAGTACCAAGACTTGGTTGGGGTAGCTTAGTCTGCTGTTAAAATTTCAGCCCGATCCGAGCACTTGATGCCAGAGTGATGGTGGAATTGCGCATCCCCCTTCAGTACCAAGACTTGGTTGGGGTAGCTTAGTCTGCTGTTAAAATTTCAGCCCGATCCGAGCACTTGATGCCAGAGTGATGGTGGAATTGCGCATCCCCCTTCAGTACCAAGACTAGGTTGGGGTAGCTTAGTCTGCTGTTAAAATTTCAGCCCGATCCGAGCACTTGATGCCAGAGTGATGGTGGAATTGCGCATCTCCCTTCCGTACCAAGACTTGGTTGGGGTAGCTTAGTCTGCTGTTAAAATTTCAGCCCGATCCGAGCACTTGATGCCAGAGTGATGGTGGAATTGCGCATCCCCCTTCAGTACCAAGACTTGGTTGGGGTAGCTTAGTCTGCTGTTAAAATTTCAGCCCGATCCGAGCACTTGATGCCAGAGTGATGGTGGAATTGCGCATCCCCCTTCCATACCAAGACTTGGTTGGGGTAGCTTAGTCTGCTGTTAAAATTTCAGCCCGATCCGAGCACTTGATGCCAGAGTGATGGTGGAATTGCGCATCCCCTTCAGTACCAAGACTTGGTTGGGGTAGCTTAGTCTGCTGTTAAAATTTCAGCCCGATCCGAGCACTTGATGCCAGAGTGATGGTGGAATTGCGCATCCCCCTTCAGTACCAAGACTTGGTTGGGGTAGCTTAGTCTGCTGTTAAAATTTCAGCCCGATCCGAGCACTTGATGCCAGAGTGATGGTGGAATTGCGCATCCCCCTTCAGTACCAAGACTTGGTTGGGGTAGCTTAGTCTGCTGTTAAAATTTCAGCCCGATCCGAGCACTTGATGCCAGAGTGATGGTGGAATTGCGCATCCCCCTTCAGTACCAAGACTTGGTTGGGGTAGCTTAGTCTGCTGTTAAAATTTCAGCCCGATCCGAGCACTTGATGCCAGAGTGATGGTGGAATTGCGCATCCCCCTTCAGTACCAAGACTTGGTTGGGGTAGCTTAGTCTGCTGTTAAAATTTCAGCCCGATCCGAGCACTTGATGCCAGAGTGATGGTGGAATTGCGCATCCCCCTTCAGTACCAAGACTTGGTTGGGGTAGCTTAGTCTGCTGTTAAAATTTCAGCCCGATCCGAGCACTTGATGCCAGAGTGATGGTGGAATTGCGCATCCCCCTTCAGTACCAAGACTTGGTTGGGGTAGCTTAGTCTGCTGTTAAAATTTCAGCCCGATCCGAGCACTTGATGCCAGAGTGATGGTGGAATTGCGCATCCCCCTTCAGTACCAAGACTTGGTTGGGGTAGCTTAGTCTGCTGTTAAAATTTCAGCCCGATCCGAGCACTTGATGCCAGAGTGATGGTGGAATTGCGCATCCCCCTTCAGTACCAAGACTTGGTTGGGGTAGCTTAGTCTGCTGTTAAAATTTCAGCCCGATCCGAGCACTTGATGCCAGAGTGATGGTGGAATTGCGCATCCCCTTCAGTACCAAGACTTGGTTGGGGTAGCTTAGTCTGCTGTTAAAATTTCAGCCCGATCCGAGCACTTGATGCCAGAGTGATGGTGGAATTGCGCATCCCCCTTCAGTACCAAGACTTGGTTGGGGTAGCTTAGTCTGCTGTTAAAATTTCAGCCCGATCCGAGCACTTGATGCCAGAGTGATGGTGGAATTGCGCATCCCCCTTCAGTACCAAGACTTGGTTGGGGTAGCTTAGTCTGCTGTTAAAATTTCAGCCCGATCCGAGCACTTGATGCCAGAGTGATGGTGGAATTGCGCATCCCCCTTCAGTACCAAGACTTGGTTGGGGTAGCTTAGTCTGCTGTTAAAATTTCAGCCCGATCCGAGCACTTGATGCCAGAGTGATGGTGGAATTGCGCATCCCCCTTCAGTACCAAGACTTGGTTGGGGTAGCTTAGTCTGCTGTTAAAATTTCAGCCCGATCCGAGCACTTGATGCCAGAGTGATGGTGGAATTGCGCATCCCCCTTCAGTACCAAGACTTGGTTGGGGTAGCTTAGTCTGCTGTTAAAATTTCAGCCCGATCCGAGCACTTGATGCCAGAGTGATGGTGGAATTGCGCATCCTCCTTCAGTACCAAGACTAGGTTGGGGTAGCTTAGTCTGCTGTTAAAATTTCAGCCCGATCCGAGCACTTGATGCCAGAGTGATGGTGGAATTGCGCATCCCCCTTCAGTACCAAGACTTGGTTGGGGTAGCTTAGTCTGCTGTTAAAATTTCAGCCCGATCCGAGCACTTGATGCCAGAGTGATGGTGGAATTGCGCATCCCCCTTCAGTACCAAGACTTGGTTGGGGTAGCTTAGTCTGCTGTTAAAATTTCAGCCCGATCCGAGCACTTGATGCCAGAGTGATGGTGGAATTGCGCATCCCCTTCAGTACCAAGACTTGGTTGGGGTAGCTTAGTCTGCTGTTAAAATTTCAGCCCGATCCGAGCACTTGATGCCAGAGTGATGGTGGAATTGCGCATCCCCTTCAGTACCAAGACTTGGTTGGGGTAGCTTAGTCTGCTGTTAAAATTTCAGCCCGATCCGAGCACTTGATGCCAGAGTGATGGTGGAATTGCGCATCCCCCTTCAGTACCAAGACTTGGTTGGGGTAGCTTAGTCTGCTGTTAAAATTTCAGCCCGATCCGAGCACTTGATGCCAGAGTGATGGTGGAATTGCGCATCCCCCTTCAGTACCAAGACTTGGTTGGGGTAGCTTAGTCTGCTGTTAAAATTTCAGCCCGATCCGAGCACTTGATGCCAGAGTGATGGTGGAATTGCGCATCCCCCTTCAGTACCAAGACTTGGTTGGGGTAGCTTAGTCTGCTGTTAAAATTTCAGCCCGATCCGAGCACTTGATGCCAGAGTGATGGTGGAATTGCGCATCCCCCTTCAGTACCAAGACTTGGTTGGGGTAGCTTAGTCTGCTGTTAAAATTTCAGCCCGATCCGAGCACTTGATGCCAGAGTGATGGTGGAATTGCGCATCCCCCTTCAGTACCAAGACTTGGTTGGGGTAGCTTAGTCTGCTGTTAAAATTTCAGCCCGATCCGAGCACTTGATGCCAGAGTGATGGTGGAATTGCGCATCCCCCTTCAGTACCAAGACTTGGTTGGGGTAGCTTAGTCTGCTGTTAAAATTTCAGCCCGATCCGAGCACTTGATGCCAGAGTGATGGTGGAATTGCGCATCCCCCTTCAGTACCAAGACTTGGTTGGGGTAGCTTAGTCTGCTGTTAAAATTTCAGCCCGATCCGAGCACTTGATGCCAGAGTGATGGTGGAATTGCGCATCCCCTTCAGTACCAAGACTTGGTTGGGGTAGCTTAGTCTGCTGTTAAAATTTCAGCCCGATCCGAGCACTTGATGCCAGAGTGATGGTGGAATTGCGCATCCCCTTCAGTACCAAGACTTGGTTGGGGTAGCTTAGTCTGCTGTTAAAATTTCAGCCCGATCCGAGCACTTGATGCCAGAGTGATGGTGGAATTGCGCATCCCCCTTCAGTACCAAGACTTGGTTGGGGTAGCTTAGTCTGCTGTTAAAATTTCAGCCCGATCCGAGCACTTGATGCCAGAGTGATGGTGGAATTGCGCATCCCCTTCAGTACCAAGACTTGGTTGGGGTAGCTTAGTCTGCTGTTAAAATTTCAGCCCGATCCGAGCACTTGATGCCAGAGTGATGGTGGAATTGCGCATCCCCCTTCAGTACCAAGACTTGGTTGGGGTAGCTTAGTCTGCTGTTAAAATTTCAGCCCGATCCGAGCACTTGATGCCAGAGTGATGGTGGAATTGCGCATCCCCCTTCAGTACCAAGACTTGGTTGGGGTAGCTTAGTCTGCTGTTAAAATTTCAGCCCGATCCGAGCACTTGATGCCAGAGTGATGGTGGAATTGCGCATCCCCCTTCAGTACCAAGACTTGGTTGGGGTAGCTTAGTCTGCTGTTAAAATTTCAGCCCGATCCGAGCACTTGATGCCAGAGTGATGGTGGAATTGCGCATCACCCTTCAGTACCAAGACTTGGTTGGGGTAGCTTAGTCTGCTGTTAAAATTTCAGCCCGATCCGAGCACTTGATGCCAGAGTGATGGTGGAATTGCGCATCCCCCTTCAGTACCAAGACTTGGTTGGGGTAGCTTAGTCTGCTGTTAAAATTTCAGCCCGATCCGAGCACTTGATGCCAGAGTGATGGTGGAATTGCGCATCCCCCTTCAGTACCAAGACTTGGTTGGGGTAGCTTAGTCTGCTGTTAAAATTTCAGCCCGATCCGAGCACTTGATGCCAGAGTGATGGTGGAATTGCGCATCCCCCTTCAGTACCAAGACTTGGTTGGGGTAGCTTAGTCTGCTGTTAAAATTTCAGCCCGATCCGAGCACTTGATGCCAGAGTGATGGTGGAATTGCGCATCCCCCTTCAGTACCAAGACTTGGTTGGGGTAGCTTAGTCTGCTGTTAAAATTTCAGCCCGATCCGAGCACTTGATGCCAGAGTGATGGTGGAATTGCGCATCCCCCTTCAGTACCAAGACTTGGTTGGGGTAGCTTAGTCTGCTGTTAAAATTTCAGCCCGATCCGAGCACTTGATGCCAGAGTGATGGTGGAATTGCGCATCCCCCTTCAGTACCAAGACTTGGTTGGGGTAGCTTAGTCTGCTGTTAAAATTTCAGCCCGATCCGAGCACTTGATGCCAGAGTGATGGTGGAATTGCGCATCCCCCTTCAGTACCAAGACTTGGTTGGGGTAGCTTAGTCTGCTGTTAAAATTTCAGCCCGATCCGAGCACTTGATGCCAGAGTGATGGTGGAATTGCGCATCCCCCTTCAGTACCAAGACTTGGTTGGGGTAGCTTAGTCTGCTGTTAAAATTTCAGCCCGATCCGAGCACTTGATGCCAGAGTGATGGTGGAATTGCGCATCCCCCTTCAGTACCAAGACTTGGTTGGGGTAGCTTAGTCTGCTGTTAAAATTTCAGCCCGATCCGAGCACTTGATGCCAGAGTGATGGTGGAATTGCGCATCCCCTTCAGTACCAAGACTTGGTTGGGGTAGCTTAGTCTGCTGTTAAAATTTCAGCCCGATCCGAGCACTTGATGCCAGAGTGATGGTGGAATTGCGCATCCCCCTTCAGTACCAAGACTTGGTTGGGGTAGCTTAGTCTGCTGTTAAAATTTCAGCCCGATCCGAGCACTTGATGCCAGAGTGATGGTGGAATTGCGCATCCCCCTTCAGTACCAAGACTTGGTTGGGGTAGCTTAGTCTGCTGTTAAAATTTCAGCCCGATCCGAGCACTTGATGCCAGAGTGATGGTGGAATTGCGCATCCCCCTTCAGTACCAAGACTTGGTTGGGGTAGCTTAGTCTGCTGTTAAAATTTCAGCCCGATCCGAGCACTTGATGCCAGAGTGATGGTGGAATTGCGCATCCCCCTTCAGTACCAAGACTTGGTTGGGGTAGCTTAGTCTGCTGTTAAAATTTCAGCCCGATCCGAGCACTTGATGCCAGAGTGATGGTGGAATTGCGCATCCCCTTCAGTACCAAGACTTGGTTGGGGTAGCTTAGTCTGCTGTTAAAATTTCAGCCCGATCCGAGCACTTGATGCCAGAGTGATGGTGGAATTGCGCATCCCCCTTCAGTACCAAGACTTGGTTGGGGTAGCTTAGTCTGCTGTTAAAATTTCAGCCCGATCCGAGCACTTGATGCCAGAGTGATGGTGGAATTGCGCATCCCCCTTCAGTACCAAGACTTGGTTGGGGTAGCTTAGTCTGCTGTTAAAATTTCAGCCCGATCCGAGCACTTGATGCCAGAGTGATGGTGGAATTGCGCATCCCCCTTCAGTACCAAGACTTGGTTGGGGTAGCTTAGTCTGCTGTTAAAATTTCAGCCCGATCCGAGCACTTGATGCCAGAGTGATGGTGGAATTGCGCATCCCCCTTCAGTACCAAGACTTGGTTGGGGTAGCTTAGTCTGCTGTTAAAATTTCAGCCCGATCCGAGCACTTGATGCCAGAGTGATGGTGGAATTGCGCATCCCCCTTCAGTACCAAGACTTGGTTGGGGTAGCTTAGTCTGCTGTTAAAATTTCAGCCCGATCCGAGCACTTGATGCCAGAGTGATGGTGGAATTGCGCATCCCCCTTCAGTACCAAGACTTGGTTGGGGTAGCTTAGTCTGCTGTTAAAATTTCAGCCCGATCCGAGCACTTGATGCCAGAGTGATGGTGGAATTGCGCATCCCCCTTCAGTACCAAGACTTGGTTGGGGTAGCTTAGTCTGCTGTTAAAATTTCAGCCCGATCCGAGCACTTGATGCCAGAGTGATGGTGGAATTGCGCATCCCCCTTCAGTACCAAGACTTGGTTGGGGTAGCTTAGTCTGCTGTTAAAATTTCAGCCCGATCCGAGCACTTGATGCCAGAGTGATGGTGGAATTGCGCATCCCCCTTCAGTACCAAGACTTGGTTGGGGTAGCTTAGTCTGCTGTTAAAATTTCAGCCCGATCCGAGCACTTGATGCCAGAGTGATGGTGGAATTGCGCATCCCCCTTCAGTACCAAGACTTGGTTGGGGTAGCTTAGTCTGCTGTTAAAATTTCAGCCCGATCCGAGCACTTGATGCCAGAGTGATGGTGGAATTGCGCATCCCCCTTCAGTACCAAGACTTGGTTGGGGTAGCTTAGTCTGCTGTTAAAATTTCAGCCCGATCCGAGCACTTGATGCCAGAGTGATGGTGGAATTGCGCATCCCCCTTCAGTACCAAGACTTGGTTGGGGTAGCTTAGTCTGCTGTTAAAATTTCAGCCCGATCCGAGCACTTGATGCCAGAGTGATGGTGGAATTGCGCATCCCCCTTCAGTACCAAGACTTGGTTGGGGTAGCTTAGTCTGCTGTTAAAATTTCAGCCCGATCCGAGCACTTGATGCCAGAGTGATGGTGGAATTGCGCATCCCCCTTCAGTACCAAGACTTGGTTGGGGTAGCTTAGTCTGCTGTTAAAATTTCAGCCCGATCCGAGCACTTGATGCCAGAGTGATGGTGGAATTGCGCATCCCCCTTCAGTACCAAGACTTGGTTGGGGTAGCTTAGTCTGCTGTTAAAATTTCAGCCCGATCCGAGCACTTGATGCCAGAGTGATGGTGGAATTGCGCATCCCCCTTCAGTACCAAGACTAGGTTGGGGTAGCTTAGTCTGCTGTTAAAATTTCAGCCCGATCCGAGCACTTGATGCCAGAGTGATGGTGGAATTGCGCATCCCCCTTCAGTACCAAGACTTGGTTGGGGTAGCTTAGTCTGCTGTTAAAATTTCAGCCCGATCCGAGCACTTGATGCCAGAGTGATGGTGGAATTGCGCATCCCCCTTCAGTACCAAGACTTGGTTGGGGTAGCTTAGTCTGCTGTTAAAATTTCAGCCCGATCCGAGCACTTGATGCCAGAGTGATGGTGGAATTGCGCATCCCCCTTCAGTACCAAGACTTGGTTGGGGTAGCTTAGTCTGCTGTTAAAATTTCAGCCCGATCCGAGCACTTGATGCCAGAGTGATGGTCGAATTGCGCATCTCCCTTCAGTACCAAGACTTGGTTGGGGTAGCTTAGTCTGCTGTTAAAATTTCAGCCCGATCCGAGCACTTGATGCCAGAGTGATGGTGGAATTGCGCATCTCCCTTCAGTACCAAGACTTGGTTGGGGTAGCTTAGTCTGCTGTTAAAATTTCAGCCCGATCCGAGCACTTGATGCCAGAGTGATGGTGGAATTGCGCATCTCCCTTCAGTACCAAGACTTGGTTGGGGTAGCTTAGTCTGCTGTTAAAATTTCAGCCCGATCCGAGCACTTGATGCCAGAGTGATGGTGGAATTGCGCATCCCCCTTCAGTACCAAGACTAGGTTGGGGTAGCTTAGTCTGCTGTTAAAATTTCAGCCCGATCCGAGCACTTGATGCCAGAGTGATGGTGGAATTGCGCATCCCCCTTCAGTACCAAGACTTGGTTGGGGTAGCTTAGTCTGCTGTTAAAATTTCAGCCCGATCCGAGCACTTGATGCCAGAGTAATGGTCGAAATGCGCATCTCCCTTCAGTACCAAGACTTGGTTGGGGTAGCTTAGTCTGCTGTTAAAATTTCAGCCCGATCCGAGCACTTGATGCCAGAGTGATGGTCGAATTGCGCATCTCCCTTCAGTACCAAGACTTGGTTGGGGTAGCTTAGTCTGCTGTTAAAATTTCAGCCCGATCCGAGCACTTGATGCCAGAGTGATGGTGGAATTGCGCATCCCCCTTCAGTACCAAGACTTGGTTGGGGTAGCTTAGTCTGCTGTTAAAATTTCAGCCCGATCCGAGCACTTGATGCCAGAGTGATGGTGGAATTGCGCATCCCCCTTCAGTACCAAGACTTGGTTGGGGTAGCTTAGTCTGCTGTTAAAATTTCAGCCCGATCCGAGCACTTGATGCCAGAGTGATGGTGGAATTGCGCATCCCCTTCAGTACCAAGACTTGGTTGGGGTAGCTTAGTCTGCTGTTAAAATTTCAGCCCGATCCGAGCACTTGATGCCAGAGTGATGGTGGAATTGCGCATCCCCCTTCAGTACCAAGACTAGGTTGGGGTAGCTTAGTCTGCTGTTAAAATTTCAGCCCGATCCGAGCACTTGATGCCAGAGTGATGGTGGAATTGCGCATCCCCCTTCAGTACCAAGACTTGGTTGGGGTAGCTTAGTCTGCTGTTAAAATTTCAGCCCGATCCGAGCACTTGATGCCAGAGTGATGGTCGAATTGCGCATCTCCCTTCAGTACCAAGACTTGGTTGGGGTAGCTTAGTCTGCTGTTAAAATTTCAGCCCGATCCGAGCACTTGATGCCAGAGTGATGGTCGAAATGCGCATCTCCCTTCAGTACCAAGACTTGGTTGGGGTAGCTTAGTCTGCTGTTAAAATTTCAGCCCGATCCGAGCACTTGATGCCAGAGTGATGGTGGAATTGCGCATCCCCCTTCAGTACCAAGACTTGGTTGGGGTAGCTTAGTCTGCTGTTAAAATTTCAGCCCGATCCGAGCACTTGATGCCAGAGTGATGGTGGAATTGCGCATCCCCCTTCAGTACCAAGACTTGGTTGGGGTAGCTTAGTCTGCTGTTAAAATTTCAGCCCGATCCGAGCACTTGATGCCAGAGTGATGGTGGAATTGCGCATCCCCCTTCAGTACCAAGACTTGGTTGGGGTAGCTTAGTCTGCTGTTAAAATTTCAGCCCGATCCGAGCACTTGATGCCAGAGTGATGGTGGAATTGCGCATCCCCCTTCAGTACCAAGACTTGGTTGGGGTAGCTTAGTCTGCTGTTAAAATTTCAGCCCGATCCGAGCACTTGATGCCAGAGTGATGGTGGAATTGCGCATCCCCCTTCAGTACCAAGACTTGGTTGGGGTAGCTTAGTCTGCTGTTAAAATTTCAGCCCGATCCGAGCACTTGATGCCAGAGTGATGGTGGAATTGCGCATCCCCCTTCAGTACCAAGACTTGGTTGGGGTAGCTTAGTCTGCTGTTAAAATTTCAGCCCGATCCGAGCACTTGATGCCAGAGTGATGGTGGAATTGCGCATCCCCCTTCAGTACCAAGACTTGGTTGGGGTAGCTTAGTCTGCTGTTAAAATTTCAGCCCGATCCGAGCACTTGATGCCAGAGTGATGGTGGAATTGCGCATCCCCCTTCAGTACCAAGACTAGGTTGGGGTAGCTTAGTCTGCTGTTAAAATTTCAGCCCGATCCGAGCACTTGATGCCAGAGTGATGGTGGAATTGCGCATCCCCCTTCAGTACCAAGACTTGGTTGGGGTAGCTTAGTCTGCTGTTAAAATTTCAGCCCGATCCGAGCACTTGATGCCAGAGTGATGGTCGAATTGCGCATCTCCCTTCAGTACCAAGACTTGGTTGGGGTAGCTTAGTCTGCTGTTAAAATTTCAGCCCGATCCGAGCACTTGATGCCAGAGTGATGGTCGAATTGCGCATCTCCCTTCAGTACCAAGACTTGGTTGGGGTAGCTTAGTCTGCTGTTAAAATTTCAGCCCGATCCGAGCACTTGATGCCAGAGTGATGGTGGAATTGCGCATCTCCCTTCAGTACCAAGACTTGGTTGGGGTAGCTTAGTCTGCTGTTAAAATTTCAGCCCGATCCGAGCACTTGATGCCAGAGTGATGGTGGAATTGCGCATCCCCCTTCAGTACCAAGACTTGGTTGGGGTAGCTTAGTCTGCTGTTAAAATTTCAGCCCGATCCGAGCACTTGATGCCAGAGTGATGGTGGAATTGCGCATCCCCCTTCAGTACCAAGACTTGGTTGGGGTAGCTTAGTCTGCTGTTAAAATTTCAGCCCGATCCGAGCACTTGATGCCAGAGTGATGGTCGAATTGCGCATCTCCCTTCAGTACCAAGACTTGGTTGGGGTAGCTTAGTCTGCTGTTAAAATTTCAGCCCGATCCGAGCACTTGATGCCAGAGTGATGGTCGAATTGCGCATCTCCCTTCAGTACCAAGACTTGGTTGGGGTAGCTTAGTCTGCTGTTAAAATTTCAGCCCGATCCGAGCACTTGATGCCAGAGTGATGGTGGAATTGCGCATCCCCTTCAGTACCAAGACTTGGTTGGGGTAGCTTAGTCTGCTGTTAAAATTTCAGCCCGATCCGAGCACTTGATGCCAGAGTGATGGTGGAATTGCGCATCCCCTTCAGTACCAAGACTTGGTTGGGGTAGCTTAGTCTGCTGTTAAAATTTCAGCCCGATCCGAGCACTTGATGCCAGAGTGATGGTGGAATTGCGCATCCCCCTTCAGTACCAAGACTTGGTTGGGGTAGCTTAGTCTGCTGTTAAAATTTCAGCCCGATCCGAGCACTTGATGCCAGAGTGATGGTGGAATTGCGCATCCCCTTCAGTACCAAGACTTGGTTGGGGTAGCTTAGTCTGCTGTTAAAATTTCAGCCCGATCCGAGCACTTGATGCCAGAGTGATGGTGGAATTGCGCATCCCCCTTCAGTACCAAGACTTGGTTGGGGTAGCTTAGTCTGCTGTTAAAATTTCAGCCCGATCCGAGCACTTGATGCCAGAGTGATGGTGGAATTGCGCATCTCCCTTCAGTACCAAGACTTGGTTGGGGTAGCTTAGTCTGCTGTTAAAATTTCAGCCCGATCCGAGCACTTGATGCCAGAGTGATGGTGGAATTGCGCATCCCCTTCAGTACCAAGACTTGGTTGGGGTAGCTTAGTCTGCTGTTAAAATTTCAGCCCGATCCGAGCACTTGATGCCAGAGTGATGGTGGAATTGCGCATCCCCCTTCAGTACCAAGACTTGGTTGGGGTAGCTTAGTCTGCTGTTAAAATTTCAGCCCGATCCGAGCACTTGATGCCAGAGTGATGGTGGAATTGCGCATCCCCCTTCAGTACCAAGACTTGGTTGGGGTAGCTTAGTCTGCTGTTAAAATTTCAGCCCGATCCGAGCACTTGATGCCAGAGTGATGGTGGAATTGCGCATCCCCCTTCAGTACCAAGACTTGGTTGGGGTAGCTTAGTCTGCTGTTAAAATTTCAGCCCGATCCGAGCACTTGATGCCAGAGTGATGGTGGAATTGCGCATCCCCCTTCAGTACCAAGACTTGGTTGGGGTAGCTTAGTCTGCTGTTAAAATTTCAGCCCGATCCGAGCACTTGATGCCAGAGTGATGGTGGAATTGCGCATCCCCCTTCAGTACCAAGACTTGGTTGGGGTAGCTTAGTCTGCTGTTAAAATTTCAGCCCGATCCGAGCACTTGATGCCAGAGTGATGGTGGAATTGCGCATCCCCCTTCAGTACCAAGACTTGGTTGGGGTAGCTTAGTCTGCTGTTAAAATTTCAGCCCGATCCGAGCACTTGATGCCAGAGTGATGGTGGAATTGCGCATCCCCCTTCAGTACCAAGACTTGGTTGGGGTAGCTTAGTCTGCTGTTAAAATTTCAGCCCGATCCGAGCACTTGATGCCAGAGTGATGGTGGAATTGCGCATCCCCCTTCAGTACCAAGACTTGGTTGGGGTAGCTTAGTCTGCTGTTAAAATTTCAGCCCGATCCGAGCACTTGATGCCAGAGTGATGGTGGAATTGCGCATCCCCCTTCAGTACCAAGACTTGGTTGGGGTAGCTTAGTCTGCTGTTAAAATTTCAGCCCGATCCGAGCACTTGATGCCAGAGTGATGGTGGAATTGCGCATCTCCCTTCAGTACCAAGACTTGGTTGGGGTAGCTTAGTCTGCTGTTAAAATTTCAGCCCGATCCGAGCACTTGATGCCAGAGTGATGGTGGAATTGCGCATCCCCCTTCAGTACCAAGACTTGGTTGGGGTAGCTTAGTCTGCTGTTAAAATTTCAGCCCGATCCGAGCACTTGATGCCAGAGTGATGGTGGAATTGCGCATCCCCCTTCAGTACCAAGACTTGGTTGGGGTAGCTTAGTCTGCTGTTAAAATTTCAGCCCGATCCGAGCACTTGATGCCAGAGTGATGGTGGAATTGCGCATCCCCCTTCAGTACCAAGACTTGGTTGGGGTAGCTTAGTCTGCTGTTAAAATTTCAGCCCGATCCGAGCACTTGATGCCAGAGTGATGGTGGAATTGCGCATCCCCCTTCAGTACCAAGACTTGGTTGGGGTAGCTTAGTCTGCTGTTAAAATTTCAGCCCGATCCGAGCACTTGATGCCAGAGTGATGGTGGAATTGCGCATCCCCCTTCAGTACCAAGACTTGGTTGGGGTAGCTTAGTCTGCTGTTAAAATTTCAGCCCGATCCGAGCACTTGATGCCAGAGTGATGGTCGAATTGCGCATCCCCCTTCAGTACCAAGACTTGGTTGGGGTAGCTTAGTCTGCTGTTAAAATTTCAGCCCGATCCGAGCACTTGATGCCAGAGTGATGGTGGAATTGCGCATCCCCCTTCAGTACCAAGACTTGGTTGGGGTAGCTTAGTCTGCTGTTAAAATTTCAGCCCGATCCGAGCACTTGATGCCAGAGTGATGGTGGAATTGCGCATCCCCCTTCAGTACCAAGACTTGGTTGGGGTAGCTTAGTCTGCTGTTAAAATTTCAGCCCGATCCGAGCACTTGATGCCAGAGTGATGGTGGAATTGCGCATCCCCCTTCAGTACCAAGACTTGGTTGGGGTAGCTTAGTCTGCTGTTAAAATTTCAGCCCGATCCGAGCACTTGATGCCAGAGTGATGGTGGAATTGCGCATCCCCCTTCAGTACCAAGACTTGGTTGGGGTAGCTTAGTCTGCTGTTAAAATTTCAGCCCGATCCGAGCACTTGATGCCAGAGTGATGGTGGAATTGCGCATCCCCCTTCAGTACCAAGACTTGGTTGGGGTAGCTTAGTCTGCTGTTAAAATTTCAGCCCGATCCGAGCACTTGATGCCAGAGTGATGGTGGAATTGCGCATCTCCCTTCAGTACCAAGACTTGGTTGGGGTAGCTTAGTCTGCTGTTAAAATTTCAGCCCGATCCGAGCACTTGATGCCAGAGTGATGGTCGAATTGCGCATCTCCCTTCAGTACCAAGACTTGGTTGGGGTAGCTTAGTCTGCTGTTAAAATTTCAGCCCGATCCGAGCACTTGATGCCAGAGTGATGGTGGAATTGCGCATCCCCCTTCAGTACCAAGACTTGGTTGGGGTAGCTTAGTCTGCTGTTAAAATTTCAGCCCGATCCGAGCACTTGATGCCAGAGTGATGGTGGAATTGCGCATCCCCCTTCAGTACCAAGACTTGGTTGGGGTAGCTTAGTCTGCTGTTAAAATTTCAGCCCGATCCGAGCACTTGATGCCAGAGTGATGGTGGAATTGCGCATCTCCCTTCAGTACCAAGACTTGGTTGGGGTAGCTTAGTCTGCTGTTAAAATTTCAGCCCGATCCGAGCACTTGATGCCAGAGTGATGGTGGAATTGCGCATCTCCCTTCAGTACCAAGACTTGGTTGGGGTAGCTTAGTCTGCTGTTAAAATTTCAGCCCGATCCGAGCACTTGATGCCAGAGTGATGGTGGAATTGCGCATCCCCCTTCAGTACCAAGACTTGGTTGGGGTAGCTTAGTCTGCTGTTAAAATTTCAGCCCGATCCGAGCACTTGATGCCAGAGTGATGGTGGAATTGCGCATCCCCCTTCAGTACCAAGACTTGGTTGGGGTAGCTTAGTCTGCTGTTAAAATTTCAGCCCGATCCGAGCACTTGATGCCAGAGTGATGGTGGAATTGCGCATCCCCCTTCAGTACCAAGACTTGGTTGGGGTAGCTTAGTCTGCTGTTAAAATTTCAGCCCGATCCGAGCACTTGATGCCAGAGTGATGGTGGAATTGCGCATCCCCCTTCAGTACCAAGACTTGGTTGGGGTAGCTTAGTCTGCTGTTAAAATTTCAGCCCGATCCGAGCACTTGATGCCAGAGTGATGGTGGAATTGCGCATCCCCCTTCAGTACCAAGACTTGGTTGGGGTAGCTTAGTCTGCTGTTAAAATTTCAGCCCGATCCGAGCACTTGATGCCAGAGTGATGGTGGAATTGCGCATCCCCCTTCAGTACCAAGACTTGGTTGGGGTAGCTTAGTCTGCTGTTAAAATTTCAGCCCGATCCGAGCACTTGATGCCAGAGTGATGGTGGAATTGCGCATCCCCCTTCAGTACCAAGACTTGGTTGGGGTAGCTTAGTCTGCTGTTAAAATTTCAGCCCGATCCGAGCACTTGATGCCAGAGTGATGGTGGAATTGCGCATCCCCCTTCAGTACCAAGACTTGGTTGGGGTAGCTTAGTCTGCTGTTAAAATTTCAGCCCGATCCGAGCACTTGATGCCAGAGTGATGGTGGAATTGCGCATCCCCCTTCAGTACCAAGACTTGGTTGGGGTAGCTTAGTCTGCTGTTAAAATTTCAGCCCGATCCGAGCACTTGATGCCAGAGTGATGGTGGAATTGCGCATCCCCCTTCAGTACCAAGACTTGGTTGGGGTAGCTTAGTCTGCTGTTAAAATTTCAGCCCGATCCGAGCACTTGATGCCAGAGTGATGGTGGAATTGCGCATCCCCCTTCAGTACCAAGACTTGGTTGGGGTAGCTTAGTCTGCTGTTAAAATTTCAGCCCGATCCGAGCACTTGATGCCAGAGTGATGGTGGAATTGCGCATCCCCCTTCAGTACCAAGACTTGGTTGGGGTAGCTTAGTCTGCTGTTAAAATTTCAGCCCGATCCGAGCACTTGATGCCAGAGTGATGGTGGAATTGCGCATCCCCCTTCAGTACCAAGACTTGGTTGGGGTAGCTTAGTCTGCTGTTAAAATTTCAGCCCGATCCGAGCACTTGATGCCAGAGTGATGGTGGAATTGCGCATCTCCCTTCAGTACCAAGACTTGGTTGGGGTAGCTTAGTCTGCTGTTAAAATTTCAGCCCGATCCGAGCACTTGATGCCAGAGTGATGGTCGAATTGCGCATCTCCCTTCAGTACCAAGACTTGGTTGGGGTAGCTTAGTCTGCTGTTAAAATTTCAGCCCGATCCGAGCACTTGATGCCAGAGTGATGGTGGAATTGCGCATCCCCCTTCAGTACCAAGACTTGGTTGGGGTAGCTTAGTCTGCTGTTAAAATTTCAGCCCGATCCGAGCACTTGATGCCAGAGTGATGGTGGAATTGCGCATCCCCCTTCAGTACCAAGACTTGGTTGGGGTAGCTTAGTCTGCTGTTAAAATTTCAGCCCGATCCGAGCACTTGATGCCAGAGTGATGGTGGAATTGCGCATCCCCTTCAGTACCAAGACTTGGTTGGGGTAGCTTAGTCTGCTGTTAAAATTTCAGCCCGATCCGAGCACTTGATGCCAGAGTGATGGTGGAATTGCGCATCCCCCTTCAGTACCAAGACTTGGTTGGGGTAGCTTAGTCTGCTGTTAAAATTTCAGCCCGATCCGAGCACTTGATGCCAGAGTGATGGTGGAATTGCGCATCCCCCTTCAGTACCAAGACTTGGTTGGGGTAGCTTAGTCTGCTGTTAAAATTTCAGCCCGATCCGAGCACTTGATGCCAGAGTGATGGTGGAATTGCGCATCCCCCTTCAGTACCAAGACTTGGTTGGGGTAGCTTAGTCTGCTGTTAAAATTTCAGCCCGATCCGAGCACTTGATGCCAGAGTGATGGTCGAATTGCGCATCCCCCTTCAGTACCAAGACTTGGTTGGGGTAGCTTAGTCTGCTGTTAAAATTTCAGCCCGATCCGAGCACTTGATGCCAGAGTGATGGTGGAATTGCGCATCCCCCGTCAGTACCAAGACTTGGTTGGGGTAGCTTAGTCTGCTGTTAAAATTTCAGCCCGATCCGAGCACTTGATGCCAGAGTGATGGTGGAATTGCGCATCCCCTTCAGTACCAAGACTTGGTTGGGGTAGCTTAGTCTGCTGTTAAAATTTCAGCCCGATCCGAGCACTTGATGCCAGAGTGATGGTGGAATTGCGCATCCCCCTTCAGTACCAAGACTTGGTTGGGGTAGCTTAGTCTGCTGTTAAAATTTCAGCCCGATCCGAGCACTTGATGCCAGAGTGATGGTGGAATTGCGCATCCCCCTTCAGTACCAAGACTTGGTTGGGGTAGCTTAGTCTGCTGTTAAAATTTCAGCCCGATCCGAGCACTTGATGCCAGAGTGATGGTGGAATTGCGCATCCCCCTTCAGTACCAAGACTTGGTTGGGGTAGCTTAGTCTGCTGTTAAAATTTCAGCCCGATCCGAGCACTTGATGCCAGAGTGATGGTCGAATTGCGCATCCCCCTTCAGTACCAAGACTTGGTTGGGGTAGCTTAGTCTGCTGTTAAAATTTCAGCCCGATCCGAGCACTTGATGCCAGAGTGATGGTCGAAATGCGCATCTCCCTTCAGTACCAAGACTTGGTTGGGGTAGCTTAGTCTGCTGTTAAAATTTCAGCCCGATCCGAGCACTTGATGCCAGAGTGATGGTGGAATTGCGCATCCCCCTTCAGTACCAAGACTTGGTTGGGGTAGCTTAGTCTGCTGTTAAAATTTCAGCCCGATCCGAGCACTTGATGCCAGAGTGATGGTGGAATTGCGCATCCCCCTTCAGTACCAAGACTTGGTTGGGGTAGCTTAGTCTGCTGTTAAAATTTCAGCCCGATCCGAGCACTTGATGCCAGAGTGATGGTGGAATTGCGCATCCCCCTTCAGTACCAAGACTTGGTTGGGGTAGCTTAGTCTGCTGTTAAAATTTCAGCCCGATCCGAGCACTTGATGCCAGAGTGATGGTGGAATTGCGCATCCCCCTTCAGTACCAAGACTTGGTTGGGGTAGCTTAGTCTGCTGTTAAAATTTCAGCCCGATCCGAGCACTTGATGCCAGAGTGATGGTGGAATTGCGCATCCCCCTTCAGTACCAAGACTTGGTTGGGGTAGCTTAGTCTGCTGTTAAAATTTCAGCCCGATCCGAGCACTTGATGCCAGAGTGATGGTGGAATTGCGCATCCCCCTTCAGTACCAAGACTTGGTTGGGGTAGCTTAGTCTGCTGTTAAAATTTCAGCCCGATCCGAGCACTTGATGCCAGAGTGATGGTGGAATTGCGCATCCCCTTCAGTACCAAGACTTGGTTGGGGTAGCTTAGTCTGCTGTTAAAATTTCAGCCCGATCCGAGCACTTGATGCCAGAGTGATGGTGGAATTGCGCATCCCCTTCAGTACCAAGACTTGGTTGGGGTAGCTTAGTCTGCTGTTAAAATTTCAGCCCGATCCGAGCACTTGATGCCAGAGTGATGGTGGAATTGCGCATCCCCCTTCAGTACCAAGACTTGGTTGGGGTAGCTTAGTCTGCTGTTAAAATTTCAGCCCGATCCGAGCACTTGATGCCAGAGTGATGGTGGAATTGCGCATCCCCCTTCAGTACCAAGACTTGGTTGGGGTAGCTTAGTCTGCTGTTAAAATTTCAGCCCGATCCGAGCACTTGATGCCAGAGTGATGGTGGAATTGCGCATCCCCCTTCAGTACCAAGACTTGGTTGGGGTAGCTTAGTCTGCTGTTAAAATTTCAGCCCGATCCGAGCACTTGATGCCAGAGTGATGGTGGAATTGCGCATCCCCCTTCAGTACCAAGACTTGGTTGGGGTAGCTTAGTCTGCTGTTAAAATTTCAGCCCGATCCGAGCACTTGATGCCAGAGTGATGGTGGAATTGCGCATCTCCCTTCAGTACCAAGACTTGGTTGGGGTAGCTTAGTCTGCTGTTAAAATTTCAGCCCGATCCGAGCACTTGATGCCAGAGTGATGGTGGAATTGCGCATCCCCCTTCAGTACCAAGACTTGGTTGGGGTAGCTTAGTCTGCTGTTAAAATTTCAGCCCGATCCGAGCACTTGATGCCAGAGTGATGGTCGAATTGCGCATCTCCCTTCAGTACCAAGACTTGGTTGGGGTAGCTTAGTCTGCTGTTAAAATTTCAGCCCGATCCGAGCACTTGATGCCAGAGTGATGGTGGAATTGCGCATCCCCTTCAGTACCAAGACTTGGTTGGGGTAGCTTAGTCTGCTGTTAAAATTTCAGCCCGATCCGAGCACTTGATGCCAGAGTGATGGTGGAATTGCGCATCCCCCTTCAGTACCAAGACTTGGTTGGGGTAGCTTAGTCTGCTGTTAAAATTTCAGCCCGATCCGAGCACTTGATGCCAGAGTGATGGTGGAATTGCGCATCCCCTTCAGTACCAAGACTTGGTTGGGGTAGCTTAGTCTGCTGTTAAAATTTCAGCCCGATCCGAGCACTTGATGCCAGAGTGATGGTGGAATTGCGCATCCCCTTCAGTACCAAGACTTGGTTGGGGTAGCTTAGTCTGCTGTTAAAATTTCAGCCCGATCCGAGCACTTGATGCCAGAGTGATGGTGGAATTGCGCATCTCCCTTCAGTACCAAGACTTGGTTGGGGTAGCTTAGTCTGCTGTTAAAATTTCAGCCCGATCCGAGCACTTGATGCCAGAGTGATGGTGGAATTGCGCATCCCCTTCAGTACCAAGACTTGGTTGGGGTAGCTTAGTCTGCTGTTAAAATTTCAGCCCGATCCGAGCACTTGATGCCAGAGTGATGGTGGAATTGCGCATCTCCCTTCAGTACCAAGACTTGGTTGGGGTAGCTTAGTCTGCTGTTAAAATTTCAGCCCGATCCGAGCACTTGATGCCAGAGTGATGGTGGAATTGCGCATCCCCCTTCAGTACCAAGACTTGGTTGGGGTAGCTTAGTCTGCTGTTAAAATTTCAGCCCGATCCGAGCACTTGATGCCAGAGTGATGGTGGAATTGCGCATCCCCCTTCAGTACCAAGACTTGGTTGGGGTAGCTTAGTCTGCTGTTAAAATTTCAGCCCGATCCGAGCACTTGATGCCAGAGTGATGGTGGAATTGCGCATCCCCTTCAGTACCAAGACTTGGTTGGGGTAGCTTAGTCTGCTGTTAAAATTTCAGCCCGATCCGAGCACTTGATGCCAGAGTGATGGTGGAATTGCGCATCCCCCTTCAGTACCAAGACTTGGTTGGGGTAGCTTAGTCTGCTGTTAAAATTTCAGCCCGATCCGAGCACTTGATGCCAGAGTGATGGTGGAATTGCGCATCCCCCTTTAGTACCAAGACTTGGTTGGGGTAGCTTAGTCTGCTGTTAAAATTTCAGCCCGATCCGAGCACTTGATGCCAGAGTGATGGTGGAATTGCGCATCACCCTTCAGTACCAAGACTTGGTTGGGGTAGCTTAGTCTGCTGTTAAAATTTCAGCCCGATCCGAGCACTTGATGCCAGAGTGATGGTGGAATTGCGCATCCCCCTTCAGTACCAAGACTTGGTTGGGGTAGCTTAGTCTGCTGTTAAAATTTCAGCCCGATCCGAGCACTTGATGCCAGAGTGATGGTGGAATTGCGCATCCCCTTCAGTACCAAGACTTGGTTGGGGTAGCTTAGTCTGCTGTTAAAATTTCAGCCCGATCCGAGCACTTGATGCCAGAGTGATGGTGGAATTGCGCATCCCCCTTCAGTACCAAGACTTGGTTGGGGTAGCTTAGTCTGCTGTTAAAATTTCAGCCCGATCCGAGCACTTGATGCCAGAGTGATGGTCGAATTGCGCATCTCCCTTCAGTACCAAGACTTGGTTGGGGTAGCTTAGTCTGCTGTTAAAATTTCAGCCCGATCCGAGCACTTGATGCCAGAGTGATGGTGGAATTGCGCATCCCCCTTCAGTACCAAGACTTGGTTGGGGTAGCTTAGTCTGCTGTTAAAATTTCAGCCCGATCCGAGCACTTGATGCCAGAGTGATGGTGGAATTGCGCATCCCCCTTCAGTACCAAGACTTGGTTGGGGTAGCTTAGTCTGCTGTTAAAATTTCAGCCCGATCCGAGCACTTGATGCCAGAGTGATGGTGGAATTGCGCATCCCCTTCAGTACCAAGACTTGGTTGGGGTAGCTTAGTCTGCTGTTAAAATTTCAGCCCGATCCGAGCACTTGATGCCAGAGTGATGGTGGAATTGCGCATCCCCCTTCAGTACCAAGACTTGGTTGGGGTAGCTTAGTCTGCTGTTAAAATTTCAGCCCGATCCGAGCACTTGATGCCAGAGTGATGGTGGAATTGCGCATCCCCCTTCAGTACCAAGACTTGGTTGGGGTAGCTTAGTCTGCTGTTAAAATTTCAGCCCGATCCGAGCACTTGATGCCAGAGTGATGGTGGAATTGCGCATCCCCCTTCAGTACCAAGACTTGGTTGGGGTAGCTTAGTCTGCTGTTAAAATTTCAGCCCGATCCGAGCACTTGATGCCAGAGTGATGGTGGAATTGCGCATCCCCCTTCAGTACCAAGACTTGGTTGGGGTAGCTTAGTCTGCTGTTAAAATTTCAGCCCGATCCGAGCACTTGATGCCAGAGTGATGGTGGAATTGCGCATCCCCTTCAGTACCAAGACTTGGTTGGGGTAGCTTAGTCTGCTGTTAAAATTTCAGCCCGATCCGAGCACTTGATGCCAGAGTGATGGTGGAATTGCGCATCCCCCTTCAGTACCAAGACTTGGTTGGGGTAGCTTAGTCTGCTGTTAAAATTTCAGCCCGATCCGAGCACTTGATGCCAGAGTGATGGTGGAATTGCGCATCCCCCTTCAGTACCAAGACTTGGTTGGGGTAGCTTAGTCTGCTGTTAAAATTTCAGCCCGATCCGAGCACTTGATGCCAGAGTGATGGTGGAATTGCGCATCCCCCTTCAGTACCAAGACTTGGTTGGGGTAGCTTAGTCTGCTGTTAAAATTTCAGCCCGATCCGAGCACTTGATGCCAGAGTGATGGTGGAATTGCGCATCCCCCTTCAGTACCAAGACTTGGTTGGGGTAGCTTAGTCTGCTGTTAAAATTTCAGCCCGATCCGAGCACTTGATGCCAGAGTGATGGTGGAATTGCGCATCCCCTTCAGTACCAAGACTTGGTTGGGGTAGCTTAGTCTGCTGTTAAAATTTCAGCCCGATCCGAGCACTTGATGCCAGAGTGATGGTGGAATTGCGCATCCCCCTTCAGTACCAAGACTTGGTTGGGGTAGCTTAGTCTGCTGTTAAAATTTCAGCCCGATCCGAGCACTTGATGCCAGAGTGATGGTGGAATTGCGCATCCCCCTTCAGTACCAAGACTTGGTTGGGGTAGCTTAGTCTGCTGTTAAAATTTCAGCCCGATCCGAGCACTTGATGCCAGAGTGATGGTGGAATTGCGCATCCCCCTTCAGTACCAAGACTTGGTTGGGGTAGCTTAGTCTGCTGTTAAAATTTCAGCCCGATCCGAGCACTTGATGCCAGAGTGATGGTGGAATTGCGCATCCCCTTCAGTACCAAGACTTGGTTGGGGTAGCTTAGTCTGCTGTTAAAATTTCAGCCCGATCCGAGCACTTGATGCCAGAGTGATGGTGGAATTGCGCATCCCCCTTCAGTACCAAGACTTGGTTGGGGTAGCTTAGTCTGCTGTTAAAATTTCAGCCCGATCCGAGCACTTGATGCCAGAGTGATGGTGGAATTGCGCATCCCCCTTCAGTACCAAGACTTGGTTGGGGTAGCTTAGTCTGCTGTTAAAATTTCAGCCCGATCCGAGCACTTGATGCCAGAGTGATGGTGGAATTGCGCATCCCCCTTCAGTACCAAGACTTGGTTGGGGTAGCTTAGTCTGCTGTTAAAATTTCAGCCCGATCCGAGCACTTGATGCCAGAGTGATGGTGGAATTGCGCATCCCCCTTCAGTACCAAGACTTGGTTGGGGTAGCTTAGTCTGCTGTTAAAATTTCAGCCCGATCCGAGCACTTGATGCCAGAGTGATGGTGGAATTGCGCATCCCCCTTCAGTACCAAGACTTGGTTGGGGTAGCTTAGTCTGCTGTTAAAATTTCAGCCCGATCCGAGCACTTGATGCCAGAGTGATGGTGGAATTGCGCATCCCCCTTCAGTACCAAGACTTGGTTGGGGTAGCTTAGTCTGCTGTTAAAATTTCAGCCCGATCCGAGCACTTGATGCCAGAGTGATGGTGGAATTGCGCATCCCCCTTCAGTACCAAGACTTGGTTGGGGTAGCTTAGTCTGCTGTTAAAATTTCAGCCCGATCCGAGCACTTGATGCCAGAGTGATGGTGGAATTGCGCATCCCCCTTCAGTACCAAGACTTGGTTGGGGTAGCTTAGTCTGCTGTTAAAATTTCAGCCCGATCCGAGCACTTGATGCCAGAGTGATGGTGGAATTGCGCATCCCCCTTCAGTACCAAGACTTGGTTGGGGTAGCTTAGTCTGCTGTTAAAATTTCAGCCCGATCCGAGCACTTGATGCCAGAGTGATGGTGGAATTGCGCATCCCCCTTCAGTACCAAGACTTGGTTGGGGTAGCTTAGTCTGCTGTTAAAATTTCAGCCCGATCCGAGCACTTGATGCCAGAGTGATGGTGGAATTGCGCATCCCCTTCAGTACCAAGACTTGGTTGGGGTAGCTTAGTCTGCTGTTAAAATTTCAGCCCGATCCGAGCACTTGATGCCAGAGTGATGGTGGAATTGCGCATCCCCCTTCAGTACCAAGACTTGGTTGGGGTAGCTTAGTCTGCTGTTAAAATTTCAGCCCGATCCGAGCACTTGATGCCAGAGTGATGGTGGAATTGCGCATCCCCTTCAGTACCAAGACTTGGTTGGGGTAGCTTAGTCTGCTGTTAAAATTTCAGCCCGATCCGAGCACTTGATGCCAGAGTGATGGTCGAATTGCGCATCTCCCTTCAGTACCAAGACTTGGTTGGGGTAGCTTAGTCTGCTGTTAAAATTTCAGCCCGATCCGAGCACTTGATGCCAGAGTGATGGTGGAATTGCGCATCCCCCTTCAGTACCAAGACTTGGTTGGGGTAGCTTAGTCTGCTGTTAAAATTTCAGCCCGATCCGAGCACTTGATGCCAGAGTGATGGTGGAATTGCGCATCCCCCTTCAGTACCAAGACTTGGTTGGGGTAGCTTAGTCTGCTGTTAAAATTTCAGCCCGATCCGAGCACTTGATGCCAGAGTGATGGTGGAATTGCGCATCCCCCTTCAGTACCAAGACTTGGTTGGGGTAGCTTAGTCTGCTGTTAAAATTTCAGCCCGATCCGAGCACTTGATGCCAGAGTGATGGTGGAATTGCGCATCCCCCTTCAGTACCAAGACTTGGTTGGGGTAGCTTAGTCTGCTGTTAAAATTTCAGCCCGATCCGAGCACTTGATGCCAGAGTGATGGTGGAATTGCGCATCCCCCTTCAGTACCAAGACTTGGTTGGGGTAGCTTAGTCTGCTGTTAAAATTTCAGCCCGATCCGAGCACTTGATGCCAGAGTGATGGTGGAATTGCGCATCCCCCTTCAGTACCAAGACTTGGTTGGGGTAGCTTAGTCTGCTGTTAAAATTTCAGCCCGATCCGAGCACTTGATGCCAGAGTGATGGTGGAATTGCGCATCCCCCTTCAGTACCAAGACTTGGTTGGGGTAGCTTAGTCTGCTGTTAAAATTTCAGCCCGATCCGAGCACTTGATGCCAGAGTGATGGTGGAATTGCGCATCCCCTTCAGTACCAAGACTAGGTTGGGGTAGCTTAGTCTGCTGTTAAAATTTCAGCCCGATCCGAGCACTTGATGCCAGAGTGATGGTGGAATTGCGCATCCCCTTCAGTACCAAGACTTGGTTGGGGTAGCTTAGTCTGCTGTTAAAATTTCAGCCCGATCCGAGCACTTGATGCCAGAGTGATGGTGGAATTGCGCATCCCCTTCAGTACCAAGACTTGGTTGGGGTAGCTTAGTCTGCTGTTAAAATTTCAGCCCGATCCGAGCACTTGATGCCAGAGTGATGGTGGAATTGCGCATCCCCTTCAGTACCAAGACTTGGTTGGGGTAGCTTAGTCTGCTGTTAAAATTTCAGCCCGATCCGAGCACTTGATGCCAGAGTGATGGTGGAATTGCGCATCCCCCTTCAGTACCAAGACTTGGTTGGGGTAGCTTAGTCTGCTGTTAAAATTTCAGCCCGATCCGAGCACTTGATGCCAGAGTGATGGTGGAATTGCGCATCCCCCTTCAGTACCAAGACTTGGTTGGGGTAGCTTAGTCTGCTGTTAAAATTTCAGCCCGATCCGAGCACTTGATGCCAGAGTGATGGTGGAATTGCGCATCCCCCTTCAGTACCAAGACTTGGTTGGGGTAGCTTAGTCTGCTGTTAAAATTTCAGCCCGATCCGAGCACTTGATGCCAGAGTGATGGTGGAATTGCGCATCCCCTTCAGTACCAAGACTTGGTTGGGGTAGCTTAGTCTGCTGTTAAAATTTCAGCCCGATCCGAGCACTTGATGCCAGAGTGATGGTGGAATTGCGCATCCCCCTTCAGTACCAAGACTTGGTTGGGGTAGCTTAGTCTGCTGTTAAAATTTCAGCCCGATCCGAGCACTTGATGCCAGAGTGATGGTGGAATTGCGCATCCCCCTTCAGTACCAAGACTTGGTTGGGGTAGCTTAGTCTGCTGTTAAAATTTCAGCCCGATCCGAGCACTTGATGCCAGAGTGATGGTGGAATTGCGCATCCCCCTTCAGTACCAAGACTTGGTTGGGGTAGCTTAGTCTGCTGTTAAAATTTCAGCCCGATCCGAGCACTTGATGCCAGAGTGATGGTGGAATTGCGCATCTCCCTTCAGTACCAAGACTTGGTTGGGGTAGCTTAGTCTGCTGTTAAAATTTCAGCCCGATCCGAGCACTTGATGCCAGAGTGATGGTGGAATTGCGCATCCCCCTTCAGTACCAAGACTTGGTTGGGGTAGCTTAGTCTGCTGTTAAAATTTCAGCCCGATCCGAGCACTTGATGCCAGAGTGATGGTGGAATTGCGCATCCCCCTTCAGTACCAAGACTTGGTTGGGGTAGCTTAGTCTGCTGTTAAAATTTCAGCCCGATCCGAGCACTTGATGCCAGAGTGATGGTGGAATTGCGCATCCCCCTTCAGTACCAAGACTTGGTTGGGGTAGCTTAGTCTGCTGTTAAAATTTCAGCCCGATCCGAGCACTTGATGCCAGAGTGATGGTGGAATTGCGCATCCCCCTTCAGTACCAAGACTTGGTTGGGGTAGCTTAGTCTGCTGTTAAAATTTCAGCCCGATCCGAGCACTTGATGCCAGAGTGATGGTGGAATTGCGCATCCCCCTTCAGTACCAAGACTTGGTTGGGGTAGCTTAGTCTGCTGTTAAAATTTCAGCCCGATCCGAGCACTTGATGCCAGAGTGATGGTGGAATTGCGCATCCCCCTTCAGTACCAAGACTTGGTTGGGGTAGCTTAGTCTGCTGTTAAAATTTCAGCCCGATCCGAGCACTTGATGCCAGAGTGATGGTGGAATTGCGCATCCCCTTCAGTACCAAGACTTGGTTGGGGTAGCTTAGTCTGCTGTTAAAATTTCAGCCCGATCCGAGCACTTGATGCCAGAGTGATGGTGGAATTGCGCATCCCCTTCAGTACCAAGACTTGGTTGGGGTAGCTTAGTCTGCTGTTAAAATTTCAGCCCGATCCGAGCACTTGATGCCAGAGTGATGGTGGAATTGCGCATCCCCTTCAGTACCAAGACTTGGTTGGGGTAGCTTAGTCTGCTGTTAAAATTTCAGCCCGATCCGAGCACTTGATGCCAGAGTGATGGTGGAATTGCGCATCCCCCTTCAGTACCAAGACTTGGTTGGGGTAGCTTAGTCTGCTGTTAAAATTTCAGCCCGATCCGAGCACTTGATGCCAGAGTGATGGTGGAATTGCGCATCCCCCTTCAGTACCAAGACTTGGTTGGGGTAGCTTAGTCTGCTGTTAAAATTTCAGCCCGATCCGAGCACTTGATGCCAGAGTGATGGTGGAATTGCGCATCCCCCTTCAGTACCAAGACTTGGTTGGGGTAGCTTAGTCTGCTGTTAAAATTTCAGCCCGATCCGAGCACTTGATGCCAGAGTGATGGTGGAATTGCGCATCCCCCTTCAGTACCAAGACTTGGTTGGGGTAGCTTAGTCTGCTGTTAAAATTTCAGCCCGATCCGAGCACTTGATGCCAGAGTGATGGTGGAATTGCGCATCCCCCTTCAGTACCAAGACTTGGTTGGGGTAGCTTAGTCTGCTGTTAAAATTTCAGCCCGATCCGAGCACTTGATGCCAGAGTGATGGTGGAATTGCGCATCCCCCTTCAGTACCAAGACTTGGTTGGGGTAGCTTAGTCTGCTGTTAAAATTTCAGCCCGATCCGAGCACTTGATGCCAGAGTGATGGTGGAATTGCGCATCCCCCTTCAGTACCAAGACTTGGTTGGGGTAGCTTAGTCTGCTGTTAAAATTTCAGCCCGATCCGAGCACTTGATGCCAGAGTGATGGTGGAATTGCGCATCCCCCTTCAGTACCAAGACTTGGTTGGGGTAGCTTAGTCTGCTGTTAAAATTTCAGCCCGATCCGAGCACTTGATGCCAGAGTGATGGTGGAATTGCGCATCCCCCTTCAGTACCAAGACTTGGTTGGGGTAGCTTAGTCTGCTGTTAAAATTTCAGCCCGATCCGAGCACTTGATGCCAGAGTGATGGTGGAATTGCGCATCCCCCTTCAGTACCAAGACTTGGTTGGGGTAGCTTAGTCTGCTGTTAAAATTTCAGCCCGATCCGAGCACTTGATGCCAGAGTGATGGTGGAATTGCGCATCCCCCTTCAGTACCAAGACTTGGTTGGGGTAGCTTAGTCTGCTGTTAAAATTTCAGCCCGATCCGAGCACTTGATGCCAGAGTGATGGTGGAATTGCGCATCCCCCTTCAGTACCAAGACTTGGTTGGGGTAGCTTAGTCTGCTGTTAAAATTTCAGCCCGATCCGAGCACTTGATGCCAGAGTGATGGTGGAATTGCGCATCCCCCTTCAGTACCAAGACTTGGTTGGGGTAGCTTAGTCTGCTGTTAAAATTTCAGCCCGATCCGAGCACTTGATGCCAGAGTGATGGTGGAATTGCGCATCCCCTTCAGTACCAAGACTTGGTTGGGGTAGCTTAGTCTGCTGTTAAAATTTCAGCCCGATCCGAGCACTTGATGCCAGAGTGATGGTGGAATTGCGCATCCCCCTTCAGTACCAAGACTAGGTTGGGGTAGCTTAGTCTGCTGTTAAAATTTCAGCCCGATCCGAGCACTTGATGCCAGAGTGATGGTGGAATTGCGCATCCCCCTTCAGTACCAAGACTTGGTTGGGGTAGCTTAGTCTGCTGTTAAAATTTCAGCCCGATCCGAGCACTTGATGCCAGAGTGATGGTGGAATTGCGCATCCCCCTTCAGTACCAAGACTTGGTTGGGGTAGCTTAGTCTGCTGTTAAAATTTCAGCCCGATCCGAGCACTTGATGCCAGAGTGATGGTGGAATTGCGCATCCCCCTTCAGTACCAAGACTTGGTTGGGGTAGCTTAGTCTGCTGTTAAAATTTCAGCCCGATCCGAGCACTTGATGCCAGAGTGATGGTGGAATTGCGCATCTCCCTTCAGTACCAAGACTTGGTTGGGGTAGCTTAGTCTGCTGTTAAAATTTCAGCCCGATCCGAGCACTTGATGCCAGAGTGATGGTCGAATTGCGCATCCCCCTTCAGTACCAAGACTTGGTTGGGGTAGCTTAGTCTGCTGTTAAAATTTCAGCCCGATCCGAGCACTTGATGCCAGAGTGATGGTCGAATTGCGCATCCCCCTTCAGTACCAAGACTTGGTTGGGGTAGCTTAGTCTGCTGTTAAAATTTCAGCCCGATCCGAGCACTTGATGCCAGAGTGATGGTGGAATTGCGCATCCCCCTTCAGTACCAAGACTTGGTTGGGGTAGCTTAGTCTGCTGTTAAAATTTCAGCCCGATCCGAGCACTTGATGCCAGAGTGATGGTGGAATTGCGCATCCCCCTTCAGTACCAAGACTTGGTTGGGGTAGCTTAGTCTGCTGTTAAAATTTCAGCCCGATCCGAGCACTTGATGCCAGAGTGATGGTCGAATTGCGCATCTCCCTTCAGTACCAAGACTTGGTTGGGGTAGCTTAGTCTGCTGTTAAAATTTCAGCCCGATCCGAGCACTTGATGCCAGAGTGATGGTCGAATTGCGCATCTCCCTTCAGTACCAAGACTTGGTTGGGGTAGCTTAGTCTGCTGTTAAAATTTCAGCCCGATCCGAGCACTTGATGCCAGAGTGATGGTGGAATTGCGCATCCCCCTTCAGTACCAAGACTTGGTTGGGGTAGCTTAGTCTGCTGTTAAAATTTCAGCCCGATCCGAGCACTTGATGCCAGAGTGATGGTGGAATTGCGCATCTCCCTTCAGTACCAAGACTTGGTTGGGGTAGCTTAGTCTGCTGTTAAAATTTCAGCCCGATCCGAGCACTTGATGCCAGAGTGATGGTCGAATTGCGCATCCCCCTTCAGTACCAAGACTTGGTTGGGGTAGCTTAGTCTGCTGTTAAAATTTCAGCCCGATCCGAGCACTTGATGCCAGAGTGATGGTCGAATTGCGCATCCCCCTTCAGTACCAAGACTTGGTTGGGGTAGCTTAGTCTGCTGTTAAAATTTCAGCCCGATCCGAGCACTTGATGCCAGAGTGATGGTGGAATTGCGCATCCCCCTTCAGTACCAAGACTTGGTTGGGGTAGCTTAGTCTGCTGTTAAAATTTCAGCCCGATCCGAGCACTTGATGCCAGAGTGATGGTGGAATTGCGCATCACCCTTCAGTACCAAGACTTGGTTGGGGTAGCTTAGTCTGCTGTTAAAATTTCAGCCCGATCCGAGCACTTGATGCCAGAGTGATGGTGGAATTGCGCATCCCCCTTCAGTACCAAGACTTGGTTGGGGTAGCTTAGTCTGCTGTTAAAATTTCAGCCCGATCCGAGCACTTGATGCCAGAGTGATGGTCGAATTGCGCATCCCCCTTCAGTACCAAGACTTGGTTGGGGTAGCTTAGTCTGCTGTTAAAATTTCAGCCCGATCCGAGCACTTGATGCCAGAGTGATGGTGGAATTGCGCATCCCCCTTCAGTACCAAGACTTGGTTGGGGTAGCTTAGTCTGCTGTTAAAATTTCAGCCCGATCCGAGCACTTGATGCCAGAGTGATGGTGGAATTGCGCATCCCCCTTCAGTACCAAGACTTGGTTGGGGTAGCTTAGTCTGCTGTTAAAATTTCAGCCCGATCCGAGCACTTGATGCCAGAGTGATGGTCGAATTGCGCATCCCCCTTCAGTACCAAGACTTGGTTGGGGTAGCTTAGTCTGCTGTTAAAATTTCAGCCCGATCCGAGCACTTGATGCCAGAGTGATGGTCGAATTGCGCATCCCCCTTCAGTACCAAGACTTGGTTGGGGTAGCTTAGTCTGCTGTTAAAATTTCAGCCCGATCCGAGCACTTGATGCCAGAGTGATGGTCGAATTGCGCATCCCCCTTCAGTACCAAGACTTGGTTGGGGTAGCTTAGTCTGCTGTTAAAATTTCAGCCCGATCCGAGCACTTGATGCCAGAGTGATGGTGGAATTGCGCATCCCCCTTCAGTACCAAGACTTGGTTGGGGTAGCTTAGTCTGCTGTTAAAATTTCAGCCCGATCCGAGCACTTGATGCCAGAGTGATGGTGGAATTGCGCATCCCCCTTCAGTACCAAGACTAGGTTGGGGTAGCTTAGTCTGCTGTTAAAATTTCAGCCCGATCCGAGCACTTGATGCCAGAGTGATGGTGGAATTGCGCATCCCCCTTCAGTACCAAGACTTGGTTGGGGTAGCTTAGTCTGCTGTTAAAATTTCAGCCCGATCCGAGCACTTGATGCCAGAGTGATGGTCGAATTGCGCATCCCCCTTCAGTACCAAGACTTGGTTGGGGTAGCTTAGCCTGCTGTTAAAATTTCAGCCCGATCCGAGCACTTGATGCCAGAGTGATGGTGGAATTGCGCATCCCCTTCAGTACCAAGACTTGGTTGGGGTAGCTTAGTCTGCTGTTAAAATTTCAGCCCGATCCGAGCACTTGATGCCAGAGTGATGGTGGAATTGCGCATCCCCCTTCAGTACCAAGACTTGGTTGGGGTAGCTTAGTCTGCTGTTAAAATTTCAGCCCGATCCGAGCACTTGATGCCAGAGTGATGGTGGAATTGCGCATCTCCCTTCAGTACCAAGACTTGGTTGGGGTAGCTTAGTCTGCTGTTAAAATTTCAGCCCGATCCGAGCACTTGATGCCAGAGTGATGGTGGAATTGCGCATCCCCCTTCAGTACCAAGACTTGGTTGGGGTAGCTTAGTCTGCTGTTAAAATTTCAGCCCGATCCGAGCACTTGATGCCAGAGTGATGGTGGAATTGCGCATCCCCCTTCAGTACCAAGACTTGGTTGGGGTAGCTTAGTCTGCTGTTAAAATTTCAGCCCGATCCGAGCACTTGATGCCAGAGTGATGGTCGAATTGCGCATCTCCCTTCAGTACCAAGACTTGGTTGGGGTAGCTTAGTCTGCTGTTAAAATTTCAGCCCGATCCGAGCACTTGATGCCAGAGTGATGGTCGAATTGCGCATCTCCCTTCAGTACCAAGACTTGGTTGGGGTAGCTTAGTCTGCTGTTAAAATTTCAGCCCGATCCGAGCACTTGATGCCAGAGTGATGGTGGAATTGCGCATCCCCCTTCAGTACCAAGATGTGGTGAAGTGCAGAACGATCAAAGTGGTAGCTGCCATTGATTGATCAAAGGGGATCATGAAAGATGCGGTGAGATCAGACCAGATCTGAGTCGGCCTGAGACTGATTCCGACTAGGTACCAAGTTTTTGGTACCCATCATGTGATCAAGGACAGATTGTGGATGAGTGTCGAAATTCGAGATGTGATCAATGCTGATCAATATGACGCAGTCATTCGAGTACACCGACGTGATCAAGAATGTTGATCAAGTGGTGCAATCATTTCGACACACTTCGTGATCACCAGCGATCAAGATCATGGAGCTACCATTTCGACACACTTCGTGATCACCAGTGATCAGGATCATGGAGCAATCATTTCGACACACTTCGTGATCACCAGTGATCAGGATCATGGAGCAATCATTTCGACACACTTCGTGATCACCAGTGATCAGGATCATGGAGCAATCATTTCGGCACACTTCGTGATCACCAGCGATCAAGATCATGGAGCAATCATTTCGGCACACTTCGTGATCACCAGTGATCAGGATCATGAAGCAATCATTTCGGTACACTTCGTGATCATCCTGATCAAGAATCATATGTACCAATTAAAGGGTACACCGGTTGAAGTTCAAGGTAGCCAGTCAGCTGCGAAGGGGATGGGCAGATGATGGGAGGAAAGGGATTGGATAGGAAAGGTTTAAGATGGTTAACAGAGAGAGAGATTTTCCTTGTAGCACGCAAGTGGTCTTCCGAAGAATTCCAAGGCTGGGAAGTATATTGGGCCCCCTTGACGAAGGAACCCAAGACGCTCAAGAAGAACAACCGCATCAACACCTGGGAAGCTTGGCCAGGTCTACGCTTCTCTCTCCACCCCCCTCAACTCCACCGCTAACAGTAGGCGGCCCAAGCATCAACATTGGAACACATTGGCCCCCTTTGGAACAACACAAGCCCGAAGGACAACCCAAGAGAAGATCAAGTATATTCAAGGCCTGATCTACTCTACCCTACGGACGATCAAGTGAAGAAGTATCCACAAGATCGTCAACCGACTACCCCTGAGTGCCGTCCACACTCCAGCTCAACCAAGAACAAAACCACCGCTTGGCCCCTTCCAGGTCACCCAGGAAGAGCGCTAACCCCGCCAGGTCAACGGGTACACAAGGTGAGAAGATCTTCAGACCCCACGGTCGATCGGAGTAACCCCTCCGTCAGTTGGCAGTCCGGCCCCCTGTGTGTGAGTGCCCCTCGCGTCGAATTTCTTCGCGAGCCACTACACCACAATGGTGCGCGTGCCCGGATCTTCTGGTGACCTTGGATATCACCGTGAGTCCAGTCAAGAAGAGGCCAAGATCAAGGTTGAGCCAGGAAGTATCGGCGCGTCGACGGAAGGTGTATCGCCGTCGTCGCATCTGAAGAGTGAAGAGTACACCGAACGTCAGAGCCCTGGGAGGAGCTCTGGCGGGGTCAAGGAGGAAGGTTCAGCGATGGACCTTGAAGAAAAACCTCACCCTCCTCCCTTGGGCCCTTCGGGGCCCCCCGCGGAACGCGACACGAGTCGTAATCCGCCGGATGAAGATCCATCCGTGAAAACGGAAGGACCTTCACCCAAAACCACCACCCCCACTCCGCTCCCCTCCTCGAAGAAGTCGAAGAAGGCGACGCCGAAGCCCGCGAAGATGAAGCTGAAAGCACCCGACGCGGACGAGAGTGGTGATGCCAAGACTTGGACGGAAGATGAGCTGCGTGTCATCCTCTACCGGAAGAAACTCCGCGCGTTCTTGATCGACGACCCGGTCATGAAGATGATGAAGCCGAAGTTGATCGGCGACCTTCAAGGCCCGGTGATCAAGCCAGCCAAGCCGGTAGATCAAGCGGCGGCGATCAGCGCTCTGATGCGCATACTGAAGGAAGCGGGTATCGTGGCCGGGAACTTCAACGCCGAGGAACTGCTCGAGCTTGATCTTGCCACCCTTGAAGGATCCACCAAACACTTGGTGAAGCTACTCACACCGTTGGTTGGCGCCGTCATCTCGACCGCCGACCAGGGGCTGACGACGACATACTCGAGCCAGTCCGGATCACCCCACTCCTCGTTCGCGTCTGCGAAGACATCTGCGAGAGTGTCAGAGGCGGGATCCGATAGCTCGATCGAGTTGAGCAGGATGACGCTTGGACCGGCTGGAGCAGCCATGCTGGAAGCCAGGAAGAAAGAGTCGGATCTGGCACCGGTGTCGACCGCAGCATCCAGTGGTAGCCTTCAACCGTTCTTCAATGCCGCGATGGATCGCTACCAGAAGGAGCAAGAAGCTGCCGTCGCTCGGGCGCCGCGCATACCCGATCTCCCGAAGAATGTCGGCACTCAAGACGTCGACATGGAGTCGGTCGGATCACATCATGATCATCCTGAAGAATACGATCCAGATGACTTGAGTATCGAAGTTCCGCGCGTCAACACTGTGTCGTCCGCCGATGCCACGTCATCCGCTGGCAACTCCGCAGTTCCCCGAGTCAGGATCTCCGCGATCTCCGAGCTGAAGGAGTTCTCCGGCAAGGACTTCGACGAAGAGAAGGCCCGAAGCTGGCTGAGCAAAGTGAAGTCCGCCTTCGCTCGTGATCAAGCAACCGACAGCGAGAAGTGCATTGTCTTCAGCAACCTCCTAGTCGGCCCCGCACGAAATTGGTACCAGCAGCTGGGGAGAACCACCCGCAGCAAGTGGAACGATTTGCTTGGCGACTTCCGAGTTGAATACTGTGGTCTGGGCGTGTCACTCGCGAGGCAGTATTACCACGCGAGGAAGCGATCGGACGAGAAGCCTCTCGAGTACCTTCACCGGCTCACCGTGTTGGGTCTGCGTGCGAAGTTGGAGATCAAGACTGGCCCGGCGTCCGTGAAGCGCGAGCATGTCGAACACTTCATCGAGACCCTTGATGACCGCGAGTTAGCAGATCAGCTGACTCTGCTGCGCATCACCGATGGAGACTCCCTTGCCGAAATACTCCGTGCACGTCAGCGCGCTAAGGTCCGCCAAAGCAAAGCTGTCGCTGGGTCGAACAAGTTCCGGCAGAAGGCACCAAGCGGCCCACCGCAAGCTGCCTCGAAAACCACTCGCGCCGTCCGCGCCATCCGAGCCTCATACGACAGCGCCGGGTCAGGATCTGAACTGGAATCAAGTGGATCAGAGGATGACCGAGCCCCGTCGCATGTCTACCTGGCCGCTGCGGCCGATCACCGGAAGCAGGAAGCTCAACACCCGAACCGTTGGGAAGAGAGCAAGTCGCCGGTCCGCACTGATCGCGAAGATGGATCGCGCCTGGAGGAACGACCGCCACCGTGCTCGCACTGTGGATCCACGAGGCACTCCGATCTTGGATGCTGGAAACGCCTAACTTGCGAGAAGTGTGGTCGCCGTGGTCACCCTGCTGATCACTGCCTGTACGTGTGCCGCGCCTGCGGCAAGCTCCACGAAGACGGCAAATGTCCGATGGAAGAGTTTTACAACTTGATCCGCCAGTGGTACAACCCGACGCGACACGCCGGGATGCTGCCATCCAACGCGGAGAAAATGTTAAACTAGGACGCTCGCCAGGTTTGAATCTGGTACGAGCCGAGCGTTCTAAGTTCTGTATTTTTGCATACGTTGAAAGGCAGCCGAAGGCAAGAGTCAGTGAAACGACAACACCGATCAACAATATACGTGGAATTCATGGGAGACGTACCGCTACGATAGCGAGCTTGCGGAATGATGAGTTCTCCCGATCGGATGTTGTGATGGAACTTGATTTAGCTGACGGCGAATTGCGTGGATACTGGAAAGATCACCGGCCTGATGTGGGGCCTGGAAGACCAGCGTTAGTCAGCAATACCAAGATGTCGCCGTCTGACCCAGGTGAGAATCTCTTACCTGGCGAGTCGCGCGGTTATTGGAAGTATCATGCTCCCGGCAAATGGTTCAAGCAGGCCAAGGCTACTGGCAAGATCAACAACTCCAGAGCGACGCTGCTCCTAGACTCAGGCGCTGAAGTCTCAATCGTTAGCACCACCTTTGCTCGTAAGGTTGGCTGCATTATAGACGAGAGTCAGAGACAAGATTGCATCGGAATTGGAGAAAACGTGTACGCAACTCTAGGACGTACCACCATCAAGATCACGCTGGCCGGTTTCCTGGTTTATTTCTTCGATGCGTGGGTTGGAGACATGGTCGGGCAGGACGTGATCCTAGGCATGGACTTTATGATCCCAGCCGGTATTCGTCTTGATCTGGCCGACGGGACTATGTGCCTCCCAAACGAGGTGCGGATCCAGTTGACAGGTCGTCGCCCTCCGTATTGCCGCAGCAGTCACGACATCGCGCTCGACGACAGCGTTCACCTGGAAGTCGGAGAATCTGTGGAGATACCGATACGAAAACCTCGAGCGTTAGAGCGAGAGAAGTTGTGGATTGCCCGTGGGGAAAGATGGGTACCTACCTTGGTGAAGGGCCTTGGCCGGACGCAGTACTTGAAGATCACGAACATCAGCGACAAGAAGCTGATGTTGCAGAGACTCACACAGCTGGGACTGTGGCTGGCTGAAGACCTCGTACCGCGAACACCTGGACTCATCTCCGTGGGATCGCGTCGCTATGCTGAGTGGCAGAACCTTGCATACGAAGCTACCACCGATCAGCAGGAAGAAGCAGAACCTGAGCCGATGTACACAGGACCGCTGGTGGAACGACCAACGTACGATATTCCGAAGGGTATCCTGAAGCGGGAGGGATCCAGTCCGAAGCCTGAAGTAGCTGTTATGGCGGTGAAATGGGCTGATCCGGTCGACGTGAGGCAAGATCAGCAAGAACCGAGGCCGGAGTTGACAGATAATCAGGAATTCAAGATCGAAGAATCACCGGACTCATCAGATGATCAGCCACTGGCCGACCCTACGACCAGTGCGATCGACGATCCGAAACTGGAGCCTGATATCGAAGCCGGTGGGACGCCTGAAGATGACGAGGTCTGCTACCATGAGGGGAAGGACCTGATTGCCGAAGATCTGGAGAATCAGATGGCCACACTCCCGGAGGTAAGCGCCACTACGGAGGAAGTCAAGATTGAAGACATCCAGATCGAGGAAGCAGAAGGGAAAACGCCCGAGCAGATCGAACGGTTGAGGCAGATCATCTGGAAGCGTCGACACCTCCTGATCGGAAAAGGAAACGCCCTCCCTCCAGCTGCACGTGGCGCTGTGTGTGACATCGATGTTGGTAACGCCACCCCTGTCGCCCAGCGTGTGCGCCGTGTCGCTCCACAGTTCCGAGAGAAGCTGTCAGACTTGATCAAGGGACTGTTGTCAGCAGGGATCATTACTCACTCGACCTCACCTTGGGCATCTCCAATTGTTGTGATCATCAAGAAGAATGGGGTCGACATCCGTCTCTGCATCGACTATCGGTTGGTGAACAGCTTGACGAAGTTGATGGTGTATCCCATGCCGCTGATCAACGACCTCTTGGACGATCTGGACAAAGTCCTCTGGTACTGTTCATTGGATATGGCGAGTGGATTTTGGGTAGTCAGTATGACGGAGCGAGCCAGACTGATCTCCGCGTTCATCACTCCCTTCGGACTTTTTGAGTGGACGCGTATGCCCTTCGGATTGAAGAACGCCCCGCAGATCTACCAACGCTTGATCGACAACGCGCTGTACGGGCATCTCCGTATCAAAGCTGATCACGAGTCATCGAAGTTGATCGACGTGTTTGAAGATGGGGAGCCTGAACCTGAGCTGAAGCCGTCTGTTCTCGGCCGAAGATCATACATTGATGATATCTTGGTGACCAGCTCCGACTGGGACGATCTTTGCGAAAAAGTCGAGCGGCTCCTAAACACCTGTGATCGATGGAATCTGTCAATCAGTGTGGTCAAGAGTTTCTGGGGCTACAGTAAGGTGGCGTACCTGGGACACCAAGTGTCGGCGGAAGGCCTTGAGGCGAACCCGAAGGATCTAGAAGCGCTGGGGAACTTGTCTTTCCCGACGTCGCTTCGGTCGATGCAGTCGTTCCTTGGGAGCTTGAACTACTACAGCCGGTTCATCGAGGACTTCTCGATCTACGCAGCAATCTTGTACGAGCTGCGTGAGGTGGATTTCCATGAGTACCGGCTGCGGAATGAGAAACCAGGAGTACCTCAGACTGGGGGCGACGACTCGGTCGAAGACGATCGGTGGGCAAGGGCGATCACCGCGTTTACCTTGTTGAAGGCCAAAATCGTAGCCACGCCGATCCTCCGACACTTCGATCCTGATCGAGGTCCTGTAGTCGTGCTGTATGCGAGCCAATGGGCAATCTCCGCCGCGCTCATGCAAGAACATGATGGCGTGTACTGGCCAGTGACCTTCACCAGTCGCACCTTGAAGACCAACGAGCTAAATTACAGCACGGTCGACAAGGAGGTCTTGGCACTGCTCCGAATGCTGGATGTGTGTTATACTCAACTGGTCGGCCGATCCATCAAGGTCTTGTCTCGACACTCCACGCTTGCTTGGCTGTTGAATTCGTCAGGGCTTGACGGACGACTGGGCAAGTGGGCTGCATTGCTGTCAGGATGGATGTTGGAGATCGTAAAGTGTTCCAGAGGCGAAGACGAGATCTTGGGCGCACTCGCAGCTAGTATCACGCCTCGATCAGAGATGGACGAGGCCTTGATCGCTATCGCTCCGAGGAAGCAGCCGCGCAAGCTGATCATCACACCACCTCCAAGGGTGGAGCTGGACGAAGACTTGCTGGTCGTCTCCTTTGATGGATCCGCGAGCGTCAAGCGGAAGGTTGGCGCATTCAGTGCCGTGATCTGGAAACTCCCTGAGTGGACGGTCGTCTCTGCAGCGTCGCGATTCGCGCCAGCGATTACCGTCAACGAAGCGGAGTATCACGGTCTCCTTCTAGGACTTGATCTCCTTCCGACATCGGACCGGGGGCGGATCGTAATCTGCGGCGACTCGAACTTGATCATCCGCCAAATGCGTGGCGAGATCGACTGCAAGGTTCCCAAGCTCCAACTGCTGCGGCAGAAGGCGATGGGCCAACTGAAGGTCTGGCCGGAGCATGAGTTCCTACACGTCAAGCGGGAATGGAATCAAAGCGCAGACAAGTTAGCTAACGCGGCTCTACAACAGGAGTCAGGCGAGGTGATCACCTCGGATGCTGATCGGCAGGATCTGATCACGGTCAATCGTTTGGATGAAATCCTGCGCCCGAAGGAACATGATGCCGCTGTCCATGTGTCTGCCGTCACCCGAGCAGCCGGTCGAAGACGCCGAGTGCAGCCAGAAATCCTGCAAGAAGCGATCGTACAGCAGATGAGGGTTCATCGGATCAGACAGGCTCAAGATGAAGAGGTGTGGATCGTTCATATGAAGGCTTACCTGCGAGGCGATGTGATCAACCTGTCAGCGGAAGAAGCGAAGAGTTGTGCCAAGATCGCCAGTGAGTATGATCTAGACGAAGACGGGCTGCTGCTGTATTGCCCGACAGGATCGAAGTCGAATGCTGACCGAGATCCCGTCGTCCGTGTAGTTGTGCCTGAAACGCTCCAGCCCGATTTCCTACATCACTATCACGTCAGCCTAGAAGGAGGACACCAGGGGATCGGAAGGACGTACGAGCGGATCAGGAAACACTTCCACTGGCGAGGCCTGTTCAAGAGCGTGCAGAAATATGTCGGTGAGTGTGTGGATTGTGAAACCGGAAAAGGAAGGCCGCTGGCGCAAGGCGAATCACCAGGAAACATACAAGCTACGTACCCTTTCCAGGTGATCGCGATGGATCACATTCCGTCGTTGCCGAAGTCGTTCAAGGGGAACACGGAATTGCTGATCTGGATTGACCTGTTCACGGGATACGTGATCGCGAAGGCAAGCAACTCCAGGACCGCCCAGACGATCGCCGAGAACTACGAAGAGTGTGTCTTCCGGAGGTTCGGCGCCAGCGAGGTGATTCGGCATGATCGGGAACCAGGCTTCATGGCCGATTTCTTCCGGGCATTCAACCAGATTGTAAGGCAAAAACAAAGCCCTACTATGGCATACCGGCCGCAGAGTAACGGTTCCGCGGAGAGAATGGTGCAGACGCTGACACGCTCGCTGAAGATGTACGTGGCCGATGTTGATCAACGGGACTGGGATGAATACGCCGAACGGCTCACATTCGCGCTCAATACGGCTCATGATCGCACACGTGGTGACACCCCGTTTTATCTGGCGCACGGCTGGGACCCCCGGTCAACGCTGGAAGCCGCATTGCCGATCGCCGTCACCGGTCACCGTGATCGAGATGCTCGCCGCTGGAGGAATCATATCCAGGAACATTATCAGCGAGCACGTGAACACGTGAACGAGCGTCTCCGCGACGCTATCCGGAACAGGGCTGATCGCCATAATGAAGAAGTGCGTCCACACAAGATCGAAACTGGATCGCAAGTATGGCTGTATCTTGATCGCGTGAAGACCGGTTACGCAAAGAAGCTGGCGCATATGTGGCATGGGCCGTTCCGCGTCGCTGAGCTGATCGGCAACCACGCTGCCCGCCTTGAGATCGCCGGATCGGATTACAACGTCTTCCCGATCGTCCACTTGTCCAAGCTGAAGCTGATCAGGAGTTTCCCTGATCGGCCGAAGACACGACTTGTTGATCCTGATGCTGATCGCTTCGACTTCGATGAGGCGCTCTTACCGGAAGATAGCTGGGAGGCTTCGCTTGACGACAACGAATACGAGGTGGAGCGGATCGTAGATGTACGATCAGGCCGGAGGACGCGTTACGGCCGTGTGTACCGCGAGTTCCTGGTATACTGGAGGGGCTATGAGGAGCCGTCTGGGGTGGACGAAGCCGACTTGAACTGCGGCGCCTTGCTGCGGGAGTTCGAGAGGGAGAAGGCGAACCGCAATCGTTTCAATGCGATGCAGTCGCACGAAGAGGGCGAAGGAGACCCTTCGCAGTAGTGGGATACTGCGGAAGGGAGAATGTGGAAAGAAAGGTATGCGGGAACGTCGCATACCAGATGGGTGGTGGATATTTGTGGAAACGCAGTGCCGTGAATCGAAGGGGCCGTCCCCGACGATGGAGCCCCAGGGCTCCTTACATATATATAAGGGAGATATTCGAAGGACAACTATCAAGAAGATCAACCTAACCGACCTAGTCCTGATCACTACCGTCGTCACTGGAAGCTGCTACGAGTCGGAACTTGCCGTCTAATCGTGCGACTTGAAGTCCAGGATGAGCCTGAGGGTTGTCCCTGAACTGATTGCGCCACGGGTCGGAAGTGTCGGCGAGCGTGAGGGCGTCCAGCAGGTCGGCAGGAGCTACGCGAGCCCCAAGGCCAGGATACCAAGTACCCGCTTCCGCGTTCTTGCGAGGGAAGTGGAGGAGGAATGGATCGAGGAAGAGGTCAAGATCACAATGACCTTGGATCATCCCTTGAAGAATGATCTCCAGGATCTTCTTCCATCTTGTACCAGCCCGCGAGCGCCTTTGTTTCCGCTCACGATTAAATTGGTCGAGATACGGGCTTGCCCGACACATCTCAGCCGTGACGGTGAAATGATGCGTCGACTCCCACAGCGTCTGGACGTGGTCGTCTTCGAACGAGGTGTACTTCAAGGCGAACTGCCCAAACCACCCGGTCAAGTCAAACGAATGGGGAATCACCGGTGTCTGTAGCGCGGACCAGGGCTCCGCGCGGTAGAGGGCCCGTATGTTGGCCTCAGTGACCAGCTCGGGATACCACCCTGACTGTGGGGGGCGTCGCAACCGAGCGGGGAAGAGCCAATGTTGAGGACAACTCCAATCACGAAAGAGAGCGTCGATCGTCAACAATCGCACGCTGATCAGGCGCGTCTCAACCGCGGGCCAAGGCGCAATGTCCCTACCAGCGAAATGCCGGGGGCGCCCGTAACCTGGGATCCACTGATCACGCCTGATCACAGTCGCCGGAAGACGATCAAGAGCACCGTCGGATAGAAAGCCACTTGATCTTGAATCGTCACTGCCGTGGGAGTCAACCGATGAGCTGCTGGGGCTGGAACCGGGGGGACTTTGACCTCCTCCTGCTGTCTGAATACCGCTCGACTGCGCAGTTCCTTGGTCCGGCTGTGGCCGTGGGCCCCCTCGATTAGATTGGCTGCCGTCGTCGCTGCGGCCATTGTCCTCATGATCATCATCCCCGTTGCCCTTCGACTCCTCGTCGTCCTCGCCTTCCGCATCGTCATCAGAGTCGATCTGGATCGGCTGTGCAGAAGACCCAGATCCAGGAGAAGATCGTGGTTTCTTGGAAGAGGGTGGAGAACTTGCAGAAGAAGATCGACCGCGCTTGCGTGATGGAGTTGGTGCAGGCGATGGAGTTGGTGCACGTGATGGAGTTGGTGCAGGCGATGGAGTTGGTGCAGGTGATGGAGTTGGTGCAGGCGATGGAGTTGGTGCAGGTGATGGAGCTGGCGCAGGTCTTGTAGGTTGCCTCGAAGGTCGACGAGGTGACCCAGCATTACCAGACGGACGAGGTTGGACAAAGGAGGAGAGACCAGCCAACTGCTGACAGATCGAGTCACGCTCGATCAGCAAGCGGTCTCGTTCTTCTTCTGCAGCTGACCGCCGTTGCCTCTCGGAATCCAAATCGGCCCGTAGGGAAGCGTTGTCCGTCCGTAGCTGCTGAAGGTCACTGGCAGAGATTTGAAGATCAGCCACCTGCCTCTCGAGACGAGCCACTGATTGACGAGCAGAGTCAACGTGTGTTCCTGTGTGATCATAACGAGTCAGTGATGATCGGTCGGACGATAATCAGACGCATAAGGGACTTACGGTAGGACTGCAGGTCATCGCGAGCACGATCACGATCGCTACGCGCCCGGCGGAGTTTGATTTCCCGGTCTTGAAGGTCAGTCTTGGCTTGATCGCGATCACTGAGGGCCTGATCACGTTCGGATGTCGCGAGATTCAGGTTAGCGTCGGCGCTCAGAAGCTACCCCAACCAAGTCTTGGTACTGAAGGGAGATGCGCATTTCGACCATTACTCTGGCATCAAGTGCTCGGATCGGGCTGAAATTTTAACAGCAGACTAAGCTACCCCAACCAAGTCTTGGTACTGAAGGGGGATGCGCAATTCGACCATCACTCTGGCATCAAGTGCTCGGATCGGGCTGAAATTTTAACAGCAGACTAAGCTACCCCAACCAAGTCTTGGTACTGAAGGGGGATGCGCAATTCCACCATCACTCTGGCATCAAGTGCTCGGATCGGGCTGAAATTTTAACAGCAGGCTAAGCTACCCCAACCTAGTCTTGGTACTGAAGGGGGATGCGCAATTCCACCATCACTCTGGCATCAAGTGCTCGGATCGGGCTGAAATTTTAACAGCAGACTAAGCTACCCCAACCAAGTCTTTGTGGTGTAGTGGCTCGCGAAGAAATTCGACGCGAGGGGCACTCACACACAGGGGGCCGGACTGCCAACTGACGGAGGGGTTACTCCGATCGACCGTGGGGTCTGAAGATCTTCTCACCTTGTGTACCCGTTGACCTGGCGGGGTTAGCGCTCTTCCTGGGTGACCTGGAAGGGGCCAAGCGGTGGTTTTGTTCTTGGTTGAGCTGGAGTGTGGACGGCACTCAGGGGTAGTCGGTTGACGATCTTGTGGATACTTCTTCACTTGATCGTCCGTAGGGTAGAGTAGATCAGGCCTTGAATATACTTGATCTTCTCTTGGGTTGTCCTTCGGGCTTGTGTTGTTCCAAAGGGGGCCAATGTGTTCCAATGTTGATGCTTGGGCCGCCTACTGTTAGCGGTGGAGTTGAGGGGGGTGGAGAGAGAAGCGTAGACCTGGCCAAGCTTCCCAGGTGTTGATGCGGTTGTTCTTCTTGAGCGTCTTGGGTTCCTTCGTCAAGGGGGGCCAATATACTTCCCAGCCTTGGAATTCTTCGGAAGACCACTTGCGTGCTACAAGGAAAATCTCTCTCTCTGTTAACCATCTTAAACCTTTCCTATCCAATCCCTTTCCTCCCATCATCTGCCCATCCCCTTCGCAGCTGACTGGCTACCTTGAACTTCAACCGGTGTACCCTTTAATTGGTACATATGATTCTTGATCAGGATGATCACGAAGTGTACCGAAATGATTGCTTCATGATCCTGATCACTGGTGATCACGAAGTGTGCCGAAATGATTGCTCCATGATCTTGATCGCTGGTGATCACGAAGTGTGCCGAAATGATTGCTCCATGATCCTGATCACTGGTGATCACGAAGTGTGTCGAAATGATTGCTCCATGATCCTGATCACTGGTGATCACGAAGTGTGTCGAAATGATTGCTCCATGATCCTGATCACTGGTGATCACGAAGTGTGTCGAAATGGTAGCTCCATGATCTTGATCGCTGGTGATCACGAAGTGTGTCGAAATGATTGCACCACTTGATCAACATTCTTGATCACGTCGGTGTACTCGAATGACTGCGTCATATTGATCAGCATTGATCACATCTCGAATTTCGACACTCATCCACAATCTGTCCTTGATCACATGATGGGTACCAAAAACTTGGTACCTAGTCGGAATCAGTCTCAGGCCGACTCAGATCTGGTCTGATCTCACCGCATCTTTCATGATCCCCTTTGATCAATCAATGGCAGCTACCACTTTGATCGTTCTGCACTTCACCACAATCGCCCCCTGTCCGAGCCAACGCCATACAGTGGCCGCGGCGCGGACAACAGTCACATTTCCCGATCTCATCCCTCCCGCACAACTCTACACCCAATGTCTTCTCCACGGCAGTCGACAGCGTCCGACAATCAATCTCGTGCCAGTGCTGGTATGTGTGTCATACCACCTCCTCTTAACTCTCTTGCTGACGCTCCGGTTATTGTACAGGTGCACGGGACGCTCGAGACACCACTTCCGATGCCTTCTCCGACCCGGAACACACTGGTGCGTATCGTTGGACTGTTGTCATATCTTTCGCATCATTAATGCCATCTCTCGTCACAGGTCCAGCAATTGTCGGCGATCAGGATGCTCCTCCAGATGCTTCTCGTGCTTCCATTGTCGATACCTCTTCCTCTACCGATTACCTGGGCGTTGCCGCGGATTCCTCAGCCATACCTCCTCGTGAAACCCCAGTGAACCCTGACCGTGCCGATGTTGCGGGCACCCAGTCGTCTTTCGTATACTCCGATCAGCTGGCCATCCCGTTGCCCAACGCAAACGTCACCCCCCTTCCATTAGACGTACCAGCTATCCGTTCAAGTATCGCCGCTATCGAGGCCGCCTTGGAGCGCGAGGGTGCGTTCCGACAACTTCATGAGGATTACGCTGATCTTCAACAACGACTCCGGTCAGCCGAAACTCATAGCAGGGACCTAGAAAGCCAACTTCGTGAAGCTGTTCGCTTGTCGTCTCCATTCGTGCAGTTCTGTCAAGAGCGATACGACGCCGTTCGTCACGATTTACGCGAATCTCAGCGACAGTTCGACGACGTTGTGAACGCACTGGCTGGGCATGAGGGTGACCGCATCAAGATCGCTGATCTTGAGGATCAGCTCCAGCATATCCGGCACCAACATAGCGACGTCGTGGCCGACCTGAACCGAACAATCAGCAACTTGACTGATCAACTAGCGGCGGCATTATTGCGGATACCGACGGCCTCCCAAGATCTCCAGCGGCTGCGTGGCGAAGTTAATTCATTGACTGCAGTCCGTGCTGATCTGGAGCATGCGTTGGCCAGCGCGATCGCTGCTCGCGATCGGTTTCAGGCTCGGTTAGCCACCGAGATAGACGATCACTTACGCACCCGGCAAGAATTATCCGACGTGCAGGCCACGAATAGCGCGCTAACTGCCTCTCAAGAGGCCTTGGAAGCTACCCCAACCAAGTCTTGGTACCGAAGGGGGATGCGCAATTCCACCATCACTCTGGCATCAAGTGCTCGGATCGGGCTGAAATTTTAACAGCAGACTAAGCTACCCCAACCAAGTCTTGGTACTGAAGGGGGATGCGCAATTCCACCATCACTCTGGCATCAAGTGCTCGGATCGGGCTGAAATTTTAACAGCAGACTAAGCTACCCCAACCAAGTCTTGGTACTGAAGGGAGATGCGCATTTCGACCATTACTCTGGCATCAAGTGCTCGGATCGGGCTGAAATTTTAACAGCAGACTAAGCTACCTCAACCAAGTCTTGGTACTGAAGGGAGATGCGCATTTCGACCATTACTCTGGCATCAAGTGCTCGGATCGGGCTGAAATTTTAACAGCAGAATATGCTACCCCAACCAAGTCTTGGTACTGAAGGGGGATGCGCAATTCCACCATCACTCTGGCATCAAGTGCTCGGATCGGGCTGAAATTTTAACAGCAGACTAAGCTACCCCAACCAAGTCTTGGTACTGAAGGGAGATGCGCATTTCGACCATTACTCTGGCATCAAGTGCTCGGATCGGGCTGAAATTTTAACAGCAGAATATGCTACCCCAACCAAGTCTTGGTACTGAAGGGGGATGCGCAATTCCACCATCACTCTGGCATCAAGTGCTCGGATCGGGCTGAAATTTTAACAGCAGACTAAGCTACCCCAACCAAGTCTTGGTACGGAAGGGGGATGCGCAATTCGACCATCACTCTGGCATCAAGTGCTCGGATCGGGCTGAAATTTTAACAGCAGACTAAGCTACCCCAACCAAGTCTTGGTACTGAAGGGAGATGCGCATTTCGACCATTACTCTGGCATCAAGTGCTCGGATCGGGCTGAAATTTTAACAGCAGACTAAGCTACCCCAACCAAGTCTTGGTACTGAAGGGGGATGCGCAATTCCACCATCACTCTGGCATCAAGTGCTCGGATCGGGCTGAAATTTTAACAGCAGACTAAGCTACCCCAACCAAGTCTTGGTACGGAAGGGGGATGCGCAATTCCACCATCACTCTGGCATCAAGTGCTCGGATCGGGCTGAAATTTTAACAGCAGACTAAGCTACCCCAACCAAGTCTTGGTACTGAAGGGAGATGCGCATTTCGACCATTACTCTGGCATCAAGTGCTCGGATCGGGCTGAAATTTTAACAGCAGACTAAGCTACCCCAACCTAGTCTTGGTACTGAAGGGGGATGCGCAATTCCACCATCACTCTGGCATCAAGTGCTCGGATCGGGCTGAAATTTTAACAGCAGACTAAGCTACCCCAACCTAGTCTTGGTACTGAAGGGGGATGCGCAATTCGACCATCACTCTGGCATCAAGTGCTCGGATCGGGCTGAAATTTTAACAGCAGACTAAGCTACCCCAACCAAGTCTTGGTACTGAAGGGGGATGCGCAATTCGACCATCACTCTGGCATCAAGTGCTCGGATCGGGCTGAAATTTTAACAGCAGACTAAGCTACCCCAACCAAGTCTTGGTACTGAAGGGGATGCGCAATTCCACCATCACTCTGGCATCAAGTGCTCGGATCGGGCTGAAATTTTAACAGCAGACTAAGCTACCCCAACCTAGTCTTGGTACTGAAGGGGGATGCGCAATTCGACCATCACTCTGGCATCAAGTGCTCGGATCGGGCTGAAATTTTAACAGCAGACTAAGCTACCCCAACCAAGTCTTGGTACTGAAGGGGTTGCGCAATTCGACCATCACTCTGGCATCAAGTGCTCGGATCGGGCTGAAATTTTAACAGCAGACTAAGCTACCCCAACCAAGTCTTGGTACTGAAGGGGGATGCGCAATTCGACCATCACTCTGGCATCAAGTGCTCGGATCGGGCTGAAATTTTAACAGCAGACTAAGCTACCCCAACCAAGTCTTGGTACGGAAGGGGGATGCGCAATTCCACCATCACTCTGGCATCAAGTGCTCGGATCGGGCTGAAATTTTAACAGCAGACTAAGCTACCCCAACCTAGTCTTGGTACTGAAGGGGGATGCGCAATTCCACCATCACTCTGGCATCAAGTGCTCGGATCGGGCTGAAATTTTAACAGCAGACTAAGCTACCCCAACCTAGTCTTGGTACTGAAGGGGGATGCGCAATTCCACCATCACTCTGGCATCAAGTGCTCGGATCGGGCTGAAATTTTAACAGCAGACTAAGCTACCCCAACCAAGTCTTGGTACTGAAGGGAGATGCGCAATTCGACCATCACTCTGGCATCAAGTGCTCGGATCGGGCTGAAATTTTAACAGCAGACTAAGCTACCCCAACCAAGTCTTGGTACTGAAGGGGGATGCGCAATTCCACCATCACTCTGGCATCAAGTGCTCGGATCGGGCTGAAATTTTAACAGCAGACTAAGCTACCCCAACCAAGTCTTGGTACTGAAGGGGGATGCGCAATTCGACCATCACTCTGGCATCAAGTGCTCGGATCGGGCTGAAATTTTAACAGCAGACTAAGCTACCCCAACCAAGTCTTGGTACTGAAGGGAGATGCGCAATTCGACCATCACTCTGGCATCAAGTGCTCGGATCGGGCTGAAATTTTAACAGCAGACTAAGCTACCCCAACCAAGTCTTGGTACTGAAGGGAGATGCGCAATTCGACCATCACTCTGGCATCAAGTGCTCGGATCGGGCTGAAATTTTAACAGCAGACTAAGCTACCCCAACCAAGTCTTGGTACTGAAGGGGATGCGCAATTCCACCATCACTCTGGCATCAAGTGCTCGGATCGGGCTGAAATTTTAACAGCAGACTAAGCTACCCCAACCAAGTCTTGGTACTGAAGGGGGATGCGCAATTCCACCATCACTCTGGCATCAAGTGCTCGGATCGGGCTGAAATTTTAACAGCAGACTAAGCTACCCCAACCAAGTCTTGGTACTGAAGGGAGATGCGCAATTCGACCATCACTCTGGCATCAAGTGCTCGGATCGGGCTGAAATTTTAACAGCAGACTAAGCTACCCCAACCAAGTCTTGGTACTGAAGGGAGATGCGCAATTCGACCATCACTCTGGCATCAAGTGCTCGGATCGGGCTGAAATTTTAACAGCAGACTAAGCTACCCCAACCAAGTCTTGGTACTGAAGGGGGATGCGCAATTCCACCATCACTCTGGCATCAAGTGCTCGGATCGGGCTGAAATTTTAACAGCAGACTAAGCTACCCCAACCAAGTCTTGGTACTGAAGGGAGATGCGCAATTCGACCATCACTCTGGCATCAAGTGCTCGGATCGGGCTGAAATTTTAACAGCAGACTAAGCTACCCCAACCAAGTCTTGGTACTGAAGGGAGATGCGCATTTCGACCATTACTCTGGCATCAAGTGCTCGGATCGGGCTGAAATTTTAACAGCAGACTAAGCTACCCCAACCAAGTCTTGGTACTGAAGGGGGATGCGCAATTCCACCATCACTCTGGCATCAAGTGCTCGGATCGGGCTGAAATTTTAACAGCAGACTAAGCTACCCCAACCAAGTCTTGGTACTGAAGGGAGATGCGCAATTCGACCATCACTCTGGCATCAAGTGCTCGGATCGGGCTGAAATTTTAACAGCAGACTAAGCTACCCCAACCAAGTCTTGGTACTGAAGGGGGATGCGCAATTCCACCATCACTCTGGCATCAAGTGCTCGGATCGGGCTGAAATTTTAACAGCAGACTAAGCTACCCCAACCAAGTCTTGGTACTGAAGGGGGATGCGCAATTCCACCATCACTCTGGCATCAAGTGCTCGGATCGGGCTGAAATTTTAACAGCAGACTAAGCTACCCCAACCAAGTCTTGGTACTGAAGGGGGATGCGCAATTCCACCATCACTCTGGCATCAAGTGCTCGGATCGGGCTGAAATTTTAACAGCAGACTAAGCTACCCCAACCAAGTCTTGGTACTGAAGGGAGATGCGCAATTCGACCATCACTCTGGCATCAAGTGCTCGGATCGGGCTGAAATTTTAACAGCAGACTAAGCTACCCCAACCAAGTCTTGGTACTGAAGGGGGATGCGCAATTCCACCATCACTCTGGCATCAAGTGCTCGGATCGGGCTGAAATTTTAACAGCAGACTAAGCTACCCCAACCAAGTCTTGGTACTGAAGGGGGATGCGCAATTCCACCATCACTCTGGCATCAAGTGCTCGGATCGGGCTGAAATTTTAACAGCAGACTAAGCTACCCCAACCTAGTCTTGGTACTGAAGGGGATGCGCAATTCCACCATCACTCTGGCATCAAGTGCTCGGATCGGGCTGAAATTTTAACAGCAGACTAAGCTACCCCAACCTAGTCTTGGTACTGAAGGGGGATGCGCAATTCGACCATCACTCTGGCATCAAGTGCTCGGATCGGGCTGAAATTTTAACAGCAGACTAAGCTACCCCAACCAAGTCTTGGTACTGAAGGGAGATGCGCAATTCGACCATCACTCTGGCATCAAGTGCTCGGATCGGGCTGAAATTTTAACAGCAGACTAAGCTACCCCAACCAAGTCTTGGTACTGAAGGGGATGCGCAATTCCACCATCACTCTGGCATCAAGTGCTCGGATCGGGCTGAAATTTTAACAGCAGACTAAGCTACCCCAACCAAGTCTTGGTACTGAAGGGAGATGCGCAATTCGACCATCACTCTGGCATCAAGTGCTCGGATCGGGCTGAAATTTTAACAGCAGACTAAGCTACCCCAACCAAGTCTTGGTACTGAAGGGGGATGCGCAATTCCACCATCACTCTGGCATCAAGTGCTCGGATCGGGCTGAAATTTTAACAGCAGACTAAGCTACCCCAACCAAGTCTTGGTACTGAAGGGAGATGCGCAATTCGACCATCACTCTGGCATCAAGTGCTCGGATCGGGCTGAAATTTTAACAGCAGACTAAGCTACCCCAACCAAGTCTTGGTACTGAAGGGGGATGCGCAATTCCACCATCACTCTGGCATCAAGTGCTCGGATCGGGCTGAAATTTTAACAGCAGACTAAGCTACCCCAACCAAGTCTTGGTACTGAAGGGGATGCGCAATTCCACCATCACTCTGGCATCAAGTGCTCGGATCGGGCTGAAATTTTAACAGCAGACTAAGCTACCCCAACCAAGTCTTGGTACTGAAGGGGATGCGCAATTCCACCATCACTCTGGCATCAAGTGCTCGGATCGGGCTGAAATTTTAACAGCAGACTAAGCTACCCCAACCAAGTCTTGGTACTGAAGGGGGATGCGCAATTCCACCATCACTCTGGCATCAAGTGCTGCCCGATCCGAGCACTTGATGCCAGAGTGATGGTGGAATTGCGCATCCCCCTTCCGTACCAAGACTTGGTTGGGGTAGCTTAGTCTGCTGTTAAAATTTCAGCCCGATCCGAGCACTTGATGCCAGAGTGATGGTGGAATTGCGCATCCCCCTTCAGTACCAAGACTTGGTTGGGGTAGCTTAGTCTGCTGTTAAAATTTCAGCCCGATCCGAGCACTTGATGCCAGAGTGATGGTGGAATTGCGCATCCCCCTTCCGTACCAAGACTTGGTTGGGGTAGCTTAGTCTGCTGTTAAAATTTCAGCCCGATCCGAGCACTTGATGCCAGAGTGATGGTGGAATTGCGCATCCCCCTTCAGTACCAAGACTTGGTTGGGGTAGCTTAGTCTGCTGTTAAAATTTCAGCCCGATCCGAGCACTTGATGCCAGAGTGATGGTCGAATTGCGCATCCCCCTTCAGTACCAAGACTTGGTTGGGGTAGCTTAGTCTGCTGTTAAAATTTCAGCCCGATCCGAGCACTTGATGCCAGAGTGATGGTGGAATTGCGCATCCCCCTTCAGTACCAAGACTAGGTTGGGGTAGCTTAGTCTGCTGTTAAAATTTCAGCCCGATCCGAGCACTTGATGCCAGAGTGATGGTGGAATTGCGCATCCCCCTTCAGTACCAAGACTTGGTTGGGGTAGCTTAGTCTGCTGTTAAAATTTCAGCCCGATCCGAGCACTTGATGCCAGAGTGATGGTGGAATTGCGCATCCCCCTTCAGTACCAAGACTTGGTTGGGGTAGCTTAGTCTGCTGTTAAAATTTCAGCCCGATCCGAGCACTTGATGCCAGAGTGATGGTCGAATTGCGCATCCCCCTTCAGTACCAAGACTTGGTTGGGGTAGCTTAGTCTGCTGTTAAAATTTCAGCCCGATCCGAGCACTTGATGCCAGAGTGATGGTGGAATTGCGCATCCCCCTTCAGTACCAAGACTTGGTTGGGGTAGCTTAGTCTGCTGTTAAAATTTCAGCCCGATCCGAGCACTTGATGCCAGAGTGATGGTGGAATTGCGCATCCCCTTCAGTACCAAGACTTGGTTGGGGTAGCTTAGTCTGCTGTTAAAATTTCAGCCCGATCCGAGCACTTGATGCCAGAGTGATGGTGGAATTGCGCATCCCCCTTCAGTACCAAGACTTGGTTGGGGTAGCTTAGTCTGCTGTTAAAATTTCAGCCCGATCCGAGCACTTGATGCCAGAGTGATGGTCGAATTGCGCATCTCCCTTCAGTACCAAGACTTGGTTGGGGTAGCTTAGTCTGCTGTTAAAATTTCAGCCCGATCCGAGCACTTGATGCCAGAGTGATGGTGGAATTGCGCATCCCCCTTCAGTACCAAGACTTGGTTGGGGTAGCTTAGTCTGCTGTTAAAATTTCAGCCCGATCCGAGCACTTGATGCCAGAGTGATGGTGGAATTGCGCATCCCCCTTCAGTACCAAGACTTGGTTGGGGTAGCTTAGTCTGCTGTTAAAATTTCAGCCCGATCCGAGCACTTGATGCCAGAGTGATGGTCGAATTGCGCATCTCCCTTCAGTACCAAGACTTGGTTGGGGTAGCTTAGTCTGCTGTTAAAATTTCAGCCCGATCCGAGCACTTGATGCCAGAGTGATGGTGGAATTGCGCATCTCCCTTCAGTACCAAGACTTGGTTGGGGTAGCTTAGTCTGCTGTTAAAATTTCAGCCCGATCCGAGCACTTGATGCCAGAGTGATGGTGGAATTGCGCATCCCCCTTCAGTACCAAGACTTGGTTGGGGTAGCTTAGTCTGCTGTTAAAATTTCAGCCCGATCCGAGCACTTGATGCCAGAGTGATGGTGGAATTGCGCATCCACCTTCAGTACCAAGACTTGGTTGGGGTAGCTTAGTCTGCTGTTAAAATTTCAGCCCGATCCGAGCACTTGATGCCAGAGTGATGGTGGAATTGCGCATCCCCCTTCAGTACCAAGACTTGGTTGGGGTAGCTTAGTCTGCTGTTAAAATTTCAGCCCGATCCGAGCACTTGATGCCAGAGTGATGGTGGAATTGCGCATCCCCCTTCAGTACCAAGACTTGGTTGGGGTAGCTTAGTCTGCTGTTAAAATTTCAGCCCGATCCGAGCACTTGATGCCAGAGTGATGGTGGAATTGCGCATCCCCCTTCAGTACCAAGACTTGGTTGGGGTAGCTTAGTCTGCTGTTAAAATTTCAGCCCGATCCGAGCACTTGATGCCAGAGTGATGGTGGAATTGCGCATCCCCCTTCCGTACCAAGACTTGGTTGGGGTAGCTTAGTCTGCTGTTAAAATTTCAGCCCGATCCGAGCACTTGATGCCAGAGTGATGGTGGAATTGCGCATCCCCCTTCAGTACCAAGACTTGGTTGGGGTAGCTTAGTCTGCTGTTAAAATTTCAGCCCGATCCGAGCACTTGATGCCAGAGTGATGGTGGAATTGCGCATCCCCCTTCAGTACCAAGACTTGGTTGGGGTAGCTTAGTCTGCTGTTAAAATTTCAGCCCGATCCGAGCACTTGATGCCAGAGTGATGGTGGAATTGCGCATCCCCTTCAGTACCAAGACTTGGTTGGGGTAGCTTAGTCTGCTGTTAAAATTTCAGCCCGATCCGAGCACTTGATGCCAGAGTGATGGTGGAATTGCGCATCCCCCTTCCGTACCAAGACTTGGTTGGGGTAGCTTAGTCTGCTGTTAAAATTTCAGCCCGATCCGAGCACTTGATGCCAGAGTGATGGTGGAATTGCGCATCCCCCTTCCGTACCAAGACTTGGTTGGGGTAGCTTAGTCTGCTGTTAAAATTTCAGCCCGATCCGAGCACTTGATGCCAGAGTGATGGTGGAATTGCGCATCCCCCTTCAGTACCAAGACTTGGTTGGGGTAGCTTAGTCTGCTGTTAAAATTTCAGCCCGATCCGAGCACTTGATGCCAGAGTGATGGTGGAATTGCGCATCCCCCTTCAGTACCAAGACTTGGTTGGGGTAGCTTAGTCTGCTGTTAAAATTTCAGCCCGATCCGAGCACTTGATGCCAGAGTGATGGTGGAATTGCGCATCCCCCTTCCGTACCAAGACTTGGTTGGGGTAGCTTAGTCTGCTGTTAAAATTTCAGCCCGATCCGAGCACTTGATGCCAGAGTGATGGTGGAATTGCGCATCCCCTTCAGTACCAAGACTTGGTTGGGGTAGCTTAGTCTGCTGTTAAAATTTCAGCCCGATCCGAGCACTTGATGCCAGAGTGATGGTGGAATTGCGCATCCCCCTTCAGTACCAAGACTTGGTTGGGGTAGCTTAGTCTGCTGTTAAAATTTCAGCCCGATCCGAGCACTTGATGCCAGAGTGATGGTGGAATTGCGCATCCCCCTTCAGTACCAAGACTTGGTTGGGGTAGCTTAGTCTGCTGTTAAAATTTCAGCCCGATCCGAGCACTTGATGCCAGAGTGATGGTGGAATTGCGCATCCCCCTTCAGTACCAAGACTTGGTTGGGGTAGCTTAGTCTGCTGTTAAAATTTCAGCCCGATCCGAGCACTTGATGCCAGAGTGATGGTGGAATTGCGCATCCCCCTTCAGTACCAAGACTTGGTTGGGGTAGCTTAGTCTGCTGTTAAAATTTCAGCCCGATCCGAGCACTTGATGCCAGAGTGATGGTGGAATTGCGCATCCCCCTTCAGTACCAAGACTTGGTTGGGGTAGCTTAGTCTGCTGTTAAAATTTCAGCCCGATCCGAGCACTTGATGCCAGAGTGATGGTGGAATTGCGCATCCCCCTTCAGTACCAAGACTTGGTTGGGGTAGCTTAGTCTGCTGTTAAAATTTCAGCCCGATCCGAGCACTTGATGCCAGAGTGATGGTGGAATTGCGCATCCCCCTTCAGTACCAAGACTTGGTTGGGGTAGCTTAGTCTGCTGTTAAAATTTCAGCCCGATCCGAGCACTTGATGCCAGAGTGATGGTGGAATTGCGCATCCCCCTTCAGTACCAAGACTTGGTTGGGGTAGCTTAGTCTGCTGTTAAAATTTCAGCCCGATCCGAGCACTTGATGCCAGAGTGATGGTGGAATTGCGCATCCCCCTTCAGTACCAAGACTTGGTTGGGGTAGCTTAGTCTGCTGTTAAAATTTCAGCCCGATCCGAGCACTTGATGCCAGAGTGATGGTGGAATTGCGCATCCCCTTCAGTACCAAGACTTGGTTGGGGTAGCTTAGTCTGCTGTTAAAATTTCAGCCCGATCCGAGCACTTGATGCCAGAGTGATGGTGGAATTGCGCATCCCCCTTCAGTACCAAGACTTGGTTGGGGTAGCTTAGTCTGCTGTTAAAATTTCAGCCCGATCCGAGCACTTGATGCCAGAGTGATGGTGGAATTGCGCATCCCCCTTCCGTACCAAGACTTGGTTGGGGTAGCTTAGTCTGCTGTTAAAATTTCAGCCCGATCCGAGCACTTGATGCCAGAGTGATGGTGGAATTGCGCATCCCCCTTCAGTACCAAGACTTGGTTGGGGTAGCTTAGTCTGCTGTTAAAATTTCAGCCCGATCCGAGCACTTGATGCCAGAGTGATGGTGGAATTGCGCATCCCCCTTCAGTACCAAGACTTGGTTGGGGTAGCTTAGTCTGCTGTTAAAATTTCAGCCCGATCCGAGCACTTGATGCCAGAGTGATGGTGGAATTGCGCATCTCCCTTCAGTACCAAGACTTGGTTGGGGTAGCTTAGTCTGCTGTTAAAATTTCAGCCCGATCCGAGCACTTGATGCCAGAGTGATGGTGGAATTGCGCATCCCCCTTCAGTACCAAGACTTGGTTGGGGTAGCTTAGTCTGCTGTTAAAATTTCAGCCCGATCCGAGCACTTGATGCCAGAGTGATGGTGGAATTGCGCATCCCCTTCAGTACCAAGACTTGGTTGGGGTAGCTTAGTCTGCTGTTAAAATTTCAGCCCGATCCGAGCACTTGATGCCAGAGTGATGGTGGAATTGCGCATCCCCCTTCAGTACCAAGACTTGGTTGGGGTAGCTTAGTCTGCTGTTAAAATTTCAGCCCGATCCGAGCACTTGATGCCAGAGTGATGGTGGAATTGCGCATCCCCCTTCAGTACCAAGACTTGGTTGGGGTAGCTTAGTCTGCTGTTAAAATTTCAGCCCGATCCGAGCACTTGATGCCAGAGTGATGGTGGAATTGCGCATCCCCCTTCAGTACCAAGACTTGGTTGGGGTAGCTTAGTCTGCTGTTAAAATTTCAGCCCGATCCGAGCACTTGATGCCAGAGTGATGGTGGAATTGCGCATCCCCCTTCAGTACCAAGACTTGGTTGGGGTAGCTTAGTCTGCTGTTAAAATTTCAGCCCGATCCGAGCACTTGATGCCAGAGTGATGGTGGAATTGCGCATCCCCCTTCAGTACCAAGACTTGGTTGGGGTAGCTTAGTCTGCTGTTAAAATTTCAGCCCGATCCGAGCACTTGATGCCAGAGTGATGGTGGAATTGCGCATCCCCCTTCAGTACCAAGACTTGGTTGGGGTAGCTTAGTCTGCTGTTAAAATTTCAGCCCGATCCGAGCACTTGATGCCAGAGTGATGGTGGAATTGCGCATCCCCCTTCCGTACCAAGACTTGGTTGGGGTAGCTTAGTCTGCTGTTAAAATTTCAGCCCGATCCGAGCACTTGATGCCAGAGTGATGGTGGAATTGCGCATCCCCCTTCAGTACCAAGACTTGGTTGGGGTAGCTTAGTCTGCTGTTAAAATTTCAGCCCGATCCGAGCACTTGATGCCAGAGTGATGGTGGAATTGCGCAACTCCCTTCAGTACCAAGACTTGGTTGGGGTAGCTTAGTCTGCTGTTAAAATTTCAGCCCGATCCGAGCACTTGATGCCAGAGTGATGGTGGAATTGCGCATCCCCCTTCAGTACCAAGACTTGGTTGGGGTAGCTTAGTCTGCTGTTAAAATTTCAGCCCGATCCGAGCACTTGATGCCAGAGTGATGGTGGAATTGCGCATCCCCCTTCAGTACCAAGACTTGGTTGGGGTAGCTTAGTCTGCTGTTAAAATTTCAGCCCGATCCGAGCACTTGATGCCAGAGTGATGGTGGAATTGCGCATCCCCATTCCGTACCAAGACTTGGTTGGGGTAGCTTAGTCTGCTGTTAAAATTTCAGCCCGATCCGAGCACTTGATGCCAGAGTGATGGTGGAATTGCGCATCCCCTTTCCGTACCAAGACTTGGTTGGGGTAGCTTAGTCTGCTGTTAAAATTTCAGCCCGATCCGAGCACTTGATGCCAGAGTGATGGTGGAATTGCGCATCCCCCTTCAGTACCAAGACTTGGTTGGGGTAGCTTAGTCTGCTGTTAAAATTTCAGCCCGATCCGAGCACTTGATGCCAGAGTGATGGTGGAATTGCGCATCCCCTTCAGTACCAAGACTTGGTTGGGGTAGCTTAGTCTGCTGTTAAAATTTCAGCCCGATCCGAGCACTTGATGCCAGAGTGATGGTGGAATTGCGCATCCCCCTTCAGTACCAAGACTTGGTTGGGGTAGCTTAGTCTGCTGTTAAAATTTCAGCCCGATCCGAGCACTTGATGCCAGAGTGATGGTGGAATTGCGCATCCCCTTCAGTACCAAGACTTGGTTGGGGTAGCTTAGTCTGCTGTTAAAATTTCAGCCCGATCCGAGCACTTGATGCCAGAGTGATGGTGGAATTGCGCATCCCCCTTCAGTACCAAGACTTGGTTGGGGTAGCTTAGTCTGCTGTTAAAATTTCAGCCCGATCCGAGCACTTGATGCCAGAGTGATGGTGGAATTGCGCATCCCCCTTCAGTACCAAGACTTGGTTGGGGTAGCTTAGTCTGCTGTTAAAATTTCAGCCCGATCCGAGCACTTGATGCCAGAGTGATGGTGGAATTGCGCATCCCCCTTCAGTACCAAGACTTGGTTGGGGTAGCTTAGTCTGCTGTTAAAATTTCAGCCCGATCCGAGCACTTGATGCCAGAGTGATGGTGGAATTGCGCATCCCCCTTCAGTACCAAGACTTGGTTGGGGTAGCTTAGTCTGCTGTTAAAATTTCAGCCCGATCCGAGCACTTGATGCCAGAGTGATGGTGGAATTGCGCATCCCCCTTCAGTACCAAGACTTGGTTGGGGTAGCTTAGTCTGCTGTTAAAATTTCAGCCCGATCCGAGCACTTGATGCCAGAGTGATGGTGGAATTGCGCATCCCCCTTCAGTACCAAGACTTGGTTGGGGTAGCTTAGTCTGCTGTTAAAATTTCAGCCCGATCCGAGCACTTGATGCCAGAGTGATGGTCGAATTGCGCATCTCCCTTCAGTACCAAGACTTGGTTGGGGTAGCTTAGTCTGCTGTTAAAATTTCAGCCCGATCCGAGCACTTGATGCCAGAGTGATGGTGGAATTGCGCATCCCCCTTCAGTACCAAGACTTGGTTGGGGTAGCTTAGTCTGCTGTTAAAATTTCAGCCCGATCCGAGCACTTGATGCCAGAGTGATGGTGGAATTGCGCATCCCCCTTCAGTACCAAGACTTGGTTGGGGTAGCTTAGTCTGCTGTTAAAATTTCAGCCCGATCCGAGCACTTGATGCCAGAGTGATGGTGGAATTGCGCATCCCCCTTCCGTACCAAGACTTGGTTGGGGTAGCTTAGTCTGCTGTTAAAATTTCAGCCCGATCCGAGCACTTGATGCCAGAGTGATGGTGGAATTGCGCATCCCCCTTCAGTACCAAGACTTGGTTGGGGTAGCTTAGTCTGCTGTTAAAATTTCAGCCCGATCCGAGCACTTGATGCCAGAGTGATGGTGGAATTGCGCATCCCCCTTCCGTACCAAGACTTGGTTGGGGTAGCTTAGTCTGCTGTTAAAATTTCAGCCCGATCCGAGCACTTGATGCCAGAGTGATGGTGGAATTGCGCATCCCCCTTCAGTACCAAGACTTGGTTGGGGTAGCTTAGTCTGCTGTTAAAATTTCAGCCCGATCCGAGCACTTGATGCCAGAGTGATGGTGGAATTGCGCATCCCCCTTCAGTACCAAGACTTGGTTGGGGTAGCTTAGTCTGCTGTTAAAATTTCAGCCCGATCCGAGCACTTGATGCCAGAGTGATGGTGGAATTGCGCATCCCCCTTCAGTACCAAGACTTGGTTGGGGTAGCTTAGTCTGCTGTTAAAATTTCAGCCCGATCCGAGCACTTGATGCCAGAGTGATGGTGGAATTGCGCATCCCCTTCAGTACCAAGACTTGGTTGGGGTAGCTTAGTCTGCTGTTAAAATTTCAGCCCGATCCGAGCACTTGATGCCAGAGTGATGGTGGAATTGCGCATCCCCTTCAGTACCAAGACTTGGTTGGGGTAGCTTAGTCTGCTGTTAAAATTTCAGCCCGATCCGAGCACTTGATGCCAGAGTGATGGTGGAATTGCGCATCCCCCTTCAGTACCAAGACTTGGTTGGGGTAGCTTAGTCTGCTGTTAAAATTTCAGCCCGATCCGAGCACTTGATGCCAGAGTGATGGTGGAATTGCGCATCCCCCTTCCGTACCAAGACTTGGTTGGGGTAGCTTAGTCTGCTGTTAAAATTTCAGCCCGATCCGAGCACTTGATGCCAGAGTGATGGTGGAATTGCGCATCCCCCTTCAGTACCAAGACTTGGTTGGGGTAGCTTAGTCTGCTGTTAAAATTTCAGCCCGATCCGAGCACTTGATGCCAGAGTGATGGTGGAATTGCGCATCCCCCTTCAGTACCAAGACTTGGTTGGGGTAGCTTAGTCTGCTGTTAAAATTTCAGCCCGATCCGAGCACTTGATGCCAGAGTGATGGTCGAATTGCGCATCTCCCTTCAGTACCAAGACTTGGTTGGGGTAGCTTAGTCTGCTGTTAAAATTTCAGCCCGATCCGAGCACTTGATGCCAGAGTGATGGTGGAATTGCGCATCCCCCTTCAGTACCAAGACTTGGTTGGGGTAGCTTAGTCTGCTGTTAAAATTTCAGCCCGATCCGAGCACTTGATGCCAGAGTGATGGTGGAATTGCGCATCCCCCTTCAGTACCAAGACTTGGTTGGGGTAGCTTAGTCTGCTGTTAAAATTTCAGCCCGATCCGAGCACTTGATGCCAGAGTGATGGTGGAATTGCGCATCCCCCTTCAGTACCAAGACTTGGTTGGGGTAGCTTAGTCTGCTGTTAAAATTTCAGCCCGATCCGAGCACTTGATGCCAGAGTGATGGTGGAATTGCGCATCCCCCTTCAGTACCAAGACTTGGTTGGGGTAGCTTAGTCTGCTGTTAAAATTTCAGCCCGATCCGAGCACTTGATGCCAGAGTGATGGTGGAATTGCGCATCCCCCTTCAGTACCAAGACTTGGTTGGGGTAGCTTAGTCTGCTGTTAAAATTTCAGCCCGATCCGAGCACTTGATGCCAGAGTGATGGTGGAATTGCGCATCCCCTTCAGTACCAAGACTTGGTTGGGGTAGCTTAGTCTGCTGTTAAAATTTCAGCCCGATCCGAGCACTTGATGCCAGAGTGATGGTGGAATTGCGCATCCCCCTTCAGTACCAAGACTTGGTTGGGGTAGCTTAGTCTGCTGTTAAAATTTCAGCCCGATCCGAGCACTTGATGCCAGAGTGATGGTGGAATTGCGCATCCCCCTTCAGTACCAAGACTTGGTTGGGGTAGCTTAGTCTGCTGTTAAAATTTCAGCCCGATCCGAGCACTTGATGCCAGAGTGATGGTGGAATTGCGCATCCCCCTTCAGTACCAAGACTTGGTTGGGGTAGCTTAGTCTGCTGTTAAAATTTCAGCCCGATCCGAGCACTTGATGCCAGAGTGATGGTGGAATTGCGCATCCCCTTCAGTACCAAGACTTGGTTGGGGTAGCTTAGTCTGCTGTTAAAATTTCAGCCCGATCCGAGCACTTGATGCCAGAGTGATGGTGGAATTGCGCATCCCCCTTCAGTACCAAGACTTGGTTGGGGTAGCTTAGTCTGCTGTTAAAATTTCAGCCCGATCCGAGCACTTGATGCCAGAGTGATGGTGGAATTGCGCATCCCCCTTCAGTACCAAGACTTGGTTGGGGTAGCTTAGTCTGCTGTTAAAATTTCAGCCCGATCCGAGCACTTGATGCCAGAGTGATGGTGGAATTGCGCATCCCCCTTCAGTACCAAGACTTGGTTGGGGTAGCTTAGTCTGCTGTTAAAATTTCAGCCCGATCCGAGCACTTGATGCCAGAGTGATGGTGGAATTGCGCATCCCCCTTCAGTACCAAGACTTGGTTGGGGTAGCTTAGTCTGCTGTTAAAATTTCAGCCCGATCCGAGCACTTGATGCCAGAGTGATGGTGGAATTGCGCATCCCCCTTCAGTACCAAGACTTGGTTGGGGTAGCTTAGTCTGCTGTTAAAATTTCAGCCCGATCCGAGCACTTGATGCCAGAGTGATGGTGGAATTGCGCATCCCCCTTCCGTACCAAGACTTGGTTGGGGTAGCTTAGTCTGCTGTTAAAATTTCAGCCCGATCCGAGCACTTGATGCCAGAGTGATGGTGGAATTGCGCATCCCCCTTCAGTACCAAGACTTGGTTGGGGTAGCTTAGTCTGCTGTTAAAATTTCAGCCCGATCCGAGCACTTGATGCCAGAGTGATGGTGGAATTGCGCATCCCCCTTCAGTACCAAGACTTGGTTGGGGTAGCTTAGTCTGCTGTTAAAATTTCAGCCCGATCCGAGCACTTGATGCCAGAGTGATGGTGGAATTGCGCATCCCCTTTCCGTACCAAGACTTGGTTGGGGTAGCTTAGTCTGCTGTTAAAATTTCAGCCCGATCCGAGCACTTGATGCCAGAGTGATGGTGGAATTGCGCATCCCCCTTCAGTACCAAGACTTGGTTGGGGTAGCTTAGTCTGCTGTTAAAATTTCAGCCCGATCCGAGCACTTGATGCCAGAGTGATGGTGGAATTGCGCATCCCCCTTCCGTACCAAGACTTGGTTGGGGTAGCTTAGTCTGCTGTTAAAATTTCAGCCCGATCCGAGCACTTGATGCCAGAGTGATGGTGGAATTGCGCATCCCCCTTCAGTACCAAGACTTGGTTGGGGTAGCTTAGTCTGCTGTTAAAATTTCAGCCCGATCCGAGCACTTGATGCCAGAGTGATGGTGGAATTGCGCATCTCCCTTCAGTACCAAGACTTGGTTGGGGTAGCTTAGTCTGCTGTTAAAATTTCAGCCCGATCCGAGCACTTGATGCCAGAGTGATGGTGGAATTGCGCATCCCCCTTCAGTACCAAGACTTGGTTGGGGTAGCTTAGTCTGCTGTTAAAATTTCAGCCCGATCCGAGCACTTGATGCCAGAGTGATGGTGGAATTGCGCATCCCCCTTCAGTACCAAGACTTGGTTGGGGTAGCTTAGTCTGCTGTTAAAATTTCAGCCCGATCCGAGCACTTGATGCCAGAGTGATGGTGGAATTGCGCATCCCCCTTCCGTACCAAGACTTGGTTGGGGTAGCTTAGTCTGCTGTTAAAATTTCAGCCCGATCCGAGCACTTGATGCCAGAGTGATGGTGGAATTGCGCATCCCCCTTCAGTACCAAGACTTGGTTGGGGTAGCTTAGTCTGCTGTTAAAATTTCAGCCCGATCCGAGCACTTGATGCCAGAGTGATGGTGGAATTGCGCATCCCCCTTCAGTACCAAGACTTGGTTGGGGTAGCTTAGTCTGCTGTTAAAATTTCAGCCCGATCCGAGCACTTGATGCCAGAGTGATGGTGGAATTGCGCATCCCCTTCAGTACCAAGACTTGGTTGGGGTAGCTTAGTCTGCTGTTAAAATTTCAGCCCGATCCGAGCACTTGATGCCAGAGTGATGGTGGAATTGCGCATCCCCCTTCAGTACCAAGACTTGGTTGGGGTAGCTTAGTCTGCTGTTAAAATTTCAGCCCGATCCGAGCACTTGATGCCAGAGTGATGGTGGAATTGCGCATCCCCCTTCAGTACCAAGACTTGGTTGGGGTAGCTTAGTCTGCTGTTAAAATTTCAGCCCGATCCGAGCACTTGATGCCAGAGTGATGGTGGAATTGCGCATCCCCCTTCAGTACCAAGACTTGGTTGGGGTAGCTTAGTCTGCTGTTAAAATTTCAGCCCGATCCGAGCACTTGATGCCAGAGTGATGGTGGAATTGCGCATCCCCCTTCAGTACCAAGACTTGGTTGGGGTAGCTTAGTCTGCTGTTAAAATTTCAGCCCGATCCGAGCACTTGATGCCAGAGTGATGGTGGAATTGCGCATCCCCTTCAGTACCAAGACTTGGTTGGGGTAGCTTAGTCTGCTGTTAAAATTTCAGCCCGATCCGAGCACTTGATGCCAGAGTGATGGTGGAATTGCGCATCCCCCTTCAGTACCAAGACTTGGTTGGGGTAGCTTAGTCTGCTGTTAAAATTTCAGCCCGATCCGAGCACTTGATGCCAGAGTGATGGTGGAATTGCGCATCCCCCTTCAGTACCAAGACTTGGTTGGGGTAGCTTAGTCTGCTGTTAAAATTTCAGCCCGATCCGAGCACTTGATGCCAGAGTGATGGTGGAATTGCGCATCCCCTTCCGTACCAAGACTTGGTTGGGGTAGCTTAGTCTGCTGTTAAAATTTCAGCCCGATCCGAGCACTTGATGCCAGAGTGATGGTGGAATTGCGCATCCCCCTTCAGTACCAAGACTTGGTTGGGGTAGCTTAGTCTGCTGTTAAAATTTCAGCCCGATCCGAGCACTTGATGCCAGAGTGATGGTGGAATTGCGCATCTCCCTTCAGTACCAAGACTTGGTTGGGGTAGCTTAGTCTGCTGTTAAAATTTCAGCCCGATCCGAGCACTTGATGCCAGAGTGATGGTGGAATTGCGCATCCCCCTTCAGTACCAAGACTTGGTTGGGGTAGCTTAGTCTGCTGTTAAAATTTCAGCCCGATCCGAGCACTTGATGCCAGAGTGATGGTGGAATTGCGCATCCCCCTTCAGTACCAAGACTTGGTTGGGGTAGCTTAGTCTGCTGTTAAAATTTCAGCCCGATCCGAGCACTTGATGCCAGAGTGATGGTGGAATTGCGCATCCCCTTCAGTACCAAGACTTGGTTGGGGTAGCTTAGTCTGCTGTTAAAATTTCAGCCCGATCCGAGCACTTGATGCCAGAGTGATGGTGGAATTGCGCATCCCCCTTCAGTACCAAGACTTGGTTGGGGTAGCTTAGTCTGCTGTTAAAATTTCAGCCCGATCCGAGCACTTGATGCCAGAGTGATGGTGGAATTGCGCATCCCCCTTCCGTACCAAGACTTGGTTGGGGTAGCTTAGTCTGCTGTTAAAATTTCAGCCCGATCCGAGCACTTGATGCCAGAGTGATGGTGGAATTGCGCATCCCCCTTCAGTACCAAGACTTGGTTGGGGTAGCTTAGTCTGCTGTTAAAATTTCAGCCCGATCCGAGCACTTGATGCCAGAGTGATGGTGGAATTGCGCATCCCCCTTCCGTACCAAGACTTGGTTGGGGTAGCTTAGTCTGCTGTTAAAATTTCAGCCCGATCCGAGCACTTGATGCCAGAGTGATGGTGGAATTGCGCATCCCCCTTCAGTACCAAGACTTGGTTGGGGTAGCTTAGTCTGCTGTTAAAATTTCAGCCCGATCCGAGCACTTGATGCCAGAGTGATGGTGGAATTGCGCATCCCCCTTCAGTACCAAGACTTGGTTGGGGTAGCTTAGTCTGCTGTTAAAATTTCAGCCCGATCCGAGCACTTGATGCCAGAGTGATGGTGGAATTGCGCATCCCCCTTCAGTACCAAGACTTGGTTGGGGTAGCTTAGTCTGCTGTTAAAATTTCAGCCCGATCCGAGCACTTGATGCCAGAGTGATGGTGGAATTGCGCATCCCCCTTCAGTACCAAGACTTGGTTGGGGTAGCTTAGTCTGCTGTTAAAATTTCAGCCCGATCCGAGCACTTGATGCCAGAGTGATGGTGGAATTGCGCATCCCCCTTCAGTACCAAGACTTGGTTGGGGTAGCTTAGTCTGCTGTTAAAATTTCAGCCCGATCCGAGCACTTGATGCCAGAGTGATGGTGGAATTGCGCATCCCCTTCAGTACCAAGACTTGGTTGGGGTAGCTTAGTCTGCTGTTAAAATTTCAGCCCGATCCGAGCACTTGATGCCAGAGTGATGGTGGAATTGCGCATCCCCCTTCAGTACCAAGACTTGGTTGGGGTAGCTTAGTCTGCTGTTAAAATTTCAGCCCGATCCGAGCACTTGATGCCAGAGTGATGGTGGAATTGCGCATCCCCCTTCAGTACCAAGACTTGGTTGGGGTAGCTTAGTCTGCTGTTAAAATTTCAGCCCGATCCGAGCACTTGATGCCAGAGTGATGGTGGAATTGCGCATCCCCCTTCAGTACCAAGACTTGGTTGGGGTAGCTTAGTCTGCTGTTAAAATTTCAGCCCGATCCGAGCACTTGATGCCAGAGTGATGGTGGAATTGCGCATCCCCCTTCAGTACCAAGACTTGGTTGGGGTAGCTTAGTCTGCTGTTAAAATTTCAGCCCGATCCGAGCACTTGATGCCAGAGTGATGGTGGAATTGCGCATCCCCCTTCAGTACCAAGACTTGGTTGGGGTAGCTTAGTCTGCTGTTAAAATTTCAGCCCGATCCGAGCACTTGATGCCAGAGTGATGGTGGAATTGCGCATCCCCCTTCAGTACCAAGACTTGGTTGGGGTAGCTTAGTCTGCTGTTAAAATTTCAGCCCGATCCGAGCACTTGATGCCAGAGTGATGGTGGAATTGCGCATCCCCCTTCAGTACCAAGACTTGGTTGGGGTAGCTTAGTCTGCTGTTAAAATTTCAGCCCGATCCGAGCACTTGATGCCAGAGTGATGGTGGAATTGCGCATCCCCCTTCAGTACCAAGACTTGGTTGGGGTAGCTTAGTCTGCTGTTAAAATTTCAGCCCGATCCGAGCACTTGATGCCAGAGTGATGGTGGAATTGCGCATCCCCCTTCCGTACCAAGACTTGGTTGGGGTAGCTTAGTCTGCTGTTAAAATTTCAGCCCGATCCGAGCACTTGATGCCAGAGTGATGGTGGAATTGCGCATCCCCCTTCAGTACCAAGACTTGGTTGGGGTAGCTTAGTCTGCTGTTAAAATTTCAGCCCGATCCGAGCACTTGATGCCAGAGTGATGGTGGAATTGCGCATCCCCTTCAGTACCAAGACTTGGTTGGGGTAGCTTAGTCTGCTGTTAAAATTTCAGCCCGATCCGAGCACTTGATGCCAGAGTGATGGTGGAATTGCGCATCCCCTTCCGTACCAAGACTTGGTTGGGGTAGCTTAGTCTGCTGTTAAAATTTCAGCCCGATCCGAGCACTTGATGCCAGAGTGATGGTGGAATTGCGCATCCCCCTTCAGTACCAAGACTTGGTTGGGGTAGCTTAGTCTGCTGTTAAAATTTCAGCCCGATCCGAGCACTTGATGCCAGAGTGATGGTGGAATTGCGCATCCCCCTTCAGTACCAAGACTTGGTTGGGGTAGCTTAGTCTGCTGTTAAAATTTCAGCCCGATCCGAGCACTTGATGCCAGAGTGATGGTGGAATTGCGCATCCCCCTTCAGTACCAAGACTTGGTTGGGGTAGCTTAGTCTGCTGTTAAAATTTCAGCCCGATCCGAGCACTTGATGCCAGAGTGATGGTGGAATTGCGCATCCCCCTTCAGTACCAAGACTTGGTTGGGGTAGCTTAGTCTGCTGTTAAAATTTCAGCCCGATCCGAGCACTTGATGCCAGAGTGATGGTGGAATTGCGCATCCCCCTTCAGTACCAAGACTTGGTTGGGGTAGCTTAGTCTGCTGTTAAAATTTCAGCCCGATCCGAGCACTTGATGCCAGAGTGATGGTGGAATTGCGCATCCCCCTTCAGTACCAAGACTTGGTTGGGGTAGCTTAGTCTGCTGTTAAAATTTCAGCCCGATCCGAGCACTTGATGCCAGAGTGATGGTGGAATTGCGCATCCCCCTTCCGTACCAAGACTTGGTTGGGGTAGCTTAGTCTGCTGTTAAAATTTCAGCCCGATCCGAGCACTTGATGCCAGAGTGATGGTGGAATTGCGCATCCCCCTTCAGTACCAAGACTTGGTTGGGGTAGCTTAGTCTGCTGTTAAAATTTCAGCCCGATCCGAGCACTTGATGCCAGAGTGATGGTGGAATTGCGCATCCCCCTTCAGTACCAAGACTTGGTTGGGGTAGCTTAGTCTGCTGTTAAAATTTCAGCCCGATCCGAGCACTTGATGCCAGAGTGATGGTGGAATTGCGCATCCCCTTCAGTACCAAGACTTGGTTGGGGTAGCTTAGTCTGCTGTTAAAATTTCAGCCCGATCCGAGCACTTGATGCCAGAGTGATGGTGGAATTGCGCATCCCCCTTCAGTACCAAGACTTGGTTGGGGTAGCTTAGTCTGCTGTTAAAATTTCAGCCCGATCCGAGCACTTGATGCCAGAGTGATGGTGGAATTGCGCATCCCCCTTCAGTACCAAGACTTGGTTGGGGTAGCTTAGTCTGCTGTTAAAATTTCAGCCCGATCCGAGCACTTGATGCCAGAGTGATGGTGGAATTGCGCATCCCCCTTCAGTACCAAGACTTGGTTGGGGTAGCTTAGTCTGCTGTTAAAATTTCAGCCCGATCCGAGCACTTGATGCCAGAGTGATGGTGGAATTGCGCATCCCCCTTCCGTACCAAGACTTGGTTGGGGTAGCTTAGTCTGCTGTTAAAATTTCAGCCCGATCCGAGCACTTGATGCCAGAGTGATGGTGGAATTGCGCATCCCCCTTCCGTACCAAGACTTGGTTGGGGTAGCTTAGTCTGCTGTTAAAATTTCAGCCCGATCCGAGCACTTGATGCCAGAGTGATGGTGGAATTGCGCATCCCCCTTCAGTACCAAGACTTGGTTGGGGTAGCTTAGTCTGCTGTTAAAATTTCAGCCCGATCCGAGCACTTGATGCCAGAGTGATGGTGGAATTGCGCATCCCCTTCAGTACCAAGACTTGGTTGGGGTAGCTTAGTCTGCTGTTAAAATTTCAGCCCGATCCGAGCACTTGATGCCAGAGTGATGGTGGAATTGCGCATCCCCCTTCAGTACCAAGACTTGGTTGGGGTAGCTTAGTCTGCTGTTAAAATTTCAGCCCGATCCGAGCACTTGATGCCAGAGTGATGGTGGAATTGCGCATCCCCCTTCAGTACCAAGACTTGGTTGGGGTAGCTTAGTCTGCTGTTAAAATTTCAGCCCGATCCGAGCACTTGATGCCAGAGTGATGGTGGAATTGCGCATCCCCCTTCAGTACCAAGACTTGGTTGGGGTAGCTTAGTCTGCTGTTAAAATTTCAGCCCGATCCGAGCACTTGATGCCAGAGTGATGGTGGAATTGCGCATCCCCCTTCAGTACCAAGACTTGGTTGGGGTAGCTTAGTCTGCTGTTAAAATTTCAGCCCGATCCGAGCACTTGATGCCAGAGTGATGGTGGAATTGCGCATCCCCCTTCCGTACCAAGACTTGGTTGGGGTAGCTTAGTCTGCTGTTAAAATTTCAGCCCGATCCGAGCACTTGATGCCAGAGTGATGGTGGAATTGCGCATCCCCCTTCCGTACCAAGACTTGGTTGGGGTAGCTTAGTCTGCTGTTAAAATTTCAGCCCGATCCGAGCACTTGATGCCAGAGTGATGGTGGAATTGCGCATCCCCCTTCAGTACCAAGACTTGGTTGGGGTAGCTTAGTCTGCTGTTAAAATTTCAGCCCGATCCGAGCACTTGATGCCAGAGTGATGGTGGAATTGCGCATCCCCCTTCAGTACCAAGACTTGGTTGGGGTAGCTTAGTCTGCTGTTAAAATTTCAGCCCGATCCGAGCACTTGATGCCAGAGTGATGGTGGAATTGCGCATCCCCCTTCAGTACCAAGACTTGGTTGGGGTAGCTTAGTCTGCTGTTAAAATTTCAGCCCGATCCGAGCACTTGATGCCAGAGTGATGGTGGAATTGCGCATCCCCCTTCAGTACCAAGACTTGGTTGGGGTAGCTTAGTCTGCTGTTAAAATTTCAGCCCGATCCGAGCACTTGATGCCAGAGTGATGGTGGAATTGCGCATCCTCCTTCAGTACCAAGACTTGGTTGGGGTAGCTTAGTCTGCTGTTAAAATTTCAGCCCGATCCGAGCACTTGATGCCAGAGTGATGGTGGAATTGCGCATCCCCCTTCAGTACCAAGACTTGGTTGGGGTAGCTTAGTCTGCTGTTAAAATTTCAGCCCGATCCGAGCACTTGATGCCAGAGTGATGGTGGAATTGCGCATCCCCCTTCAGTACCAAGACTTGGTTGGGGTAGCTTAGTCTGCTGTTAAAATTTCAGCCCGATCCGAGCACTTGATGCCAGAGTGATGGTGGAATTGCGCATCCCCCTTCAGTACCAAGACTTGGTTGGGGTAGCTTAGTCTGCTGTTAAAATTTCAGCCCGATCCGAGCACTTGATGCCAGAGTGATGGTGGAATTGCGCATCCCCCTTCCGTACCAAGACTTGGTTGGGGTAGCTTAGTCTGCTGTTAAAATTTCAGCCCGATCCGAGCACTTGATGCCAGAGTGATGGTGGAATTGCGCATCCCCTTCAGTACCAAGACTTGGTTGGGGTAGCTTAGTCTGCTGTTAAAATTTCAGCCCGATCCGAGCACTTGATGCCAGAGTGATGGTGGAATTGCGCATCCCCTTCAGTACCAAGACTTGGTTGGGGTAGCTTAGTCTGCTGTTAAAATTTCAGCCCGATCCGAGCACTTGATGCCAGAGTGATGGTGGAATTGCGCATCCCCCTTCAGTACCAAGACTTGGTTGGGGTAGCTTAGTCTGCTGTTAAAATTTCAGCCCGATCCGAGCACTTGATGCCAGAGTGATGGTGGAATTGCGCATCCCCTTCCGTACCAAGACTTGGTTGGGGTAGCTTAGTCTGCTGTTAAAATTTCAGCCCGATCCGAGCACTTGATGCCAGAGTGATGGTGGAATTGCGCATCCCCCTTCAGTACCAAGACTTGGTTGGGGTAGCTTAGTCTGCTGTTAAAATTTCAGCCCGATCCGAGCACTTGATGCCAGAGTGATGGTGGAATTGCGCATCCCCTTCAGTACCAAGACTTGGTTGGGGTAGCTTAGTCTGCTGTTAAAATTTCAGCCCGATCCGAGCACTTGATGCCAGAGTGATGGTGGAATTGCGCATCCCCCTTCAGTACCAAGACTTGGTTGGGGTAGCTTAGTCTGCTGTTAAAATTTCAGCCCGATCCGAGCACTTGATGCCAGAGTGATGGTGGAATTGCGCATCCCCCTTCAGTACCAAGACTTGGTTGGGGTAGCTTAGTCTGCTGTTAAAATTTCAGCCCGATCCGAGCACTTGATGCCAGAGTGATGGTGGAATTGCGCATCCCCCTTCAGTACCAAGACTTGGTTGGGGTAGCTTAGTCTGCTGTTAAAATTTCAGCCCGATCCGAGCACTTGATGCCAGAGTGATGGTGGAATTGCGCATCCCCCTTCAGTACCAAGACTTGGTTGGGGTAGCTTAGTCTGCTGTTAAAATTTCAGCCCGATCCGAGCACTTGATGCCAGAGTGATGGTGGAATTGCGCATCCCCCTTCAGTACCAAGACTTGGTTGGGGTAGCTTAGTCTGCTGTTAAAATTTCAGCCCGATCCGAGCACTTGATGCCAGAGTGATGGTGGAATTGCGCATCCCCCTTCAGTACCAAGACTTGGTTGGGGTAGCTTAGTCTGCTGTTAAAATTTCAGCCCGATCCGAGCACTTGATGCCAGAGTGATGGTGGAATTGCGCATCCCCCTTCAGTACCAAGACTTGGTTGGGGTAGCTTAGTCTGCTGTTAAAATTTCAGCCCGATCCGAGCACTTGATGCCAGAGTGATGGTGGAATTGCGCATCCCCCTTCAGTACCAAGACTTGGTTGGGGTAGCTTAGTCTGCTGTTAAAATTTCAGCCCGATCCGAGCACTTGATGCCAGAGTGATGGTGGAATTGCGCATCCCCCTTCAGTACCAAGACTTGGTTGGGGTAGCTTAGTCTGCTGTTAAAATTTCAGCCCGATCCGAGCACTTGATGCCAGAGTGATGGTGGAATTGCGCATCCCCCTTCAGTACCAAGACTTGGTTGGGGTAGCTTAGTCTGCTGTTAAAATTTCAGCCCGATCCGAGCACTTGATGCCAGAGTGATGGTGGAATTGCGCATCCCCCTTCCGTACCAAGACTTGGTTGGGGTAGCTTAGTCTGCTGTTAAAATTTCAGCCCGATCCGAGCACTTGATGCCAGAGTGATGGTGGAATTGCGCATCCCCTTCAGTACCAAGACTTGGTTGGGGTAGCTTAGTCTGCTGTTAAAATTTCAGCCCGATCCGAGCACTTGATGCCAGAGTGATGGTGGAATTGCGCATCCCCCTTCAGTACCAAGACTTGGTTGGGGTAGCTTAGTCTGCTGTTAAAATTTCAGCCCGATCCGAGCACTTGATGCCAGAGTGATGGTGGAATTGCGCATCCCCCTTCAGTACCAAGACTTGGTTGGGGTAGCTTAGTCTGCTGTTAAAATTTCAGCCCGATCCGAGCACTTGATGCCAGAGTGATGGTGGAATTGCGCATCTCCCTTCCGTACCAAGACTTGGTTGGGGTAGCTTAGTCTGCTGTTAAAATTTCAGCCCGATCCGAGCACTTGATGCCAGAGTGATGGTGGAATTGCGCATCCCCCTTCAGTACCAAGACTTGGTTGGGGTAGCTTAGTCTGCTGTTAAAATTTCAGCCCGATCCGAGCACTTGATGCCAGAGTGATGGTGGAATTGCGCATCCCCCTTCCGTACCAAGACTTGGTTGGGGTAGCTTAGTCTGCTGTTAAAATTTCAGCCCGATCCGAGCACTTGATGCCAGAGTGATGGTGGAATTGCGCATCTCCCTTCAGTACCAAGACTTGGTTGGGGTAGCTTAGTCTGCTGTTAAAATTTCAGCCCGATCCGAGCACTTGATGCCAGAGTGATGGTGGAATTGCGCATCCCCCTTCCGTACCAAGACTTGGTTGGGGTAGCTTAGTCTGCTGTTAAAATTTCAGCCCGATCCGAGCACTTGATGCCAGAGTGATGGTGGAATTGCGCATCCCCCTTCAGTACCAAGACTTGGTTGGGGTAGCTTAGTCTGCTGTTAAAATTTCAGCCCGATCCGAGCACTTGATGCCAGAGTGATGGTGGAATTGCGCATCCCCCTTCCGTACCAAGACTTGGTTGGGGTAGCTTAGTCTGCTGTTAAAATTTCAGCCCGATCCGAGCACTTGATGCCAGAGTGATGGTGGAATTGCGCATCCCCCTTCAGTACCAAGACTTGGTTGGGGTAGCTTAGTCTGCTGTTAAAATTTCAGCCCGATCCGAGCACTTGATGCCAGAGTGATGGTGGAATTGCGCATCCCCTTCAGTACCAAGACTTGGTTGGGGTAGCTTAGTCTGCTGTTAAAATTTCAGCCCGATCCGAGCACTTGATGCCAGAGTGATGGTGGAATTGCGCATCCCCCTTCAGTACCAAGACTTGGTTGGGGTAGCTTAGTCTGCTGTTAAAATTTCAGCCCGATCCGAGCACTTGATGCCAGAGTGATGGTGGAATTGCGCATCCCCCTTCAGTACCAAGACTTGGTTGGGGTAGCTTAGTCTGCTGTTAAAATTTCAGCCCGATCCGAGCACTTGATGCCAGAGTGATGGTGGAATTGCGCATCCCCTTCAGTACCAAGACTTGGTTGGGGTAGCTTAGTCTGCTGTTAAAATTTCAGCCCGATCCGAGCACTTGATGCCAGAGTGATGGTGGAATTGCGCATCCCCCTTCAGTACCAAGACTTGGTTGGGGTAGCTTAGTCTGCTGTTAAAATTTCAGCCCGATCCGAGCACTTGATGCCAGAGTGATGGTGGAATTGCGCATCCCCCTTCAGTACCAAGACTTGGTTGGGGTAGCTTAGTCTGCTGTTAAAATTTCAGCCCGATCCGAGCACTTGATGCCAGAGTGATGGTGGAATTGCGCATCCCCCTTCAGTACCAAGACTTGGTTGGGGTAGCTTAGTCTGCTGTTAAAATTTCAGCCCGATCCGAGCACTTGATGCCAGAGTGATGGTGGAATTGCGCATCCCCCTTCAGTACCAAGACTTGGTTGGGGTAGCTTAGTCTGCTGTTAAAATTTCAGCCCGATCCGAGCACTTGATGCCAGAGTGATGGTGGAATTGCGCATCCCCCTTCCGTACCAAGACTTGGTTGGGGTAGCTTAGTCTGCTGTTAAAATTTCAGCCCGATCCGAGCACTTGATGCCAGAGTGATGGTGGAATTGCGCATCCCCCTTCAGTACCAAGACTTGGTTGGGGTAGCTTAGTCTGCTGTTAAAATTTCAGCCCGATCCGAGCACTTGATGCCAGAGTGATGGTGGAATTGCGCATCCCCCTTCAGTACCAAGACTTGGTTGGGGTAGCTTAGTCTGCTGTTAAAATTTCAGCCCGATCCGAGCACTTGATGCCAGAGTGATGGTGGAATTGCGCATCCCCCTTCAGTACCAAGACTTGGTTGGGGTAGCTTAGTCTGCTGTTAAAATTTCAGCCCGATCCGAGCACTTGATGCCAGAGTGATGGTGGAATTGCGCATCCCCCTTCAGTACCAAGACTTGGTTGGGGTAGCTTAGTCTGCTGTTAAAATTTCAGCCCGATCCGAGCACTTGATGCCAGAGTGATGGTGGAATTGCGCATCCCCCTTCAGTACCAAGACTTGGTTGGGGTAGCTTAGTCTGCTGTTAAAATTTCAGCCCGATCCGAGCACTTGATGCCAGAGTGATGGTGGAATTGCGCATCCCCCTTCAGTACCAAGACTTGGTTGGGGTAGCTTAGTCTGCTGTTAAAATTTCAGCCCGATCCGAGCACTTGATGCCAGAGTGATGGTGGAATTGCGCATCCCCCTTCAGTACCAAGACTTGGTTGGGGTAGCTTAGTCTGCTGTTAAAATTTCAGCCCGATCCGAGCACTTGATGCCAGAGTGATGGTGGAATTGCGCATCCCCCTTCAGTACCAAGACTTGGTTGGGGTAGCTTAGTCTGCTGTTAAAATTTCAGCCCGATCCGAGCACTTGATGCCAGAGTGATGGTGGAATTGCGCATCCCCTTCAGTACCAAGACTTGGTTGGGGTAGCTTAGTCTGCTGTTAAAATTTCAGCCCGATCCGAGCACTTGATGCCAGAGTGATGGTGGAATTGCGCATCCCCTTCCGTACCAAGACTTGGTTGGGGTAGCTTAGTCTGCTGTTAAAATTTCAGCCCGATCCGAGCACTTGATGCCAGAGTGATGGTGGAATTGCGCATCCCCCTTTCGTACCAAGACTTGGTTGGGGTAGCTTAGTCTGCTGTTAAAATTTCAGCCCGATCCGAGCACTTGATGCCAGAGTGATGGTGGAATTGCGCATCCCCCTTCCGTACCAAGACTTGGTTGGGGTAGCTTAGTCTGCTGTTAAAATTTCAGCCCGATCCGAGCACTTGATGCCAGAGTGATGGTGGAATTGCGCATCCCCCTTCAGTACCAAGACTTGGTTGGGGTAGCTTAGTCTGCTGTTAAAATTTCAGCCCGATCCGAGCACTTGATGCCAGAGTGATGGTGGAATTGCGCATCCCCCTTCAGTACCAAGACTTGGTTGGGGTAGCTTAGTCTGCTGTTAAAATTTCAGCCCGATCCGAGCACTTGATGCCAGAGTGATGGTGCAGCGGGGCTGCCGTAGCTTAGCGTCAGAGGAAGACGGTTAACTCAACGAGTTAAGGATTAACACACACCTTATTAAGGGTTAATAGGCCTTAATATCCGAAGGCACCTACTAACTACGACCTTAATAAAAGGACTTTACTCTTAGTGTTCCAAATCCAAACTGTTTATTTATCTTTTATTGCGGCTAGCCGCCTAGGGGGTAAATGTATGTGTTAAACTATCTAACATAGTAAAAACAAGTAAAATCCTACTTCAAATGCATAACGTGTGGCTCTCAGCCACACACACTCCCTCGAGTGTCCGTACATCAAATATGTACCTTACACAAAGTGTATCCATGTGTGGAACACACCAGGTGTAAACCCGTGTAACCCCGTTACACCACCCCCCACCAAGATGTGGACACCCGTGTCCACGACACTTTCTCAGTGAGGTCTTTTCCTCTCAAGACGATAGTCTTCTCAAGACGTTAGAGGTCACTTTACCTCATCACAAGTTCAAGGAACTTCGGCTCCCAGAGCCCATTATCGAAACTGCATTCCAAATGCTCAGCCTTTCGCCACGGTCTTCTGACCCCTCTTCGCCATCATCTAGTGGCCGCATGTCAGGGCGGGACAGCCCACTATCGCCGCAGGCCGCAGGCCGTAGTCCCGACAGGGAAGCTGCTCCGCAGCGGCTCAGTGTACGACAGTACCACGATGAGCACCAACGACGTCATGGCTCCGGCTCCGCGAGCCAACGTCCGGGTGGGAGCGACGCTCCACGCTCCCCTGAGCCATCGACACCGCGTACGCGTCAAAACGCCTGGCTCGACGAGCTTGAGCAGGGCGAGATCGTCCCTGACGACGAAGAGTGGACTCCTACGCGCCAGGAGGCTGCCTCTCAGAGGCCTTCAAGCCCGGCGTCGCGCTCTCGCGAGCTGCATACGCCTAATCCGTTCCCGAACCGTGATGGTTCGGCGAACGCCCTGCGCAATGCGCCTCCTCTCTCCTCAAGGTACGAGGACGAGCTCCCTGAGCCAGGTGTGGTCTCCAACGACCTGGACGGGGCTCAAAGCCGGCAGCTTGAGGCTGCATCTCGCGCACGGTCTAATAGACCTGTAGCCCGCCCCATTGTGGGCACGTCGCGTCGCGACTACGGTTTTGACCGTTTCTCCCCTGCCGAGGTCGTTCGGCGCGCTGCATCGCAGCTCTTGGACACTTATACTTGTGGGCCTGCGCCCGGTACGCCAGAAGAAGTCGCCCAGCGACAATCGCTCCGCGAGCGCTTCTTGACTCCACAAGTCACAACTCCTTCGGAGTACCGTGAGCGCCTGCGCCAGCAGCTCAACGGTGAGGCCGTACCGGCCATGCGGACAGTGCCGGTGGTCCTCTCAGAGGGTGAAACAATGGCCGCTTCTGAAGCGCAGTTTCAGAACTGGGTGGAGCTATCTCGACGGCTCCACACCTATGATGCTCTCCGAGCTAGTTTCTCGGAAACAGACATCCGCTTAGAGCGGCGCTTACGCTTCGACTTCGCGAAGCGTCAAGCTAGACAGCGTGCACCGGGACAACGTCCCTCACGCTACGAGGCACCCCGGCCTCCTGCTCCCGCTGTGGGCAGTCCTACCCATAGCCATGGGTCGGCTGTCACAGCCATTGGTCAGAGCCTGAGCTCAGCTCTTGACCTGTCGTCACCCCACTCTAGTAGTGGGAAGCGCGGCGCGCCCGGCGACTCCGTCGCGCGCCCTGCGGGCGTTCCGTCACCGGGTGACGCCGATCGTAAGCGTCCACGACGTCAGGGCAGTCTTGCCGCAGTGGCACCTCGAACTCCCATGAGTTCTGGGAATGAGGGTAACCTCGCCACTTTACCAGATACTGGTTATGACCCTGGCGCCTACGCCGCGCCATCAGGCGCTCCACATGATAGTGGAGATTTCCATGCTCATCGAGCAGAGCAGGGGGAGGCCGAGCGGCCGCTGGACTCTCGCGCTGCGAGCTTCGGGGACTTCCTCTCCCTACAGGGCCGCGTCCGCTCGGTGAGCGACTACGTCGCCGACGTGGACCGCTCCTCGCATCGCCTAGCGAATAGCCTCGAGGAGGTTGAGCGTCGCCTCGACTGGCTGGAGTCGCCTCAGGCGATGCAGCAGCGGGTCGTCGACCTTGAGCGCCAGATTGCTCAGCTGCAGGGTCAACTCGACCTCTTGGTTCGGATGCAGCCGTACGGCTCTCGCCCCGTGGCAATGCCACCGCCGATGGCTCTACCGCCTGCTGCCTTGCAGCCTCTTGGGCCTCCGCACCCTGCTGCTCTGCAGCTTCCTGCTGCCCCGCAGTATCTTGCGCCCGCGGACTCTGGTGCTGTGCCTCCGCACCCTGCTGCCTCGCAGCCTCTCGCTGCTTCGCAGCCCTTGTCCGACCCGGCGCTAGCGCCTCGGAGCTCACCCGAGCAGGGTCCCGGTATGGCTTAAGCAAGCCCACGTAAAACACCGGGTGCGTACGCATCTTCTTCGGAAGATTGAGCGTGTACGCCAGGCCCTTCTTGGCCACGACCTTGAACGGTCCAATGAACCTAGGTCTCAACTTGGTCTTAAAGACCGCAGACACTGCATGTGTAGGTAGGTTTTTAGCGTTTAATAAAACAAGATCCCCGATCTCAAACCGTTCCATGTTACCTCTGCCTTTGGCATCTGCATACTCCTTTTGGAGATCCTGGCTTTCAGCCATCGCGTCGCGCACTTGGCGCATGACGCTCAGTCTCAAAGAGACAAAGTCATCGGCTTGCTTGCGAACCGCAACTGGGCTGACATCAGCAAGCCGATCGGCTAACCCTCCCCCATCAAGCCCAGAGCCACACCGTGGCGGCGTTAAAGGGACGCGAGGGTCGACCAAACCGTTCACATAGAACGGGGTGAAGCCTGTCGAGGCATGCACCGCATTGTTCATAGCGAACTCAACGAGGGGGAGCATCTCGCTCCAGCGTCGTGGCGCTTCAGCGCAGACGCTCCGGAGGATATCCTCCACAACGCGATTCACGCGTTCAGTTTGACCATCGGTCTGCGGATGGTCCGCCGTGGACATGTCCAACTTGGTGCCCAGCACCCTGAACAAGGACGTCCAGAACTTCGCTGTAAAGCGAGGGTCTCGATCAGAGACAATTGCCTCAGGCAAGCCATGTTGGCGAAAGACTCTGTCTAAGAACAGCTTCGCTGTATCCTCACCGTCAACGGTGTCCGGCACAGCCGAAAGATGAGCCATCTTGCTCAGTCGGTCAACAAAGACCACGACGCCTGTGTTGCCCGCCTTATCCTTGGGAAGGCCAAACACAAAGTCCATACTAATGGACTGCCAACATCCCGAAGGGACTGGCAAACTCGCCAACGGCGCAGCCGCATGCGGCGCGGACTTGGTCCGTTGACATGTCTCGCATGTACGCACATAGGTGCTTGCCCACTTGTACATCTTGGGCCACCAGTACATCTTGCTCACCGAGCCATAGGTCTTTTCACGACCAAGATGTCCACCGACAGGCGTATCATGCACCTCATAGAGGATGCGATACTTAAGATCCTCATCATGAGGGACGACCACTCGAGGAGTGTTCTCAGGGTCAGTGCTGTAGTACAGCAGGCCATGATCAAGCGTATAACGCTGCAGCCTCGCGCGTAAGCGCGGTGACAATTCCTTGTCAGAGTCTTTAAACTCTTCGCTCCCAAGAGCGCGTAGCAGAGCTACACATGTGTCGTCTTGGGCGTATGCCCTCCGTATAAGGTCGGGGACCGACGACGTCACAGTAGTGACATGAGTCAACTCGTAGTCTGGCCTGCGCGATAGCGCATCGGCCACTACGTTTAGCCGTCCCGGCTTATACTTCACCTCGAAGTTATACTCGGCAAAGAATGAAAGCCATCTTGCCATTCTCTGTGAGAGGTGAGGCGACTGAGTCGCAGTGCGTAAAGACGCATGATCTGTATAGATCACAAAGGGCTTAGAGCCGAGTAAATGTACTCTAAATTTGACTAGAGCATACTTCATTGCAAGTAGCTCTTTGTCCTGAACTGGATAGTTCTTCTCAGCAGCTTTAAGCTGCCGAGACTCAAACGCGATAACGCGCTCACGCCCTTCGGCGTCTGCTTGTAATAAAGCACAACCGATTGCAAAATCGGAGGCGTCGCAGACGACGCTAAACGGACGATCCGGGTCCGGAAGCGCCAAGATGGGCGCGTGAAGGAGACTCTCCTTAACAGCCTTGAAGGCTTCGTCGTGAACGACATCCCAGCACCAAGGTGCATCCTTCTTAAGGAGATTGGACAATGGCCGAGCCATATCAGCGTAGTTCTCGCTGTACTTGTGCAAGTAATTGGCTAAGCCAAGCCACTTACGCAAGTCTTTCGGGTTCGATGGAACCGGCCAGTCCACAATGGCCTTAACCTTGGCAGGATCTGCCCTAAGGCCTCGCTTCCCAATGAAGCATCCGAGGAATGGAATTTCCTCCGCGCCAAAGACGCATTTATCCAAGTTGGCATACAACTTATTCGTGCGCATGCACTCGAGCACCGCTCGCAAATGGTCTAAGTGGTTCTCCACATCAGACCTCCCGTGCTCCGCACGACTATGGACGAAGATGTCGTCGAAGTACGTCTGAGCGTACGCCCGATGGGGCCTGAACAACTGCGTCACTAGACGATTGAACGTCGCAGGCGCGTTCGACAGCCCTTGGGGCATCACCAACCACTCCCAGAGCATGCCGCCCGGAGTACTCACAGCCGTGAGGGGTATATCGCTAGCTCTCATGAGCAGCTGATAATACCCGTCGACCAAGGCGAGTGCACTGTACAACGTACATCCCACCATGTTGTTCTGCAGAACATCCTTTCTAGGAATCGGCGTCTGCGCCGGAATGGTGGCTGCATTCAGCTTATTGAAAGCATGCACTATGCGCCACTTGCCATTAGGCTTTCTGACACAGAACGTGGGTGTCGAGTGCGGAGACTTGCTCTCACGCACCAAGCCGGCTCCGTGCTTTGCACGGAAGAACGCGTCGATGACGTCACATTGCTCCCTTGGTAAGGGCCACTGCCGTGTTACGCAGTATTTGGTTCCAGGAACCAAGTCAATCTCATGACGTACGCCTCGATCCGGAGGCAACCCTGACGGCGGGTCCGTCGACACCACATCGTGGTACTCCTTGATCAAAGGATAAAACGGATCCGAGGGATCCTTGAGGATCGAAGATCCACTCCTAGCGCTCAGCGCTCGCTTCGTGTCCTCAAGGACAGCTTCGTCCACGACGGACGAGGAGTTCAACTCCTCCTCGGGTCGTATCATGACCACCTCGGCAAGCTCGCCGGCCTTTAAGGCCTCGCCAAACTCGGCGACGGACATCTCGTCCAGCTCTAACAGAGCATCAACCGACGGGAGTCGCTCGAGACTTATGTCTCCGTCGACATCCCCTGTCACTCCATTCACGAGTGTGTACAACTGCTCACTGCAGTCGCGTGGAGCCTCACCGCTCAACACGCTGGACACCTCGTCCGACGTCATAGACGTCACAGACGCTCTGCGTCTCTTCCTCCTCTCCCTCCTCGCCCGAGCACGGCCGGATGAGGGCTGCAGGGCGACATCACCGTCGCGCTGCCGAGGTGCCAACGCACTATGGCTCCTCGGAGAGGGAACAGTGTCATTCGAGACACTCAGCGGCGGGTCAGCGACCCTACGAGCACCGCTCAACGGAGTACGTGCCGTTACACAATTGTCCTTAGGACACAGCGGCGGGTCAGCGACCCTGCGAGCACCGCTCAACGGAGTACGTGCCGTTACACAATTGTCCTTAGGACACAGCGGCGGGTCAGCGACCCCACAAACACCGCTCGGCGGATAACGCGCCACCCCGCGCACGCCCTGTGAGTCACACTCACGGCAAACAGCAACTTCGTTGCTCACTATCTCTGACATACCAATGTCCAGCACCATGACCGATTCGGTCTTGTGCTCGCGCCAATAGCGCTTCTGTCTCCGAGCAGAGGTGGGTTCATGACTCGCCAATGCTCCACTAGGAGACGGGCGCGTAGCGCCCAACGTCTTCGACTTCCAGTCGATCCATGGCTCGTGGCTCTCGAGCCACGCCATGCCAAGGATGAGGTCATACCTCTCATCCAGGTCTAAGACCAAGCAGCGTTCCACGCTATCGAAGTCTAAGAACTTCACGTTCAGGTCAATAGAGACCTTCGACACAGTCACTAGTGTCCCCGTCGCAAGACGGACAGAGATCTTATCTCTTCGAGGCTCTTGTAGAGCCTCCACATATGGTTTAAAACCATCGACAGTGGAGCGCCGGACATAGTTGCCGGACGCTCCCGAGTCTATCAAGACTCTCCACGGCTTGTCGAAGCCCTTCACGTTCGCTTGAACGACTAACAAGCCGGGCTTGCACTCACTACGTGAGTTAGAGAGCTTAGCTCTCTGCGGGGCTGAGTCTCGTTCTCTCCTGCCTCCCAGAGGCCCAACAGAACTCAGTTCCTCCCCAGTAGGGCGCCCCGCGCCTACTGGGTTCCGTCGTTTCCCCGCGACGACCCTGGTTGAGGGTTCGAAGCGGTGCTTCGGCTCGATGGAGCCTGGGCCTTGTTGCGCAACGGGCAACTAGGCCTCAAGTGGCGGGTGCTCCCGCACGTGTAGCATCGACGGATGCTGAAGCGCTGCTCAGCAGCATAGAGGTCAGCCTCGTCTTCAGCGTGGCTGAGGTCCATCGGTTCAGGACCGCTCGAAGAGCTCGCGCTACCAGCGCTCGAACCGTGTCTCGCAGACTGGAAGTTGTAGTCGGCATTCAATGCCACGTTCACGGCCTCCTCAAATGAGGCAGGGTGAACACGGAAAACTTCCGTTCGGGCAGCGCCCGTGCGCAGGCCCTCCATAAACACGGTCACTGCGACCGCCTCGGGGAGAGGGCTCGACGCCATACCGGCGATCAGAGTTCTCAACTCTTGGACATAGTCCAGCAACTCCTTTTTACCCTGGCAGGTAGCAAGGAACTTCGACCGTATACGGTACGCCTGGTTAGGCGGCGCGAACACGCGCACTAGTTGCTGTTTCAGCTGATCCCAGGTCGGGAAAGCAGCGTCCACAGACGTGCCGCACGTTAGTGCCCATTCTTGAGCTCGGCCACCGAGCTTCGAGATCGCCAGCGCTACGCGCTGTTGCTCAGTCTGGAGCAGGGCCGATCCCATGGCCATCTCGACCTGTCGGGTCCAGAGAAGGAGGTTCTCCCCTTCCTTCCCCTCGAAGGTCTTCACGCTCACCATGAGCGGTTTCGGTCTATTAGACCACTCGTGCGTCGACGACGCGGCCGCGGACGAGGCGGCGGACGCCGTTGCGCTCACGCGCTCTTGAACATGCTCTAAGAGCGCCTTCTCGTAGCTTGCAAAAGCCTCCAGTCTGGCGGATACCGCCTCGGGCCCTTGCGAAGCAAGATGAGCAATGCCCTCGGGGCCCAACAGAGACATAAGCTTTTTAAGCGTCTCTTGCTGGCCAGGCGGCAAGCTCGCGAACACAGCGTGTTCCATCCTCTCAGAGGGATCAGTCAAAAGACTCAGTCGCAGGATTGACTACAAGTGCTACCAAGTGCAGCGGGGCTGCCGTAGCTTAGCGTCAGAGGAAGACGGTTAACTCAACGAGTTAAGGATTAACACACACCTTATTAAGGGTTAATAGGCCTTAATATCCGAAGGCACCTACTAACTACGACCTTAATAAAAGGACTTTACTCTTAGTGTTCCAAATCCAAACTGTTTATTTATCTTTTATTGCGGCTAGCCGCCTAGGGGGTAAATGTATGTGTTTAACTATCTAACATAGTAAAACCAAGTAAAATCCTACTTCAAATGCATAACGTGTGGCTCTCAGCCACCCACACTCCCTCGAGTGTCCGTCCATAAAATATGTACCTTACACAAAGTGTATCCATGTGTGGAACACACCAGGTGTAAACCCGTGTAACCCCGTTACAAGTCTGCTGTTAAAATTTCAGCCCGATCCGAGCACTTGATGCCAGAGTGATGGTGGAATTGCGCATCCCCCTTCCGTACCAAGACTTGGTTGGGGTAGCTTAGTCTGCTGTTAAAATTTCAGCCCGATCCGAGCACTTGATGCCAGAGTGATGGTGGAATTGCGCATCCCCCTTCCGTACCAAGACTTGGTTGGGGTAGCTTAGTCTGCTGTTAAAATTTCAGCCCGATCCGAGCACTTGATGCCAGAGTGATGGTGGAATTGCGCATCCCCCTTCCGTACCAAGACTTGGTTGGGGTAGCTTAGTCTGCTGTTAAAATTTCAGCCCGATCCGAGCACTTGATGCCAGAGTGATGGTGGAATTGCGCATCCCCCTTCCGTACCAAGACTTGGTTGGGGTAGCTTAGTCTGCTGTTAAAATTTCAGCCCGATCCGAGCACTTGATGCCAGAGTGATGGTGGAATTGCGCATCCCCCTTCAGTACCAAGACTTGGTTGGGGTAGCTTAGTCTGCTGTTAAAATTTCAGCCCGATCCGAGCACTTGATGCCAGAGTGATGGTGGAATTGCGCATCCCCCTTCAGTACCAAGACTTGGTTGGGGTAGCTTAGTCTGCTGTTAAAATTTCAGCCCGATCCGAGCACTTGATGCCAGAGTGATGGTGGAATTGCGCATCCCCTTCCGTACCAAGACTTGGTTGGGGTAGCTTAGTCTGCTGTTAAAATTTCAGCCCGATCCGAGCACTTGATGCCAGAGTGACGGTGGAATTGCGCATCCCCCTTCCGTACCAAGACTTGGTTGGGGTAGCTTAGTCTGCTGTTAAAATTTCAGCCCGATCCGAGCACTTGATGCCAGAGTGATGGTGGAATTGCGCATCCCCTTTCCGTACCAAGACTTGGTTGGGGTAGCTTAGTCTGCTGTTAAAATTTCAGCCCGATCCGAGCACTTGATGCCAGAGTGATGGTGGAATTGCGCATCCCCCTTCCGTACCAAGACTTGGTTGGGGTAGCTTAGTCTGCTGTTAAAATTTCAGCCCGATCCGAGCACTTGATGCCAGAGTGATGGTGGAATTGCGCATCCCCCTTCAGTACCAAGACTTGGTTGGGGTAGCTTAGTCTGCTGTTAAAATTTCAGCCCGATCCGAGCACTTGATGCCAGAGTGATGGTGGAATTGCGCATCCCCCTTCAGTACCAAGACTTGGTTGGGGTAGCTTAGTCTGCTGTTAAAATTTCAGCCCGATCCGAGCACTTGATGCCAGAGTGATGGTGGAATTGCGCATCCCCCTTCCGTACCAAGACTTGGTTGGGGTAGCTTAGTCTGCTGTTAAAATTTCAGCCCGATCCGAGCACTTGATGCCAGAGTGATGGTGGAATTGCGCATCCCCCTTCCGTACCAAGACTTGGTTGGGGTAGCTTAGTCTGCTGTTAAAATTTCAGCCCGATCCGAGCACTTGATGCCAGAGTAATGGTCGAAATGCGCATCCCCCTTCAGTACCAAGACTTGGTTGGGGTAGCTTAGTCTGCTGTTAAAATTTCAGCCCGATCCGAGCACTTGATGCCAGAGTGATGGTGGAATTGCGCATCCCCCTTCAGTACCAAGACTTGGTTGGGGTAGCTTAGTCTGCTGTTAAAATTTCAGCCCGATCCGAGCACTTGATGCCAGAGTGATGGTGGAATTGCGCATCCCCCTTCCGTACCAAGACTTGGTTGGGGTAGCTTAGTCTGCTGTTAAAATTTCAGCCCGATCCGAGCACTTGATGCCAGAGTGATGGTGGAATTGCACATCCCCCTTCAGTACCAAGACTTGGTTGGGGTAGCTTAGTCTGCTGTTAAAATTTCAGCCCGATCCGAGCACTTGATGCCAGAGTGATGGTGGAATTGCGCATCCCCCTTCCGTACCAAGACTTGGTTGGGGTAGCTTAGTCTGCTGTTAAAATTTCAGCCCGATCCGAGCACTTGATGCCAGAGTGATGGTGGAATTGCGCATCCCCCTTCCGTACCAAGACTTGGTTGGGGTAGCTTAGTCTGCTGTTAAAATTTCAGCCCGATCCGAGCACTTGATGCCAGAGTGAGGGTGGAATTGCGCATCCCCCTTCCGTACCAAGACTTGGTTGGGGTAGCTTAGTCTGCTGTTAAAATTTCAGCCCGATCCGAGCACTTGATGCCAGAGTGATGGTGGAATTGCGCATCCCCCTTCCGTACCAAGACTTCACATAGAACGGGGTGAAGCCTGTCGAGGCATGCACCGCATTGTTCATAGCGAACTCAACGAGGGGGAGCATCTCGCTCTAGCGTCGTGGCGCTTCAGCGCAGACGCTTCGGAGGATATCCTCCACAACGCGATTCACGCGTTCAGTTTGACCATCGGTCTGTGGATGATCCGCCGTGGACATGTCCAACTTGGTGCCAAGCACCCTGAACAAGGACGTCCAGAACTTCGCTGTAAAGCGAGGGTCTCTATCAGAGACAATTGCCTCAGGCAAGCCATGTTGGCGAAAGACTCTGTCTAAGAACAGCTTCGCTGTATCCTCACCGTCAACGGTGTCCGGCACAGCCGAAAGATGAGCCATCTTGCTCAGTCGGTCAACAAAGACCACGACACTCGTGTTGCCCGCCTTATCCTTAGGAAAGCCAAACACAAAGTCCATACTAATGGACTGCCAACATCCCGAAGGGACTGGCAAACTCGCCAACGGCGCAGCCGCATGCGGCGCGGACTTGGTCCGTTGACATGTCTCGCATGTACGCACATAGGTGCTTGCCCACTTGTACATCTTGGGCCACCAGTACATCTTGCTCACCGAGCCATAGGTCTTCTCACGACCAAGATGTCCACCGACAGGCGTATCATGCACCTCATAGAGGATGCGATACTTAAGATCCTCATCATGAGGGACGACCACTCGAGGAGTGTTCTCAGGGTCAGTGCTGTAGTACAGCAGGCCATGATCAAGCGTATAACGCTGCAGCCTCGCGCGTAAGCGCGGTGACAATTCCTTGTCAGAGTCTTTAAACTCTTCGCTCCCAAGAGCGCGTAGCAGAGCTACACATGTGTCGTCTTGGGCGTATGCCCTCCGTATAAGGTCGGGGACCGACGACGTCACAGTAGTGACATGAGTCAACTCGTAGTCTGGCCTGCGCGATAGCGCATCGGCCACTACGTTTAGCCGTCCCGGCTTATACTTCACCTCGAAGTTATACTCGGCAAAGAATGAAAGCCATCTTGCCATTCTCTGTGAGAGGTGAGGCGACTGAGTCGCAGTGCGTAAAGACGCATGATCTGTATAGATCACAAAGGGCTTAGAGCCGAGTAAATGTACTCTAAATTTGACTAGAGCATACTTCATTGCAAGTAGCTCTTTGTCCTGAACTGGATAGTTCTTCTCAGCAGCTTTAAGCTGGCGAGATTCAAACGCGATAACGCGCTCACGCCCTTCGGCGTCTGCTTGTAATAAAGCACAACCGATTGCAAAATCGGAGGCGTCGCAGACGACGCTAAACGGACGATCCGGGTCCGGAAGCGCCAAGATGGGCGCGTGAAGGAGACTCTCCTTAACAGCCTTGAAGGCTTCGTCGTGAACGACATCCCAGCACCAAGGTGCATCCTTCTTAAGGAGATTGGACAATGGCCGAGCCATATCAGCGTAGTTCTCGCTGTACTTGTGCAAGTAATTGGCTAAGCCAAGCCACTTACGCAAGTCCTTCTGGTTCGAAGGAACCGGCCAGTCCACAATGGCCTTAACCTTGGCAGGATCTGCCCTAAGGCCTCGCTTCCCAATGAAGCATCCGAGAAAAGGAATTTCCTCCGCGCCAAAGACGCATTTATCCAAGTTGGCATACAACTTATTCGTGCGCATGCACTCGAGCACCGCTCGCAAATGGTCAAGGTGGTTCTCCACATCAGACCTCCCGTGCTCCGCACGACTATGGACGAAGATGTCGTCGAAGTACGTCTGAGCGTACGCCCGATGGGGCCTGAACAACTGCGTCACTAGACGATTGAACGTCGCAGGCGCGTTCGACAGCCCTTGGGGCATCACCAACCACTCCCAGAGCATACCGCTCGGAGTGCTCACAGCCGTGAGGGGTATATCGCTAGCTCTCATGAGCAACTGATAATACCCATCGACCAAGTCGAGCGCACTGTACAACGTACATCCCACCATGTTGTTCTGTAGAACATCCTTTCTAGGAATCGGCGTCTGCGCCGGAATGGTGGCCGCATTCAGCTTATTAAAAGCATGCACTATGCGCCACTTGCCCTTAGGCTTTCTGACACAGAACGTAGGTGTCGAGTGCGGAGACTTGCTCTCACGCACCAAGCCGGCTGCGTGCTTTGCACGGAAGAACGCGTCGATGACGTCACATTGCTCCCTTGGTAAGGGCCACTGCCGTGTTACGCAGTATTTGGTTCCAGGAACCAAGTCAATCTCATGACGTACGCCTCGATCCGGAGGCAACCCTGACGGCGGGTCCTTCGACACCACATCGTGGTATTCCTTGATCAAAGGATAAAACGGATCCGAGGGATCCTTGAGGATCGAAGATCCACTCCTAGCGCTTAGCGCTCGCTTCGTGTCCTCAAGGACAGCTTCGTCCACGACGGACGAGGAGTTCAACTCCTCCTCGGGTCGTATCATGACCACCTCGGCAAGCTCGCCGGCCTTTAAGGCCTCGCCAAACTCGGCGACGGACATCTCGTCCAGCTCTAACAGAGCATCAACCGACGGGAGTCGCTCGAGACTTATGTCTCCGTCGACATCCCCTGTCACTCCATTCACGAGTGTGTACAACTGCTCACTGCAGTCGCGTGGAGCTTCACCGCTCAACACGCCGGACACCTCGTCCGACGTCATAGACGTTACAGACGCTCTGCGTCTCTTCCTCCTCTCCCTCCTCGCCCGAGCACGGCCGGATGAGGGCTGCAGGGCGACATCACCGTCGCGCTGCCTAGGTGCCAACGCACTATGGTTCCTCGGAGAGGGAACAGTGTCATTCGAGACACTCAGCGGCGGGTCAGCGACCCTACGAGCACCGCTCAACGGAGTCCGTGCCGTTCCACGTTTGTCCTTAGGACACAGCGGCGGGTCAGCGACCCCACAAACACCGCTCGGCGGAAAACGCGCCACCCCGCGCACGCCCTGTGAGTCACACTCACGGCAAACAGCAACTTCGTTGCTCACTATCTCTGACATACCAATGTCCAGCACCATGACCGATTCGGTCTCGTGCTCGCGCCAATAGCGCTTCTGCCTCCGAGCAGAGGTGGGTTCATGACTCGCCAATGCTCCACTAGGAGACGGGCGCGTAGCGCCCAACGTCTTCGACTTCCAGTCGATCCATGGCTCGTGGCTCTCGAGTCACGCCATACCAAGGATGAGGTCATACCTCTCATCCAGGTCTAAGACCAAGCAGCGTTCCACGCTATCGAAGTCTAAGAACTTCACGTTCAGGTCAATAGAGACCTTCGACACAGTCACTAGTGTCCCCGTCGCAAGACGGACAGAGATCTTATCTCTTCGAGGCTCCTTTAGAGCCTCCACATATGGTTTAAAACCATCGATAGTGGAGCGCCGGACATAATTGCCAGACGCTCCCGAGTCTATCAAGACTCTCCACGGCTTGTCGAAGCCCTTCACGTTCGCTTGAACGACTAACAAGCTGGGCTTGCACTCACTACGTGAGTTAGAGAGCTTAGCTCTCTGCGGGGCTGAGTCCCGTTCTCTCCTACCTCCCAGAGGCCCAACAGAACTCAGTTCCTCCCCAGTAGGGCGCCCCGCGCCTACTGGGTTCCGTCGTTTCCCCGCGACGACCCTGGTTGAGGGTTCGAAGCGGTGCTTCGGCTCGATGGAGCCTGGGCCTTGTTGCGCAACGGGCAACTAGGCCTCAAGTGGCGGGTGCTCCCGCACGTGTAGCATCGACGGATGCTGAAGCGCTGCTCAGCAGCATAGAGGTCAGCCTCGTCTTCAGCGTGGCTGAGGTCCATTGGTTCAGGACCGCTCGAAGAGCTCGCGCTACTAGCGCTCGAACCGTGTCTCGCAGCCTGGAAGTTATAGTCGGCATTCAATGCCACGTTCACGGCCTCCTCAAATGAGGCAGGGTGAACACGGAAAACTTCCGTTCGGGCAGCGCCCGTGCGCAGGCCCTCCATAAACACGGTCACTGCGACCGCCTCGGGAAGAGGGCTCGACGCCATGCCGGCGATCAGAGTTCTCAACTCTTGGACATAGTCCATCAACTCCTTTTTACCCTGGCGGGTAGCAAGGAACTTCGACCGTATACGGTACGCCTGGTTAGGCGGCGCGAATACGCGCACTAGTTGCTGTTTCAGCTGATCCCAGGTCGGGAAAGCAGCGTCCACAGACGTGCCGCACGTTAGTGCCCATTCTTGAGCTCGGCCACCGAGCTTCGAGATCGCCAGCGCTACGAGCTGTTGCTCAGTCTGGAGCAGGGCCGATCCCATGGCCATCTCGACCTGTCGGGTCCAGAGAAGGAGGCTCTCCCCTTCCTTCCCCTCGAAGGTCTTCACGCTCACCATGAGCGGTTTCGGTCTATTAGACCACTCGTGCGTCGACGACGCGGCCGCGGACGATGCGGCGGACGCCGTTGCGCTCACGCGCTCTTGAACATGCTCTAAGAGCGCCTTCTCGTAGCTTGCAAAAGCCTCCAGTCTGGCGGATACCGCCTCGGGCCCTTGCGAAGCAAGATGAGCAATGCCCTCGGGGCCCAACAGAGACATAAGCTTTTTAAGCGTCTCTTGCTGGCCAGGCGGCAAGCTCGCGAACACAGCGTGTTCCATCCTCTCAGAGGGATCAGTCAAAAGACTCAGTCGCAGGATTGACTACAAGTGCTACCAAGTGCAGCGGGGCTGCCGTAGCTTAGCGTCAGAGGAAGACGGTTAACTCAACGAGTTAAGGATTAACACTCACCTTATTAAGGGTTAATAGACCTTTATTACCAAAGGCACCTACTAACTACGACCTTAATAAAAGGACTTTACTCTTAGCGTTCCAAAACCAAAGTGTTTATTTATCTTTTATTGCGGCTAGCCGCCTAGGGGGTAAATGTATGTGGTTAACTATATATCATAGTAAAACCAAGTGAAATCCTATTTCAAATGCATAACGTGTGGCTCTCAGCCACACACACTCCCTCGAGTGTCCGTACATCAAATATGTACCTTACACAAAGTGTATCCATGTGTGGAACACACCAGGTGTAAACCCGTGTAACCCCGTTACAGAGAGGATTTCCTCCCCATCGAGACACATGGGAGCCACGGAACGTCCTGATGGAGGACGTTCCGGAAATGGTGAGGGCGTACGAAGCCCACCATAACCTGCAGGCCTAAGGCTTGCAAGAGGAGTGCTGCGGTCACCCACAGCACTCGGAGCTTCACGTGACTCGAGACGAGCACGGAGCTCCTTGATGTGATCGGGTACACGGATCGTCGTGTACCCCAGTAGATCACGTTCGGAGATGCGTGTTGCCAGAGGTGCGCAACACGGACAAGGTGTGCCGAAGGGAACGGCACACAGGATCCCCGCTTCCATGCTTGCTTCATGGAGGCGTTCACACTTACCGCGCACGGTGTAAGTGTAGTAGCGATTGCGAGCATGCTTCACACGCTCGCGATAGGATTTCGGGTCTTTGTTGAAGTTCTCAACAAAGGCGTTCCACGACTGACAGAGTGCCTGCCACTCTGGCACTTTGCTCTTGCGCGAAGTCTTCTTCGCGCTGAAGTATCGGAGCTCATGGAAGAGCCCGATGTAGTAGTCGCGTCTTTGAGTCGGGGACTCAAAGACAATGCCAACAGCGACTTCGTCGTCGGTGATACTGTTGTCGTGGTACAACAGTATCGGGTTCGGTGGTGAGCTAGCACCGAACCGATCATGGATCTCTGCCTCAGTAGGCATCCATGTAGCGCGCACTGGTGGTGGATCAGTGCGCGGAGAGATGAGTGCCCTCTACATGGGGGACGCTAAGTCATCGTTGCGCGGACGCTTCGAGCTAGAAGCGTCCGAGGCCTCTTCGCGGGGGCGTCGAGGGCCCTTGGGTGGGTTGAGCGTGTCTTCGGACGAAGACACATGGGCGGGAGCTTCCTCTTCATGGGGCTCCCTATCTTCAGAATCCTCGTAGTCGAGAAGATACTGGTCGGAGTCGGCAGCGAAGTCGGACTTCTTCGCTGCATGCTTCTCCTTATGGAGAGCATGATACTCGGTGACAGAGAGGTTACTCTCTGTCGAACGACTGGGAGCGGCAGTGCTAGTGGGCACTACCGCTGTTGTGCTTGCTGCAAAGGCAGCAGGCGAGGCTTGCGCGTCCGCGGCTGCGGACGTGGACTTAAGCGTTGGCGAGTTCATTCGGAAATGGACTCGTGGATTCTTCCTGTAACTTGACGGCCTTGTCAAGTTATGTCGGTTAACGTATCCGGATGGGTACGTTAAGTCTTAAGGGGGGGATGGTGTAACAGGGTTACACGTACAAGTGGCTACACCATTTGTAACTCTAACAGTTGCGCTAACTGTTAGAGGTTGGAAACGGACCTCAGGCCTTGGTGTGTGGAGCACACCAATGGATACATGGGCGGGCCATATCAATGGATGGCTCGCGTGCATTTACGCATGCAATTGGTAGAAAGTGACATATTTCTACCAATCAGTGCTCTTAGGAGAAATCAGAATTCTGTCAACCACACATTGACAGAACCTTTAGAAACAGATAGCAATCAGATTTAGGAGGTCCATAATTGGCTTGTGCCAAATTCAATAACAGTTCTCATTTTACGGTTTTTGCAGTATAAATATTGTTATATTTGATTTAATTATATTTACGGACGTAAGTATAATTAAATTAAGTCTAATTAATTGCACGCTTCCTCATACACGTAAGCGCACGTGTACGCCACCTAATAGGTCTTAGTAGACCCATTACAGTTAGGGTTACCATAATCGTGGTACATGCTGTGGTGATCGCGGTGTGTGGTAATCGCGGTGCGTGGTGATCGCGGTACCGTCAAGGCTAAGTACGATTGTGGAGCCAGATTGGCAACGTGTGGCAGAGAGGCGTCGAGGCTTGGGGGAGAGGTTTAGGGAATTGCATATCAGTGTCTAATTTGCCTTCTAGTGAACAAGAGAGTTAACACTCAACAATAAGAGAGGGGGTTCTTCTTATATCAAGCGTTCTACATATTCCAGAGCTGGGAAGTATATTGGTCCCCTCTGACGACCAAGGACTGCTGCGATCTACAGGAGAAGCGCCAGAACGCCTGGATAGCTTGCCCAGGTCGCCCCCGCTCCCTTCTCAACCCCCCTCAAGATCCCTGCCAGAAGGAGGCAGTCAAGCATCGCATTGGTATTATTGGCCTTTGGTGAACACACCCTAGGACCCCCCGTGGATCTACGCTACCCCTAGATCTACACCCTAACCGACGGCAAGTGAAGAGTTTCGACAAGCCGTCAAGCCGAAACCCAAGTGCCGTCCACACCCACTCAACCCAGATCAAGCCCGACATCTCTTCCGAGTCGTCAAGAAGAGCGTAATCGTCCAACTCGACGGGTACACAAGGTGAGCAAGTCTTCAGAGCCCCCCCCCCGCCCCCACGGCAAGCGGAGTACCCCCTCCGTCAGTCGGGAGTCCGGACGCCAAGTGTGTGAGTGCCCCTCGCGTCGAGTTTCCTCGCGAGCCACTACGCCTCAATGGTGCGCGTGCCCTGATCTTCTGGTGACCCCGGATATCACCGCGAGTCCGACCAGGAAGATGTCAAGATCAAACTTGAGCCAGGAATCGGCGCGTCGGCGGAAGGTGAATCGCCGTCGTCGCATCTGAAGAGTGAAGGATTCACCTACCGCCAGAGCACTGGGAGGAACTCTGGCGAGGAACAGGAGGCAGGTCCAGCAATGGATCTCGAAGAGAAGCCTCACCCTCCTCCCTTGGGCCCTTCGGGGCCCCCTGCGGATCTCGATGCGAATCGTGACCCGCCGGATGAAGACCCACCCGTGAAAACGGAAGGATCTCCACCCAAAACCACTCCCCTACACCTCACATCTCCGCGAGAAGTCGACGTCGAAGCTGGGTAAGCCGAAGTTGAGAGCACCGGACGAGGAGGAGAGTGGAGACGTCAGGCCTTGGACTCCGGATAAACTACAGAAGGTCTTACGCTGGCATCAACTGCTCGGATCGGGATGATATTTTAACAACAGACTAAGGGGGCTAAGACAAGAGTTGGTACTCAAGGGGGATGCGCAATTTGACCATCACCATGGCATCAAGTGGTGGGATCAGGCTGAAATATTAACAGCAGACTAAGCTACCCTAACCAAGTCTTGGTACTGAAGGGGGATGCGCAATTGGACCATCACCATGGCATCAACTGCTCGGATCAGGCTGATATTTTAACAGCAGACTAAACTACCCGAACCAAGTCTTGGTACGGAAGGAGGATGCGCAATTCCACCATCACCTGGCATCAAGTGCTCGGATCGGGCTGAAATTTTAACAGCAGACTAAGCTACCCCAAGCAAGTATTGGTACTGAAGGGGGATGCGCAATTTGACCATCAATTGCTCGGATCGAGCTGATATTTTAACAGCCGACTAAGCTTGGTATTCCCTGGGGATCGCGCTTGGTGTACTCGAATGACTGCACCATTCCCTGGGGATCACCACGATCTCGACCTTGAGATACCCTGGAGTATCGAAATGATTGTACCAGACCCTGGTGATCACGCTCGAATTGTGATGAAATGATTGAGCCGCGATCATGTTCGCGATCTCGTCGGACCGTACCATATAAACGGTACCATGGTCATGAAGTACCATATCGTGATCACGAGACGATGTACCACCAATATGGCACAGTGATTCCGAGCCGGTCCTTTCCGTCAAACAAGATTCCCACTTCACCACATCCGTGTGTGCTTCTCGTACAAACGAAAGACGTTTGTGGAAGATCTTATCGTCTTGGATCTAGACGATAAGTTCGACTTGGTGTTAGGGATGCTGTGGCTTGCACGGCAAGACCCAGTAATCAACTGGGAGAAGCGTAGGTCGTACGCTTCAATAGTATGAGCGCGACAGAGAGTGATGACCCTGTCACTGCTACACATGCATCGGCCGATGCATGTGACTCCCCGGTTGAGGCAGCAGCGCCCACCGCTTCCTCCGATCGCCGCCGGCGACGCTCGACGACACAGATAGTCGTTGAGAGAAAGTGTGTGTCGGCTCAGATATCTGAGTCTGAGTCTGAGCCGAAGGGTCGCCTCAGAAATCAGGTGAATGTGAATCACCTGAGTGATGATATTATACCGATATTACCGATACCCTTGGAGGTACTTCAAGCCCCCAAGGGTCGCGTCGACGATTGCGCGTCAGCCTTGGTGGCTGACGAAGCGTATAGAATTCCGGTTCAAGGAACCGACGGACAGACGTCAGCTGCGACGGCTGACGTGACAGACGCGCGGCTAGTTCAAGGAACTAGCGATCGTACATCGGCTCCGGGAGCCGATGATACAAGCAAAGGGCCGCTAGCAGCGAAGACACATCGACTGCGATAGTCGGCGATGTGGAGGCTCCACCAGCTCGCGGAGCTGATGTAGGCGTGGCAGCAGGAGGTGCTGGCGGTTGCAAACGTCCAGCACCCGAACAACCTGCGTGCTCACGTGCAGAGTCGAACTTATCGTCTAGATCCAAGACGATAAGATCTTCCACAAACGTCTTTCGTTTGTACGAGAAGCACACACGGATGTGGTGAAGTGGGAATCTTGTTTGACGGAAAGGACCGGCTCGGAATCACTGTGCCATATTGGTGGTACATCGTCTCGTGATCACGATATGGTACTTCATGACCATGGTACCGTTTATATGGTACGGTCCGACGAGATCGCGAACATGATCGCGGCTCAATCATTTCATCACAATTCGAGCGTGATCACCAGGGTCTGGTACAATCATTTCGATACTCCAGGGTATCTCAAGGTCGAGATCGCGGTGACCTCAAGGTCGAGATCGTGGTGATCCCCAGGGAATGGTGCAGTCATTCGAGTACACCAAGCGCGATCCCCAGGGAATACCAAGGTACCATAATCGTGGTACATGCTGTGGTGATCGCGGTGTGTGGTAATCGCGGTGCGTGGTGATCGCGGTACCGTCAAGGCTAAGTACGATTGTGGAGCCAGATTGGCAACGTGTGGCAGAGAGGCGTCGAGGCTTGGGGGAGAGGTTTAGGGAATTGCATATCAGTGTCTAATTTGCCTTCTAGTGAACAAGAGAGTTAACACTCAACAATAAGAGAGGGGGTTCTTCTTATATCAAGCGTTCTACATATTCCAGAGCTGGGAAGTATATTGGTCCCCTCTGACGACCAAGGACTGCTGCGATCTACAGGAGAAGCGCCAGAACGCCTGGATAGCTTGCCCAGGTCGCCCCCGCTCCCTTCTCAACCCCCCTCAAGATCCCTGCCAGAAGGAGGCAGTCAAGCATCGCATTGGTATTATTGGCCTTTGGTGAACACACCCTAGGACCCCCCGTGGATCTACGCTACCCCTAGATCTACACCCTAACCGACGGCAAGTGAAGAGTTTCGACAAGCCGTCAAGCCGAAACCCAAGTGCCGTCCACACCCACTCAACCCAGATCAAGCCCGACATCTCTTCCGAGTCGTCAAGAAGAGCGTAATCGTCCAACTCGACGGGTACACAAGGTGAGCAAGTCTTCAGAGCCCCCCCCCCCCCTTCCCCCCCCACGGCAAGCGGAGTACCCCCTCCGTCAGTCGGGAGTCCGGACGCCAAGTGTGTGAGTGCCCCTCGCGTCGAGTTTCCTCGCGAGCCACTACGCCACAATGGTGCGCGTGCCCTGATCTTCTGGTGACTCCGGATATCACCGTGAGTCCGACCAGGAAGATGTCAAGATCAAACTTGAGCCAGGAATCGGCGCGTCGGCGGAAGGTGAATCGCCGTCGTCGCATCTGAAGAGTGAAGGATTCACCTACCGCCAGAGCACTGGGAGGAACTCTGGCGAGGAACAGGAGGCAGGTCCAGCAATGGATCTCGAAGAGAAGCCTCACCCTCCTCCCTTGGGCCCTTCGGGGCCCCCTGCGGATCTCGATGCGAATCGTGACCCGCCGGATGAAGACCCACCCGTGAAAACGGAAGGATCTCCACCCAAAACCACTCCCCTACACCTCACATCTCCGCGAAGAAGTCGACGTCGAAGCTGGGTAAGCCGAAGTTGAGAGCACCGGACGAGGAGGAGAGTGGAGACGTCAGGCGTTGGACACCGGATCAGCTGCAGAAGCTCTTCTACAGGAAGCAGCTCAACGCGTTCTTGTTGGAAGATCCCGTGATGATCATGATGAAGCCGAAGCTGATTGGAGACCTCCAAGGCCCTGTGACCCCCTTTGCGAAGGCGCCCGACCTCATGGTCGCGATCACCAACCTGATGAACCTGTTGGAAGAAGCGGGGATTGTCACCGGAGCCTTCGACGCTGAAGCGGTGTTCGAGCTCACCCTAACCACCGTTGGGGAGTTGGCCAAACGTCTGCTCAAGCTGCTGAAGCCGCTGGTAGGTGTGTCCGCGTCATCGTCCAGCCTCGGGCCTACGGAAGAATACCTGTAACGGGGTTACACGGGTTTACACCTGGTGTGTTCCACACATGGATACACTTTGTGTAAGGTACATATTTGATGTACGGACACTCGAGGGAGTGTGTGTGGCTGAGAGCCACACGTTATGCATTTGAAGTAGGATTTCACTTGGTTTTACTATGTTAGATAGTTAACCACATACATTTACCCCCTAGACGGCTAGCCGCAATAAAAGATAAATAAACAGTTTGGATTTGGAACACTAAGAGTAAAGTCCTTTATTAAGGTCGTAGTTAGTAGGTGCCTTTGGTAATAAAGGTCTATTAACCCTTAATAAGGTGAGTGTTAATCCTTAACTCGTTGAGTTAACCGTCTTCCTCTGACGCTAAGCTACGGCAGCCCCGCTGCACTTGGTAGCACTTGTAGTCAATCCTGCGACTGAGTCTTTTGACTGATCCCTCTGAGAGGATGGAACACGCTGTGTTCGCGAGCTTGCCGCCTGGCCAGCAAGAGACGCTTAAAAAGCTTATGTCTCTGTTGGGCCCCGAGGGCATTGCTCATCTTGCTTCGCAAGGGCCCGAGGCGGTATCCGCCAGACTGGAGGCTTTTGCAAGCTACGAGAAGGCGCTCTTAGAGCATGTTCAAGAGCGCGTGAGCGCAACGGCGTCCGCCGCATCGTCCGCGGCCGCGTCGTCGACGCACGAGTGGTCTAATAGACCGAAACCGCTCATGGTGAGCGTGAAGACCTTCGAGGGGAAGGAAGGGGAGAGCCTCCTTCTCTGGACCCGACAGGTCGAGATGGCCATGGGATCGGCCCTGCTCCAGACTGAGCAACAGCTCGTAGCGCTGGCGATCTCGAAGCTCGGTGGCCGAGCTCAAGAATGGGCACTAACGTGCGGCACGTCTGTGGACGCTGCTTTCCCGACCTGGGATCAGCTGAAACAGCAACTAGTGCGCGTATTCGCGCCGCCTAACCAGGCGTACCGTATACGGTCGAAGTTCCTTGCTACCCGCCAGGGTAAAAAGGAGTTGATGGACTATGTCCAAGAGTTGAGAACTCTGATCGCCGGCATGGCGTCGAGCCCTCTTCCCGAGGCGGTCGCAGTGACCGTGTTTATGGAGGGCCTGCGCACGGGCGCTGCCCGAACGGAAGTTTTCCGTGTTCACCCTGCCTCATTTGAGGAGGCCGTGAACGTGGCATTGAATGCCGACTATAACTTCCAGGCTGCGAGACACGGTTCGAGCGCTAGTAGCGCGAGCTCTTCGAGCGGTCCTGAACCAATGGACCTCAGCCACGCTGAAGACGAGGCTGACCTCTATGCTGCTGAGCAGCGCTTCAGCATCCGTCGATGCTACACGTGCGGGAGCACCCGCCACTTGAGGCCTAGTTGCCCGTTGCGCAACAAGGCCCAGGCTCCATCGAGCCGAAGCACCGCTTCGAACCCTCAACCAGGGTCGTCGCGGGGAAACGACGGAACCCAGTAGGCGCGGGGCGCCCTACTGGGGAGGAACTGATTTCTGTTGGGCCTCTGGGAGGCAGGAGAGAACGAGACTCAGCCCCGCAGAGAGCTAAGCTCTCTAACTCACGTAGTGAGTGCAAGCCCGGCTTGTTAGTCGTTCAAGCGAACGTGAAGGGCTTCGACAAGCCGTGGAGAGTCTTGATAGCCTCGGGAGCGTCCGGCAACTATGTCCGGCGCTCCACTGTTGATGGTTTTAAACCATATGCGGAGGCTCTAAAGGAGCCTCGAAGAGATAAGATCTCTGTCCGTCTTGCGACGGGGACACTAGTGACTGTGTCGAAGGTCTCTATTGACCTGAACGTGAAGTTCTTAGACTTCGATAGCGTGGAACGCTGCTTGGTCTTAGACCTGGATGAGAGGTATGACCTCATCCTTGGTATGGCGTGACTCGAGAGCCACGAGCCATGGATCGACTGGAAGTCGAAGACGTTGGGCGCTACGCGCCCGTCTCCTAGTGGAGCATTGGCGAGTCATGAACCCACCTCTGCTCGGAGGCAGAAGCGCTATTGGCGCGAGCACGAGACCGAATCGGTCATGGTGCTGGACATTGGTATGTCAGAGATAGTGAGCAACGAAGTTGCTGTTTGCCGTGAGTGTGACTCACAGGGCGTGCGCGGGGTGGCGCGTTTTCCGCCGAGCGGTGTTTGTGGGGTCGCTGACCCGCCGCTGAGTGTCTCGAATGACACTGTTCCCTCTCCGAGGAACCATAGTGCGTTGGCACCTAGGCAGCGCGACGGTGATGTCGCCCTGCAGCCCTCATCCGGCCGTGCTCGGGCGAGGAGGGAGAGGAGGAAGAGACGCAGAGCGTCTGTAACGTCTATGACGTCGGACGAGGTGTCCGGCGTGTTGAGCGGTGAAGCTCCACGCGACTGCAGCGAGCAGTTGTACACACTCGTGAATGGAGTGACAGGGGATGTCGACGGAGACATAAGTCTCGAGCGACTCCCGTCGGTTGATGCTCTGTTAGAGCTGGACGAGATGTCCGTCGCCGAGTTTGGCGAGGCCTTAAAGGCCGGCGAGCTTGCCGAGGTGGTCATGATACGACCCGAGGAGGAGTTGAACTCCTCGTCCGTCGTGGACGAAGCTGTCCTTGAGGACACGAAGCGAGCGCTAAGCGCTAGGAGTGGATCTTCGATCCTCAAGGATCCCTCGGATCCGTTTTATCCTTTGATCAAGGAATACCACGATGTGGTGTCGAAGGACCCGCCGTCAGGGTTGCCTCCGGATCGAGGCGTACGTCATGAGATTGACTTGGTTCCTGGAACCAAATACTGCGTAACACGGCAGTGGCCCTTACCAAGGGAGCAATGTGACGTCATCGACGCGTTCTTCCGTGCAAAGCACGAAGCCGGCTTGGTGCGTGAGAGCAAGTCTCCGCACTCGACACCCACGTTCTGTGTCAGAAAGCCTAATGGCAAGTGGCGCATAGTGCATGCTTTTAATAAGCTGAATGCGGCCACCATTCCGGCGCAGACGCCGATTCCTAGAAAGGATGTTCTACAGAACAACATGGTGGGATGTACGTTGTACAGTGCACTCCTTGGTCGACGGGTATTATCAGTTGCTCATGAGAGCTAGCGATATACCCCTCACGGCTGTGAGTACTCCGAGCGGTATGCTCTGGGAGTGGTTGGTGATGCCCCAAGGGCTGTCGAACGCGCCTGCGACGTTCAATCGTCTAGTGACGCAGTTGTTCAGGCCCCATCGGGCGTACGCTCAGACGTACTTCGACGACATCTTCGTCCATAGTCGTGCGGAGCACGGGAGGTCTGATGTGGAGAACCACCTTGACCATTTGCGAGCGGTGCTCGAGTGCATGCGCACGAATAAGTTGTATGCCAACTTGGATAAATGCGTCTTTGGCGCGGAGGAAATTCCTTTTGTGGTGTAGTGGCTCGCGAAGAAATTCGACGCGAGGGGCACTCACACACAGGGGGCCGGACTGCCAACTGACGGAGGGGGTACTCCGATCGACCGTGGGGTCTGAAGATCTTCTCACCTTGTGTACCCGTTGACCTGGCGGGGTTAGCGCTCTTCCTGGGTGACCTGGAAGGGGCCAAGCGGTGGTTTTGTTCTTGGTTGAGCTGGAGTGTGGACGGCACTCAGGGGTAGTCGGTTGACGATCTTGTGGATACTTCTTCACTTGATCGTCCGTAGGGTAGAGTAGATCAGGCCTTGAATAAACTTGATCACTCTGGGGTGTCCTTCGGGCTTGTGTTGTTCCAAAGGGGGCCAATATGTTTCCAATGTTGATGCTTGGGCCGCCTACTGTTAGCGGTGGAGTTGAGGGGGGTGGAGAGAGAAGCGTAGACCTGGCCAAGCTTCCCAGGTGTTGATGCGGTTGTTCTTCTTGAGCGTCTTGGGTTCCTTCGTCAAGGGGGGCCAATATACTTCCCAGCCTTGGAATTCTTCGGAAGACCACTTGCGTGCTACAAGGAAAATCTCTCTCTGTTAACCATCTTAAACCTTTCCTATCCAATCCCTTTCCTCCCATCATCTGCCCATCCCCTTCGCAGCTGACTGGCTACCTTGAACTTCAACCGGTGTACCCTTCAATTGGTACATATGATTCTTGATCAGGATGATCACGAAGTGTACCGAAATGATTGCTTCATGATCCTGATCACTGGTGATCACGAAGTGTGCCGAAATGATTGCTCCATGATCTTGATCGCTGGTGATCACGAAGTGTGCCGAAATGATTGCTCCATGATCCTGATCACTGGTGATCACGAAGTGTGTCGAAATGATTGCTCCATGATCCTGATCACTGGTGATCACGAAGTGTGTCGAAATGATTGCTCCATGATCCTGATCACTGGTGATCACGAAGTGTGTCGAAATGGTAGCTCCATGATCTTGATCGCTGGTGATCACGAAGTGTGTCGAAATGATTGCACCACTTGATCAACATTCTTGATCACGTCGGTGTACTCGAATGACTGCGTCATATTGATCAGCATTGATCACATCTCGAATTTCGACACTCATCCACAATCTGTCCTTGATCACATGATGGGTACCAAAAACTTGGTACCTAGTCGGAATCAGTCTCAGGCCGACTCAGATCTGGTCTGATCTCACCGCATCTTTCATGATCCCCTTTGATCAATCAATGGCAGCTACCACTTTGATCGTTCTGCACTTCACCACAATCGCCCCCTGTCCGAGCCAACGCCATACAGTGGCCGCGGCGCGGACAACAGTCACATCTCCCGATCTCATCCCTCCCGCACAACTCTACACCCAATGTCTTCTCCACGGCAGTCGACAGCGTCCGACAATCAATCTCGTGCCAGTGCTGGTATGTGTGTCATACCACCTCCTCTTAACTCTCTTGCTGACGCTCCGGTTATTGTACAGGTGCACGGGACGCTCGAGACACCACTTCCGATGCCTTCTCCGACCCGGAACACACTGGTGCGTATCGTTGGACTGTTGTCATATCTTTCGCATCATTAATGCCATCTCTCGTCACAGGTCCAGCAATTGTCGGCGATCAGGATGCTCCTCCAGATGCTTCTCGTGCTTCCATTGTCGATACCTCTTCCTCTACCGATTACCTGGGCGTTGCCGCGGATTCCTCAGCCATACCTCCTCGTGAAACCCCAGTGAACCCTGACCGTGCCGATGTTGCGGGCACCCAGTCGTCTTTCGTATACTCCGATCAGCTGGCCATCCCGTTGCCCAACGCAAACGTCACCCCCCTTCCATTAGACGTACCAGCTATCCGTTCAAGTATCGCCGCTATCGAGGCCGCCTTGGAGCGCGAGGGTGCGTTCCGACAACTTCATGAGGATTACGCTGATCTTCAACAACGACTCCGGTCAGCCGAAACTCATAGCAGGGACCTAGAAAGCCAACTTCGTGAAGCTGTTCGCTTGTCGTCTCCATTCGTGCAGTTCTGTCAAGAGCGATACGACGCCGTTCGTCACGATTTACGCGAATCTCAGCGACAGTTCGACGACGTTGTGAACGCACTGGCTGGGCATGAGGGTGACCGCATCAAGATCGCTGATCTTGAGGATCAGCTCCAGCATATCCGGCACCAACATAGCGACGTCGTGGCCGACCTGAACCGAACAATCAGCAACTTGACTGATCAACTAGCGGCGGCATTATTGCGGATACCGACGGCCTCCCAAGATCTCCAGCGGCTGCGTGGCGAAGTTAATTCATTGACTGCAGTCCGTGCTGATCTGGAGCATGCGTTGGCCAGCGCGATCGCTGCTCGCGATCGGTTTCAGGCTCGGTTAGCCACCGAGATAGACGATCACTTACGCACCCGGCAAGAATTATCCGACGTGCAGGCCACGAATAGCGCGCTAACTGCCTCTCAAGAGGCCTTGGAAGCGGCAACGGAGCAGCTGAAACGTCAGCTTGGTACTGCGCAACAAAATCTGGTCCACCTCCGTCTGAGCGCCGACGCTAACCTGAATCTCGCGACATCCGAACGTGATCAGGCCCTCAGTGATCGCGATCAAGCCAGGACTGACCTTCAAGACCGGGAAATCAAACTCCGCCGGGCGCGTAGCGATCGTGATCGTGCTCGCGATGACCTGCAGTCCTACCGTAAGTCCCTTATGCGTCTGATTATCGTCCGACCGATCATCACTGACTCGTTATGATCACACAGGAACACACGTTGACTCTGCTCGTCAATCAGTGGCTCGTCTCGAGAGGCAGGTGGCTGATCTTCAAATCTCTGCCAGTGACCTTCAGCAGCTACGGACGGACAACGCTTCCCTACGGGCCGATTTGGATTCCGAGAGGCAACGGCGGTCAGCTGCAGAAGAAGAACGAGACCGCTTGCTGATCGAGCGTGACTCGATCTGTCGGCAGTTGGCTGGTCTCTCCTCCTTTGTCCAACCTCGTCCGTCTGGTAATGCTGGGTCACCTCGTCGACCTTCGAGGCAACCTACAAGACCTGCGCCAGCTCCATCACCTGCACCAACTCCATCGCCTGCACCAACTCCATCACCTGCACCAACTCCATCACCTGCACCAACTCCATCACCTGCACCAACTCCATCGCCTGCACGGTCGATCTTCTTCTGCAAGTTCTCCACCCTCTTCCAAGAAACCACGATCTTCTCCTGGATCTGGGTCTTCTGCACAGCCGATCCAGATCGACTCTGATGACGATGCGGAAGGCGAGGACGACGAGGAGTCGAAGGGCAACGGGGATGATGATCATGAGGACAATGGCCGCAGCGACGACGGCAGCCAATCTAATCGAGGGGGCCCACGGCCACAGCCGGACCAAGGAACTGCGCAGTCGAGCGGTATTCAGCCAGCAGGAGGAGGTCAAAGTCCCCCCGGTTCCAGCCCCAGCAGCTCATCGGTTGACTCCCACGGCAGTGACGATTCAAGATCAAGTGGCTTTCTATCCGACGGTGCTCTTGATCGTCTTCCGGCGACTGTGATCAGGCGTGATCAGTGGATCCCAGGTTACGGGCGCCCCCGGCATTTCGCTGGTAGGGACATTGCGCCTTGGCCCGCGGTTGAGACGCGCCTGATCAGCGTGCGATTGTTGACGATCGACGCTCTCTTTCGTGATTGGAGTTGTCCTCAACATTGGCTCTTCCCCGCTCGGTTGCGACGCCCCCACAGTCAGGGTGGTATCCCGAGCTGGTCACTGAGGCCAACATACGGGCCCTCTACCGCGCGGAGCCCTGGTCCGCGCTACAGACACCGGTGATTCCCCATTCGTTTGACTTGACCGGGTGGTTTGGGCAGTTCGCCTTGAAGTACACCTCGTTCGAAGACGACCACGTCCAGACGCTGTGGGAGTCGACGCATCATTTCACCGTCACGGCTGAGATGTGTCGGGCAAGCCCGTATCTCGACCAATTTAATCGTGAGCGGAAACAAAGGCGCTCGCGGGCTGGTACAAGATGGAAGAAGATCCTGGAGATCATTCTTCAAGGGATGATCCAAGGTCATTGTGATCTTGACCTCTTCCTCGATCCATTCCTCCTCCACTTCCCTCGCAAGAACGCGGAAGCGGGTACTTGGTATCCTGGCCTTGGGGCTCGCGTAGCTCCTGCCGACCTGCTGGACGCCCTCACGCTCGCCGACGCTTCCGACCCGTGGCGCAATCAGTTCAGGGACAACCCTCAGGCTCATCCTGGACTTCAAGTCGCACGATTAGACGGCAAGTTCCGACTCGTAGCAGCTTCCAGTGACGACGGTAGTGATCAGGACTAGGTCGGTTAGGTTGATCTTCTTGATAGTTGTCCTTCGAATATCTCCCTTATATATATGTAAGGAGCCCTGGGGCTCCATCGTCGGGGACGGCCCCTTCGATTCACGGCACTGCGTTTCCACAAATATCCACCACCCATCTGGTATGCGACGTTCCCGCATACCTTTCTTTCCACATTCTCCCTTCCGCAGTATCCCACTACTGCGAAGGGTCTCCTTCGCCCTCTTCGTGCGACTGCATCGCATTGAAACGATTGCGGTTCGCCTTCTCCCTCTCGAACTCCCGCAGCAAGGCGCCGCAGTTCAAGTCGGCTTCGTCCACCCAAGACGGCTCCTCATAGCCCCTCCAGTATACCAGGAACTCGCGGTACACACGGCCGTAACGCGTCCTCCGGCCTGATCGTACATCTACGATCCGCTCCACCTCGTATTCGTTGTCGTCAAGCGAAGCCTCCCAGCTATCTTCCGGTAAGAGCGCCTCATCGAAGTCGAAGCGATCAGCATCAGGATCAACAAGTCGTGTCTTCGGCCGATCAGGGAAACTCCTGATCAGCTTCAGCTTGGACAAGTGGACGATCGGGAAGACGTTGTAATCCGATCCGGCGATCTCAAGGCGGGCAGCGTGGTTGCCGATCAGCTCAGCGACGCGGAACGGCCCATGCCACATATGCGCCAGCTTCTTTGCGTAACCGGTCTTCACGCGATCAAGATACAGCCATACTTGCGATCCAGTTTCGATCTTGTGTGGACGCACTTCTTCATTATGGCGATCAGCCCTGTTCCGGATAGCGTCGCGGAGACGCTCGTTCACGTGTTCACGTGCTCGCTGATAATGTTCCTGGATATGATTCCTCCAGCGGCGAGCATCCCGATCACGGTGACCGGTGACGGCGATCGGCAATGCGGCTTCCAGCGTTGACCGGGGGTCCCAGCCGTGCGCCAGATAAAACGGGGTGTCACCACGTGTGCGATCATGAGCCGTATTGAGCGCGAATGTGAGCCGTTCGGCGTATTCATCCCAGTCCCGTTGATCAACATCGGCCACGTACATCTTCAGCGAGCGTGTCAGCGTCTGCACCATTCTCTCCGCGGAACCGTTACTCTGCGGCCGGTATGCCATAGTAGGGCTTTGTTTTTGCCTTACAATCTGGTTGAATGCCCGGAAGAAATCGGCCATGAAGCCTGGTTCCCGATCATGCCGAATCACCTCGCTGGCGCCGAACCTCCGGAAGACACACTCTTCGTAGTTCTCGGCGATCGTCTGGGCGGTCCTGGAGTTGCTTGCCTTCGCGATCACGTATCCCGTGAACAGGTCAATCCAGATCAGCAATTCCGTGTTCCCCTTGAACGACTTCGGCAACGACGGAATGTGATCCATCGCGATCACCTGGAAAGGGTACGTAGCTTGTATGTTTCCTGGTGATTCGCCTTGCGCCAGCGGCCTTCCTTTTCCGGTTTCACAATCCACACACTCACCGACATATTTCTGCACGCTCTTGAACAGGCCTCGCCAGTGGAAGTGTTTCCTGATCCGCTCGTACGTCCTTCCGATCCCCTGGTGTCCTCCTTCTAGGCTGACGTGATAGTGATGTAGGAAATCGGGCTGGAGCGTTTCAGGCACAACTACCCGGACGACGGGATCTCGGTCAGCATTCGACTTCGATCCTGTCGGGCAATACAGCAGCAGCCCGTCTTCGTCTAGATCATACTCACTGGCGATCTTGGCACAACTCTTCGCTTCTTCCGCTGACAGGTTGATCACATCGCCTCGCAGGTAAGCCTTCATATGAACGATCCACACCTCTTCATCTTGAGCCTGTCTGATCCGATGAACCCTCATCTGCTGTACGATCGCTTCTTGCAGGATTTCTGGCTGCACTCGGCGTCTTCGACCGGCTGCTCGGGTGACGGCAGACACATGGACAGCGGCGTCCTGTTCCTTCGGGCGCAGGATTTCATCCAAACGATTGACCGTGATCAGATCCTGCCGATCAGCATCCGAGGTGATCACCTCGCCTGACTCCTGTTGTAGAGCCGCGTTAGCTAACTTGTCTGCGCTTTGATTCCATTCCCGCTTGACGTGTAGGAACTCATGCTCCGGCCAGACCTTCAGTTGGCCCATCGCCTTCTGCCGCAGCAGTTGGAGCTTGGGAGCCTTGCAGTCGATCTCGCCACGCATTTGGCGGATGATCAAGTTCGAGTCGCCGCAGATTACGATCCGCCCCCGGTCCGATGTCGGAAGGAGATCAAGTCCAAGAAGGAGACCGTGATACTCCGCTTCGTTGACGGTAATCGCTGGCGCGAATCTCGACGCTGCAGAGACGACCGTCCACTCAGGGAGTTTCCAGATCACGGCACTGAATGCGCCAACCTTCCGCTTGACGCTCGCGGATCCATCAAAGGAGACGACCAGCAAGTCTTCGTCCAGCTCCACACTTGGAGGTGGTGTGATGATCAGCTTGCGCGGCTGCTTCCTCGGAGCGATAGCGATCAAGCCCTCGTCCATCTCTGATCGAGGCGTGATACTAGCTGCGAGTGCGCCCAAGATCTCGTCTTCGCCTCTGGAACACTTTACGATCTCCAACATCCATCCTGACAGCAATGCAGCCCACTTGCCCAGTCGTCCGTCAAGCCCTGACGAATTCAACAGCCAAGCAAGCGTGGAGTGTCGAGACAAGACCTTGATGGATCGGCCGACCAGTTGAGTATAACACACATCCAGCATTCGGAGCAGTGCCAAGACCTCCTTGTCGACCGTGCTGTAATTTAGCTCGTTGGTCTTCAAGGTGCGACTGGTGAAGGTCACTGGCCAGTACACGCCATCATGTTCTTGCATGAGCGCGGCGGAGATTGCCCATTGGCTCGCATACAGCACGACTACAGGACCTCGATCAGGATCGAAGTGTCGGAGGATCGGCGTGGCTACGATTTTGGCCTTCAACAAGGTAAACGCGGTGGTCGCCCTTGCCCACCGATCGTCTTCGACCGAGTCGTCGCCCCCAGTCTGAGGTACTCCTGGTTTCTCATTCCGCAGCCGGTACTCATGGAAATCCACCTCACGCAGCTCGTACAAGATTGCTGCGTAGATCGAGAAGTCCTCGATGAACCGGCTGTAGTAGTTCAAGCTCCCAAGGAACGACTGCATCGACCGAAGCGACGTCGGGAAAGACAAGTTCCCCAGCGCTTCTAGATCCTTCGGGTTCGCCTCAAGGCCTTCCGCCGACACTTGGTGTCCCAGGTACGCCACCTTACTGTAGCCCCAGAAACTCTTGACCACACTGATTGACAGATTCCATCGATCACAGGTGTTTAGGAGCCGCTCGACTTTTTCGCAAAGATCGTCCCAGTCGGAGCTGGTCACCAAGATATCATCAATGTATGATCTTCGGCCGAGAACAGACGGCTTCAGCTCAGGTTCAGGCTCCCCATCTTCAAACACGTCGATCAACTTCGATGACTCGTGATCAGCTTTGATACGGAGATGCCCGTACAGCGCGTTGTCGATCAAGCGTTGGTAGATCTGCGGGGCGTTCTTCAATCCGAAGGGCATACGCGTCCACTCAAAAAGTCCGAAGGGAGTGATGAACGCGGAGATCAGTCTGGCTCGCTCCGTCATACTGACTACCCAAAATCCACTCGCCATATCCAATGAACAGTACCAGAGGACTTTGTCCAGATCGTCCAAGAGGTCGTTGATCAGCGGCATGGGATACACCATCAACTTCGTCAAGCTGTTCACCAACCGATAGTCGATGCAGAGACGGATGTCGACCCCATTCTTCTTGATGATCACAACAATTGGAGATGCCCAAGGTGAGGTCGAGTGAGTAATGATCCCTGCTGACAACAGTCCCTTGATCAAGTCTGACAGCTTCTCTCGGAACTGTGGAGCGACACGGCGCACACGCTGGGCGACAGGGGTGGCGTTACCAACATCGATGTCACACACAGCGCCACGTGCAGCTGGAGGGAGGGCGTTTCCTTTTCCGATCAGGAGGTGTCGACGCTTCCAGATGATCTGCCTCAACCGTTCGATCTGCTCGGGCGTTTTCCCTTCTGCTTCCTCGATCTGGATGTCTTCAATCTTGACTTCCTCCGTAGTGGCGCTTACCTCCGGGAGTGTGGCCATCTGATTCTCCAGATCTTCGGCAATCAGGTCCTTCCCCTCATGGTAGCAGACCTCGTCATCTTCAGGCGTCCCACCGGCTTCGATATCAGGCTCCAGTTTCGGATCGTCGATCGCACTGGTCGTAGGGTCGGCCAGTGGCTGATCATCTGATGAGTCCGGTGATTCTTCGATCTTGAATTCCTGATTATCTGTCAACTCCGGCCTCGGTTCTTGCTGATCTTGCCTCACGTCGACCGGATCAGCCCATTTCACCGCCATAACAGCTACTTCAGGCTTCGGACTGGATCCCTCCCGCTTCAGGATACCCTTCGGAATATCGTACGTTGGTCGTTCCACCAGCGGTCCTGTGTACATCGGCTCAGGTTCTGCTTCTTCCTGCTGATCGGTGGTAGCTTCGTATGCAAGGTTCTGCCACTCAGCATAGCGACGCGATCCCACGGAGATGAGTCCAGGTGTTCGCGGTACGAGGTCTTCAGCCAGCCACAGTCCCAGCTGTGTGAGTCTCTGCAACATCAGCTTCTTGTCGCTGATGTTCGTGATCTTCAAGTACTGCGTCCGGCCAAGGCCCTTCACCCAGGTAGGTACCCATCTTTCCCCACGGGCAATCCACAACTTCTCTCGCTCTAACGCTCGAGGTTTTCGTATCGGTATCTCCACAGATTCTCCGACTTCCAGGTGAACGCTGTCGTCGAGCGCGATGTCGTGACTGCTGCGGCCATACGGAGGGCGACGACCTGTCAACTCGATCCGCACCTCGTTTGGGAGGCACATAGTCCCGTCGGCCAGATCAAGACGAATACTGGCTGGGATCATAAAGTCCATGCCTAGGATCACGTCCTGCCCGACCATGTCTCCAACCCACGCATCGAAGAAATAAACCAGGAAACCGGCCAGCGTGATCTTGATGGTGGTACGTCCTAAAGTTGCGTACACGTTTTCTCCAATTCCGATGCAATCTTGTCTCTGACTCTCGTCTATAATGCAGCCAACCTTACGAGCAAAGGTGGTGCTAACGATTGAGACTTCAGCGCCTGAGTCTAGGAGCAGCGTCGCTCTGGAGTTGTTGATCTTGCCAGTAGCCTTGGCCTGCTTGAACCATTTGCCGGGAGCATGATACTTCCAATAACCGCGCGACTCGCCAGGTAAGAGATTCTCACCTGGGTCAGACGGCGACATCTTGGTATTGCTGACTAACGCTGGTCTTCCAGGCCCCACATCAGGCCGGTGATCTTTCCAGTATCCACGCAATTCGCCGTCAGCTAAATCAAGTTCCATCACAACATCCGATCGGGAGAACTCATCATTCCGCAAGCTCGCTATCGTAGCGGTACGTCTCCCATGAATTCCACGTATATTGTTGATCGGTGTTGTCGTTTCACTGACTCTTGCCTTCGGCTGCCTTTCAACGTATGCAAAAATACAGAACTTAGAACGCTCGGCTCGTACCAGATTCAAACCTGGCGAGCGTCCTAGTTTAACATTTTCTCCGCGTTGGATGGCAGCATCCCGGCGTGTCGCGTCGGGTTGTACCACTGGCGGATCAAGTTGTAAAACGCTTCCATCGGACATTTGCCGTCTCCGTGGAGCTTGCCGCAGGCGCGGCACACGTACAGGCAGTGATCAGCAGGGTGACCACGGCGACCACACTTCTCGCAGGTTAGGCGTTTCCAGCATCCAAGATCGGAGTGCCTCGTGGGTCCACAGTGCGAGCACGGTGGCGGACGTTCGTCCAGGCGCGATCCATCTTCGCGATCAGTGCGGACCGGCGACTTGCTCTCTTCCCAACGGTTCGGGTGTTGAGCTTCCTGCTTCCGGTGATCGGCCGCAGCGGCCAGGTAGACATGCGACGGGGCTCGGTCATCCTCTGATCCACCTGATTCCAGTTCAGATCCTGACCCGGCACTGTCGTATGAGGCTCGGATGGCGCGGACGGCGCGAGTGGTTTTCGAGGCAGCTTGCGGTGGGCCGCTTGGTGCCTTCTGCCGGAACTTGTTCGACCCAGCGACAGCTTTGCTTTGGCGGACCTTAGCGCGCTGACGTGCACGGAGTATTTCGGCAAGGGAGTCTCCATCGGTGATGCGCAGCAGAGTCAGCTGATCTGCTAACTCGCGGTCATCAAGGGTCTCGATGAAGTGTTCGACATGCTCGCGCTTCACGGACGCCGGGCCAGTCTTGATCTCCAACTTCGCACGCAGACCCAACACGGTGAGCCGGTGAAGGTACTCGAGAGGCTTCTCGTCCGATCGCTTCCTCGCGTGGTAATACTGCCTCGCGAGTGACACGCCCAGACCACAGTATTCAACTCGGAAGTCGCCAAGCAAATCGTTCCACTTGCTGCGGGTGGTTCTCCCCAGCTGCTGGTACCAATTTCGTGCGGGGCCGACTAGGAGGTTGCTGAAGACAATGCACTTCTCGCTGTCGGTTGCTTGATCACGAGCGAAGGCGGACTTCACTTTGCTCAGCCAGCTTCGGGCCTTCTCTTCGTCGAAGTCCTTGCCGGAGAACTCCTTCAGCTCGGAGATCGCGGAGATCCTGACTCGGGGAACTGCGGAGTTGCCAGCGGATGACGTGGCATCGGCGGACGACACAGTGTTGACGCGCGGAACTTCGATACTCAAGTCATCTGGATCGTATTCTTCAGGATGATCATGATGTGATCCGACCGACTCCATGTCGACGTCTTGAGTGCCGACATTCTTCGGGAGATCGGGTATGCGCGGCGCCCGAGCGACGGCAGCTTCTTGCTCCTTCTGGTAGCGATCCATCGCAGCATTGAAGAACGATTGAAGGCTACCACTGGATGCTGCGGTCGACACCGGTGCCAGATCCGACTCTTTCTTCCTGGCTTCCAGCATGGCTGCTCCAGCCGGTCCAAGCGTCATCCTGCTCAGCTCGATCGAGCTATCGGATCCCGCCTCTGACACTCTCGCAGATGTCTTCGCAGACGCAAACGAGGAGTGGGGTGATCCGGACTGGCTCGAGTATGTCGTCGTCAACCCCTGGTCGGCGGTCGAGATGACGGCGCCAACCAACGGTGTGAGTAGCTTCACCAAGTGTTTGGTGGATCCTTCAAGGGTGGCAAGTTCAAGCTCGAGCAGTTCCTCGGCGTTGAAGTTCCCGGCCACGATACCCGCTTCCTTCAGTATGCGCATCAGAGTGCTGATCGCCGCCGCTTGATCTACCGGCTTGGCTGGCTTGATCACCGGGCCTTGAAGGTCGCCGATCAACTTCGGCTTCATCATCTTCATGACCGGGTCGTCGATCAAGAACGCGCGGAGTTTCTTCCGGTAGAGGATGACACGCAGCTCATCTTCCGTCCAAGTCTTGGCATCACCACTCTCGTCCGCGTCGGGTGCTTTCAGCTTCATCTTCGCGGGCTTCGGCGTCGCCTTCTTCGACTTCTTCGAGGAGGGGAGCGGAGTGGGGGTGGTGGTTTTGGGTGAAGGTCCTTCCGTTTTCACGGATGGATCTTCATCCGGCGGATTACGACTCGCGTCGCGTTCCGCGGGGGGCCCCGAAGGGCCCAAGGGAGGAGGGTGAGGTTTTTCTTCAAGGTCCATCGCTGAACCTTCCTCCTTGACCCCGCCAGAGCTCCTCCCAGGGCTCTGACGTTCGGTGTACTCTTCACTCTTCAGATGCGACGACGGCGATACACCTTCCGTCGACGCGCCGATACTTCCTGGCTCAACCTTGATCTTGGCCTCTTCTTGACTGGACTCACGGTGATATCCAAGGTCACCAGAAGATCCGGGCACGCGCACCATTGTGGTGTAGTGGCTCGCGAAGAAATTCGACGCGAGGGGCACTCACACACAGGGGGCCGGACTGCCAACTGACGGAGGGGTTACTCCGATCGACCGTGTGGTCTGAAGATCTTCTCACCTTGTGTACCCGTTGACCTGGCGGGGTTAGCGCTCTTCCTGGGTGACCTGGAAGGGGCCAAGCGGTGGTTTTGTTCTTGGTTGAGCTGGAGTGTGGACGGCACTCAGGGGTAGTCGGTTGACGATCTTGTGGATACTTCTTCACTTGATCGTCCGTAGGGTAGAGTAGATCAGGCCTTGAATAAACTTGATCACTCTGGGGTGTCCTTCGGGCTTGTGTTGTTCCAAAGGGGGCCAATATGTTTCCAATGTCGATGCTTGGGCCGCCTACTGTTAGCGGTGGGGTTGAGGGGGGTGGAGAGAGAAGCGTAGACCTGGCCAAGCTTCCCAGGTGTTGATGCGGTTGTTCTTCTTGAGCGTCTTGGGTTCCTTCGTCAAGGGGGGCCAATATACTTCCCAGCCTTGGAATTCTTCGGAAGACCACTTGCGTGCTACAAGGAAAATCTCTCTCTGTTAACCATCTTAAACCTTTCCTATCCAATCCCTTTCCTCCCATCATCTGCCCATCCCCTTCGCAGCTGACTGGCTACCTTGAACTTCAACCGGTGTACCCTTTAATTGGTACATATGATTCTTGATCAGGATGATCACGAAGTGTACCGAAATGATTGCTTCATGATCCTGATCACTGGTGATCACGAAGTGTGCCGAAATGATTGCTCCATGATCTTGATCGCTGGTGATCACGAAGTGTGCCGAAATGATTGCTCCATGATCCTGATCACTGGTGATCACGAAGTGTGTCGAAATGATTGCTCCATGATCCTGATCACTGGTGATCACGAAGTGTGTCGAAATGATTGCTCCATGATCCTGATCACTGGTGATCACGAAGTGTGTCGAAATGGTAGCTCCATGATCTTGATCGCTGGTGATCACGAAGTGTGTCGAAATGATTGCACCACTTGATCAACATTCTTGATCACGTCGGTGTACTCGAATGACTGCGTCATATTGATCAGCATTGATCACATCTCGAATTTCGACACTCATCCACAATCTGTCCTTGATCACATGATGGGTACCAAAAACTTGGTACCTAGTCGGAATCAGTCTCAGGCCGACTCAGATCTGGTCTGATCTCACCGCATCTTTCATGATCCCCTTTGATCAATCAATGGCAGCTACCACTTTGATCGTTCTGCACTTCACCACACTTTCCTCGGATGCTTCATTGGGAAGCGAGGCCTTAGGGCAGATCCTGCCAAGGTTAAGGCCATTGTGGACTGGCCGGTTCCTTCGAACCAGAAGGACTTGCGTAAGTGGCTTGGCTTAGCCAATTACTTGCACAAGTACAGCGAGAACTATGCTGATATGGCTCGGCCATTGTCCAATCTCCTTAAGAAGGATGCACCTTGGTGTGGTGAAGTGCAGAACGATCAAAGTGGTAGCTGCCATTGATTGATCAAAGGGGATCATGAAAGATGCGGTGAGATCAGACCAGATCTGAGTCGGCCTGAGACTGATTCCGACTAGGTACCAAGTTTTTGGTACCCATCATGTGATCAAGGACAGATTGTGGATGAGTGTCGAAATTCGAGATGTGATCAATGCTGATCAATATGACGCAGTCATTCGAGTACACCGACGTGATCAAGAATGTTGATCAAGTGGTGCAATCATTTCGACACACTTCGTGATCACCAGTGATCAGGATCATGGAGCAATCATTTCGACACACTTCGTGATCACCAGTGATCAGGATCATGGAGCAATCATTTCGACACACTTCGTGATCACCAGTGATCAGGATCATGGAGCAATCATTTCGACACACATCGTGATCACCAGTGATCAAGATCATGGAGCAATCATTTCGGCACACTTCGTGATCACCAGTGATCAGGATCATGAAGCAATCATTTCGGCACACTTCGTGATCACCAGTGATCAGGATCATGAAGCAATCATTTCGGTACACTTCGTGATCATCCTGATCAAGAATCATAGGTACCAATTAAAGGGTACACCGGTTGAAGTTCAAGGTAGCCAGTCAGCTGCGAAGGGGATGGGCAGATGATGGGAGGAAAGGGATTGGATAGGAAAGGTTTAAGATGGTTAACAGAGAGAGATTTTCCTTGTAGCACGCAAGTGGTCTTCCGAAGAATTCCAAGGCTGGGAAGTATATTGGCCCCCCTTGACGAAGGAACCCAAGACGCTCAAGAAGAATAAACGCACCAACACCTTGAAAGCTTGGCCAGGTCTACGCTTCTCTCTCCACCCCCCTCAACCCCACCGCTAACAGTAGGCGGCCCAAGCATCGACATTGGAAACATATTGGCCTCCTTTGGAACAACACAAGCCCGAAGGACACCCCAGAGTGATCAAGTTTATTCAAGGCCTGATCTACTCTACCCTACGGACGATCAAGTGAAGAAGTATCCACAAGATCGTTAACCGACTACCCCTGAGTGCCGTCCACACTCCAGCTCAACCAAGAACAAAACCACCGCTTGGCCCCTTCCAGGTCACCCAGGAAGAGCGCTAACCCCGCCAGGTCAACGGGTACACAAGGTGAGAAGATCTTCAGACCCCACGGTCGATCGGAGTAACCCCTCCGTCAGTTGGCAGTCCGGCCCCCTGTGTGTGAGTGCCCCTCGCGTCGAATTTCTTCGCGAGCCACTACACCACAATGGTGCGCGTGCCCGGATCTTCTGGTGACCTTGGATATCACCGTGAGTCCAGTCAAGAAGAGGCCAAGATCAAGGTTGAGCCAGGAAGTATCGGCGCGTCGACGGAAGGTGTATCGCCGTCGTCGCATCTGAAGAGTGAAGAGTACACCGAACGTCAGAGCCCTGGGAGGAGCTCTGGCGGGGTCAAGGAGGAAGGTTCAGCGATGGACCTTGAAGAAAAACCTCACCCTCCTCCCTTGGGCCCTTCGGGGCCCCCCGCGGAACGCGACGCGAGTCGTAATCCGCCGGATGAAGATCCATCCGTGAAAACGGAAGGACCTTCACCCAAAACCACCACCCCCACTCCGCTCCCCTCCTCGAAGAAGTCGAAGAAGGCGACGCCGAAGCCCGCGAAGATGAAGCTGAAAGCACCCGACGCGGACGAGAGTGGTGATGCCAAGACTTGGACGGAAGATGAGCTGCGTGTCATCCTCTACCGGAAGAAACTCCGCGCGTTCTTGATCGACGACCCGGTCATGAAGATGATGAAGCCGAAGTTGATCGGCGACCTTCAAGGCCCGGTGATCAAGCCAGCCAAGCCGGTAGATCAAGCGGCGGCGATCAGCGCTCTGATGCGCATACTGAAGGAAGCGGGTATCGTGGCCGGGAACTTCAACGCCGAGGAACTGCTCGAGCTTGATCTTGCCACCCTTGAAGGATCCACCAAACACTTGGTGAAGCTACTCACACCGTTGGTTGGCGCCGTCATCTCGACCGCCGACCAGGGGCTGACGACGACATACTCGAGCCAGTCCGGATCACCCCACTCCTCGTTCGCGTCTGCGAAGACATCTGCGAGAGTGTCAGAGGCGGGATCCGATAGCTCGATCGAGTTGAGCAGGATGACGCTTGGACCGGCTGGAGCAGCCATGCTGGAAGCCAGGAAGAAAGAGTCGGATCTGGCACCGGTGTCGACCGCAGCATCCAGTGGTAGCCTTCAATCGTTCTTCAATGCCGCGATGGATCGCTACCAGAAGGAGCAAGAAGCTGCCGTCGCTCGGGCGCCGCGCATACCCGATCTCCCGAAGAATGTCGGCACTCAAGACGTCGACATGGAGTCGGTCGGATCACATCATGATCATCCTGAAGAATACGATCCAGATGACTTGAGTATCGAAGTTCCGCGCGTCAACACTGTGTCGTCCGCCGATGCCACATCATCCGCTGGCAACTCCGCAGTTCCCCGAGTCAGGATCTCCGCGATCTCCGAGCTGAAGGAGTTCTCCGGCAAGGACTTCGACGAAGAGAAGGCCCGAAGCTGGCTGAGCAAAGTGAAGTCCGCCTTCGCTCGTGATCAAGCAACCGACAGCGAGAAGTGCATTGTCTTCAGCAACCTCCTAGTCGGCCCCGCACGAAATTGGTACCAGCAGCTGGGGAGAACCACCCGCAGCAAGTGGAACGATTTGCTTGGCGACTTCCGAGTTGAATACTGTGGTCTGGGCGTGTCACTCGCGAGGCAGTATTACCACGCGAGGAAGCGATCGGACGAGAAGCCTCTCGAGTACCTTCACCGGCTCACCGTGTTGGGTCTGCGTGCGAAGTTGGAGATCAAGACTGGCCCGGCGTCCGTGAAGCGCGAGCATGTCGAACACTTCATCGAGACCCTTGATGACCGCGAGTTAGCAGATCAGCTGACCCTGCTGCGCATCACCGATGGAGACTCCCTTGCTGAAATACTCCGTGCACGTCAGCGCGCTAAGGTCCGCCAAAGCAAAGCTGTCGCTGGGTCGAACAAGTTCCGGCAGAAGGCACCAAGCGGCCCACCGCAAGCTGCCTCGAAAACCACTCGCGCCGTCCGCGCCATCCGAGCCTCATACGACAGTGCCGGGTCAGGATCTGAACTGGAATCAGGTGGATCAGAGGATGACCGAGCCCCGTCGCATGTCTACCTGGCCGCTGCGGCCGATCACCGGAAGCAGGAAGCTCAACACCCGAACCGTTGGGAAGAGAGCAAGTCGCCGGTCCGCACTGATCGCGAAGATGGATCGCGCCTGGACGAACGTCCGCCACCGTGCTCGCACTGTGGATCCACGAGGCACTCCGATCTTGGATGCTGGAAACGCCTAACCTGCGAGAAGTGTGGTCGCCGTGGTCACCCTGCTGATCACTGCCTGTACGTGTGCCGCGCCTGCGGCAAGCTCCACGAAGACGGCAAATGTCCGATGGAAGAGTTTTACAACTTGATCCGCCAGTGGTACAACCCGACGCGACACGCCGGGATGCTGCCATCCAACGCGGAGAAAATGTTAAACTAGGACGCTCGCCAGGTTTGAATCTGGTACGAGCCGAGCGTTCTAAGTTCTGTATTTTTGCATACGTTGAAAGGCAGCCGAAGGCAAGAGTCAGTGAAACGACAACACCGATCAACAATATACGTGGAATTCATGGGAGACGTACCGCTACGATAGCGAGCTTGCGGAATGATGAGTTCTCCCGATCGGATGTTGTGATGGAACTTGATTTAGCTGACGGCGAATTGCGTGGATACTGGAAAGATCACCGGCCTGATGTGGGGCCTGGAAGACCAGCGTTAGTCAGCAATACCAAGATGTCGCCGTCTGACCCAGGTGAGAATCTCTTACCTGGCGAGTCGCGCGGTTATTGGAAGTATCATGCTCCCGGCAAATGGTTCAAGCAGGCCAAGGCTACTGGCAAGATCAACAACTCCAGAGCGACGCTGCTCCTAGACTCAGGCGCTGAAGTCTCAATCGTTAGCACCACCTTTGCTCGTAAGGTTGGCTGCATTATAGACGAGAGTCAGAGACAAGATTGCATCGGAATTGGAGAAAACGTGTACGCAACTCTAGGACGTACCACGATCAAGATCACGCTGGCCGGTTTCCTGGTTTATTTCTTCGATGCGTGGGTTGGAGACATGGTTGGGCAGGACGTGATCCTAGGCATGGACTTTATGATCCCAGCTGGTATTCGTCTTGATCTGGCCGACGGGACTATGTGCCTCCCAAACGAGGTGCGGATCCAGTTGACAGGTCGTCGCCCTCCGTATGGCCGCAGCAGTCACGACATCGCGCTCGACGACAGCGTTCACCTGGAAGTCGGAGGATCTGTGGAGATACCGATACGAAAACCTCGAGCGTTAGAGCGAGAGAAGTTGTGGATTGCCCGTGGGGAAAGATGGGTACCTACCTTGGTGAAGGGCCTTGGCCGGACGCAGTACTTGAAGATCACGAACATCAGCGACAAGAAGCTGATGTTGCAGAGACTCACACAGCTGGGACTGTGGCTGGCTGAAGACCTCGTACCGCGAACACCTGGACTCATCTCCGTGGGATCGCGTCGCTATGCTGAGTGGCAGAACCTTGCATACGAAGCTACCACCGATCAGCAGGAAGAAGCAGAACCTGAGCCGATGTACACAGGACCGCTGGTGGAACGACCAACGTACGATATCCCGAAGGGTATCCTGAAGCGGGAGGGATCCAGTCCGAAGCCTGAAGTAGCTGTTATGGCGGTGAAATGGGCTGATCCGGTTGACGTGAGGCAAGATCAGCAAGAACCGAGGCCGGAGTTGACAGATAATCAGGAATTCAAGATCGAAGAATCACCGGACTCATCAGATGATCAGCCACTGGCCGACCCTACGACCAGTGCGATCGACGATCCGAAACTGGAACCTGATATCGAAGCCGTTGGGACGCCTGAAGATGACGAGGTCTGCTACCATGAGGGCAAGGACCTGATCGCCGAAGATCTGGAGAATCAGATGGCTATACTCCCGGAGGTAAGCGCCACCACGGAGGAAGTCAAGATTGAGGACATCCAGATCGAGGAAGCAGAAGGGAAAACGCCTGAGCAGATCGAACGGTTGAGGCAGATCATCTGGAAGCGTCGACACCTCCTGATCGGAAAAGGAAACGCCCTCCCTCCAGCTGCACGTGGCGCTGTATGTGACATCAATGTTGGTAACGCCACCCCTGTCGCCCAGCGTGTGCGCCGTGTCGCTCCACAGTTCCGAGAGAAGCTGTCAGACTTGATCAAGGGACTGTTGTCAGCAGGGATCATTACTCACTCGACCTCACCTTGGGCATCTCCAATTGTTGTGATCATCAAGAAGAATGGGGTCGACATCCGTCTCTGCATCGACTATCGGTTAGTGAACAGCTTGACGAAGTTGATGGTGTATCCCATGCCGCTGATCAACGACCTCTTGGACGATCTGGACAAAGTCCTCTGGTACTGTTCATTGGATATGGCGAGTGGATTTTGGGTAGTCAGTATGACGGAGCGAGCCAGACTGATCTCCGCGTTCATCACTCCCTTCGGACTTTTTGAGTGGACGCGTATGCCCTTCGGATTGAAGAACGCCCCGCAGATCTACCAGCGCTTGATCGACAACGCGCTGTACGGGCATCTCCGTATCAAAGCTGATCACGAGTCATCGAAGTTGATCGACGTGTTTGAAGACGGGGAGCCTGAACCTGAGCTGAAGCCGTCTGTTCTCGGCCGAAGATCATACATTGATGATATCTTGGTGACTAGCTCCGACTGGGATGATCTTTGCGAGAAAGTCGAGCGGCTCCTAGACACCTGTGATCGATGGAATCTGTCAATCAGTGTGGTCAAGAGTTTCTGGGGCTACAGTAAGGTGGCGTACCTGGGACACCAAGTGTCGGCGGAAGGCCTTGAGGCGAACCCGAAGGATCTAGAAGCGCTGGGGAACTTGTCTTTCCCGACGTCGCTTCGGTCGATGCAGTCGTTCCTTGGGAGCTTGAACTACTACAGCCGGTTCATCGAGGACTTCTCGATCTACGCAGCAATCTTGTACGAACTGCGTGAAGTGGATTTCCATGAGTACCGGCTGCGGAATGAGAAACCAGGAGTACCTCAGACTGGGGGCGACGACTCGGTCGAAGATGATCGGTGGGCAAGGGCGATCACAGCGTTCACCTTGTTGAAGGCCAAAATCGTAGCCACGCCGATCCTCCGACACTTCGATCCTGATCGAGGTCCTGTAGTCGTGCTGTATGCGAGCCAATGGGCAATCTCCGCCGCGCTCATGCAAGAACATGATGGCGTGTACTGGCCAGTGACCTTCACCAGTCGCACCTTGAAGGCCAACGAGCTAAATTACAGCACGGTGGACAAGGAGGTCTTGGCACTGCTCCGAATGCTGGATGTGTGTTATACTCAACTGGTCGGCCGATCCATCAAGGTCTTGTCTCGACACTCCACGCTTGCTTGGCTGTTGAATTCGTCAGGGCTTGACGGACGGCTGGGCAAGTGGGCTGCATTGCTGTCAGGATGGATGTTGGAGATCGTAAAGTGTTCCAGAGGCGAAGACGAGATCTTGGGCGCACTCGCAGCTAGTATCACGCCTCGATCAGAGATGGACGAGGCCTTGATCGCTATCGCTCCGAGGAAGCAGCCGCGCAAGCTGATCATCACACCGCCTCCAAGGGTGGAGCTGGACGAAGACTTGCTGGTCGTCTCCTTTGATGGATCCGCGAGCGTCAAGCGGAAGGTTGGCGCATTCAGTGCCGTGATCTGGAAACTCCCTGAGTGGACGGTCGTCTCTGCAGCGTCGAGATTCGCGCCAGCGATTACCGTCAACGAAGCGGAGTATCACGGTCTCCTTCTTGGACTTGATCTCCTTCCGACATCGGACCGGGGGCGGATCGTAATCTGCGGCGACTCGAACTTGATCATCCGCCAAATGCGTGGCGAGATCGACTGCAAGGCTCCCAAGCTCCAACTGCTGCGGCAGAAGGCGATGGGCCAACTGAAGGTCTGGCCGGAGCATGAGTTCCTACACGTCAAGCGGGAATGGAATCAAAGCGCAGACAAGTTAGCTAACGCGGCTCTACAACAGGAGTCAGGCGAGGTGATCACCTCGGATGCTGATCGGCAGGATCTGATCACGGTCAATCGTTTGGATGAAATCCTGCGCCCGAAGGAACATGACGCCGCTGTCCATGTGTCTGCCGTCACCCGAGCAGCCGGTCGAAGACGCCGAGTGCAGCCAGAAATCCTGCAAGAAGCGATCGTACAGCAGATGAGGGTTCATCGGATCAGACAGGCTCAAGATGAAGAGGTGTGGATCGTTCATATGAAGGCTTACCTGCGAGGCGATGTGATCAACCTGTCAGCGGAAGAAGCGAAGAGTTGTGCCAAGATCGCCAGTTAGTATGATCTAGACGAAGACGGGCTGCTGCTGTATTGCCCGACAGGATCGAAGTCGAATGCTGACCGAGATCCCGTCGTCCGTGTAGTTGTGCCTGAAACGCTCCAGCCCGATTTCCTACATCACTATCACGTCAGCCTAGAAGGAGGACACCAGGGGATCGGAAGGACGTACGAGCGGATCAGGAAACACTTCCACTGGCGAGGCCTGTTCAAGAGCGTGCAGAAATATGTCGGTGAGTGTGTGGATTGTGAAACCGGAAAAGGAAGGCCGCTGGCGCAAGGCGAATCACCAGGAAACATACAAGCTACGTACCCTTTCCAGGTGATCGCGATGGATCACATTCCGTCGTTGCCGAAGTCGTTCAAGGGGAACACGGAATTGCTGATCTGGATTGACCTGTTCACGGGATACGTGATCGCGAAGGCAAGCAACTCCAGGACCGCCCAGACGATCGCCGAGAACTACGAAGAGTGTGTCTTCCGGAGGTTCGGCGCCAGCGAGGTGATTCGGCATGATCGGGAACCAGGCTTCATGGCCGATTTCTTCCGGGCATTCAACCAGATTGTAAGGCAAAAACAAAGCCCTACTATGGCATACCGGCCGCAGAGTAACGGTTCAGCGGAGAGAATGGTGCAGACGCTGACACGCTCGCTGAAGATGTACGTGGCCGATGTTGATCAACGGGACTGGGATGAATACGCCGAACGGCTCACATTCGCGCTCAATACGGCTCATGATCGCACACGTGGTGACACCCCGTTTTATCTGGCGCACGGCTGGGACCCCCGGTCAACGCTGGAAGCCGCATTGCCGATCGCCGTCACCGGTCACCGTGATCGAGATGCTCGCCGCTGGAGGAATCATATCCAGGAACATTATCAGCGAGCACGTGAACACGTGAACGAGCGTCTCCGCGACGCTATCCGGAACAGGGCTGATCGCCATAATGAAGAAGTGCGTCCACACAAGATCGAAACTGGATCGCAAGTATGGCTGTATCTTGATCGCGTGAAGACCGGTTACGCAAAGAAGCTGGCGCATATGTGGCATGGGCCGTTCCGCGTCGCTGAGCTGATCGGCAACCACGCTGCCCGCCTTGAGATCGCCGGATCGGATTACAACGTCTTCCCGATCGTCCACTTGTCCAAGCTGAAGCTGATCAGGAGTTTCCCTGATCGGCCGAAGACACGACTTGTTGATCCTGATGCTGATCGCTTCGACTTCGATGAGGCGCTCTTACCGGAAGATAGCTGGGAGGCTTCGCTTGACGACAACGAATACGAGGTGGAGCGGATCGTAGATGTACGATCAGGCCGGAGGACGCGTTACGGCCGTGTGTACCGCGAGTTCCTGGTATACTGGAGGGGCTATGAGGAGCCGTCTTGGGTGGACGAAGCCGACTTGAACTGCGGCGCCTTGCTGCGGGAGTTCGAGAGGGAGAAGGCGAACCGCAATCGTTTCAATGCGATGCAGTCGCACGAAGAGGGCGAAGGAGACCCTTCGCAGTAGTGGGATACTGCGGAAGGGAGAATGTGGAAAGAAAGGTATGCGGGAACGTCGCATACCAGATGGGTGGTGGATATTTGTGGAAACGCAGTGCCGTGAATCGAAGGGGCCGTCCCCGACGATGGAGCCCCAGGGCTCCTTACATATATATAAGGGAGATATTCGAAGGACAACTATCAAGAAGATCAACCTAACCGACCTAGTCCTGATCACTACCGTCGTCACTGGAAGCTGCTACGAGTCGGAACTTGCCGTCTAATCGTGCGACTTGAAGTCCAGGATGAGCCTGAGGGTTGTCCCTGAACTGATTGCGCCACGGGTCGGAAGCGTCGGCGAGCGTGAGGGCGTCCAGCAGGTCGGCAGGAGCTACGCGAGCCCCAAGGCCAGGATACCAAGTACCCGCTTCCGCGTTCTTGCGAGGGAAGTGGAGGAGGAATGGATCGAGGAAGAGGTCAAGATCACAATGACCTTGGATCATCCCTTGAAGAATGATCTCCAGGATCTTCTTCCATCTTGTACCAGCCCGCGAGCGCCTTGGTTTCCGCTCACGATTAAATTGGTCGAGATACGGGCTTGCCCGACACATCTCAGCCGTGACGGTGAAATGATGCGTCGACTCCCACAGCGTCTGGACGTGGTCGTCTTCGAACGAGGTGTACTTCAAGGCGAACTGCCCAAACCACCCGGTCAAGTCAAACGAATGGGGAATCACCGGTGTCTGTAGCGCGGACCAGGGCTCCGCGCGGTAGAGGGCCCGTATGTTGGCCTCAGTGACCAGCTCGGGATACCACCCTGACTGTGGGGGCGTCGCAACCGAGCGGGGAAGAGCCAATGTTGAGGACAACTCCAATCACGAAAGAGAGCGTCGATCGTCAACAATCGCACGCTGATCAGGCGCGTCTCAACCGCGGGCCAAGGCGCAATGTCCCTACCAGCGAAATGCCGGGGGCGCCCGTAACCTGGGATCCACTGATCACGCCTGATCACAGTCGCCGGAAGACGATCAAGAGCACCGTCGGATAGAAAGCCACTTGATCTTGAATCGTCACTGCCGTGGGAGTCAACCGATGAGCTGCTGGGGCTGGAACCGGGGGACTTTGACCTCCTCCTGCTGGCTGAATACCGCTCGACTGCGCAGTTCCTTGGTCCGGCTGTGGCCGTGGGCCCCCTCGATTAGATTGGCTGCCGTCGTCGCTGCGGCCATTGTCCTCATGATCATCATCCCCGTTGCCCTTCGACTCCTCGTCGTCCTCGCCTTCCGCATCGTCATCAGAGTCGATCTGGATCGGCTGTGCAGAAGACCCAGATCCAGGAGAAGATCGTGGTTTCTTGGAAGAGGGTGGAGAACTTGCAGAAGAAGATCGACCGCGCTTGCGTGATGGAGTTGGTGCAGGCGATGGAGTTGGTGCAGGTGATGGAGTTGGTGCAGGTGATGGAGTTGGTGCAGGTGATGGAGTTGGTGCAGGCGATGGAGTTGGTGCAGGTGATGGAGCTGGCGCAGGTCTTGTAGGTTGCCTCGAAGGTCGACGAGGTGACCCAGCACTACCAGACGGACGAGGTTGGACAAAGGAGGAGAGACCAGCCAACTGCTGACAGATCGAGTCACGCTCGATCAGCAAGCGGTCTCGTTCTTCTTCTGCAGCTGACCGCCGTTGCCTCTCGGAATCCAAATCGGCCCGTAGGGAAGCGTTGTCCGTCCGTAGCTGCTGAAGGTCACTGGCAGAGATTTGAAGATCAGCCACCTGCCTCTCGAGACGAGCCACTGATTGACGAGCAGAGTCAACGTGTGTTCCTGTGTGATCATAACGAGTCAGTGATGATCGGTCGGACGATAATCAGACGCATAAGGGACTTACGGTAGGACTGCAGGTCATCGCGAGCACGATCACGATCGCTACGCGCCCGGCGGAGTTTGATTTCCCGGTCTTGAAGGTCAGTCCTGGCTTGATCGCGATCACTGAGGGCCTGATCACGTTCGGATGTCGCGAGATTCAGGTTAGCGTCGGCGCTCAGACGGAGGTGGACCAGATTTTGTTGCGCAGTACCAAGCTGACGTTTCAGCTGCTCCGTTGCCGCTTCCAAGGCCTCTTGAGAGGCAGTTAGCGCGCTATTCGTGGCCTGCACGTCGGATAATTCTTGCCGGGTGCGTAAGTGATCGTCTATCTCGGTGGCTAACCGAGCCTGAAACCGATCGCGAGCAGCGATCGCGCTGGCCAACGCATGCTCCAGATCAGCACGGACTGCAGTCAATGAATTAACTTCGCCACGCAGCCGCTGGAGATCTTGGGAGGCCGTCGGTATCCGCAATAATGCCGCCGCTAGTTGATCAGTCAAGTTGCTGATTGTTCGGTTCAGGTCGGCCACGACGTCGCTATGTTGGTGCCGGATATGCTGGAGCTGATCCTCAAGATCAGCGATCTTGATGCGGTCACCCTCATGCCCAGCCAGTGCGTTCACAACGTCGTCGAACTGTCGCTGAGATTCGCGTAAATCGTGACGAACGGCGTCGTATCGCTCTTGACAGAACTGCACGAATGGAGACGACAAGCGAACAGCTTCACGAAGTTGGCTTTCTAGGTCCCTGCTATGAGTTTCGGCTGACCGGAGTCGTTGTTGAAGATCAGCGTAATCCTCATGAAGTTGTCGGAACGCACCCTCGCGCTCCAAGGCGGCCTCGATAGCGGCGATACTTGAACGGATAGCTGGTACGTCTAATGGAAGGGGAGTGACGTTTGCGTTGGGCAACGGGATGGCCAGCTGATCGGAGTATACGAAAGACGACTGGGTGCCCGCAACATCGGCACGGTCAGGGTTCACTGGAGTTTCACGAGGAGGTATGGCTGAGGAATCCGCGGCAACGCCCAGGTAATCGGTAGAGGAAGAGGTATCGACAATGGAAGCACGAGAAGCATCTGGAGGAGCATCCTGATCGCCGACAATTGCTGGACCTGTGACGAGAGATGGCATTAATGATGTGAAAGATATGACAACAGTCCAACGATACGCACCAGTGTGTTCCGGGTCGGAGAAGGCATCGGAAGTGGTGTCTCGAGCGTCCCGTGCACCTGTACAATAACCGGAGCGTCAGCAAGAGAGTTAAGAGGAGGTGGTATGACACACATACCAGCACTGGCACGAGATTGATTGTCGGACGCTGTCGACTGCCGTGGAGAAGACATTGGGTGTAGAGTTGTGCGGGAGGGATGAGATCGGGAAATGTGACTGTTGTCCGCGCCGCGGCCACTGTATGGCGTTGGCTCGGACAGGGGGCGATTGTGGTGAAGTGCAGAACGATCAAAGTGGTAGCTGCCATTGATTGATCAAAGGGGATCATGAAAGATGCGGTGAGATCAGACCAGATCTGAGTCGGCCTGAGACTGATTCCGACTAGGTACCAAGTTTTTGGTACCCATCATGTGATCAAGGACAGATTGTGGATGAGTGTCGAAATTCGAGATGTGATCAATGCTGATCAATATGACGCAGTCATTCGAGTACACCGACGTGATCAAGAATGTTGATCAAGTGGTGCAATCATTTCGACACACTTCGTGATCACCAGTGATCAGGATCATGGAGCAATCATTTCGACACACTTCGTGATCACCAGTGATCAGGATCATGGAGCAATCATTTCGACACACTTCGTGATCACCAGTGATCAGGATCATGGAGCAATCATTTCGGCACACTTCGTGATCACCAGCGATCAAGATCATGGAGCAATCATTTCGGCACACTTCGTGATCACCAGTGATCAAGATCATAGAGCAATCATTTCGGCACACTTCGTGATCACCAGTGATCAGGATCATGAAGCAATCATTTCGGTACACTTCGTGATCATCCTGATCAAGAATCATAGGTACCAATTAAAGGGTACACCGGTTGAAGTTCAAGGTAGCCAGTCAGCTGCGAAGGGGATGGGCAGATGATGGGAGGAAAGGGATTGGATAGGAAAGGTTTAAGATGGTTAACAGAGAGAGAGAGATTTTCCTTGTAGCACGCAAGTGGTCTTCCGAAGAATTCCAAGGCTGGGAAGTATATTGGCCCCCCTTGACGAAGGAACCCAAGACGCTCAAGAAGAATAAACGCACCAACACCTGGAAAGCTTGGCCAGGTCTACGCTTCTCTCTCCACCCCCCTCAACCCCACCGCTAACAGTAGGCGGCCCAAGCATCGACATTGGAAACATATTGGCCCCCTTTGGAACAACACAAGCCCGAAGGACACCCCAGAGTGATCAAGTTTATTCAAGGCCTGATCTACTCTACCCTACGGACGATCAAGTGAAGAAGTATCCACAAGATCGTTAACCGACTACCCCTGAGTGCCGTCCACACTCCAGCTCAACCAAGAACAAAACCACCGCTTGGCCCCTTCCAGGTCACCCAGGAAAAGCGCTAACCCCGCCAGGTCAACGGGTACACAAGGTGAGAAGATCTTCAGACCCCACGGTCGATCGGAGTAACCCCTCCGTCAGTTGGCAGTCCGGCCCCCTGTGTGTGAGTGCCCCTCGCGTCGAATTTCTTCGCGAGCCACTACACCACATTGGTGCTGGGATGTCGTTCACGACGAAGCCTTCAAGGCTGTTAAGGAGAGCCTCCTTCACGCGCCCATCTTGGCGCTTCCGGACCCGGATCGTCCGTTTAGCGTCGTCTGCGACGCCTCCGATTTTGCAATCGGTTGTGCTTTATTACAAGCAGACGCCGAAGGGCGTGAGCGCGTTATCGCGTTTGAATCTCGCCAGCTTAAAGCTGCTGAGAAGAACTATCCAGTTCAGGACAAAGAGCTACTTGCAATGAAGTATGCTCTAGTCAAATTTAGAGTACATTTACTCGGCTCTAAGCCCTTCGTGATCTATACAGATCATGCGTCTTAACGCACTGCGACTCAGTCGCCTCACCTCTCACAGAGAATGGCAAGATGGCTTTCATTCTTTGCCGAGTATAACTTCGAGGTGAAGTATAAGCCGGGACGGCTGAACGTAGTGGCCGATGCGCTATCGCGCAGGCCAGACTACGAGTTGACTCATGTCCTACTGTGACGTCGTCGGTCCCCGACCTTATACGGAGGGCATACGCCCAAGACGACACATGTGTAGCTCTGCTACGCGCTCTTGGGAGCGAAGAGTTTAAAGACTCTGACAAGGAATTGTCACCGCGCTTACGCGCGAGGCTGCAGCGTTATACGCTTGATCATGGCCTGCTGTACTACAGCACTGACCCTGAGGACACTCCTCGAGTGGTCGTCCCTCATGATGAGGATCTTAAGTATCGCATCCTCTATGAGGTGCATGATACGCCTGTCGGTGGACATCTTGGTCGTGAGAAGACCTATGGCTCGGTGAGCAAGATGTACTGGTGGCCCAAGATGTACAAGTGGGCAAGCACCTATGTGCGTACATGCGAGACATGTCAACGGACCAAGTCCGCGCCGCATGCGGCTGCGCCGTTGGCGAGTTTGCCAGTCCCTTCGGGATGTTGGCAGTCCATTAGTATGGACTTTGTGTTTGGCCTTCCTAAGGATAAGGCGGGCAACACGGGTGTCGTGGTCTTTGTTGACCGACTGAGCAAGATGGCTCATCTTTCGGCTGTGCCGGACACCGTTGACGGTGAGGATACAGCGAAGCTGTTCTTAGACAGAGTCTTTCGCCAACATGGCTTGCCTGAGGCAATTGTCTCTGATAGAGACCCTCGCTTTACAGCGAAGTTCTGGACGTCCTTGTTCAGGGTGCTTGGCACCAAGTTGGACATGTCCACGGCGGATCATCCACAGACCGATGGTCAAACTGAACGCGTGAATCGCGTTGTGGAGGATATCCTCCGAAGCGTCTGCGCTGAAGCGCCACGACGCTGGAGCGAGATGCTCCCCCTCGTTGAGTTCGCTATGAACAATGCGGTGCATGCCTCGACAGGCTTCACCCCGTTCTATGTGAACGGTTTGGTCGACCCTCGCGTCCCTCTAATGCCGCCACGGTGTGGCTCTGGGCTTGATGGGGGAGGGTTAGCCGATCGGCTTGCTGATGTCAGCCCAGTTGCGGTTCGCAAGCAAGTCGATGACTTTGTCTCTTTGAGACTGAGCGTCATGCGCCAGGTGCGCGACGCGATGGCTGAAAGCCAGGATCTCCAAAAGGAGTATGCAGATGCCAAAGGCAGAGGGAACATGGAAAGGTTTGAGATCGGGGATCTTGTTTTATTAAACGCTAAAAACCTACCTACACATGCAGTGTCTGCGGTCTTTAAGACCAAGTTGAGACCTAGGTTCATTGGACCGTTCAAGGTCGTGGCCAAGAAGGGCCTGGCGTACACGCTCAATCTTCCGAAGAAGATGCGTACGCACCCGGTGTTTTACGTGGGCTTGCTTAAGCCATACCGGGACCCTGCTCGGGTGAGCTCTGAGGCGCTAGCGCCGGGTCGGACAAGGGCTGCGAAGCAGCGAGAGGCTGCGAGGCAGCAGGAGGCTGCGAGACAGCAGGGTGCTGAGGCACAGCACCAGAGTCCGCAGGGCGCAAGATACTGCGGAGCAGCAGGACGCTGCAGAGCAGCAGGGTGCGGAGGCACAGGAAGCTGCAAGGCAGCAGGCGGTAGAGCCATCGGCGGTGGCATTGCCACGGGACGAGAGCCGTACGGCTGCACCCGTACCAAGAGGTCGAGCTGACCTTGCAGCTGAGCAATCTGGCGCTCAAGGTCTACGACCCGCTGCTGCATCGCCTGAGGCGACTCCAGCCAGTCGAGGCGACGCTCGACCTCCTCGAGGCTATTCGCTAGGCGATGTGAGGAGCGGTCAACGTCGGCGACGTAGTCGCTCACCGAGCGGACACGGCTCTGTAAGGAGAGGAAGTCCCCGAAGCTCGCAGCGCGAGAGTCCAGCGGCCGCTCGGCCTCCCCCTGCTCTGCTCGATGAGCATGGGAATCTCCACTACCACGTGGAGCGCCTGATGGCGCGGCGCAGGCGCCAGGGTCATAACCAGTATCTGGTAAAGTGGAGAGGGTATCCTCATTTCCAGAACTCATGAGAGTTCGAGGTACCACTTCGGCAAGATTGCCCTGACGTCGTGGACGCTTACGATCGGCGTCACCCGGTGACGGAGCGCCCGCAGGGCGCGCGACGGAGTCGCCGGGCGCGCCGCGCTTCCCACTACTAGAGTGGGGTGACGACAGGTCAAGAGCTGAGCTCAGGCTCTGACCAGTGGCTGTGCCAGCCGATCCATGGCTATGGGTAGGACTGCTCACAGCGGGAGCAGGAGGCCGGGGTGCCTCGTAGCGTGAGGGACGTTGTCCCGGTACACGTCGTCTTGCTTGTCGCTTCGCGAAGTCGAGGCGTAAGCGCCACTCTAAGCGGATATCAGTTTCCGAGAAACTAGCTCGGAGAGCATCATAGGAGTGGGCCGTCGGGATCGCTCCACCCAATTCTGAAACTGCGCTTCGTAAGCGGCCATCGTTTCACCCTCTGAGAGGACCACCGGCACCGTCCGCATGGCCGGTACGGCCTCACCGTTGAGCTGCTGACGCAGGCGCTCACGGTACTCCGAAGGCGTTGTGACTTGCGGAGTCAAGAAGCGCTCACGGAGCGATCGTTGTTGGACGACTTCATCAGTCGTCTCGGGCGCGGGCCCACACGTATACGTGTCCAAGAGCTGCGAGGCAGCGCGTCGAACGACCTCTGCAGGAGAGAGACGGTCATAACCGTAGTCGCGACGCGACGTGCCCACAATGGGGCGGGCTATAGATCTGTTAGACCGTGCGCGAGATGCAGCCTCAAGCTGTCGGCTTTGAGCCCCGTCCAGGTCGTTGGAGACCACACCTGGCTTAGGGAGCTCGTCCTCGTACCTCGAGGAGAGAGGAGGCACATTGCGCAGGGCGTTCGCGGAACCATCACGGTTCGGGAACGGATTAGGCGTCTGCAGCTCGCGAGAGCGCGACGCTGGGCTTGAAGGCCTCGGAGAGGCAGCCTCCTGGCGCGTAGGGGTCCACTCGTCGTCGTCTGGGATGATCTCGCCTTGTTCGAGCTCGTCGAGCCAGGCGTTTTGACGCGTACGTGGCGTAGATGGCTCGGGAGAGCTAGGAGCTCCGCTCTCACCCGGATGTTGGCTCGCGGAGCCGGAGCCATGACGTCGTTGGTGCTCATCGTGGTACTGTCGTACACTGAGCCGCTGCGGAGCAGCTTCCCTGTTGGGACTACGGCCTGCGGCCTGCGGCGATCGTGGGCTGTCGCACCCCGACATGCGGCCACTAGAAGATGGCGAAGAAGGGTCTGATGACCGTGGCGAAAGGCTGAGCATTTAGAATGCAGTTTCGATAATGGGCTCTGGGAGCCGAAGTTCTTTGAACTTGTGATGAGGTAAAGTGACCTCTAACGTCTTGAGAAGGAAAGACCTCACTAAGAAAGTGTCGTGGACACGGGTGTCCACATTTTGGTGGGGGGTGGTGTAACGGGGTTACACGGGTTTACACCTGGTGTGTTCCACACATGGATACACTTTGTGTAAGGTACATATTTGATGTACGGACACTCGAGGGAGTGTGTGTGGCTGAGAGCCACACGTTATGCGTTTGAAGTAGGATTTTACTTGGTTTTACTATGTTAGATAGTTAAACACATACATTTACCCCCTAGGCGGCTAGCCGCAATAAAAGATAAATAAACAGTTTGGATTTGGAACACTAAGAGTAAAGTCCTTTTATTAAGGTCGTAGTTAGTAGGTGCCTTTGGTAATAAAGGTCTATTAACCCTTAATAAGGTGAGTGTTAATCCTTAACTCGTTGAGTTAACCGTCTTCCTCTGACGCTAAGCTACGGCAGCCCCGCTGCAATACCCGACATCGGCTTCCTCTCACTCTGGTTTCGCGTCCGCGAAGTCGTCTATGTCGTCAGACATCGGGTCGGATAGCCCCACCCGGCCAACGAGAATGACCCTTGGTCCATCGGGAGCCGCTATGATCCAGGCGAGGAAGATCAAGGAAGAGAAGACGCCTGTTAACCCTGTGCCCGTAGCCAGAGCGTCGACCAACGCCCACAACCCGGACCGCATGCAGTCGTTCTTCGACTCAGCCATGGAACGTATCCTGAAGGAGCAATCCGAGGAGAAGAACCGCGGCGAGCCTAGAGCACGTGAGGTGTCCGGTGTCGACAGAAGCGGCCGCGTCGGCCGAACATGCTGCGCGATCCCGCGAGTCAGGACGTCGGCAATCTCCGAGCTGCAGGAGTTCTCCGGCAAAGACACTGACGAGGATCGCGCCCGCAGCTGGCTGGGCAAGGTGAAGTCTGCGTTCTTCCGTGATCAAGCCCCTGATAGCGAGAAGTGTATCGTCTTCGGGAACTTGTTAACTGGTCCGGCGCGGAACTGGTACCAGCAGTTGGGAAGAACGACGCGTGGCAAGTGGAAAGACCTGCTGGATGGCTTCAGGGCCGAATACTGCGGTCTGGGCGTGTCTCTTGCGAGGCAATATTACCATGCCAGGAAGAGATCTGACGAGTCGCCACTCGAGTATCTTCATCGCCTGACCGTGTTAGGACTCCGTGCAAAGTTGCCGATCAAGACTGGTCCGTCGTCTGCCCTCCGAGAACACGTGGAACACTTCATCGAAACTTTGGGCGATCGCGATCTAGCGGACCTGCTGACGCTACTGCGCCTTGGAGACGGGGACGCACTGGCAGACGTATTGCACCTACGCCAGCGTGCCAAATCCCGGCAAGGAAAGGCGTCCATGGGATCTTCGAATACCGCCAGAAGTCGTCATCGCCAACACCTCCACAAGCGTCCACCAAACATGCCCGAGCGATTCGCGCCATTCACATGGCCCATGACAGCGAGAGCTCGGGATCGGACTCGGACTCCGGAGGATCGGACCTCGAACGAAGTAGATCCCAGATCTATCTCGCCGCCGTCGCGGATCAGCGCAAGTCGGAAGACCAGCCTCAGCCACGCCGTGACCCCCAAGGACCAGCCAACAATCAGGAGCAACCTCATCGCCCTCGGAACGACGATCGCGTGGAGAGATGCTCCCACTGCGGGTCCACGAGGCACACAGACCTTGGATGCTGGAAGCCTTTGACTTGTCAGAAGTGCGGAAGAAGAGGACACCCTGGTGATCACTGCCTGTACATCTGTCGAGCGTGCGGCGAGGTGCATGAAGCCGGAGAGCGCCCAATGGAGGAGTTTTATAACTTGATCCGTCAGTGGTACGATCCCACGCGCCATGCCGGGATCTTCCCCTCGAAGGCGGAGAAGATGTTAAACTAGGACGCTCGCCAGGTTGGAATCTGGTACGAGCCGAGCGTTCTAAGTTCTGCATATTTGCATACGTTGACAGGCAAGCACAGTCGAAGGTCAGTTCCCTGAAGGATCCTATCAACAATACACGTGGAATTCATGAGAAACGTACCGCGACGATCGCGAGCTTGCGACGAGATGAATGTGCGCGATCGGATGTTGTGATGGAACTGGACTTGGCTGATGGAAAGACCCGTGGATACTGGAGAGATCATGCCCCGGATACAGAGCCCGGCGAGCTCAAGACCGTGAACTCGCTGACGAGACCCCCGCCAGACATTGGAAGGGAGCTCTGACCCGGGAAATCGCGAGGGTACTGGAAGTACTACTCGCCCGGCAAGTGGTTCAAGCAGGCGAAGATCACCGGGAAGATCAACAACTCGAAGGCGACCATGCTCTTGGACTCTGGCGTAGAAGTCTCAATTGTGGACACCACCTTTGCTCGTAAGGTTGGCTGTATCATAGACGAAAGTCAGAAACAAGAGTGTGTGGGGATTGGAGAGAACGCGTACACAACGTTGGAACGTACCACCATCAAGGTCACGCTAGCTGGGTATCTCGTGTACTTCTTCGACGCCTGGGTTGGCCCCTTGTCGGGCCAAGATGTGATCTTGGGCATGGACTTCATGATCCCAGCCGGGATCCGCCTGGACCTCGCGGACGGCACGATGTGCCTGGCTGACGAAGTCCGGATCCAATTGTCGGGGAGGCGTCCACCGTACGGTCGAAGCAGACACTCGCTGCTGTTGGAAGATGACGTCGCCATTCCCGTCGGAGGATATGCCGAAGTTCCCCTGAAACCACCACGCGCGTTAGAACGAGAGAAGTTGTGGATCGTGCGTGGAGAGAAGTGGGTACCTACCGTACAAAAGGGGCTTGGCCGCAGGCGACACCAACGTTAGCGATGGCGAGCTGCGCCTGGGACGAAGTTTGGAGCTGGGGATGTGGCTCGCTGAAGATCTTGTGCCTCGAGTGCCTGGACACGTGTCAGTTGGATCACGCCGGTACGCAGAGTGGCAAACTCTCACATTCGAAGCGACGACTGATCGCCAGGACAACGAAGACCTTCCAGCTGAAACGTCCGGACCGTTAGTGGAACGGCCGGAGTACGCCACCCCAACGCAGCTCTTGTGAAAGGGCGAAACGGCTCCTCGTCCAACGGTGGCTGCGACGACGGTTCGTTGGGCCGAACCACTCGTGAATAAGCTGGAAGCGACCGAACTCAAGCTGGACTCCGAAGGACACAGGCCGGAACCGGAAGCTGACCTCACCTTGGAAGCTGACGCGGAGGAGCCTGATGTCGCAGAAGAACCGGCGGAGATTCAGGAGGACGCCGGAGGATACTACCATGACGGCAGGAATCTGTTCGCAGAGGACCTCGAAGATCAGATGGCTATCTTGCCGGAGATCGCGAATACCACAGAAGAAGTGAAGATCGAAGACATCCAAGCAGGAGATCCCCAGTTGAACACGCCGGAGGAGATTGATCGACTGAGGCGTATCATCTGGAGGCGGAAGCACCTTCTGATTGGAAAAGGGAACGCCTTGCCACCCGCAGCAGTCGGAGTAGTCTGTAACATCGACGTGGGAGGAGCAGCCCCGATCGCTCAACGCGTCCGCCGAGTTGCGCCGCAGTATCGCGAGAAGCTCTCCGACTTGATCAAGGGCTTGCTGGCTGCGAAGATCATTGTTCCGTCAACACCTCCGTGGGCGTCCCCGATCGTGTTCATTACCAAGAAGAACGGGGTAGATATCCGGCTCTGCATCGATTATCGGCTTGTGAATTCCTTGACCCGACTGATGGTGTATCCGATGCCCTTGATCAACGACCTCTTGGAGGATCTCGACAAGGTCCTCTGGTACTGTTCCTTGGACATGGCAAGCGGATTCTGGGTGGTACAGATGACGGAACGCGCTCGGAAGATCTCGGCGTTCATTACACCTTTTGGCTTGTTCGAGTGGACTCGTATGCCGTTCGGCCTGAAGAACGCGCCACAGATCTATCAGCGGCTGCTTGACGACGCCCTCTATGGATTCCTCCGAATTGGGAACAGCGATGATGCTGAAGGAGAGTCCGACGTCTTCGAGTCTGGTGAACCGGAGCTGGATCACCAGCCTTCCGTCCTCGGTCGACGATCGTACATCGACGACATCTTGGTCACGGCTGACTCGTGGGACAATCTCTGCGAGAAAGTGGAGCGGCTGCTGGACGCCTGCGATCGCTGGAACTTGTCGATCAGCGTGGTGAAGAGCTCCTGGGGCAAGCGAAGAGTCGATTATCTCGGCCACCGAGTCTCGATTGAAGGGCTCGAAGCACACTCGAAGGATCTTGAATCCCTGTGCGACTTGCCCTTCCCGGAGACCTTGCGCTCGATGCAGTCGTTCCTCGGCAGCCTGAATTACTGCATCCGCTTCATCGATGTCTTCGCTGTGTATGCCGCGATCTTGTACGGGCTTCGCGAGTCGGACTTCTTCGAGCTGCGCTGCCGAACGGTGATCCCGGAGTATTCGGCGTATGCAGGGGACGTGGATCATGAGAAGGCCGAAAACGATCGCTGGACGAAGGCCACGGTAGTGTTCACCATGCCGAAGGCCAAGATCATGTCGACCCCAATCTTGAAGCACTTCGATCCCGATCGCCCACCAGTGATCGTCATCTACGCGAACAAGTGGGCGATCTCGGCGGCTCTCATGCAGGATCATGATGGCGTGTATTGGCCAGTGACCTTCACCAGCCGCATCCTCAAGACGAACGAGCTCGATTACGGGATCGTCGAGAAGGAGGTCTTGGCCTTGCTGAGGATCTTGGATGTCTGCCACACGGCGCTTGTCGGTCGAGCGATCAAGGTGCTGACTCGACACTCGACGTTGGCTTGGCTCCTCAAGTCTTCAGGCTTGCAAGGCCGGCTGAGATCATGGGCCGCTCTCCTGTCTCAGTGGACGTTGGAGATTGTGCGATGCACGAGTTGGCGACGAAGTCCTGGGGACGCTCGCCGCGAGCATCACTCCACGAGAAGAAGTCGACGAGGCCCTCATTGCTGTCGCGCCCAAGAAGCAGCCCCGCCAAGTAATTGTCGCGCCCACGCCGACTGTCGAACTTGATGAAGAGCTGATCGTCGTGAGTTTCGACGGATCCGCCCGAGTCAAACGCGGCGGTGGAGCGTACAGCGCCGTGATCTGGAAGTTGCCCGAGTGGTCGATCATCACTGCGGCATCCTCGCCCGCTCTGGAGATGACGGTGAACGAAGCCGAGTATCATGGATTGCTCTTGTGTCTGGATCTCCTTGCACCTCTAGACAGGGGACGCTTGGTGATCTGTGGAGACTCCAACTTGGTGATCCGGCGAATGCGCGGCGAGATCGCATGCAAGGCTCCATCTTTGCAGCTTCTGCGTGAGAAGGCGATGGGGAAGCTCGCGGCCTGGCCTTAGCACGAGTTCGTGCACGTGAAATGCTAGTGGAACAGCAGCGCCGATCGACTCGCTAGCGAGGCCCTGAAGAACGAGGCCGGCACACTCGTCACGTCCGCGGAAGTCATTGAGGACTTGATCACGCTCAACCGGAGAGATCCTTAAGCCGAAGAACGAGAACGAGATCGTCCAAGTAGCGGCCGTGACTCGGTCGTCCGTGCGCCGACGATCCCCACCAGAATGCCTGCAGGAACCTGTGGTCCAAAGCATGAGGTTAGAACGCATTACTAAGGCACAGGGCGAAGAGAAGTGGATCGCCGATCTGAGGACGTACCTGACTGGGGACGTGGCCGACTTGACGGCGAAGGACGCCCGGACGTGCGCGAAGATCGCCGATTCATATGAGGTCGACGGGGATCATCTCCTGTGGTACTGTCCGTCTTCTGCGAACAACGTTGATGAAGAGCGAGATACGATCGCCAAGCTGGTGATCCCTGAGCGACTTCGTCAGGGCTTCCTGCATCACTACCACGCGAGCTTGGAAGGTGGTCACCAGGGAGTAGGAAGGACCTACGCGAAGATCAAGCAGCACTTCCACTGGAGGGGCCTGTTCAGGGACGTTCAACGTTACGTGAGTGAGTGTACCGATTGCGATACTGGAAAAGGAAGACCTACCGTTCAAGGGAGATCGCCCGGAAATGTGCAGGCCACCTACCCGTTCCAGATCATCGCCATGGATCACATCCCTTCGCTTCCGAAGTCGTATAAGGGGAACACGGAACTCCTAGTCTGGGTCGATTTGTCCACCGGGTACGTGATCGCTAAGGCGAGCAGCTCCCGAACCGCTCAGCAGATTGCTGAGAACTACGAGGAGAGTGTCTTCAGCCGTTTTGGTGCAAGCGAGGTCATCAGACATGATCGCGTCTGGGTTTATGGCAGATATGTTCCGGGCGTTCAATCGAATAGTGGGCCAACGGCAGAACCCCACAGACCTCAGGCCAATGGGACGGCGGAACGCATGGTGCAGACGCTGATGCGATCAATCAAGATGTATATCGCCGACATGAACCAGAAGGATTCGGACGAGTATGCCGAGAGGTTGACCTTCGCATTGAACACATGTAACGCGGTTACACGGGTTTACACCTGGTGTGCTCCACACATGGATACACTTTGTGTAAGGTACATATTTGATGTACGGACACTCGAGGGAGTGTGTGTGGCTGAGAGCCACACGTTATGCATTTGAAGTAGGATTTTACTTGGTTTTACTATGTTAGATAGTTAAACACATGCATTTACCCCCTAGGCGGCTAGCCGCAATAAAAGATAAATAAACAGTTTGGATTTGGAACGCTAAGAGTAAAGTCCTTTTATTAAGGTCGTAGTTAGTAGGTGCCTTTGGTAATAAAGGTCTATTAACCCTTAATAAGGTGAGTGTTAATCCTTAACTCGTTGAGTTAACCGTCTTCCTCTGACGCTAAGCTACGGCAGCCCCGCTGCACTTGGTAGCACTTGTAGTCAATCCTGCGACTGAGTCTTTTGACTGATCCCTCTGAGAGGATGGAACACGCTGTGTTCGCGAGCTTGCCGCCTGGCCAGCAAGAGACGCTTAAAAAGCTTATGTCTCTGTTGGGCCCGAGGGCATTGCTCATCTTGCTTCGCAAGGGCCAGCGGAGGTATCCGCCAGACTGGAGGATTTTGCAAGCTACGAGAAGGCGCTCTTAGAGCATGTACAAGAGCGCGTGAGGGCAACGGCGTCCGCCGCATCGTCCGCGGCCGCGTCGTCGACGCACGAGTGGTCTAATAGACCGAAACCGCTCATGGTGAGCGTGAAGACCTTCGAGGGGAAGGAAGGGGAGAGCCTCCTTCTCTGGACCCGACAGGTCGAGATGGCCATGGGATCGGCCCTGCTCCAGACTGAGCAACAGCGCGTAGCGCTGGCGATCTCGAAGCTCGGTGGCCGAGCTCAAGAATGGGCACTAACGTGCGGCACGTCTGTGGACGCTGCTTTCCCGACCTGGGATCAGCTGAAACAGCAACTAGTGCGCGTATTCGCGCCGCCTAACCAGGCGTACCGTATACGGTCGAAGTTCCTTGCTACCCGCCAGGGTAAAAAGGAGTTGATGGACTATGTCCAAGAGTTGAGAACTCTGATCGCCGGCATGGCGTCGAGCCCTCTTCCCGAGGCGGTCGCAGTGACCGTGTTTATGGAGGGCCTGCGCACGGGCGCTGCCCGAACGGAAGTTTTCCGTGTTCACCCTGCCTCATTTGAGGAGGCCGTGAACGTGGCATTGAATGCCAACTATAACTTCCAGGCTGCGAGACACGGTTCGAGCGCTGGTAGCGCGAGCTCTTCGAGCGGTCCTGAACCGATGGACCTCAGCCACGCTGAAGACGAGGCTGACCTCTATGCTGCTGAGCAGCGCTTCAGCATCCGTCGATGCTACACGTGCGGGAGCACCCGCCACTTGAGGCCTAGTTGCCCGTTGCGCAACAAGGCCCAGGCTCCATCGAGCCGAAGCACCGCTTCGAACCCTCAACCAGGGTCGTCGCGGGGAAACGACGGAACCCAGTAGGCGCGGGGCGCCCTACTGGGGAGGAACTGAGTTCTGTTGGGCCTCTGGGAGGCAGGAGAGAACGAGACTCAGCCCCGCAGAGAGCTAAGCTCTCTAACTCACGTAGTGAGTGCAAGCCCGGCTTGTTAGTCGTTCAAGCGAACGTGAAGGGCTTCGACAAGCCGTGGAGAGTCTTGATAGACTCGGGAGCGTCCGGCAACTATGTCCGGCGCTCCACTGTTGATGGTTTTAAACCATATGTGGAGGCTCTAAAGGAGCCTCGAAGAGATAAGATCTCTGTCCGTCTTGCGACGGGGACACTAGTGACTGTGTCGAAGGTCTCTATTGACCTGAACGTGAAGTTCTTAGACTTCGATAGCGTGGAACGCTGCTTGGTCTTAGACCTGGATGAGAGGTATGACCTCATCCTTGGCATGGCGTGGCTCGAGAGCCACGAGCCATGAATCGACTGGAAGTCGAAGACGTTGGGCGCTACGCGCCCGTCTCCTAGTGGAGCATTGGCGAGTCATGAACCCACCTCTGCTCGGAGACAGAAGCGCTATTGGCGCGAGCACGAGTCCGAATCGGTCATGGTGCTGGACATTGGTATGTCAGAGATAGTGAGCAACGAAGTTGCTGTTTGCCGTGAGTGTGACTCACAGGGCGTGCGCGGGGTGGCGTGTTTTCCGCCGAGCGGTGTTTGTGGGGTCGCTGACCCGCCGCTGTGTCCTAAGGACAAACGTGGAACGGCACGGACTCCGTTGAGCGGTGCTCGTAGGGTCGCTGACCCGCCGCTGAGTGTCTCGAATGACACTGTTCCCTCTCCGAGGAACCATAGTGCGTTGGAACCTAGGCAGCGCGACGGTGATGTCGCCCTGCAGCCCTCATCCGGCCGTGCTCGGGCGAGGAGGGAGAGGAGGAAGAGACGCAGAGCGTCTGTAACGTCTATGACGTCGGACGAGGTGTCCGGCGTGTTGAGCGGTGAAGCTCCACGCGACTGCAGTGAGCAGTTGTACACACTCGTGAATGGAGTGACAGGGGATATCGACGGAGACATAAGTCTCGAGCGACTCCCGTCGGTTGATGCTCTGTTAGAGCTGGACGAGATGTCCGTCGCCGAGTTTGGCGAGGCCTTAAAGGCCGGCGAGCTTGCCGAGGTGGTCATGATACGACCCGAGGAGGAGTTGAACTCCTCGTCCGTCGTGGACGAAGCTGTCCTTGAGGACACGAAGCGAGCGCTAAGCGCTAGGAGTGGATCTTCGATCCTCAAGGATCCCTCGGATCCGTTTTATCCTTTGATCAAGGAATACCACGATGTGGTGTCGAAGGACCCGCCGTCAGGGTTGCCTCCGGATCGAGGCGTACGTCATGAGATTGACTTGGTTCCTGGAACCAAATACTGCGTAACACGGCAGTGGCCCTTACCAAGGGAGCAATGTGACGTCATCGACGCGTTCTTCCGTGCAAAGCATGAAGCCGGCTTGGTGCGTGAGAGCAAGTCTCCGCACTCGACACCCACGTTCTGTGTCAGAAAGCCTAATGGCAAGTGGCGCATAGTGCATGCTTTTAATAAGCTGAATGCGGCCACCATTCCGGCGCAGACGCCGATTCCTAGAAAGGATGTTCTACAGAACAACATGGTGGGATGTACGTTGTACAGTGCACTCCTTGGTCGACGGGTATTATCAGTTGCTCATGAGAGCTAGCGATATACCCCTCACGGCTGTGAGTACTCCGAGCGGTATGCTCTGGGAGTGGTTGGTGATGCCCCAAGGGCTGTCGAACGCGCCTGCGACGTTCAATCGTCTAGTGACGCAGTTGTTCAGGCCCCATCGGGCGTACGCTCAGACGTACTTCGACGACATCTTCGTCCATAGTCGTGCGGAGCACGGGAGGTCTGATGTGAGAACCACCTTGACCATTTGCGAGCGGTGCTCGAGTGCATGCGCACGAATAAGTTGTATGCCAACTTGGATAAATGCGTCTTTGGCGCGGAGGAAATTCCTTTCCTCGGATGCTTCATTGGGAAGCGAGGCCTTAGGGCAGATCCTGCCAAGGTTAAGGCCATTGTGGACTGGCCGGTTCCTTCGAACCAGAAGGACTTGCGTAAGTGGCTTGGCTTAGCCAATTACTTGCACAAGTACAGCGAGAACTACGCTGATATGGCTCGGCCATTGTCCAATCTCCTTAAGAAGGATGCACCTTGGTGCTGGGATGTCGTTCACGACGAAGCCTTCAAGGCTGTTAAGGAGAGCCTCCTTCACGCGCCCATCTTGGCGCTTCCGGACCCGGATCGTCCGTTTAGCGTCGTCTGCGACGCCTCCGATTTTGCAATCGGTTGTGCTTTATTACAAGCAGACGCCGAAGGGCGTGAGCGCGTTATCGCGTTTGAATCTCGCCAGCTTAAAGCTGCTGAGAAGAACTATCCAGTTCACGACAAAGAGCTACTTGCAATGAAGTATGCTCTAGTCAAATTTAGAGTACATTTACTCGGCTCTAAGCCCTTTGTGATCTATACAGATCATGCGTCTTTACGCACGGCGACTCAGTCGCCTCACCTCTCACAGAGAATGGCAAGATGGCTTTCATTCTTTGCCGAATACAACTTCGAGGTGAAGTATAGGCCGGGACGGCTGAACGTAGTGGCCGATGCGCTATCGCGCAGGCCAGACTACGAGTTGACTCATGTCACTACTGTGACGTCGTCGGTCCCCGACCTTATACGGAGGGCATACGCCCAAGACGACACATGTGTAGCTCTGCTACGCGCTCTTGGGAGCGAAGAGTTTAAAGACTCTGACAAGGAATTGTCACCGCGCTTACGCGCGAGGCTGCAGCGTTATACGCTTGATCATGGCCTGCTGTACTACAGCACTGACCCTGAGGACACTCCTCGAGTGGTCGTCCCTCATGATGAGGATCTTAAGTATCGCATCCTCTATGAGGTGCATGATACGCCTGTCGGTGGACATCTTGGTCGTGAGAAGACCTATGGCTCGGTGAGCAAGATGTACTGGTGGCCCAAGATGTACAAGTGGGCAAGCACCTATGTGCGTACATGCGAGACATGTCAACGGACCAAGTCCGCGCCGCATGCGGCTGCGCCGTTGGCGAGTTTGCCAGTCCCTTCGGGATGTTGGCAGTCCATTAGTATGGACTTTGTGTTTGGCCTTCCTAAGGATAAGGCGGGCAACACGGGTGTCGTGGTCTTTGTTGACCGACTGAGCAAGATGGCTCATCTTTCGGCTGTGCCGGACACCGTTGACGGTGAGGATACAGCGAAGCTGTTCTTAGACAGAGTCTTTCGCCAACATGGCTTGCCTGAGGCAATTGTCTCTGATAGAGACCCTCGCTTTACAACGAAGTTCTGGACGTCCTTGTTCAGGGTGCTTGGCACCAAGTTGGACATGTCCACGGCGGATCATCCGCAGACCGATGGTCAAACTGAACGCGTGAATCGCGTTGTGGAGGATATCCTCCGAAGCGTCTGCGCTGAAGCGCCACGACGCTGGAGCGAGATGCTCCCCCTCGTTGAGTTCGCTATGAACAATGCGGTGCATGCCTCGACAGGCTTCACCCCGTTCTATGTGAACGGTTTGGTCGACCCTCGCGTCCCTCTAATGCCGCCACGGTGTGGCTCTGGGCTTGATGGGGGAGGGTTAGCCGATCGGCTTGCTGATGTCAGCCCAGTTGCGGTTCGCAAGCAAGTCGATGACTTTGTCTCTTTGAGACTGAGCGTCATGCGCCAAGTGCGCGACGCGATGGCTGAAAGCCAGGATCTCCAAAAGGAGTATGCAGATGCCAAAGGCAGAAGTAACATGGAACGGTTTGAGATCGGGGATCTTGTTTAACTAAACGCTAAAAACCTACCTACACATGCAGTGTCTGCGGTCTTTAAGACCAAGTTGAGACCTAGGTTCATTGGACCGTTCAAGGTCGTGGCCAAGAAGGGCCTGGCGTAAACGCTCAATCTTCCGAAGAAGATGCGTACGCACCCGGTGTTTTACGTGGGCTTGCTTAAGCCATACCGGGACCCTGCTCGGGTGAGCTCTGAGGCGCTAGCGCCGGGTCGGACAAGGGCTGCGAAGCAGCGGGAGGCTGCGGGGCAGCAGGAGGCTGCGAGACAGCAGGGTGCTGAGGCACCGCACCAGAGTCCGCAGGGCGCAAGATACTGCGGGGCAGCAGGACGCTGCAGAGCAGCAGGGTGCGGAGGCACAGGAAGCTGCAAGGCAGCAGGCGGTAGAGCCATCGGCGGTGGCATTGCCACGGGACGAGAGCCGTACGGCTGCATCCGAATCAAGAGGTCGAGTTGACCCGCAGCTGAGCAATCTGGCGCTCAAGGTCTACGACCCGCTGCTGCATCGCCTGAGGCGACTCCAGCCAGTCGAGGCGACGCTCGACCTCCTCGAGGCTATTCGCTAGGCGATGTGAGGAGCGATCAACGTCCGCGACGTAGTCGCTCACCGAGCGGACACGGCTCTGTAGGGAGAGGAAGTCCCCGAAGCTCGCAGCGCGAGAGTCCAGCGGCCGCTCGGCCTCCCCCTGCTCTGCTCGATGAGCATGGGAATCTCCACTACCACGTGGAGCGCCTGATGGCGCGGCGCAGGCGCCAGGGTCATAACCAGTATCTGGTAAAGTGGAGAGGGTATCCTCATTTCCAGAACTCATGAGAGTTCGAGGTACCACTTCGGCAAGATTGCCCTGACGTCGTGGACGCTTACGATCGGCGTCACCCGGTGACGGAGCGCCCGCAGGGCGCGCGACGGAGTCGCCGGGCGCGCCGCGCTTCCCACTACTAGAGTGGGGTGACGACAGGTCAAGAGCTGAGCTCAGGCTCTGACCAGTGGCTGTGCCAGCCGATCCATGGCTATGGGTAGGACTGCTCACAGCGGGAGCAGGAGGCCGGGGTGCCTCGTAGCGTGAGGGACGTTGTTCCGGTACACGTCGTCTTGCTTGTCGCTTCGCGAAGTCGAGGCGTAAGCGCCACTCTAAGCGGATATCAGTTTCCGAGAAACTAGCTCGGAGAGCATCATAGGAGTGGGCCGTCGGGATCGCTCCACCCAATTCTGAAACTGCGCTTCAGAAGCGGCCATTGTTTCACCCTCTGAGAGGACCACCGGCACTGTCCGCATGGCCGGCACGGCCTCACCGTTGAGCTGCTGGCGCAGGCGCTCACGGTACTCCGAAGGCGTTGTGACTTGTGGAGTCAAGAAGCGCTCGCGGAGCGATTGTCGCTGGGCGACTTCTTCTGGCGTGCCGGGCGCGGGCCCACACGTATAGGTGTCCAAGAGCTGCGAGGCAGCGCGCCGAACGACCTCGGCAGGGGAGAAACGGTCAAAACCGTAGTCGCGACGCGACGTGCCCACAATGGGGCGGGCTATAGATCTGTTAGACCGTGCGCGAGATGCAGCCTCAAGCTGTCGGCTTTGAGCCCCGTCCAGGTCGTTGGAGACCACACCTGGCTTAGGGAGCTCGTCCTCGTACCTCGAGGAGAGAGGAGGCACATTGCGCAGGGCGTTCGCGGAACCATCACGGTTCGGGAACGGATTAGGCGTCTGCAGCTCGCGAGAGCGCGACGCTGGGCTTGAAGGCCTCGGAGAGGCAGCCTCCTGGCGCGTAGGGGTCCACTCGTCGTCGTCAGGGACGATCTCGCCCTGCTCAAGCTCGTCGAGCCAGGCGTTTTGACGCGTACGCGGTGTCGATGGCTCAAGAGAGCGTGGAGCGTCGCTCTCACCCCGATGTTGGCTCGCGGAGCCGGAGCCATGAAGACGTCGATGGTCATTGTGGTACTGTTGTACACTGAGCCGCTGCGGAGCAGCTCCCCTGTCGGGATTGCGGTCAAGGACCTGTGGCGACTGCGGGCTGTCGCGCCCCGACATGCGGCCACTAGAAGATGGGGAAGAGGGGTCAGATGACCGTGGCGAAAGATGGAGCATTGGAAATGCAGTTTCGATAATGGGCTCTGGGGGCCGAAGTTCTTTGAACTTGTGATGGGGTAAAGTGACCTCTAACGTCTTGAGAAGGAAAGACCTCACTGAGAAAGTGTCGTGGACACGGGTGTCCACATCTTGGTGGGGGGGTGGTGTAACGGGGTTACACGGGTTTACACCTGGTGTGTTCCACACATGGATACACTTTGTGTAAGGTACATATTTGATGTACGGACACTCGAGGGAGTGTGTGTGGCTGAGAGCCAAACGTTATGCATTTGAAGTAGGATTTTACTTGGTTTTACTATGTTAGATAGTTAAACACATACATTTACCTCCTAGGCGGCTAGCCGCAATAAAAGATAAATAAACAGTTTGGATTTGGAACACTAAGAGTAAAGTCCTTTTATTAAGGTCGTAGTTAGTAGGTGCCTTTGGTAATAAAGGTCTATTAACCCTTAATAAGGTGAGTGTTAATCCTTAACTCGTTGAGTTAACCGTCTTCCTCTGACGCTAAGCTACGGCAGCCCCGCTGCAACACAGCTCAGGATCGCGTTCGCGGAGACACGCCGTTCTTCCTCGTCCATGGCTGGGATCCCCGGTCAACGCTGGAAGCACCGCTGCCTGTGGGGAACACGCGTAGCCGTGATCGCGATCCCAGGAGATGGCGTAATCAATCGAATAGTGGGCCAACGGCAGAACCCCACAGACCTCAGGCCAATGGGACGGCGGAACGCATGGTGCAGACGCTGATGCGATCAATCAAGATGTATATCGCCGACATGAACCAGAAGGATTCGGACGAGTATGCCGAGAGGTTGACCTTCGCATTGAACACATCTCAGGATCGCGTTCGCGGAGACACGCCGTTCTTCCTCGTCCATGGCTGGGATCCCCGGTCAACGCTGGAAGCATCGCTGCCTGTGGGGAACACGCGTAGTCGTGATCGCGATCCCAGGAGATAGCGTAATCGGGTGCAAGGCCACTATCAACGAGCGCGCGAAGAGGTGAACGAACGCTTACGGGAAGCCATCCAGAATCGCGCAGATCGCCACAACGAAGATCTTCGACCACATAACATTGACGTCCGAGTCAGGTCTGGCTGTATTTGGATCGCGTCAAGGTTGGTTACGCTCGGAAGCTCGCACACTTGTGGCACGGGCCGTTCCGCGTTGCGGAGATGATTGATCAGCGTGCAGCGAAGCTGGCGATTGCGGGGACGGAATATCGGATCTTCCCGATCGTGCACGTGTCGAAGCTCAAGCTCGTGAAGCGCTTCCCTGATCGTCCGAAGACTGAGATCGTGATCGATGAGGAAGATCGTGTGGACTTCGACGAAGCATTTCTGCCAGAAGACAGTTGGGAACGAGAGTTAGACGAAGACGAGTACGAAGTGGGGAGGATTGCGGACGTACGGTCATCTCGGAAGACGCGATATGGACGAAACCGTCGTGAGTTCTTGGTGCACTGGAAGGGATATGACGAGCCGACTTGGGTGGATGAAGTGGACTTGAATTGCGGAGCGCTGCTTCGTATGACCGGAGGACTTGTACGCGAACGTTTTGGTCGAGGAGTTCCAGACGACGCTCGCCGACCCCTCTTGTGAGACGAAGATGATGAAGGTTTCCTTGACGGAACCGACTGGCTGCGAGACGACTGTCCTTTAACAGCAGAAGGAGGTTGAGGAAGCGTCTGGACAGGAACACCGAAGATCGAGCCTAGCGAACTCAACTGCGCTTGGACAGTCTGCCGTTCAGCGAGTAAACGATCGCGAGCAGCTTCAGCGTCAGCTTGATCTCGGAGCGCCCGGTCGCGATCAGACTCCGCGTCAGCCCGCACTCGTTGCTCGGCCTCGAGGTCGTTAGCGAGTGCAGTCTTCTCTGATTCCAGACGGCGTACAGAAAGTTCATGTTGATGTGACGATTCGACCTGCCCTTCGAGATTAGCGATCCGAGTCCGTTGAGCGTCTGCCGGTGCACCTACATGGGGAACACCATCCGGTTAACTGGCTGGGGTGAGAATACGAGGATCAGACACTGGCACGTACGAACAGAAATCAGGTCTTGTTGAGCGCGCCGTTGGGCGTGTAACGCTCGGACCAAGGCTGTTTGTCTACTATGCAGATCGTCGGTAGCTTGATCGAGCTTCGCCTGGAGCTCATCGCGCGCTTCCAGGCTAAGGTCGAGGATACGTCGAGAACTCGTCTTATGACGGCCTAGTTGATCATGAAGATCAGTGATCTCTCTGCCCATAGACGCGACCTGCTGGCGGAGGAGGCGAGTGGCGTCTTCGGCATCTTTCAAAGAAGCGGTGCGAGACTGGATCTCACTGGCCAAGACGTCACACTCCTTCTTGGCCGCAGCATGAGCAGCTTGTGATTTGTCTCAAGCCTTTGAAGCAGCGCCTCGATCACCAACGGCAGCATCGCGGTCTATTATAGCGGAGTCGCGGTCAAGGAGGGCCGAATCGCGTTCAGAAATGGCTATCTCGAGCCGCATCAGCAGCTTCGCGATCCTTGATAGCGCGGTCTCGATCAATTATAGCAGCGTTACGCTCGGCCACAGCTACGTCCCGAGCTGCGACAGCGGAATCACGGTCGGCGATTACGGAATCACGATCGGCGATGATAGAATCGCGTTCGGCCACAGCTACATCCCGAGCTGCAACGGCACAATTGCGGTCAGCGATGGCAGCATCACGTCCTGCGGCGGCAACGTCTTGATCAAAGATCGCCTGGGCAAGCTGGCTAGTGTTGATCGCGGGACGCGTCGAGGCCAAACGAGCCTCCAATTCGTCTACGCACTCGATATATTCGGCGACGACGTCTGTATGCATATGTTGAAACGCGAGGAGTCGATCACGGAGGCAAGCGATTTCCACGGAGTTGTCGCGACGAACTGCCAAGGCGGATTCCATCTCGGCAAGTCGCAACTGGGTGTCTTCTAAGCGATGGCGCAGCAGATCATAGCGGTGTTAGCAGAAAGTTACGTAGGGAGCGGCCTGCTGCAGGGTCGACGTCAATTCAGCACGTAGTGTGGTGATTTCCCGACGGAGCAGAGCGTGCTCACGCTGGAGATCTTCGAACTCTCGCTGGAGATCATTGTACGCTGCAGTCTGAAGTTGGTATGCCGTCAACTTCCCCAAAATGTCTTGAAGATCACCGATGAAGCGCTGGAGGGCGTGCTCGTTGATCTCGATAGGAAGTCGATATACTGTGGACGGAGTATGGCCGGCGAGTTGTAGAAGAGGGCGCGATTGAAGTGGTGGTGCTCCTGTGGAAAATTGCCGAGGAGTTAGTCAACAGAGGAGAGTTTCAATGCAGCAAAACAGGAGGCAAACCATCTTCAGCACGGGCGGCAGCATTTGATCTCGGTTGTGGGGCCTGACCAGAAGGAGCAGGTGGAGTGTCACGAGCGGCTAAGTGGAGATGAATGACGACATGTGATAAGGAGGATGTTCAAGAAAGATCGTATGGTTAATACGTACCAACGGCAGCGTTCGTCACCGTGGGTGAGATCGGAGAGCCACCAGGGGCAGGAGAGGCATCTGCGTCGGGAGAGTCAGACATGAGCAGGCGGTTCCAGGAGTGATGGCGACGCACGTGTCCCGATCGCTGTACGAGTCGTACTCCGTGCGGGGGCGATTGTGGTGAAGTGGTAATCTTGTTTGACGGAAAGGACCGGCTCGGAATCACTGTGCCACATTGGTGGTACATCGTCTCCGTGATCACGATATGGTACTTCATGAGTTTATATGGTACGGTCCGACGAGATCACGAACATGATCGTGGCCCAATCATTCCATCACAAGTCGAGCGCGATCTTCGAGGTCCGGTACAATCATTTCGATACTCCAGGGTGATCTCAAGGTCGACCTATCGTGGTGATCCCCAGGGAATGGTGCAGTCATTCGAGTACACCAAGCGCGATCCCCAGGGACGACCAAGGTACCATAATCGTGGTACATGCTGTGGTGATCGCGGTGTGTGGTGATTAAGGTACCGTCAAGGCTAAGTACGATTGTGGAGCCAGTTTGGCAACGTGTGGCAGAGAGGCGTTGAAGCTTGGGGGAGAGGTTTAGGGAATTGCATATCAGTGCCTAATTTGCCTTCTAGTGAACAAGAGAGTTAATACTCAACAACAAGAGAGGGAGTTCTTCTTATATCAAGCGTTCTACATATTCCAGAGCTGGGAAGTATATTGGTCCCCTCTGACGACCAAGGACTGCTGCGATCTACAGGAGAAGCGCAAGAACGCCTGGATAGCTTGCCCAGGTCGCCCCCGCTCCCTTCTCAACCCCCCCCCCCCCTCAAGATCCCTGCCAGAAGGAGGCAGTCAAGCATCGCATTGGTATCATTGGCCTTTGGTGAACACACCCTAGGACCCCCCGTGGATCTACGCTACCCCTAGATCTACACCCTAACCAACGGCAAGTGAAGAGTTTCCACAAACCGTCAAGCCGAAACCCAAGTGCCGTCCACACCCACTCAACCCAGATCAAGCCCGACATCTCTTCCGAGTCATCAAGAAGAGTGTAATCGTCCAACTCGACGGGTACACAAGGTGAGCAAGTCTTCAGCGCCCCCCCCACGGCAAGCGGAGTACCCCCTCCGTCAGTCGGGAGTCCGGACGCCAAGTGTGTGAGTGCCCCTCGCGTCGAGTTTCCTCGCGAGCCACTACGCCACACGGACCACGCGCTTCTCGGTCCTCACGGTGGCACCTGTTGCCAACCGCACCTCCAACATGCCGCGAGGCGTGTCGGCTCTTCGAAGTCCATACTTTGAAGACTTCCTTGTCTAACAAAGTTGTTCGACGCGACCGAGTCCACTAGGGCAGGAAGAGAGTTAACTCCCTTCGACATAACATTCAGGATGACAAGATTTGGCTTGTCATCTTGCAACTTGCAGCGAGAAACCTCCTCGCTGGGGGCAGCAGTCCTCATCATCGCGTGTCCAAGTTCGACACGCGAGACTGCATCACCAGTAGGACGCCCCGTGCCTACTGGTCCTTGACGTTTTTTGAACGCCCGCCCGGATGCGCACTCGCTGTGCATTCGCGTGCAAAGTGACCGACGTTACTACACTTGTAACATCGTACCTTAAAGCCCTTACGCTGCTGTTGACCAGCAGTCGTAGCACTCGAGAGGTCCATCGGCTCCGGACCTCCCGCCTTCGGTACAGGATGCGCCGGCTTCGGCGCGTTCGCATGGAGTTTAGCTTGACGCCGGCTAAACTCCTCTTGCATCGCAAGGCTGATGGCTTCTTCGAGAGTATTTGGATACTCTCGGAAGAGGTACGTCTTGACGGGACCGTCTCTCAGTCTCTTCATGAACGTGACGACCTTGGTCGCCTCGTCGACCGGGTTGGTCACTATGTTCTATACCAAGTATCGAGCACGCTGGGCATAGACATGTACGTCATCCTTGCCCTGCTGCATCTGAACTCGTTCTTCGGGGATCAAACGCGAGCTTGAGCTCCTCCTTAAAACCTTCGTACGTGCCGAAGCACGTAGGATCCGAGTGTCGGCGCCCATAGGCCCAACACCTTGCGCGTCCGTCCAAACATGACATGGCGAACGCGACCTTCGACATCGGGTGACGATTCATCGAGCCGCAACGGCTGTGTCGAGTTCGGCAAGCCAACGAAAGAGGGTCTTGCCCTCCTTCCCCGCGTAGGTACTCACGTGGAATTTCAACGACTCCACGCGTGGCTTCGGGGAAGCCACCGAGGCAGCAACATCTCGTTGCTCCTTAACAATGTACCCCAGAGCAACACCGTGTTGCTCTGCCAGCGATAGCGCACGAAGCATCGCCGCTACCGCTGCCTCTCCAATGACTCGCGAGAGTCGTTGGAGCGCCTCCCACTCTGGATCCGACAGGTGGGGGCAGTCCGTGTGCGTCGCGGACTGGTGTGGGGTTTGTATTGCTCGGGTAGAATATCTTTTTGGTATTCCTATTCTATATTCAATATGTATCTTGTACAAAGTGTATTCATGTGTAGAACACACCTGGTGTATACCCTTGTAACCCCGTTACGCATCTGCTACTGACAACTCCTAAACTGCGTTTCGATACAGAAGCCCCTTTCATTTTAAAAGTGTTCAAGTAATAAAAGACCGCTTCGATTAAAAGTCCGCTGTGACAGAGCACTACCGACAATGAATGATGAAGAAGATGTGAGAGAGCGGACTTATCGTTTGTAGATCCATCTCAGCTTAACTAACTAATACTACTCTGTCCTGAAAAAGTTACACGGATCGGCTTTACACCAACGTTTTACTTGATTTCACTATGTATTCAAATCTCTATGATAGTGACAGGACCTCAGCAGCTCTACTGGAGCATCGGATGCTCAAGGGAAGTCTTCCCTCCTTCTCCAGGTGAGCTTTCCCAAGGTGGACAGGTTTGAAGTTGTTTCCACCCTTGTCCTTCAATGCACTTATCCATTGTCGTTTGCAAGCTTAGGAAGGCGGCATTTATAGTAGACGGTGGAAGCTCCCAGTACGCAGCTTCAACCGCCGCAATGAGCTCATCAAAGTCTCTCGTTAACTGCTGTTCCTGGCGGGACTGGATCGCTGTAAACAGCCCCAGATCCAGCACATTCAAATCGGGGCTATTTGGGGGTTGAAAAACAAGCTCAATTGACCTTCCGCATTGATCCACGGCAGCTAGAAATCTGGGGTCGCTGGTAGGGATGTGAGGCGACGCGTTGTCCTGCTGGATGATGATTCTCAAGCTCTCGTCCATTGCCCACGGCCAGGTCTCAGTAACAGCAGGGAGTAGTTTTTCTATAAGCATTTGCCGATAGGTAGTCTTGGAAACGTTGACAGTCTTGGTTTCAATGGTGCCAGCCGGCCGCCTTACACTGCTTCGGGTAGCCGCCCGCTTCACGACGAACGGCCATACGCCGAGCTTTCCGTCGAACAGCTCTCCGGTAGCCAGGTCGCGCCGAGGGCGAGCGACCGCAGCTAGAAACATCACGTGGCCGATGTACCGTTTAGACTTAGCATGCCGCTTCGGGGGCTCTTCTCCAGGGAGCAGGTAAAACCGACGCTTAACTTTTGTAAGGTTAAAAAGCTTCTCATCAACGTGAATTGTCGTCATCATGTCGTCGTATAGCAGCGTACGCGGGTCGAGGTGCTGCTTGCACCATGCTAATCGTGAAGCCATGTTTGCTTCCGTTAGCAGCGGCTTCAAAACGGAGGTGTGCGGCGTGAGGTCTCCATCGTTGATGCGGCGGTGCAGGGTGGACCGCGGGACGCCACAGGCAGCAGCAGAAGAGCGTACTGTGCTTCTCTTTAGCATATCCACACCACGTAGCGACTCTAGATTGGCTCTGTAGTCCTTTTTCGGTCGCCCTCTCCTGTTCTTCTGTGATTTTGATGCATAGCTGCCACTTGATGCAAATTCATCACGAGCTCTGCGCCAAATTCGAGAAATCGTGCTGGGATCGACGTCAAACTCATCAGCCACGAGAGCTAGAGCTCCCCAAGCAGGCTTTCCGTCCGTGGAGACACTCAGCACAGCCGAAACGACACGGCTACGGTCTTCTTCGCTTAGCTCCTTAGTCTTGGAGGCGGGCATTAGGGGCGCTATGGCGGGGGTGGGCGAAATCCTAAATGTGCATCTCTCACAAATGATGAACTTGCCCCACGCCGGCACAATTTTGACTGGTTCAGAGCCAATTTTGCGGGCCTCGACGAGCCGCGCACACCATTCAAAAGCACAGTATGTGCAGGGGTTAATAGCAAATGGTGATATACCTGATACCATGGATACCGTATCCGCATGATACTCGTATCAGTATCACGTGATACCGCTCGATCATTGGGATCAAGATCACTGATCCTTCTCCACAAATATATTGATCTTTGACGATACTATACTCGCGTATCCAGTCAGTTTCTGGTTTTGTATTTAGATCTGCAACCCCCGACAGCTTACAACAATGACGCCGCAAACGATGGCAGAACCGCATACAGGAACGGCGCAGACTGCTCAGCAACGGCACAGACGGATGAAGAGGGTGTGGACGAGCATGGTATACCTCGGGTAGTCAAGCATTGTTGCCAAAACATGTTCAATCCGGTATGGAGATTCATCCACAAGTACAATTTACTGCACTTGTATCGGAACGTGGATATACTAGCATAGATTAAAGAGTCTGGACAACTTCTGTTTCCTGGAATTGCCGTCCTAGCAAGGATCTATCTTGCTAAACCTCTGTCAACAGCAATTCATGATCGCTTCTTTAGCTTAAGTGGGTACGTTGTGAACGATTTGCGTACCCGTTTGGATGAGGGCCGGGCAGAGATGCTTTGCCTGATGGAAGCAAACTGGAGAGAGTACCGGAGCTTGCAAAAGCAAACTGAGGTAGACAGCAAGTAGCGACTCATCTGAAGTGAATACCAAATATCACATTATTGATATGATATTGATACGTTACTGATACGCCAGTGTCGGCGTATCAGTATCATCGGATACTGGTTTGAAGCGCTTTTTAAACTGTGTCGCACACCCGTTAAGGATCGAGTACTTGCGGGCTGTTATATGAGTAGAGGTCCAGGTCGGGAGCGTTCGGTAGACTAGGTATCAACTAAAATGTAAAACTTGTTTCTCTTGTTGTTTGTTTCTTAGCAGGTAAATGTACGACTGACTAGTTTCACGAGGAGCTCACTCCGCTCCTTAACACACTTGTAGGGGTGACACCTCACCAACTCACTAGGCGAGAGTCCTAGGAGTGACTTCCATCCTGGTACGCCACTCGCGGGAGGACCTAAGTGGACCTCTGCAGTGAGGTAGACAGGGTAGTTCACTCGAGTAGACGGTAGACACATACTTAGGCCAGTGAGTTGTCGAAACACTCCGAGAGTCGACGCGACACATTATACGGCCTCGGGGCATGGTACACAACCGACTCCTCTGGTTCACCACTGGTATTCCCGGGTACGGGACAAACTCCCCGACCTAACGTTGACCGTCCTCGGTCAACTCGGTCGTGTTCCATGTCACGCAGGCGCTTCACCACACGCAACTCCTCCTCGCTGAGAGTAATATTTTCAATGTCGATTTCATGTGAGCAGGGACGATCACTCATGCGTTGAACAGTCGCCGTCGATCTAAGAGTAGGTCCTGAGGGTCGAGTAGCGGTCACTCGGTCAGGAGTTACTCTAGGTACTTGGGCGAGGTTCAACTCAGGAGTAAGTCGTCGCGCTCGAATGCGACTACTCCGCCGTAGAGGGGTAGTCTCTTGATAGGGACCAGTGTCTTCAGGTGCACTCTCAGGTCCTTGTAGACTAGCTAGACACGCAGCCTCTCTGCGATTGCAACGGTTCACTTCACGACGCACAGACTTTAGGGCCTTCTTCACCACAACGCGAGGAGCAGCTCGCTCCAAGTGACCACTGCCACTTCCAAAACGCCATCCATGAGTGACTATACCAACCACTACTATCACTCCAGTAGCTGTAGGCAACCAGGTAGTCCACTTCAGCAGTAGGTTCAACAGGTTCACTAGTAGTAGCACAATTCCCAACCCAGTGGTTCCGAAAGTCACGAACTCCAGTAGGTCGAACAGTGCCATGGGCACGTGAATCACCAACGACAGTATAAACAGCACAAACCAGCACACTCCTTTGACGACAGCAACCAGTCGCTGCCAAACAGTAGCCCAGGCTTCCCAAGTGGCTCGCGTGTAGGCCAGATAGGAGTAACCAGACCGCACACTTAGGTCCGGCAAGTATTCACCAAAAGTAACTAGTAGAGCAGTCCACCAACTTCTCAGCATCAGACCATATTGTCCGTACTCAGTCTCTCCTTCCTCCAACACTTGCACAGGCACTGCAAAGAACGCGTTCCACAGTGCGAAAGCATACGCAGTACCACTCAGTTGTCCGAGCTCGGGGTCTCGAAGCACTTCCTGGTAGCGGGTCACGAAGTTGACACTCATAGTCGAGTTCAAAGAGACAACCAACCACACTTGAGTCACCAGAGACCAAGCCACTCCACGGACAGAAGAAGTCAACACCCACAGCACGACAGTCACTAGGTAGGCAGGGAGTAACTCCCAACGGAGGTACTCAGTCCAGATAACAGTGAACAGGTCGGTCATAGTGAGTAGGTGGCAGGGTATACGGTGGTCAGTAGGTAGCAGGGTGGATCCACGTCGGCCGGAAGCAGGGTAGATCAGGAAGTTGAGTGTATCGGCGACAGTAGGCGGCAGGGTAGACCTCAGTCGACGAGAAGCAGGGTAGGTAGTAGGTCGAGTGAACACTCACTCGGTGGTAGCCGCTTGGGTAAAAGCAGTCGGAAACGAAAGTGAACACTAGCCACGCGGCACCACTCCCAGTAGTACCGAAAGAACAACTCCAACTCCAAAGGAGTTCGTCACGGCAGGATTTCCGAATAAATGGTAGAAAGAATTTACACTTGGTTTGAGACTGATGGATAGTCTCCACGTCAAAGTACTCGTCCCAAGATCACTTCTCGTCAATCACAGAATTCACCGAGGTTTATTGGGAGATTCAAGCGTCTCGTCCCAAGGTACGAATGGCTCAGAAGCCCCACAGGGCGATAGTCACTCGGGACAGGGACTTTGAGACTCCGTCGCCCAAGTAGCCGTCTCTGCTGTCTGCTCATTCCACAATCTTCTTCCAAGAGCCGAGTGCCCGCCCCACTTCTCCTCCTCCACCTTCTCGTCCACCTTCTCGTCATGGGTGCCGGAAAGTCTTACAAGGCTCCAGCGACTTCGTCTCCTCCAGCGACTCCCGCCACAACCGCCGTGTCGAGTACCAAGGACGCCGAGCTGGTGAAACAGATTGCCGCGCTCATCGTCCCGGAGATGACTTCGTCGGCTGAGGAACGCCTCAAGAAGAACGCACAGCGCGAGTTTTGGACGGAGATGCGCGAGAGATTATCGGTTAATCAGAGTTCGTCGGGTTTGTTCGTGTTGGATCAGCTGGCTGAGGCCCTGTTGGACGATGTCAGCGCGGAGGACAAGGACATGGCCTTCACCGATCCCGTAATGCTGCTTCCAAAGCCCTCTCGACAGCGTGAAGCTCCCAATGCCTATGTGCACAATCGCTTCTCCAACACGCAAGATCTCCCAGACGTCAATGTAAATTCCGCTCCCGTGGTCTTCGGCAAGGGAACACCGCCCGCCAAGATCCCGTCGCCGTCCAAGCCGCAGAAGAAGAAGAAGAAGAAATCGCCCACGAAGGAAGCAGCCACTGCCGCTCTACTAGCCTTGGGTCAGGGTAAGCCTTCGCCCAAAGGGGCCAAACCAGTCACTCCACCTTCGACGCTTGGCAAGCGCAAGCAGACCTCGAAGTCGGACGACGAACAGAAGATCAAGTTTCCGAAACCAGCTCCTACTCCCACGCCCGAGACCGACTACTGCCCATATGTCATGACCGACAGCACTCCTCCCACACTCCTCCAAGACGTCGAGGCCATTTATCGGCGGGCCGTCAACATGAACAAGACTTGCCAACAACTTGCTTATCCTTGGGAGGGGTCGAAGGTCTGGTACGATCCGGCAGAAGAAGAGTTACTCCACGTGGCGCACTGGAGGTTCTGGATGGCTAACCGGGTTCGCTTTTTCGAGTGGCAGTTGAACCTGCCCTACAGGAGTAGCTTCCCACGGAGTCAGCGTCGTCGACAGACAGCACTAGCTCGTACGGCTCGACTCAAGTTCATCAGTCAGTGTATCGAGCGCTGGGGCTACTACGGATTTCTGAAGCTTTACGAAGGGTCGGAACCAGACCGTCTACTCATGTGGATGGGCGGTCAACCCAGCAAGAACGCTCCGGACGCGAAGCAGTATGACGGGCCCACGATCCAGAATTTGTCCAGTCTGTTCACCCAAGATTTTGAAGCGTACAAGGCTCGCGTGAAGGGTGCTCTCAAGCCGATGCAGTTGGATCAAGGAGGTTTCACCTCGATAACCGAGTTGCTGGTGACGACGAATGCTTTGGATCCAGACCAGAAAGTTGACTGTCGCCTGTCGGATGAAGCGCTGGCACTAGTTCGTCGGGACGTGAAGTCGGAAGAGCAACCAGGCGCGCAATGGTGGGTCGGTGACCTCACCGAAGGAGTGTGGGCCCGACTGGTTAACAGTCGCGAGATCATCAGAGTGGAGTATGAGCTGCAGGAGAAGATGGACAAGAACGAGTACGACCTGCCCAAGATCCCTCCACTTCGAGTTAATGAAGAAGGTCACCCCGGGTACACTCCGATCAAGCATCGAGACGGCACCTTCACGGCTCTGCAAGCAGCTCCTCTGGAGAAGCCCATCGACGACAGAGACTCCGACAGCTTCGAACCGGACACCAGTGACGAAGATGAGGTCGAAGTGGTCGAATCGAAATCGGCATCCGCACCCAAGTTCGCTTAAGAGTGAGTAGTAGGTGTGCCCGACAGCTTCCAGAGTAGGCAGTTAAGTCTACCACAGGATAGCTAACTTCATAATTCCATGTTTGACTTAGTCTTCGGTTCACATCAGTAGTTCTTGGCTTGAAGTCACTCTTCCAATTCGCCAAGTCAGTCATAGTAGTGCGTACGGTTCACAGTAGTTCTCAATAAGGAGTAGTTGTTTTCACAGAGTAGTCGCTTGTAGCGGACGTTCACAGTCACTTGTTCGCAGACACAAGTAGTCCCAAATCACGATATCGCAGTAATGAAGTAGTCACCAGTCATCAAAAGTCCAAAAATCAGCACAGTCCATCTTGAAAGTAGTCACGATCCCCAGGTAGTAAGTAGTCACCAAACAGTCGCTTTTCACAGTAAAATGCAGGAACAGTCACCAAGCTGTTCAAAGTAGTTCCAGAAAAATATAAAAGGAGTGCTCCCCTGAGCACTCGTCGGACTCGCTAGTCCGACTCGCCAAAATGTAGTCAAAATATAAAGAGTGTTCCACCCGAACACTCACTCCAAAATGCAGTCAAAAGTAAAAGAGTGTTCCACCGAACACTCACTCCGCGGGACTCCGAGTCAAGAGAGTCGCTCCTCTCAAGACACATCCCGTAAAATCCGTTTAGAAAAGTAGTTCGTCCTCGTCGACTGTAGCGTTCGCGTCAGCCAGACGAGCACTTCGTCGTAACTCGGGGAGCCCCTGCTCCTTACGACGAGTGTTCTCAAAAGCAGTAATCAGCACATCAAAATCGGGTTTCAGTGAAGACGCAGGCAACCAACTCGTCTCGTAGGTAGCAAGTAACACTAAGTACTGCAGCTCTCCAGCTTTCCTTCGTCTCGCAAGTACGTCCACTACAGGTAGACTCACACCCGAAAAAGCAGTTTCTTCAGATCCAATGACTAGTCTCTCCACATAGCTAGTGGAAGGCAAGTCCTCTTCAGCTAGGGGTCCATCGTCATCCTCGCCAGGAGTAGACTCAACACCCTCAGGAATTTCGGTGGGGAAGGGTCGACTCCAACGACCCAAGAAAGGTTTCAGTCGGTTCACGTTGATAGTGACTACTCGGTTGGGGTGAGTGGGTATAGCAACTCGGTAGGCATTTTCACCAACCGTACCGACCACTCGGTAAGGTCCATGCCAAGCAAAAGCCAACTTCTTCGAGGTCTTCTCCCCTCGACGAGCACGGAAGTACTGGTACACCCAGACAGCATCACCTTCAGAGAACTTCTTCGCAACTTGCCCTTGGAGTCGCTGCTCATGTCGACCTTGCGCCTTGAGCAGCTGCCTCTCGACCAAGCGACGAGTGTCTCTTAGAGACAAGTAGAGTCGACGTCGGTAAGTAGCTACCTCATTGCTCTTCCACTGAGCAGTAGTGTTCAGGAAAGCCAAGTCTAACGGCAACACTGGGTCACGGCCGTACAAACTAAAGAAAGGTGAGTCACCTAGTGCTTCATGGTAGGAAGTACGGTAGGCGAAAAGCACTCTCGGGAGATACAAGTCCCAGTCGTCCTGCGACTCACTCACATACATGCGCAGCATACCCAACAGTGTACCGTTAAATCGCTCGACCAGTCCTTGGGTCTGGGGATGGTAGGCCGCTCCGAACAGCTTCTTAATACCAAGTGTCTCGTACAGTGACCGAGCCAACTCCGAGATGAAGTTAGACCCCTGGTCACTGAGTAGCTTCTCAGGCACTCCATGGCGCGAGATCACTTCATCGACCATAATCTCCACAAAAGTCACTGAGTCCAGTCGCTTGACGGCAAACGCTTCCACCCACCTGGTGAAGTAGTCGGCGAACACTAGTATGAACTTGTTCCCTCGAGGGGTAGTCACTAGTGGACCGACAGCATCCACTACCAGTAGTGAGAACGGACCAGTGAGTTCCTGTATAGGCATCTTCTGCATCAGTCCATTTCGCCACGGACGGTAGCCCTTGCCACTCCCGCACACAGTACACTCTCGAACATACTCGGCGACGTCCTTCTTCCAACCATGCCAGTACGCATGCTTGCGCACCTTATCTAGTGTCTTGGTGACACCCACATGAGCCGCAAACACATCAGCGTGGCAGTGGTGTAGTACCGTAGCCACGTAAGTGATAGGTATAACTGGCACTTCCAGTGAGCGAGCAGGACCAGCTCGAGCCTTCAAGTGGACTCGACGCATCAGTATCCCGTTCCTCACAGTGTAGTGTGGAGCCAAGGACAACACCTTCGCACGCAGTTGAGCGTCCAGTGCTAGGGCACCACTCTCTAAGAAAGCAATCATAGCTTGTATCCACGGGGTCCGCTTCTGCTCTTCCTTGAAGCGCGCTTGGTCCAACCCGAACACATCAACAGGAGACACTAGTAGCTGTTCAGGAGGAGTCACTCCTCCGCGAGAAGTAGTAGCTGGCGCCCCTTCAGGGAGTCGCTCCCCGACCTGGACTTGATCACCAGGGGGTCGCTCCCCAACCTGAACTTGAGTGTCACTACCAGGGGTAGCAGTAGCTTCAGCAGTCGTCTCCCCGACCGGGACTAGAGTCTCTTCCTCCTCATTCGCTTCATTCAGCAGATCCGCCATAGTGACAGCGCTCACAGTCACTGAGTGTAGTCTCGAGAGACCGTCGACATGGCCCATAGAAGTACCAGGCCGATGAAACACCTTGAACCGGAGCTGGGACAGCTCCATAGCCCACCGGGCTAACTTAGCATTGTTGGTACGGTTAGAGTCACTGAAGACCCACAACAGAGCTTTGTGATCAGTGTAGAGGTCGAACTCGCATCGATCCAGGTAGCACCTGAATTTTCGAGTCGCCCACACAATACCCCAGCACTCGATCTCCGAAGTGCCATCTTGCTTATTAATCCAGTTTTTCTCCGATCCGACAAGTAGCTTACTGGCATAGGCAATAGCTCGATCTCGACCGTCTACTTCTTGCATCAGGCAGGCTCCCACAGCCAGCTTCGAGGAGTCGACGTACAACTTGAACCTCTTATTAAAGTCAGGGTAGACCAAAATAGGGGGCTCCACCAACTTCCTTTTCAACTGTCTGAAGGCAGACTCACAGTCAGCGCTCCAAGTGAACGGTACACCCTTGGCCTTCAACTTCTCGATAGGAGCCGAGATAGCAGCGTAACCAGGTATGTATCTCCGGAAGTAGCTAGTCAACCCCAAAAAGGCTCGAACACCTCGGAGGTCACTAGGTCGTTCTACATTCATCACCGCCTTCACCTTCTCAGGATTGGGAAGTATACCGGAGGGGTGACTATGTGTCCTAGGAAGGCCACTTGGTCTCGACCCCACTTGCACTTCTTCATCTTGAGTTTGAAACCAGCAGTCCTGAACCGCTCCAGCACTTGACGGAGTCTCACCAAGTGAGTCGGAAAATCCTCACTGAACACTACACAGTCGTCTAAGTAGACCAAGCAGGTCCTCCACTTCAAGTCAACTAACACTCCTTCCATGAGTCGCTCAAAAGCAGGCACTGCATTGCACAGTCCAAATGGCATAACCAGCCACTCAAATAGACCGTACTTGCAAGTGAAAGCAGTCTTCCCCACACTAGCCTTAGCCATGGGCACGTTCCAGTAACCTGAGGCAATGTCCATAGTGGAGAACAACTTAGCGTTTCCCAGCACATCCAAGATGTCATCTATGAGAGGCATCGGGTAACAGTCCTTCACAGTCACTGCGTTCAGTCTACGGTAGTCGATGCAGAACCTGATTCCACCGTCAGGTTTCCGAATCATCAGCACTGGACTAGCCCAAGGGCTACTCGATGGTTGGATCAACCCCAGGTCGAGGTACTGCTGCACTTCAGCTTCCATCACATAGCTACATTGGTGGAAAGAAGCAACACCGCCTTGGACACTCGGTAGGGTCGCTGTTTGATAGGTGGGTGGTCACCAGTATCGATTTCAAACTCGAGTAGGTGAGTCCTCCCAGGCTTCATAGACGACTCCACAAACATGTCCTTGAACGACTCGAGAGTCTGCCTGAACAGCTCCTTCTGCTCAACACTCAACTTCGAATCCGGGAACTCGACCGTAAACTCAGCAGCAAGTTCCTTCTCGAGAGTAGGCATAGAGTGGAGGGGTGACTTGTCCGCGACACTCGCAGTACTCACTACTGAGTGCACCCAGTCGGAGTCGACAGGATCAGTCTCACCAGAGGGAGTAGACTGTACCGACGACTTACTTAGTTCGAAAGCCGACTCTGGTATCACGGTAGCAGCAGCGACCAGAGTACCTCGCTTGATGATCAACTCCTCGGTAGACGCATTGCACACTTCGACAAGTAGCTTCCCTTGGTTGACGGTGCACAGTGTACGGGCCACTCGGACTGTACTGTCCAGTCCAGGGACGCCTTCAACTAGTACCGAATCACCATCTCGAGCTAGACCACGTACTTCGGAGACTACAAGTGCTTGACCTCCGGGACCAATCCTGACGGTCGAGCTCGTCCTCGCCGAGTACACTTCTTCCACTCGAGGGTTGCCCAGAGAGAACACTTCCCCAGTATCCTTCAAAGTCACTGAGTTGGAGTCTAAGTCCACCACTGCTCGGAACTGTCTGAGCGAGTCAGTCCCTAGTATCACGTCCACATGCATCTGGTCGACCACTACAAACGGTCGAGTCATCTCCACCGAACCCAGTCGGAGAGGCAAGTCAGCTATGCCTCTAATCTGTAGAGGGTGCCCTGACACTCCGTTTAAATTTCCATCATAGGGGCGCAAAGAGTCACTTGCTCGGCCAATTCGCCGTAGCACCTTGCGGTCGATCAGACTAACTACAGCTCCAGAGTCGATGAGTATGTCCACCGGGACACAGTCCACAAAACCTGCTGACACTGCTTCAACTCCACCCACGGAGCCGATAATTCTCTTCCCTCCCGGGACTACTTCCTCATCGCAGTCCGCTTCAGGGTCGTCCACTTCCACTAGACCAGGCCGTCTAGTCCGGTTACTAGTCACTACAGGTGACTCGCTCCGCGCGGAGTCACTCACCACGTACGCGTACTCGTACACACTGTCGGAGTTGTCGCGAGCGCACTGCGACCCCAACTCCTCAGCCACTTTACTCGATAGCGAAGTACAGTCAAAGCGTACTTGCTTCTGCTTCTTGATTTTCCTTTCCGGTAGAGCGGCAGCCACACAGGCCTCACATCGCTCCTCTCGTTCCTTCAACTTGGCCCGTATCAGAGGACCCTCACTCGAGTACTTCTTCAAAACCACCTCCAGTATCCGCTTCATCTCAGTATTAGTCATGTTCTTGTAGTAGGGGGCGATCTTGGCCAAAGCTCTCTCTTCAGGGTCGAATCCTTCGAAATCCACATTCGGTAGTAGTAGGTCCACTAGAAGTGGAGACCCACAGTTAGCACACACAGGGTTTGGTCGCTCTTCTTCCTTTACTAGATAGTATACAGTCCGCTGTACAAGTGCTCGCCACTTAGGATCCAGGTGTCGACTTCGCCGAGCCGACCTACTCACCGCACCAACTGTACTCACAGTACAGTCCTCCAAGTTCACTGTCACATTCGCGATGACTTGCTCTTCTTCACTCAATTCCGGGAGTGTATCCTCAGACACTCCACTCTTCACTTCTTCGGGTTCTTCCAACAAGTCGGTTCCACCACCGACATCCCGCTCGTCAGAGTCACTGTCACTCTCAGGACCTTCACCAGAGTCACTCCTTAAGATCTCTTCAAACCCACTGGGACTGTCTTCTTCCAGTTCACCTACTACTTCCTCGAGTAGGTCCGGTGGGTGAGTAATTTCACTCACTCCACCCCCAACATCTCTCTCATCCGAATCAGCTTCCTCCTCAGTGACCTTCTCATAGTCACTCACCGCCGGCTTCTTCAAGTCACTGAAGTCGCGGTTCGCCCGTTTGGCTGCTTCCGTAGCTGCCAGTGTCTTCCTGTACCAGCTCACCCAGTACTCGGGCGTCGAGAGCACTCCTGGAGATGACTCTCGCGTCCGTTCTAACACTTCCTCCGATATTCCCAAAACGGAGCTCAGTTCCGCCGTAGACATCTTCTTCGATTGCGTCGCATTAATTTCAACCCTCTTCTTAAGTTCCAGTTCATCCAGAGGAAAGAGTCGCTCCTCGATCTCTTTCTCGTATTCCTCATTCTCACACAGTACACCCAAGTCACCGCCCTCGGTTAACTCATCCAATTCATCCGCAGAAAACACTCTAGCATATTCACTAGACACTCCTGGTTCGCCCTCGGTGGCGCTCGCCTCACCCCCATCCTGTACGCCGATGGTAGACGTCACACTCACAGCTTCGCTCAGTTCAGTATTATTACGCTTGTCCAGGTTCACCTCTGGGGTGTCTAAAGTAGTGCTCGACTCGCCAAAATATGCAGACCGGGGGCAGTCGACACAGCTACTTCGTCATCTAGTTTTTCTGTAGGATCACAGGGAGTCACTTCGGGAGTGACTTTGGTAGTGCTCGCCTCACCCCCACCGAATCTGTCAGTGGTAGACGTCACACTTGTAGTTTCACATAGTACTTCTTCTTCAATATCAGGGGTGTTCGACTCACCAACTCTCACCGCGAGAGTAGTCGATACACCGTTCACATCAGGTTGTTTCACAGTATTCGCAGTATTCTCAGTATTCACATCTCCGCTCGTATCCACACGAGGGTCAAAATCGCAGTTATCGAAGACACTTCCAGTTTCACAGTCACTCTTGGGTCGGGCACCAGTCACTCCTAAGTCGACAGGAGGAGTAGTTTCCCTGGGGTAGCTTGCCCCAGAGTTGCTCATCCCTCCCACACCGGTAGTGGTAGTTCCCCATCCATAGTGGATCGTTTCACTCTTTTGTCTAGGAGCGGTCCAGTTTTTCGCCGGGCTGGACTTCACTCGCTCTTCTTCCTCACGCTCCGCGCAGTAAGGGTCCTTCAACAAATCTCCAACGTACGCCGCCATACTTGTTCTCTTCTCTTTTCTCGCTCGTTTAGTTTTCTGTTTTCTCGTCAATTTCACTCCATTTTCCTTCGTTTCACTCTTGGTCACAGTACACTCACTCTTCTTCGGACGACTCACTCCTGAGCGTCTACCACTAGTAGCAGACTCTCGGGAAGTAACTCTCTCCAAGTCGCTCAGCTGGCAGGAGGAAGGTGCGACCTCCTCCTTCCCTTCCTCCAGCCCTCTTCAGTTCCTGTTCGACGTCTGTCCTCCAGACGACCCCGAGTTAGCCTTCTTGACTAACTGGCTCAACACCTCTCTCGACGGGCAGTTAGCTACAACGTGATCACTCCCTCCACACAGGAAACAAGACCTCTGTCCACGGTAGTACTGGCCGTTCGAACGCGAGCTAGTGTTCTGCGGTGGAGGTTGACTGTTCGTTTGCTGACGCTGGTACATCTGAGGTTGCTCACACTCAGGGCTAATATGACCCACTGCTTGACAGTTAGTGCAAGTCATCTGGTTCCTTCGACAGTTCAAGCGGTTGCACCCCAGCATGTGACAACGACCACACACTATGTGTCCGTCTTGAGTGTACATGTCCGGCCCCTGCCGAATACCTCGAGTCGGAGTCGCTGGTGGCGGGGCAGCAGCTTGCTGCTGAACAGCGTACACTCCAGCCGCAGTAGCTGCAGCCGACTGGGCTTGCTGCTGTACCAGTAGGTTCTGAGTCTGCTGCATCATCGAGAGCATCTGCTTCATCATGTCATCTTCGGGAGCCTTCTTGGTTCGCTCGTCAGCGAAGTCCTCGTTGTCTTCCACAGGTAGATGTTGATTCTTGTAGAGTAGCACTGTCACTGCTTCAGGGATCGAGTTCACCAGTGAAGTGTCGAGTATATTTCTCCACTTCCTATTGCGCAGTCCTGACAAGAAGTACTGGTACCTCATCTCGGGATCAAAGTACAGGGCCTCGTCACACAAACTCGAAATCAGATCAGCCCACACCTCAGCGGACATACCACGCGAGCGCTTAGCCGTCTTGAGTCGCTCTATCATTTGCAGAGGGGTCTGGCAAATGAACTGGTTGTGGAAGCGAGTCTTGAGAGTCGCGAAGTCGTTGATCTGGGAGTAAGTCCACCACTCCTCTCCAGTCTTCCCCTTAAGACACTCCCTGAAGGCACTCAACCTAATAGAGTCTTCAAGTCCCTCAGTCGCTCTCTCGAAAGCACTCCAGAATGTCCTCGCCTTATCCACCGACGAGTTGTCCGAGTAGAACGGTTGGATCATCCGGATCGCATTCTTGATGTTCGACGGCATACCCAAAGCAGGTGTACGGTTCACTTGTCCGACAGTCGAGTAGTAACCAGGAGTAGCTTGTCCAGTGGAGTGACTCGGTGCTGGTACCAGCATCTGGCCACTCGGCACTTGAGTGTACGCACTAGTCCCAGGAACAGTAGGTAGACTAGACGGTTGACTCTGAAGAGTAGACTGTTGACCCCAGTACACTTGCTGGCCAGGAGTCACTCGCTGGTAGCTGGTAGGAGTAGTCGTCGGCACCGAAGTAGTAGCGCTCACTGGAGCCATCGGAGTATTACTTGACTGTACAGAAGTCACTGCTGACACTGGAGCATGAGTCACTCGTGGCGGTCCCGGAGTGTACTGTACAGTCGCAGGTTGACCATAGGTGAACCCAGCAGCAGTAGACCACCCAACTGGTTGCACGAACGGGTTACTCGTCCCCGTCCCAGGGACATTAGGAGTAGCTCCTAGAGTGACGTTCTGGTAACTCGGGATAGCAGACCGCGTCGACTGTGGCACATTAGTCATAGGGGTCACTAGTGGTTGCTGAGCCCCTTGACCGTATCCGGGCTGAGCCATCAACTGAGGAGGGTACAAGTAGTACTTCGTAGCCCCCGCGACACTAGTAGGAACAGCACCAGACTGCAGCATCTGCTGAGTCACCGACGGAGTAGGCGGAGCAACGGACCACGGCTTAGGCACAGTAGGGGCACTCACTTGAGTGAACTCATAACCGGCTTGAGCAGGCGTAGGCAAGTAGCTTGTCAGAGGTTGCACAGGGGGAGCAGTAGGTAGCAGTCCCGAGGTAGTCACTCCTGGAGTGACCGCTCCGATTGTCGGGTGAGGGGTCGCCGCAATCCCTCGACTAGGTAGAGTGTGCTGTGAGGTTAGTCCAGCAGGTAGCAACGGACTCCCAGTGTCAGGTCTCGACTCACCCTTCCGAGGTTCCGACAGACTACGGACTAGTCTCGGCCTCAGGGGAGGAGACGACTCCGCAGCAGCTTCCAAGATAGGCACTTGGGGAGTAGCTCCTTGAGCAGCTCTCCGCACGATCGACTGTACTGAACTAAGCCCTCCTGGGGTAGTCAGACTAGGTCGACTGGGGTGACTAGTAGCTGGTGGGCCACTAGCTCCAAACCAGGAAGTAGCTGGTTGTCTCGCTTCACTCGAGGTAGTACTGCCACCATCATCACTGTGGTTTCCAGGTCCAAAGGTAGACATCTCGATCTCAGGTTCTCTTTCTTCTTCTCTCTCGCTCTCTTCTTCAGTCGCCTTGAGTAGAGGTACGTGATACACTCCCGCCCAGACGATCCACTCAGTCACCCAGCTTACAAGTTGTTGGTATGACAGAAGTACTCTCCCCTCTCAAAGGGTTCTAAGTGTTCACCCCAGAACACTCCAGTTAACTCGATATTTCCGGTTCCGTCTTCAAATGTAGTCACCTGACACCTCCCTAGTCGATCTGTCGTTCTAGCAGTGCAGTGACTCTCGCGTTCACAGGTAGTAAGTTCTCTCTTTAAGTGTAGTCGTCCGACACCTCCCTAGTCGATCTGTCGTTCTAGCAGTGTTCGGCACGCACTTTCACAAATGACCGGTCTTCTTCTCCAGCTGATACCTTCGTTAACAGTAGTCTTCCGCGGCGCTCACAAAGGGGACCCTTCTCCAGCGGACAAATACCCTGCTTCTCCACCAGTTGTCGCACACCCGTTAAGGATCGAGTACTTGCGGGCTGTTATATGAGTAGAGGTCCAGGTCGGGAGCGTTCGGTAGACTAGGTATCAACTAAAATGTAAAACTTGTTTCTCTTGTTGTTTGTTTCTTAGCAGGTAAATGTACGACTGACTAGTTTCACGAGGAGCTCACTCCGCTCCTTAACACACTTGTAGGGGTGACACCTCACCAACTCACTAGGCGAGAGTCCTAGGAGTGACTTCCATCCTGGTACGCCACTCGCGGGAGGACCTAAGTGGACCTCTGCAGTGAGGTAGACAGGGTAGTTCACTCGAGTAGACGGTAGACACATACTTAGGCCAGTGAGTTGTCGAAACACTCCGAGAGTCGACGCGACACATTATACGGCCTCGGGGCATGGTACACAACCGACTCCTCTGGTTCACCACTGGTATTCCCGGGTACGGGACAACTGTATCAGGATCATAGGTATTGCCCAAAGTGCCGATGCTATTAACCCCTGAGTATGTGGCTGATTCATTTCTACCAATTACAAGCGCATTTGCGCTGTTTCAGCGAATAAAGATCAGGAAAAGCATATTCTTGCAGCATTTTTGGGACAGAGTAGTAGTTGTAATGCCGTTTTTTTAAACGGCGGAATCCAATTGTGTTGTTTAGACTTCAATTCGTAAAAATTAGGTTTTATATGCTTTCCGGATACTATGTGTATACTGATATGTAGGAAGTAGGGGATGTAACGGGTCAAGTCAATTCGGTTAAAATCGAATATGATTCGAATCATAACCGGTTAGACCCGGTCCAAAATTATCCGAATCAAACCGGATATAATTCGGTTCAAACCGGTTTGAAGGAGACCCAAACGCCATGTTTTTAACCTTTGATAGCTAGTATCTCCCCCCGGCCATATCGATCGGGAGAGGTAAAATTCTCTCTTCAAGACGCACAGCCTGATCGGCTCGTCAAATTGACAATGTCTATAAAGCCTGTCAGTCTTCCACTGTGGCCGAATTGCCACATCGATCACACTGCGACTCACAGGCAGCGGCACCGCAGCGCTCCTTCTCTTGGTTCTCTCTGTGAGACGGAAACAAGAGGGCCGCCGAGCTGCAACTACTCCTATACTATTTAGCAGCTACTACACAAACAACGCTGCCCACAGAGATGAATGCCGACACTGCGTCAATAGACGTTGATACCACCTCCACTATCTCATCGACTGGTTCTTCTAGCGGAGTACGCTTCCGCACCCGCAAAAACGAATCTGACGTCTACAACTACATCAAGGAGCTCGATACCGGGCATTTTCAGTGTATGGTGTGTGCGAGGGCAGGCGTCAATCAGATCTGGCGCACCCGTTCTACAACAAATTGGAGGGGTCATCTACTTAGCCATCATACCGATGTTTACAATCCCCAAGCCGAGTCCAGTCTTGGAGTATTTGGCCGTAGAACAAGATCCTGTACGGAAGCTGAAAGGATGTCTCCTGAGAATGCCAAAGTTTGCGACGACAAACTGGTGATATGGATTGTCGCGAACGCCTATCCGTTTGCTGTTGTAGACCAAGAGGAGTTTGTGACCTTCTGTAAAGCATTACACCCCGGGTATAATGTACCTTGCCAACGTACAATTCGCAAGAAAGTGTTAAGGCAGTGGAAGACAGAGAAGGAAGCCGCTCGGGTCGAGATTCGGCGCGAGATTGCAGGCCGCCGTTGCAGTTTTACCACTGATATGTGGACGTCTCCCTCGAACTAGGAAGAGCTAGACTTCTGTAAATAGGTTGAGCAATTAAATATTTTGCTTTTTTGTATGGACGTTGTTAAAGGCACTGAGCAGCTCGTACTTAAGCGAGATTTATAGGCACATGCCGTGGGTGCCTCTAGGTACAGAGCCACTGAGCAACATACTGTAGACACTTTGGAGTACATTTCAGGCATAAATTACGATATGATGCGTATAATACGGTAATATATTCACAGCCAATTTTCAAACTTTTCACGTTTTGTAGAGATTTGGATCGGGTGGCTCTCGTAAGTACGCCTATATTTGTTGCTTGAATGTTCTGTATATCCTGCATGTTGCATGAATGTACATTTTACTTGTATCTACGGGGGCAAGAAGCGGCGATGAGTCTGCTGCATATGCAGCAGCAATTCGTTGGCGGAGTCATCTGGGTTAGCGACCGTGATATCTCAAACTACCAGTTTTAGAAGAACGACGTAGCAAGTTGTACCAATGTACTCGACAAGTATACAAGCGCACATAACTATGTATTCAATATAAAGCACAAAAGAGAAAGAACTATGGTAGACACTTCAGCATGTAGCGAAGCCGCAGGAATCGCAAACACGCCGGGCTTGGTTTAGAAGGTAGTTCGACTTCCGATAGAAAACACTCGAAAAACATGAGAACTGCCACTCCGCAACTCGACATGTCTGGTTGCTTCGAACGCTTCTCTCTCTTGATTGGCAGGATAGTACACAAATCCTTGAATAACGTCTTGATAGTTTCTTCACACTCATCGTAGTACTTCGACTTTCGGTCTTGTAATGGGTCGAAAACCGTAATTCCACGACTCTCGTTTCGGAAGTCGAAAATCGCACCACAGCAGTGGCTGTTCGCGACATGTAGTGGTATCAGCACGATCTTGTTCGTCTGCAGAAAAGGATTACCAGCCTTGATAGCCTTAAGCTGCTCCTCTCGAAGTTCGAAACGGGTGAAGATAGGATTCACAATTCCTACATTATGGTGTTCTCGCTGCAAAAGCGCAATACCATGCCCCATACAACTGTCGTCCATCCAATTGGTTCCCCGAAACGATAATAGTGAACAATATGGTACACAACCAAAAGCTGTTGAACGCCCTCCACGAAGCGGTAAGCGCTTGATCGCCCTCTCCCGTTCCTCGGGGTCGCTGCTAACACCGTCCAAGAGCTTTTCAGGTATCGTGAGCCGTTTGATACTGGTGTTCACTGCCCAATTCGTCGCCTCCTCTGTTTCGGACATATACTGCATGCTTGTGTGCCATCGATTCATTGCAACAATGTCTTTGTGATGAAAAACACCGAAACGAGGAACCCTTACTCCGATGCCGTCGTCCGCACAGCCCCCCACGATTGATTTTCGGAAATTCAGTATAGCAGCTTGAGATTTCTCCACGAAAGACAGCGGGAACACAAATCTGACATCATTGTTGCACTCAGCGGTGGTGTAAATACCAGCAATTGCCTTCTTTGTCTTGGGAACTTCGCGAATAGTGAGGGCTAATAGAACGTGGTGCGTATCTTCATAGTTGTAGTCAGCGTCGAGAAGTTTGGCGATGTTTCGCACACTCGGAACAGGTGCCAAAGTACCTTGTACAAGCTTGGTAGCTGTTTGTTTTCCCTGGTCAACTCGCTGCCTTTTCGCAGCTTTTCCTTGGTTCTTCCTCACTTTGGGTCGCCCTCTATTTCTGGCACTTTTGGACACAATGAACGATCCAGACGACTCCGACGAACTGCTGCTGATATGTTGACGCTTGGACAAGCTTGAACAAATTTTGGTCGTTTCTGTAGCAGAGGGAGATGGTAATGAGATGTCTGTAGTTACATTGGCACTCGGACAAGTATCTGCAGATACACTGACACTCGGGCAAGTATCTACAGGTACATTGGCACTCGGACAAGTATCTGCAGGTACACTGACACTTGGGCAGGTATCTACAGGTACAGAGGCTGTGGATGTAGGTACGTTACGTAACTCGGGTACATCGCCGGAGTCTGGACGTACTTCAGGGACCCTCTGGGATTCTGCACGTTGTGTCGAGCGCTGTTTGTCCATTAAGCTCCCCCTACGAGAATCACCACTTGGTTTGCGTAGGGATAAGATCTGAGAGTGCGGGCCGACGCCAGACTGTTCACGTCCAACAAATGGGGCCACTCCGTCCTTAACAATCTCCTCAAATTGAGCCAATGCGTTCATCATCTCTCCAAAAACGGTCGACCCGTTTCTGCTCATGATATCTGCAATACTTCTTCCTCGTTCGAGTGCATGATTGTACTTCGTTGACCCGTTGAGAACATGATGGCACCTTGTAGTCATTGCTGACTCGCGAACTTGGTAAGAAGTGCACGCAATGGTCTTATCGGATGCGCTTTCCTCGGCGGCAGCCTGATTCAGTTTCCAGGACAACTTCCAACGAGGGGCAAGGTAGCGAATGGGGATAGCAGACTTGTCTTGCATGAGGCGCAAGTACATAACATGTCTACACGGCAGAAGCATTGTTCTCATGAATACACAGGAACAGTGGTATCTCTAAGACAACAATATTATCACAAATTAAACACGAAATTAGACACCCGTAAAATGACCGTGTCTATGACGTACCGTAGTGTCAACGTGATATGAGGCTGAAGAAGCTTCAGCTGTAAGCACATACATACTTGAATCCAGTTCTTTCAGCGCGTAGTGGGTTTTACGGTCTTTCGAAAGCCAATACTGTTCCTCCACCAGCCGATAAGCATAAGGGCTTACTTCACAGGCGAGTTTCTCCAGCTCGCCGTCTGCACCGCCGTAACGCATCTGTCCCACGTCTGTAATCTTCTTGGAGTACTCCATCTCGGCAACAGCTTGTAAAAACATCAACGTATCCACACACTCATCCAAAGCCATCTCGGGCTTCAACACTTCTTTGATGTGACCCCAAGACGACTCAAGTCTGAATTCAACATGTAATTTTTAGTAATAAAGGCTCAATCGACCAGTAACATGTTCGTACCTGTTGTTTGTGTGATTCCCCAAATGTGGCACGTCCGAACGAGCATACAGCGCCCACCTCTCCTTCATTGCGTCCCAATTTCGCATGAAATACTGCAAGAATGGGTGAATGGGCTCAGGAATGACATCGTCGCCCCGAAGATGAACCCCATCAAGTAAGAAGTACATGTACTTCAAGTACTTCATGTACTCATCAAGAGAAGGAGCCATCCGCATCATATCCACCGCATCCTCAACTCGTTCTTTGTCAAACTTTGATGGGCCCCCGTACTCACTCTTGGCCATTTCTGTCCGAATGTACTTCTTCAGGTGAAAGTGGCATAGAATAACCCTCACATCAGGGAACTCCTTTTCCAACAGCCCTAGTTCACCCATGTCTTTGTCGATCACGATGACCTTAATTTTCTCCCACGACGGATTGGAACACTTGAAAGAAGTGATAGAATCAGTGAGGCACTCCGCACTTTCATTTTCCATGAGGCTGTGGTGAACATACTGGCCCTAGTACCATATTACAAGTAAAAAGTAAGTGCAGATACTAAAGAATGACACCAGTAACTACAGTACACCCTCGTGTACGCCGTGTGGCTAGAGGCATATCATGAGTAACTGTAGTTACATGCCCAGTAAATCAAAGTACAAGAGCTTACATGGCCGAACACGTCATTCACCATAAAGGAGAAGAGCTTGTACCGCGAATCGTTCGTGTTGTGAGTAGCGTCGATGAGCAAAACCTCTGGGAACGCCTTGAACCAGCGATGCATCTGTCGTGTCTGTAGCGTAATAGTCTGCGCCGTCTTAGAATCGTCGACATACACCGATGCTCGATTGCCGCGACCCTCACACAGGCCTCTCAACACCATTTCCAGTCTCTCTTCAGTGCTGGCCCCACCTCTTCGCTTCTCCTTCATCTTGGCCACCATGTTATGCACGTCACGAAGCGTAACATTTTTCCCTACAACACAGAAGTAAGTTTAAGTCGCAGGACTAGAATCCAAACCCAGAGCTTTGTACCCGTCTTCTTTCGAAGATATTGCATGATCATCTTGGGCTTGGACCCTGCCGCCTGCAGCTCGTCGACAAACGCCAGAATCGTAGGGTTTTCGATACGCCTGTTTGAGGAGTGATTGTCGTATAGAGCCTTGGAAACTTTATGGTTGTGCACGACATCAAACGCTGTCACGCGCACCATGAACTTCTTATACCCGATAGCGTCATTCCAAGTTACCGCCGCCTTGACATTGGCCTTACAGCCTGTTGATTTGTCAAAATGACACTTCCGCTGTCCCGTGCCGCGACTCTTTCTAAGCCAGCCGTGCGTACAGACGAGTTTGATCCAGAAAGACTTGAACGACTCAGGAATTAGTCGTTCCGAGACGTCATCGCAGACACCCGTAGCATTAAGTTCACTCTCTTCCTTGTCGAGCAGTCGTGTCTTGGAACTTCCGTCAGTTAATCTTGCTCGAGTTTGAATCTCTCGGTTTCTTCTATCTACCGAAGTAGACGTGCGCTGCCGAAATACTTGGTGCGTATCCTTTTGATATTGCTCCATGTACTCACGAAATGCGACCCAATCTTCATGCCACTCCACGGCGATAGGAGAACACACCCAAGAGGCATCGAGGGGCACATCGCGCTCGGATTCGCTGCTACTCATGACACCAGTAAAGCCTTGTGGGGCTTTCCCTTCTGGATTTGGAAATGAGAGGCTAACAGGAGTCGAGGATGGAAGAAAGGGGGACGGTGGGGTGTCAGTTTTTACAAATTTGGAATTTCTACATTTGACTGTCGGTCATTTATTTCCGTAATTTATGCATTCGGTACCGTTGGATGTCGTCTAAATACGAAATTGCTCAGTGCCTTTAACCAGTCTCTTTTTGTATACCTCAACATTGAACACAACCTACACAAAAAGAAGACAAATGAGTCGTAAACTCCTGGAGCGAGTCCTGCTCGGCGTGTGTACGTGCCAACTGGCCCTCGAGTTCGTCCCCATTGCTAGCGGTGGTGCTATCACCATCTTTGGCTGGTGCGTTGCCTCTCTGCTGTTGGCTCTGCACTCTCCACGAGGCGAACTCGCTCCTCTTTACGCGTCTCTCGGTCTGAGTGCCGTTCGCCCCGTGCTGTTCCCGTCTGTCGCCTTCTGGTCATTGCACTCGGTTCTTAACGCTTTTATCGCCATCAGTATCTCTCTAGCGTGGTTTTCATCGCTGCTCTTCCCTTGGCCGGACTTCTCCTCACTTCACGGTCCGTACCGGACCATCGGCTGCTGCTCTACACGTATCGGGGGCGTTGAGTGCCGCATCTTCTACCCCTCCACGAACGAGACCAGGGAGAAAGAAGATAACGGAGGTGTAGTGCCATACCTTCACCATGGCAAGCACCTCATGAAGGGTCTGGGCGTCTTCGCTAAGATGCCGGCGTGGCTCTTCCACAACATGAGCAACGCGCACCTCGCAGCTCTTCAAGACGCTCCAGTGGCACCAACCCCGACCTCCTCTCAGGGGTGGCCGGTGGTGATCTTCAGTCACGGATTGGCTGGGTCTTTGGAGCTCTACTCGTACGTGAACCAGGAACTCGCGAGCCACGGATTCGTTGTTGTAGTGCCCAACCACTGCGACGGCTCGGCGTGTGTCTGCAGTCCGGAGCCTGGACGCATCGAGTACTACCAGCAGATCACTCCAGAAGTACGTGACGACATCGACGGAGCTGGGTTCCGGTTCCGCAATGGACAACTACAACAACGTGTTAGTGAAGTGCGGTCAGTTCTCGATGCGATCAAGCAGGATGCGTCAGCCAACAGCATCTTTAGACGCTCGGATCTCACCAACGTGAGCGTTGCCGGCCATTCGTTCGGTGCAGCTACAGCGCTAAGTGCTGCACACCAAGACTCGCGTTTCAAGAGGATGGTGCTGCTGGACGCGTGGATGGAGCCATTGGATCATGACGTTCGCGACGGCTTAGGCTCGCGAGTCCCTGCGCTGCATTTGATGTCCGAGCACTTCCTCAACTGGCGTCCGAATGCTGAGAGTACCGAGCGTCATGCGCGTGGATGTACACACGCCCAGTCTCGCCTTACGTGGTTGCGAGGCACGCGGCACAACAATTTCTCGGATATTCCAGTGTTTTCGCCGGTGATCAACCGTCTGTTGAAGTCTGCCGGTGAGATTGACCACCTTTACGCTCTGCAAGCTATTGGCCAGTTGTCGGCAGCTTTCTTGACTGGGGACTTTGACTCCCGCGCCTCGGACTTCCCTGAACTGGTCAGAATTTAATGGGGCCAAGAGCAGCCGTGTGAAGGTGTAAGGTTGGATGGCTCTTTTGCTGCCAACGCCACGGGGTACACGACATAAAGATACATGTATAACATGTTTGGTAAAACTCGCACTTCACTTGAGCCTTTAACCACAGGTTGTTGGTGAAAACGATAGGGTCTTGCCCATTTATTTACTTAACGACTTGTACTACGAAGTAGTCACACTTACGCTTCTCTATTGCTCCTTGGCTTGGTGCCCTCATATGCACGGGATCGACTTGGGCACGGGAGACATGAATGCAAGCGGCTTGGGATGCCAACTTAGTCGACGCGCGTCACAGGCGCCGAAGGAAGTTCGTTCTTCTGTGACCCCCGGCGCAGGAAGAAGTTCCGGACGTCGGTGATGGTACTGAGCAGCACAGGCAGCAACAGCATTCCGTTGAGGACACCACAGAGCACCACCATCATGTACATGCGGAAGTAGTACTTCTTGAACACGCGCGAGTCGGCCAGTGTCAAGACACTGAGACCGATGATCTTGGTGATGGTAATACCGAAGATCACGGACGTGAATACCTGGCGAAGGGCGTCGCGAGCGCGCTCATCTCCCGTGCCCTGAGCCTTGGCGAAGAATCTCACGTAGTGACCGCAGAACTCCACCGCGATACCGGCCGCAATAATGAGGTTGACAATCGACAGACCGTTGAGCATAATGTCCAGAGGCTGCATCAGTCCCAGCACGAGCACCACGAGGTTCGTGGCCATCAGCGCGATCATAAGCGAGTAGAAGACGTTGCCCAGGTACAGTGTCGTGATCACGAAGATAGCAGCCAGCGCAAGTCCAATCAGCCTGTAGGCGTCATCGATCACAGTCAGGTACTGCTCGAAGTAAACGTACGTGAGTGAGTAGACCCAGATATCCACGCCAGTCTTCTCGCTGATCCACTCGGCCGCCGCGAGGTTCTGCTTGTACGAGTCGATATAGCGCTGTTGCGTCGGGTTCGACGTGCCCGTCACCATGTACGACCAGGCCGTGATCTCGTCTCCGTAGCCGCTACTGTTAATCTTCACCGCGGGCGTCGACGCGTTCACAGTCGGAATCGGCTCGTCGTCAATGCTGAACTGGCCACGGTAGATGGAACCGCCACCGTAAGCGCAAGAGGTACCAGCACTGGCCGTCGCGAACATACTGAAGAGCGACATGTACTGAGTCTCCGGCACAGGAGGCACAGTCACCGACGTCGCCAAACACGTGGCGTCATCCGAACGCAGCGTCATGTACGTCTCGTTGCCGGTCTCGATCGGAACGTACGCTCCTTCGGAATTCACACGGCAGCACTCACTGTCCGGGTTCACGAAGCCCCAGAAGTCATCCATCCACGAGTATGTCGTACCGGGACTGATGTGAGTGACCTCCTTGTCTCCGTGGTTCGCCAGCGCATTCATGATGTTCGGTACGGAGTAAGTGCCGCAGATGTCCTTGGACTTACAGAAGACAGTCTCCACACTCTCCTGGTTGAGGGACCAAGAGTCCGGGTTACGTCCGTATCCAGTCTCGACAATGAAGTACACGGGAACACCAGTGGCCAGGTACACGTCCAGTGCGTTAAAGTACTCGATCATGTACGAGTCCGAGGGCATCGCCTCCTTCTGCGGCAGTCCCTGGTCCAGCGATTCCATCGAGTAAATCGACCACAGCGTCCATGCCAGGAAGGCCAGCAACACAACCAGCTTCACCAGCTTGTAGGTCAGAATGGACGCGTAGACATCCACGCAGTAGTCCAGAACATCAGTCAGCGTACGGTTTTCGGGCGTCACAGAACGACGGGCATCTTCAGGTGCAGGTGTCTTGGGCTCCAGAGACACAAGTGGCTCAGCAGTCTGTTGGGTCTGCAAGGCATCGGACGGAGCTTGGGCCTGCACGTACGACGCACGCTTGAAGATGATGTCGTACTTGCCACTGAGCTCACGGCGCTTGTCCAGCGTCAGGACAGATAGGAAAATTGTCATCTGGAGGCAGAAGTTGATAGCTACGGCACAACAGGCCATAGCAGCGAACCACAGCACCACAGGCATCGCAGAGATGGAACCGAACGCGAATGCCACAGACTCAGCAGCCGAAGCCATGAAGATACTGGGGCCAATGTACGCCAGACTCTCCGACACGATCGTCGAAGTGATCTCTTCGATGGCCTTGGGGTTGTGCTCGAGGCCCACGAAGAGACTCGGCTGTTCTCGACGCATCTGGTCCTCCTTCTCCGTCATCGCGTGGATCAAGAGGAAAATATTGTCGACACCAATAGCCAGCGACAGGAAAGGAACCACCTCCATGATAATAAGCTGGAGCTTCACGCCGAACCACATGTACAGGCCGATGGTGGACGCCACACCGCACACGATACTCATCACGCCGCAGAAACCAGCCACGATCTTGGACGAGATGAAGAACTCGCGACTGAACTTGATGCGGTTGATACCCAGCGAGATGTAAATGATCATCAGGCAGTAACTCAAGGCCACGGGACCCATTCCGTTGCTGGACTCAGCGTCTACCTCATCCTGCACGGAGATTTCAGCGTAGAAGTACACGTTGAAGATCGAATTGGACTCAGCCTCCTTCTTCATCGTCTTGATGTACTCACGTTCCCACTTGATCGCAGGCTCGTTCAAGTCGTCGTCGGCGTAGTTGTAGTTCAGGTAGGAGGAAACGAAGGCAATGGAGTCCAGGAACAGCGTGTAGTTACTCTCAGCACCATCCGGGAAACCGCCCAAGTACGTGTTGTACAAGTTCATGGGCGATCCGAAAGCTGACAAGCACGGGCAGTCGCTCATGCTCGACGGGAGTGAATCACCGTCCTTCAACGCGTTCTTGAGCTGCGTACAAAGTGCCACATCCGACGTCGTGGGGGAGTACAAGCAGTTGCTGAAGTGCTCCATTTCCAGTCCGTATTTCTCGTAGAACTCAAAGTTCTCCATGCTATTCTGGAAGTACTGCGTGATAGAGTTGATGGTGCAGCCAGTGCCCGTTGCCTTCCAACAAATGTCGTCCAGAGCGATGGTTTCATCGTCCGACTTGTACACAACATCGGCAGCAATGTTTTGGACGCGGATGGCCTCCTTCAGGATGGACGAGCGGTAGATGTTGCCACCGTCCTTCGGCACCATAATGAGCTGCTCCGACCGGTAGAAAGGGTTGAACAGCTCACCATAGTGCTGGCGCTCCTGGTAGGACGTACTGGACGTGGACACCCACAACTTGATCGGATCCGTCTCAATCTCAATGTTGTAGAGGCCGATGACACACACAGCAACGAAGCACAGCGCCATCGGGATGATCTTTTTGGGGTTGTTTCCAGTCGAGACGTACATCGCCCACGTGCGCAGCTTGTTGGTCATCAGCTCATCCAGGTAGCTCAGTCGACCGGTGTTCGTCTCCATCGCATGAGCAACACCGTGTGCACCGGGCGTGTATGGGCCGACGTTAGGTGTTCCAGTGTTCATGTGCGGGACACGCGCTCTCCTTTCGCGACAGCCAGCGACGATGAAGCCCACAATGAGCAGCAGAGCGACGACACCACCGAAGATCACGAGGAAGTAGTTAAGCGGCGTCCAGTCCGTCACGGGAATGTTCTTGGCCAGATATGCGTTCAATTCTGCCCACGTGGAGTCATCACCCGAGCCAGCGCTTGCGCTTCCTGACGCTGACGTCGCTACAGCAGTCACAGCGCCGTAACAGGACTCAGTGTACGTACGGGCATCGGTAGAGCTCACAGCACACAGAGAACCACAGACGCCCACACAGGACGTCATCCGGTTGTTCATTGGCAGGATGCAGTTGGTCGCGTTCACGTTATCACAGTGACAGAACTCGGTCATCTGCGAGAGTTCGTCCACCTTGTCCATGGTCGTCACATTAATCTGCAGCGGAGAGCCGATACTGTCGAACGCGTACTTGCCCATGTACTCCATGAGGCCGTAGCCGTCGTGGCAATCCTGGTTGGGGTTACACAGCAGCGAAAAGGAGCTGTCGTCCTCGCAGAAGTCGTAGATGTCTCGGATCCAGTCGTTGCCAACGTAGTACGTGAGCTCCTCCACAGCGGGGAAAACAGCGTCGGGGTGCTCGTCGTCGCCTCCCATGATGCGGACCTCCTGGACGTCCAGGAAGAGGCTGTTGTTGGGGCTGCACGTCATTTGACAGAAGATGTTACGCAGGTTCTCCTTGCAGGCCGAGCACAGACCAGGGATCATTCGGACCTGCGTGGACAGACCCGTGTACTGGTTCTCTGTGCAACAGAGCATGTCATCGCCCTGGCCGATAGTCTGGTTGTACAGCAGGGGGCAGTCCACCTCGAACTGCTCGCGGTTTGAGTCCGACCACTCGGAGAATTTGTTGGAGAAACCGGCGTCGTACGCGTCCTCGACGGATGTCGGGTAGTACCGATTGGGGATAGCGACGCTGGGTGACGACACGTTCACGTAGGATGAATCAAAGGCGACGCAGTGGCCAGGAGCACGCACGAGCGCCCCGAGCTCGTGTACGAGGGCTGGGTTGTGGATGCACTCCTCCACTTTGGAGTACGTGCACATGGTGAGCTGAGACCTGATGTCGGCCAGCACAGTCGCGTTGTCTGCGAGTGTCCATGGGACGTAACTGGAGACGGACGACGTGCCTGTTGTGGAAGCCGTAGAAGTGGTCGTGGTCGTGGATGTGGTCGTCGTGGTCTGAGCGACGGCGGAGCCCACAGGCAGCAGCAGCGCCACTAGGGACGAGACGCGCATGTTATGTAGAAGGGAGAACAACCGGTGGAGAGCAGCAAACCCTAATCGGCCGAACGCTCGCGCTTTGCTGTGCCCGATTGCCGGTAGATTTTCAAATGAGCAGTGCGACTCGGACAGCAAGAGAAGAGAGAGGAGAAGAAGACCGTGAATCCTCACCCATCCACGCAGATTAAGTGTCCGAGATCAGAAGTGCAACGAGAACGAGGATACATGCAACGAGCTCATGCAGAATCTGCGCCTGCGACGTCGCCAGGGCGCGGCTATGTCTGGATCCACATGCCACGCCGAGTGTCTTGAAGTCATCGTCTGCTCTGATCGAGTCGAGTTTTGGTGGCGAGCGGCTGGTCTCGCGTCCGGTTACTCACGATAGAAGATGGCAGACCAACTCAACACGAAGCGCCCGAATCAGGGCGACGTACGCGAAAACGAGGGAGGCGCTGGTCGGAATGGATCCCCCAATGCCCGGCTCTCCTAACAAAATGTACACGAGGCTGCACCGAAGACCGAGCCTTGCACCGATCTGGTGGTGACCTGCGCGCTGGTCGGAGCGAATCCCTGGCAGCGGCTGCTGTGGTCGAACCCGTGCGCAAGTTGCTGAGCAACCGCCCCGAGTCGAGCATCATACGCTTTGCTGCGTTGATGTTGGTGCTTGGTGGTGAGTCACTGCTGCAGTGGTGGGGGCAGGCGGTGCTGCATTCGCGTCGAGATCGGCGCCGCACATGGATTAAAATGATGATTGCCGTGGAACGCCAAGGCGCAACTGGCCAGGCCAACCTCGGTCAGGCAGTCGCTAGAGGAGGAGAGAAATGTGGTGCAGGATGCTGCCAGGAGCTCCATGGGTTCGTTACATTAGCTGCCGAGTCGGCATAAGTTGCTGCAACCTGTACATGTAACAGCAGACGAGTCAGTGTATCCTTTCAGTAGTGACGCTTTCTGAACCGATTCTGAACTTCGGTATGTCTTGTCTGACGATCCATAATAGTAATTTCTACAAAGCAATTACGCAAATAGACGAAATCAATCGGTCCAACAAATTGCCTAATTTAGGCCGCCTAAATGGAGCTCTCGGACGATGACCCCGCGACGATAACACGGGTGATTATCCACCTCGACCTCGACTGCTTCTACGCGCAGGTGGAGCAGCGGCGCCTCGGTATCCCAGACGGACAACCATTGGCTGTGCAGCAGTGGGGGAGTCTTCTGGCCGTCAACTATGACGCGCGCAAATTTGGCGTGGAACGAGGTGTGCTCTGTCGACGTTTCTATTGATGCCATAACGGAGGGCTGACACTATGACTTTGTTCACGATGGCGGTCAGGGGAATTTGCGGACGACGCAAAGAAGAAATGCCCGCAGATTCACTTGGTACGCGGCCAGTCCGATCCTATCGCTTACATGTAGCAGGGCGTTGGGATGCTCATTAAAACTGCAAAAGGGGATTAAGCTGACAGTTGTCGCTGTAGCCACATGTGGACACCTTAGGTGAGAATCGCAAACCGGGGCATCTCTTCGACCGAACGCACCAGAAGGCCATTCTGCGGAGATATCGCGTAGCGAGTCGCGAGATTTTCGCCATTCTGGGCTCGATGGTGTCGGTCATCGAGAAGGCGAGCATCGATGAAGCATTTATGGACGTCACTGACATAGCCCAGGAGAGGCTTGCGAATACGGTATGTGATGATCTTTACCGGTGCACGAACAAGGAACGCGCCGCTCATATTACTTTATGCTCTTGAAGACTGTGTCTTCCTCTGATTTCTGCCAGGATCCAGCCAACAGCGACACAACCGTATTTGGCATTGCTCGGAATATCGAGGACAACGAAGCTGAAAAGGACGACAGCTCACAACCGTTCCCATTGACGCAGACTGAACGACTACTTTGCATAGGTGCCGCGATCTCTCGGGAAATTCGACAGGCGATCTACAACAAACTCGGCTACACGTGCTCGACAGGCATCGCGAGCAATAAGTTGCTGGCCAAGTTGGCGTCACCACTTAACAAACCGAATGGGCAAGTCGTGGTGGCTCCACGTTTTGTTGCGGACCTTATGAAGAGTTTACCCATGCGGAAGATTCGGGGACTCGGGGGTAAGCTCGGCAAGCAGCTGGAGAGTATCTATACAAGCCTCGACCCAGTTGGAGTTGGAACTGTAGATAAACCAGACGAAGGTGCCGAGGATAAACTCAAGAAGCTGACAGCACACACCTTCGTACAGCGCTGCGGCATGGCCGAGTTATCCAGGAACATAGGTCAAGAAACCGCTGCGTACGTCCACCGGATCTGTCAGGGTGACGACGGTGATGAACCAGTTGAAGAGAAGAAGGTGCAGGTGAAGATGCTCAGCTGTGTGAAGCAGTTCGACCAGCGATCGGGGTCAGCACTGGTGCGCGTGCAGCAGCTCGAGTACTGGGTGCATTTGCTCTGTGAAGAGATGGTCATGCGCTGCGAGGACGAACGTATCGAGAACAAGCGCTTCCCGTCGCAGCTGACGATCCATTTCACTCGTGCTAAGCCTGACGAGAAGCCACGCACACGCAAGCTTGGTATTGCGCAGGACACGACGGTGGAAAAGCTGTACGCGGCTGCGATGAACGTGATGCGTCTCCATTTGGACAGTATCTTCCCCATGGCAGCACTGAGTATGCACGCCAAGAACTTCCACGACCTGGACTCGCAAGCGCTGACCAGCATCTCGAGCTTCTTCACGCGGAATCCGGAGCAATCGGCGTCTGCGGATCTGACAGCGCAGCGAATGGAAGAGGAAGTCAAGCAGCTCGCAGCGAAACGAGGCAGAGACGGTTCACCTGCGCGGAAGAGCAGCAAACAGAAGATATCGACGTTCTTCAGCAGTAGTGGGGATGATAATGGAGATGTCAAGACTGTAACAGCAGCCGCTGTGAAAAACAGCTCTGCAACTTCAACATCGACTCACTTTTGCGACGAGTGCAAGCGCGTCGTGTCCGAGTCAATAGCCGAGCACATGGACTTCCACTTCGCTCTGAAACTCAGTCAGACACAACGCAGTGAGGCGATGGCGAGTGCTACAGCAGCTAAGAAGAGGAAGAAGCAGGGGCCGCTAGACGCTTTTCTGGGCCGATAGAGTTATATGTGGATAAATCCACATTTTATCTGTAGTTAATCAAAAAACAAGTACTAGACGAGCATGCTGTCCGTCCGTCCGTCACGCAAAACGGTGATCGCTGAACGCGATTTGATTAGCTAAAATTATTTTTGTCGTTTACTGGATGCTGATTAGATGTATCCCACCTATTATATAACATTTACCTATTGTTAAGAATACTAAAATTACAAAAATAAAACACAACGGTTAGGCTTCCTGTGATTGGCTAAAAACCGTCGCTGCCAAGCGAAGCGAAGGCGGCCCCAGTTGGCTGTCTTGCGGGCCCCCAGGCCCGCTACCGTCGCACAGCGAAAGTATTCACTATCGTGATATAATATCTACCTCCTTCGTAGGAAATTTACCGGGTCACCATGTAGTAGGACGTAAAAAATGCTTAGTATAGTATATACTGTTCGTTTTTAAATTTAATATAAAAAATAATAATTTATTTAAGTATTTATTTGGCTTGATTTAATTGGCTAGAAAGTGATAGATTGAAATATTTGCAATTTCAATCTTTTCAATGAACCTACCAGGACCCTACGACTGCCCTACGTGTGGGGCGCGCATCGTGCCGCCGTCTATCACCCTGAACGGCGGACAACAACTTGGTACCTGTGCCTGTTGCAAGGTGGGCCGGCCGTGGACCAGCTTCGCAAAGGAAGGGGCCCGATCGGGCGCCAGGCGGTGCCTAAAGTGCGCCTGTGGACCGAATTCTCGCGCGTTTTGGCATCGGGCGGTGACACCACCCCAGCGGCCGCCTTCACCGCCGCTGACGAAGCTGCAGCGACGGGCTGAGAGTGCAGCCCATGTGGCCATGGCGATGGGCCCACCTCCACAGCCAGCACTCCCCCCGCGCGAGGACCGTGAGAAGAAGCGTCGTCGTCGCCGCCGCGGCTTGAACCCACGTTACCGCGCCAAGCGCGCCAAAAAAGACGAAGAATAGGCTCATAATACAGTTTGTTGATTGGTTGAAATTGCAATTTAGGTCACTATTGAGGTTTTGATAATTTGAGCCACTTTCTAATTATTTAAAAGACTCAAACGGAGTATTGTGATTTACATACTTTATGTGGACAACAAGACACCACGTAGGCGTTGTTTTCAAAGTGGCGGTGGGGCAACGTGGACAACAAATGCTGCATGTGTCCATGACCCATCAGAAAATAAATAACAGTGGCGTAAAAATTAAACGATCAGCTTATTCCAGGAGGGTTAGTATGGAGAGAATAGTAAAAGAACTGCGTTAACAGGAATATGATTACATAACACGCCAAAGTAAGTTGTCATGGTATGAATGACATAATTAGGGATACACTATGCACCCGGAATGTGTAGTAACGACACATGCGGCATAGCATCACCTAAGGTGAAGAGAACAAGTAAACAAGGTACAGTACTGAATGTGGACACGAGTGCCACGATGACATTGATACGGTCAGGGGAGTTGGTTAGTTATTGGGGCGCAGCTGAGGATGCTCTGGGTGGTAGTGACGCAAACTACAGAGAGAGAAAGACACACGGCAATGAGAGCGATGCGCGAGCTGGAATAGTGATAAACACACCGACGAATATCTTTAGCATGAAACATGTATAGCTAGAGATTAATGTATAGCTAGATAGCGACACGGAACGACGGCGTATCTATGATGCTTTTGTCACGAATTTCTCGCGATTTCCTGCGAGTTTCTATCTGTGGATTTGGAGGAGGACGACCAATAGTACGTGGCGCGTTCCATACTCACCGTGAGGATAAAGTTAAGGCGTTGGTAGACTACCCGGAGTTGGAAGCTCCTGATGGGGTGTATACAAAAAATACCTACACGGGGAAGCGTGAGTAACCCTTTATATTGAACATTGGAGAATGTGCATGTGAGAAGGATAGCGAGCAAGGCGTGCAAGTTTCAAAGATGACAAATTCAAAACGTTAGTACTTTTTGGTTAGTGTCGATTTTTATTCTTTACAGTGTTCGGTGGTTTAAAATCTGTTTCAAAAGTTTAAACGCGTCAATAGACGTAAAGAATCGATTTAACCCGCCGAAGCGTAGCGAAGGCGGGTGGCCCTCCCACAGCGACAAAACATAAAACCACCGCCGCGTAGCGGCGGCGCTTGGCTAGTTCAAATCAGTTGTAATCATACTGTACTATAACCAGTATTTTATTGAAGCCGGCGCAATCCAGCTGTCGACTATGGGGAGCGAAGAGGTGCCGCCGCTCTTCGCGATGGCTGTGCGCTACCGAGTGGGGGACGACGTTAAAACGCCTTTCGGGCCCGGGAGCGTGCGCAGCTGCAGCGATCGTAAGACGCACGTGGAAGTGGAACTGCAAGGGGGCGCTGTATTATACGCGAGGGTAAGCAAATGACCATCACTCTTGTTTCAATTTGGACTATTCTGATTTTATATCTTCAGAGAGGTTGTTTGGTGCCAGAACTGCACATGCTGCAGTGTGGAGAGATCCCAAGGCACACAAGAGTGATGGTCCTGCCACAGAACGGGAACGAGACGCAGCAGGGTGTCGTATTTAACTACATGTGAGATGATTGGGACGTTAGAAGCATTGTTATAGCTCTGACTGTTGCTTTTGCAGTGTACCAGATCAGAAATATCAGGTTCTGGTAGACGATGAAGCTGCTGAGCATGAAGAACAGTCGACTGCAGACCAACGCACGAAGCTACTGACAGTGCGTGGCTGTATAGGATTTATTAAACCTTATTTAAATTGACCTTGTGATTATATTTTTTATACAGAGAGAGGAGCTTCGACTGGCCAAGGAGACACGCGTGAGGACGAGTTTCGGGTTAGGCACCGTTGAGGACTACAGGAGCTTTAATGATTCGTACGCGGTGCGGTTGGACTGTGGCAGCGTCGGCTTTTTCCAGGTCAAGGATGTGTCGTGTGTCGACTTGCGGCTGCTTGAAAAGGTCCCCAAACCTCTTTCTGCAGAGAGGATTTATGAAGAGTTCCAGGGGCGAATCACACGTGATGATGCTCAAGTGCTGAGTCTCAGGGCGAAGCAGACGTATCAGCAGCTCCAGAATTTCTGTGAACAGCATGCTGAGGCCATTTCTTTCATCTCAACGAATGCGGCTTATGGGGACGAATACACTAGAGCGTTGGGCTCGTTGCTCGACCCTAGCTTTTCGGATGCAACGAAGCGCCTGAAGGACGCAAGCGGGAAGGAGCTGAAACGGTTGAAGGAGATGGCAGTCTCCGCTAAGACGATGCTGGAGAGTGATTTGCTCGAAGGAAAAGACTCTGCTACCTTTTTTGCAAAGGCAGCCAGTGTTCTAAGCCAGTTAAAGAACAGCGAAGAGGTTCAGACTCTCCAGTCGAGTCTTCGTGAGAAGGCAAACGCAGAGTTCACATCTGCCCGACAAAGGCTCCTTTCACGGGATAATAATTCAGAGGTGTTGACATCATCACAAGAGGAAAAGAAGCTGGTTCTCTCCGAGGTCCTTCAAGTCTTAGAGAGCAAGATGAACGCTGAAAAGCCCCGTCTAAATGCTCTGCAAGCATCTCTGGATCAGCATACGTTGCAGTCGGAGGTTCTGGCGAAAATGCAGCAACACGAAGGTGACTTGATGAAGGCTCAAGAAACTATTGCTCGCCTGGAGCAAATGGCCAGCAAGAAATTGGGGGTGAACTCGATGACTGATTTGGACCCAAGTGCGTTAGCTCAAAAGGCTGAGGAACTACTTCCTAAGCTGTCGTCAAAGGCGGAAGTTTTGGTGCTTGCATCTGAGAAATATTGGCTTCAGATGCAGCAAACAACTCACGGGCAGACCTTGATGAAGAAGGCCAAGGCATTAGTTCAATCGGTTGAAAACCCTGACGAGTTCTGCAATAATGTGACGAAGGCTATCGGCGAAGTTCAACTGGATAAACTGGCGGAGTGGGGAAGCACGATGACAAAAAACCGCGAGAAACGACAAGAATTCGTCAACCGGATGAAAGATCACTGTTTGGATTTCTTCACATCTGTACTGCCGACCTTAAAAATCGACACCATTTCAGGTGTTGAAGATGACATTGGTTATTCAATTTCAAAGCTGGATTTATCGAATTTCCGCGTGAGGAAGGAGAAGGTCAAAGTGCGTATGGGGACAGTGGTTGACGAGGAGTTATTCACTGTTAGGGCAACGCACCTAACGGCGCTGCTTAAGGGATTTGAGTGGACGTTCGAGCAGAAATATTTCCCTTATCTGCATGGTGGCGGAGTAGCAGATGCTGTGCTCAGCGGTGGTGTTATCTCTTTGGGTTTCAAAGCCGAAAAAAAGGTTGTGAACCAGGAGACTGGCGAGTTCAAGCCGGTATTGGTGTTGAACTCGATGACGATTGAGATCCGGCAAGAGCTCAAGCTGTCAGTGCAAGGCAGTTGGTTTAGTGCAGTCTACAACATGCTTACCTCGCTATTTGCCGAATTGATTCGTGAATATCTTGCCAAGACGATGGAAACGAAGCTGCTGAAGCACATGATTAAGCTTCTCGGTACGCTGAATAAGCAAATGGATGAGTACTGGCCACTGATTTTCCAGCTATTGGATATTCGCATGGAAGATTTACCATCCGCGAGCCCTTGGCGCGGAGCGAAAGAAGTTGAGATTCAGCCACAAGAACTCGAGTGCACATTCTCCGAGCGAAACACCGTGCCTTTTACCTTTGCAAGGGGCGTGCTCAACAAGTACGTGGTCGTTTCACGAATTATTGACGTCGACACCCCGACCACCAACAAGAACCCTGACGACAATCACGATTTTAATTTGACAAGTGACCTAAAGCGGGTACCCGTGGGGAGCAGCGTGTTAGCAATCAATGGTCTCTGCTGTAGTAAATTGACGGTGGAGGAGCTGAGAGGGTTACTGGAAACTCTTCCACTCCCGTTTACCATACGGTTTTCCTTGCTTCCTGAAGACCCTGTGAAGAACCGGCGCCAGCAGATGAAACCACAACCTGAATTTACAACCTTTACATTCCGCCAAGAAGGCCCCTTTGGATTACGACTGCGAGCTCGTCCACTTGTGTCTTGTGGCGTGATTGTTGTGGGCTTCACTGCCTTAAAAGATGGTAAAAAGTGTCCAGCAGAGCTCAGTGGTAACATTCGAGTTGGGCAACTCCTGACGAAGGTCAACAATGAAGATCTGCGCTTCAAGACGCTGTCCGAAGTGTTGACTGTTCTTCGTGATCTAAAGAGCCGCCCAGTGACGATGCAGTTTGCGAATAGTCCCGATGCCATCATAAAGCTACGCGACTGGCCGCCAATGGTCGAGATAGAGGACGCGTCGTCGTTTGCATGCGACGACGAAGACGATCCGCCTTCTAGTGGCAGGAAGTATGTGGTGTTGTCAGCCTTTGCACGTGTCCCGTCCTTTGCGCAGCGAACTCATTTAGTGGAGAAGGGTGATGTTCTCTTGAGTGTGAATGGCGTTCCGTTTACGGGCTCGAACTACTCCAGCTTTGCAGATATCATGGAGACTCTACGCGACATCGTCAACAAGAAGGAGCCGATGCGAGCAGTCTTCGTGAGTCGAGAACATTACATTGGAATACGCAAGCAACTTCAGCAACGACGTGTTCCAGATAGCAACAACGATAGAGATTCCGTTAAGGAGGTTGCCAAAGAGAAAGTGGAAGCTGAGTCGAGCAAGACAGAAAGCGACAACACTGAGGATGCCAATAGTGAGGGAAATGATACCAAAGATGGCCTCGCGGATGACATCATGTCTGTGACTCCGACTAAGGAGATTGTTTTCCCGAAGGCTCCGCTGGGGATACTGTTCGGTAACTGGAAGGACGAGGCGATCTACATCCGAGCGTTCATTTCCAGTCCAGGGCCAGCAGAGAAGACAGGTCTGCTTCGTCCTGGGCACGCAATACTTCAAGTGTGCGGACACGCTGTTGCACGAGAGGCAACTCCTGGTATGATTGAGGAGATGATCATGAAAGTGACCATGGAAACGAAGGGACAGGGCGACAGTAGCGATGAGAGTTCTGCGCCAAAAAGTGGCAAGAACCCGAAGTACACTTTGACAGTCCGAGACCTCGAGTTGGAGCAAGAATTGATGAAGTAGAATGCCACAAATGACACAAATGGGAACAAAAGTTGAACTCTGATGCCTCTACACTTTTGACGAAGGTACACTGATGTTGGCTTTGTGAAGCGCTTGCCTCAACAACAGCGCCGTATCTCCCTGGAAATCGTCCGCAATGATATCTCTATGCGCCGTCTCCTCCTCCTTGGTTGATTCAAGAACTCTCTGTGGCCGTCTCAACTTTATCTTGGCCTCGGCAGCCCACGTGGATAATCTCGACAGGGTTTGGAACGACACGTTCTCTTGGACTCGCTCAGCCGCAGTCTTCTCGACCTCGTCCAGGAATTTGTCGTCTTCCTCGTCATCTTCCAGTGTCGACATCGAGACGGAAGCCATGGCAGCAGTCAACGAATCGAAAGACCCTTCCTCTCGCTCCGATCCTGTCGACACAGACGAACCCAAGGGTAACAACGTGCTCTTGCGCTGTTCAATGCTCATGATAATCTTCTTGTTGGAAACTCCACCGTAGAACTCCTCAAGGATGACTCCACGTTGGTGAGCCAACATGACCTGCACAAACTCGTCCTTGTCGATGACGTTGTCCTCTCCAGCTGCGCGGTTGTAAAGTGCCAATGCGTCTCGACGGTCCATAGTGGGCTCCAGAGTTGACACCAGCTCACAGAACTCCTGAAAGTCCAAAGTGCCATCTCCGTTGGTATCAACAATCGTGAACATACTGTGAATGTCTTGGATCTGGTGCTCATACAGGACAAACCAGTAGTTCATGATCTTCTCCAGCACCATGTCGATGTCCAGTCCTCCACCATTTGCTGAGCATTTCTGTCGAATTTCGTCTTTCAGTTGGCTGAGGGGTCCTCCGGGCTCGTTCCTCGTGAACGAAAAGGCCAAGTCAATTGCTTGGCACATGAGTTCGTGCTTGACAGTCACAGACTTGGGACTGACGAAAATGCCATCTCCGAAGGAGGCCTTGAGGTTCTGTGCAATTGTAACAGCTTGCTTCCTCCCCTTCTTGTACACACCAGCTAGAGCACAACTGTGTTAGGTGAACTTGAATCCAGACAATCCCAACAAATGCATACCATTGAAGATGATCACGACCACCAGGAGGAAGAAGTCAACACCTTGAACCGAGCATGCATGAGACTCAGGGTCCAGAGATCCAGTGAGAAGTCCAAATGTACGCACGCGAGCGCTTTCCTACAGCTAAAAGTATCAAGCTCAACTCACAGAAAGCAAAGACACCAATTTCACCTACACGAGCATTTTTCCGAATTGCAGCATCCAAGAAAACGAGTTGACTGATCGCAAGATCCTTGAGACCATAATGGAGGACGTACATTTCCATAATGAACTGCGCCAGGTTTGTTCGGGGTTTACCAGACGAATCGTCCTGGACATCTTGGAACATTTTGGCCTGATAGTAGCCCACAATAATGCTGTGGAGTTCGTTGAGGGTGAGCGGCTTCCGCTTCAGCAGAATCTTTCGCACTTTTGACGGTGCGATCTTCGCTTGGTCGATGATGTTCGCTATGCCGTAACCGAACTTGTTCTTGGCGCGGTTCTTCAAAATGAGATCATCATCACTGCCGGCAGAAACCAAGTGCCGTCTTCGCTTGCCCCCACTTTCGTTATGTCTTCGGAGCCCCTCGAAATCTTCGTCTGTCTGGACAGCCTTGTCATCTGTCGAGTTCTGCGCATCTGCTAACTGATCCCTCAAGTCCTGGAGCTCCAGTTCGTGTTGCCTCGCGTTTTCCTCAGCTTCGTTGATCAAGGCGTTGTTTTTCCATCGCAAGTCGTTCACTAATTTCTCAGCTTCTTCCAGCTTTTGCTCAAAATCCACCGAGCTTTTCTTCTGGCGCTCCAACTCATCCACCACGTCCCCGACACTTTCCAGCACTTTGCGGTCGTGGTCACACAAATAGTCATCGGCGTCGGCGCTCGAGTTTTCCTTGGTGGCTTCTCCGCTGTTGGGGTTCTTGATGGACTCTAAAATCAACGCCTGGAAGCTGGTGATACGTGCAGCAGACCTCTCGAGGATCATATCTTGATGTGCATTCGACTTGACAAGAACTTGCGCCTCAATTTGCCTGGAAATTCGTCATTAGTTTAAGATTCTAATTCATAAAATCTCAACAAACTTACCGTGTGACGTCCTTCATCTCATCTTTCAAGAGGCTTTTCATTAGTTTGTCCTTCTCGGCCGGGTCCATCTGCTCTGCAATTGCAACCACCGCTGTCGCTGATACTTGCGCATTCAGCGCCTCGATAGCCCCCAAGACGACTTTTTCTTTGTCGTCTTCACTGACATGTTGAAAGTTTTGGAGCACACCTTGTAGTTTAGTGTTCAAGTCTTTCGACTGAACTTTATTGGTGCTGATTTGGTCGAGCTTGTTCACTTGAAGTTGCTGGTGCAAATGCTTTAGTTGGTCATTTCGAGCGCGCTCTTCGCGGAGAAGTAGTTGATGCACACTTTGTTGTCTCAACATTTCTGCAATCGCATGAGCTCGTCAGAAAATCGTTGTTTGACACCATTACCAGTCACGAACCTTGCTGAAGATCTTGCTTCTGCTGATGGGAAACGGCGTGTTGTTCGTAGTATGTGGTGAGGCGAGTGAAGAATTCGAGTGCTTCTATCTCCCCGTTGGAGATTAATGAAGGATTGTGGTTCATGTATATCGCCGCCCCCAAATCGCTGCAAAACTCGACGTTGGAGATAAGTTTGCACACATTTTGCCCGAAAACAAACAAATATTAAACGTACTTGCAAATGCGGAGCAGAATCTCCTCGTGTCTTGCAAAAACGCTTGTGGCCTTGCACAGACAATGGAAGGCTATGGCCGTCTGCAGTCGGTTGGGAGTTGGTTTACCCTGCGTTAATACTCGACTTTCTCGGAACAGCATATCACAATAGAGAGCGTAAGACGAGAAGGTTGAAGCTTCCTGTGAGAGCGACTGCAGCCACTTGGTGATCTTCTGGACATCGGATTGGCCAAGGATCGCTCGTCTGGGTGACAGAATACTAACGACTGAATCTGTAGGCAGCTCTCCAACTGGCGATGGAGCTCGTGGCAGGACGTTTAGGGGCCTCATTTTACTCACACGTGGAGAAGCTACGTGTTTCCTTCTAGTGAATGGACTTCCGTTGTCGGGGCCAAAAAGCGAAGGAGTTCCGGGTGCTGAGGGAGGTGCAAACGCTGGTGTACGTGGACTACGACAATGTTTCCTGGATGATGGGGATGAAACTCCAAGAAGCTCTGCTACCCGTAGCACGGATTGGTTGCGAACAACTCGGTCCTCTTCGTCCTCTGTCTGGAGACTGTCGGCGTCCACATAGCGAGGAAACAGGAGGGGGCCTGTCACTAGGAACTCGTGAGGTGTGGGCATTGCTGTTAGGATAAAGTGGCAATATTATTTTTGTTAAGGTATTTTTGCTACGATCACTTCAACGACCATCACTCCTCGGCATAAATGTTCACGCCAAAGTCCAATTCAAGCTGACAGCGTAAGGTCCTTTGGTCACATGAGTTCGCGTCGTGGTGAGCCATATCTGGTGATCCAAGTCACCAGCGTCTGCTCGACGTCTGCCCCTTTGCAGCGGCTGCACCCTGAATCCCACGTACAGGCGCGCTTCAGTATTGAGACGGGCAATCATCATGAACACAATGATTGCCCAGCCTCAATATTGCAAAACTGCCACCGGAGCCTTCACTACAGGCGTCATGTCCACTTTCAGCACTACACGGCAGTACTGGTCAAGGTCAGGGCTCGAATAAGGAATCTCTCTGCTTTGCCTGGTTGAGAAACCTCCGCGAGTCTTTCACCGTTTGCCACGCAGCCCGTTACCTAACCAGTTGGTGCATTTTGATCACTTGTGACCACGCAGCTCCCGGCTCGCACTGAAGCAGGCCCGACTAACGGAGCCTATTGGCACACAAGGCGCCATCAAGTCTTGCAGACGCGCGTCCCCAACCGAGGCAGACAGTAATGTACTGCACAGTAAAGAAACACATTTGCCCAATACTGTTTCGCATCAAGCCGAGGAAGCGATGGAGATGACAAGTGCCACCCCTGGATACATCTGATCCGTCTGCAACACAGAGCTATCTCGCTAGGGATCCGAGACAGGGAGAAGGTCTATATGCCTTGACCGATCAAGCTCATTCACGAATCGGCCGGCCGTCGCACAAGTCGATATCCACATACAATGCGCGTCTCAACCTTCGTGGCGCTGCTGCCTCTAGGTGTCGCTCAAGCAGCCAGTAGCTCCGGCTCCACGTCTTCCTCGGGCGTGTCGTCTACCTCCAGCTACGTGCCGTGGAGTCTCGCAGACAACCAGACCAACTTGGCCATCATCGAGTCGCAGCTCACAATGTGCTCGTACTCGAAAGTGGAAGAGTGCATTCAAGACCCTAAGCTTCTTCAGGAGTTAGGCACACTCTACCGAGCTCCAGGCTACTGCATCGCCATGGACTCGGCCTACGTCAACATCACCACCACAAGCGCTGCCATCCCCAATCGGTACTACCCGACGTCTGTCGAAGACGCGTACGATGCCGGGTTTTCCAACAAGTTCTCCGAATGGTCGGACTCCAATCGAGAGCAGTTCGAAGTGGATTGTCCTCTGCTCTACAATGAGACTATCGCTATGGGTGACGATATGCTCTGCTGTACAGAGTCTCAGTACACGGGGCTGTCCACGCAGGTCCGGATGATCCCTGGCCTGTGCTCAGCCTGCAAGGCCAACCTGCGCAACATCTTCTGCCAGTTCACGTGCAACCCGAATAACAGTATGTTCCTGGACATCAACGAAGTGCGGATCATGTCGGGCGATGACGAACACGCAGGTCAGATCTTCCCTGCGGTGGAGGAGGCCACGTACTACGTGGGGAAGGACTGGATCCGAGACATCTACGACTTCTGCGAGGACGACAGCTCCTTCTCGCTATTGTGTAACCCCAACCAGGACTGCACGGACGGCTACGGTCTAATGGAGTATATGGGCAAATACGCGTACAACAGCATCGGCTCTCCGGAGCAGATTAACGTGACGACCATGGATAAGTTCTCTGAGGAAATTCAGATGACCGAGTTCTGCCACTGTGACTACGCCAACGAGACCAACTGCATCTCTCCAATGAACAACAAGATGACATCTTGTGTCGGGGTCTGCGGCTCTCTGTGTGCTGTGAGCTCCACTGATACCAGGTCGTATACGGACGCTTGCTATGGTGCATCCTCTGCGTCGACTTCGGGTAGTGGCAGTGTTGAGAGCTCTGATGTCGACTCCACATGGGCGGAACTAAACGAGTACCTGGCCACCAATATTCCGTCAACAAATTGGGATCCGCTCAACTACTTCCTGGTCATTTTCGGTGGTGTCGTTGGCCTCCTGCTGATTGTGGGCTTCATTGTTGCTATTTTACGCGAGAGAAGGTATAACGCGGTAGATCGTCGGTCCGGCACCCCTCAAGTCATCGGACCGGACACACCGGACTTTAATGGTGTGGCTAGTGCAATGGCTGGAAGCACCGGGTACTTGAGCTTTCTGGACGAACTGATGACCAACAAACTGCGACAGTGGGCTCTTTTCGTCTCCAAAGGCAACCGCCCCAAGAAAATTATCCCGATGGTGCTGGTAGTTGTCGTCGTGTGTGCTGTGGGTCTCTACAACATCGATATCGAGACGGATCCGATCAAACTGTGGGTGTCCACGTCCAGTACGTCTTACGAGCAACGCCAGCACTACGGTGACATCTTCAACCCGTTCTACCGGTCGGAACAGGTCATTCTGGTGCCGAAGGACGGTGGCAACATCTACCGTTCCTCGATCCTGAAGGAGGCCATCCGTGTCCAAAATGTGGCAGCTAATGTTACGTACACTTCGGGCGACGGCAAGACCACAATCGCTCTGGATGATATTTGCTGGAAAGCAACGGGAACAGGCTGCACCGTCAACTCCATCACGCAGTACTTCCAGAACAACATGGAACACTTTGAGTTCTACGAGAAGTACGGATACGAGTTGGAGCACTTCAGTAACTGCTTGTACTCCCCCACGACGTCGGATGTGGCGCTGTGTACGGAACTAAAGAACGCGCTTAAGGACGGTGATTCACTTCCGTCGAGCATGAGCGACTGCCCGTGTTTGTCAGCTTTTGGATCGCCCATGAATTTGTACAACACGTACTTGGGCGGTTTCCCGGATGGTGCTGAGAGCAACTACACGCTGTTCCTGGACTCCGTTGCCTTCGTTTCCTCCTATCTGAATTACAACTACGCCGACGACGATAAGAATGAGCCAGCGATCAAGTGGGAGCGTGAGTACATCAAGACGATGAAGAAGGAGGCCGCCTCGAATTCCGTCTTCGACGTGTACTTCTACGCTGAAATTTCTGTGCAGGACGAGGTGGACGCTGAATCTAGCAACGGAATGGGTCCCGTGGCCTTGAGTTACTGCCTGATGCTAATCTACATTTCCTTGGGGATCAACCGCTTCAAGTTCAGTCGCGAGTTCTTCATCTCGTCCAAGATTGTGGCTGGATTATGCGGTGTCATCAGTATTGCCTGTGGTGTGGCCTCTACCGTCGGCTTGTACATGTGGTTCGGCGTGAAGCTCCAACTTATTATCATGGAGGTGGTTCCCTTCCTGTCGCTGGCTATTGGTGTCGACAACATTTTCCTATTGATCCACGCGATGACGGAGAAGGAGGACCAACTTCGACGCGACCAACCAGGTCTTTTCATTGGGTTGGAGCACAACCAGAAGGCGATTGAGGAGATCACAACCATCATCGTATCCGAGAGTCTGGCGTACATTGGTCCCAGTATCTTCATGGCCTCCGCTGCGGAGTCGGTGGCGTTTGCCTTTGGTTCGATCTCGAAGATGCCTGTGGTACTGTGGTTCGCAGCGATGGCGTGTTGTGCCGTAGCCATCAACTTCTGTTTCCAAATGACCTTCTTCCTCTCGGTTCTGACGCTGGACAAGCGTCGTGAGCTTAGTGGCAAATACGATATCATCTTCAAGCGAGCCTCGTCGGTCGCAGCACCGGCTCCTGCTGCTGTACCGGAGACTTCACGATCATCAGAACCTCTTGTATCACTACAACCCAAGACTCCAGCAGCAGACGACGTTCGTCCTTCTGTGGTGACTGAATCACACTCGCTCACTCAGGTTCTGGACTACTGCGTGGATGTCTACGCGTCACTTCTAACGCATAAACTGGTGAAACTAGTGGTGCTGCTGGCATTCATGGCCTGGACGCTGTGGTCGATCTACTCGATGGAGTCACTGGACCAGGGTCTACCGCAGAAGGAGGCAATGCCCTCAGACTCGTACATGATCGAGTACTTCAACGCGCTAGATGTGTACCTTGCGACGGGAACTCCAGTTTACTTTATTGTCGAGACTGGATACAAACGGAACCCAGACACCTGGTCACTGAACGCCGAGAGTGTGGAGACCATCTTTTGTAAATCGAAGGATATCTGCGGCACATACTCCATCCCTAACATCATGAATGCGCTGGCGAATCACGGAGACGAATCTGTCACTCACATCAGTCCCGGCACGACGTACTCTTGGATGGATGATTTTTGGGGCTTCGTTAATCCTGACAGCGAGTGCTGCCGAGTCGATTCTGAAGGTGCATACGCTCCGATTGAGACTGGCAACGACACGTACACGACACTCCGCTCAAGCGACGATACCTGTCTCGCTTCCTCAGAAACTGTGCCTCCTGTACCTGAGGACGAGTACATGTCGCTCTTCAGTATGTTCGCGACGGCCAGTGCAGGCACCTCTTGCTCGTACGGTGGTGGTTCCATCTACCGTGGCCAGTTCAGCATTGACACCGATCCGATCCCGACTGTCACCTCTTCGACGCCTGCAGTGAAGCTCAACAGTAGCGGATACGGAGACGAGATCACGGCTTGGTCGTACATGGTAACGGGTACGTCGAACCCGACGCAGCAGCGGTACATTGACTCGTACAAGCAGAACCTCGCAGCGGCTGAGTGGATCAGCGCGAAGACTGGCGTGGATGTCTGGGTCTACAACCTCACGTACGTCTACTTCGAGCAGTATCTGACGATCATTCACGACGCGTACAAACTCATTGGCTTGTCGCTGGCTGCTATCTTCGTGATCACAACGCTGTACCTGGGCAACGTCTTCTACTCGCTGGTGATTGCGTTGACAGCTACAAACATTGTAGTGCTCGTGCTTGGTCTGATGCAGCCTCTGGACATTATGCTCAACGGTCTGTCGATCGTCAACTTGATCATTGCGGCGGGTATTGCAGTGGAGTTCTGTGGCCATTACGTGAGGTTCTTCGCCAAAGCTCACGGCACAGGCGATGAACGCGCTCGTGACGCTCTTCGACAGGTGTTGACTTCTGTTCTCTTCGGTATTACCATCACCAAGGTCATCGGTCTCAGTGTCTTGACGCTTGCCGACTCGCGCGTGTTCAAGAAGTACTACTTCCGCATGTACATGATGGTGGTGCTCTGTGGTGTCCTCAACGGAATGATGCTGCTGCCTGTGCTACTCAGCACAATTATCGACGTCCGGAACATTCTCATGCGCAAGAGATCGAGGAAGAGCGAGCTCCCATCAGCCCCTGTCACTCGTGTCGAGTAGTTATTCAAGTCTGTTCAGTTGCTTTTTATTATTCATGATAGTATGTATCAACTTCAACACATTCTTTGATTTGCAACTTCAAGTTGTACGACCATCATTCCTTTTTTTGCAACCTCAGTACGATCATCACTCTGGTTGCAGTCTCACGTAGCAGCTACAGGCTTTTCCTCCTCCTTCGCTCCATTGGCAGTCTCCTCCGCTGCTCCTCGTCCAATGGGTTCTGGTGCTGTATCCGTCGCCTCCGCCTCTTGCAGCACCACGAGAGTAAATCTCAAGTGCTGGGCGATGATCATCTCGTGCATCTTGGTGCGTAGCCTCAGCCACTCGATTTCGCTCTCGTTCGGGTCTGGAAAGAGCTTCTGCAGGTGTTTCTTGGTGCGGCCGTAGAGACTGAGCACGTGGTAGGCGTGCATGATGGCCTCCTTGTACTCGAGGTTTTCGTACTTGACCACGATGCCGTCATTGCTCATGAGGATGTAGGACGAGAAGCCAGGCTTGCTCTTGAGCTGCTTGATCACTTCCTCCACCTCATTTGGAGCTGCTGCCGCCATATCTTCCGCTTTGAACTAAATGAATGAACCGGCGCTTTAGAAATAAAACGTCTTTAGCAGTTGGCGAGCAGGAATGGCACAGAGCTCTGGTTCCTACTACGATGACTACATGCGTAGCAATGCCATGCTTAAACATTGTGGTGACAAGGACACGAAGAAACTATTGACAGACCGCAGTGCCTACATTTCGTTCCTGGAGGTGCAACTGGAGCGCGTGTCGGCCGCTTGTTTGACTACACAGACATTCGAGAAGCGTTTGGCAGAGCTTGAAAGTTCGCAGGTCGCTAACGACCAGAAGGTTGGGTCACTGTCCAAGGTTTTCCGACTCAACCAGGAGTACGTAGAGCAGGCCACACAACAGGCACAGAACGACCTGGCAGGACACGCTGCCAAAGTGGATGATTGGATGGAAAAGTTCTCGGCCGAGTTGGAGAGACAGCAGCCACGTATGACCACATTAGAGGAGCAATTCCGACAGTGTCAAGAGTATTTGCCACGCTTGGTGGAGACCAACGACGCAGCGATCCACAGCGTGAAGAACCAAGTTGAGCAAGAGATCGAGGAGATGAAAACGCACATATTCGCACTGGAGACCAGAATCGAAGAGATCCAGTCGAGCCAGGGAGCCACCGCGAGAAAGGTGGAGGATCTGACGGACACAGTAACACACAAGCTCGACAAGGTACGCGTGGCGGTGGAGGTTCTCATTACGTGGTCGATTGAAATTGGTGGTTTTGGAAATACAGGAGCTGGCACTTGTGCGTTCGTCAGTGTCTGAGAAGAGTTATCAGCTAGAGCGAACCGTGGCTCAATTGGTAACATGTATTGAGGCGACCTATAGGAGGAATACTGTCTGACAGAGTTCCTTTATGTTACTAGAGCAGCGATTTGGAACAGTTTATAAGTCAAGTAGACGCTTCCTGTCGAGCAGAAGCTTCAGAAACTGCAGGTCGCTTCGAAAGTCATGCCGGCGAGTTATAGCAGCGACTTAACCACTTGCAGCAGGAGCTTGAGCATGGACAAAAGGAAGTGAAAGACGTGTTGAAGAAATGTCTGGATACGCAACACTTGCTAAGCGGAACTGTGGTGTCACTTCAATCCGAACTTGATGGAGTGAAGAGAGAAGGAATCACTGCCCGTCACGAAGAGAACGAGACAATGTCGGCAGCTATTGGGGACTTGAGAGAGAGGCAAACTACATTAAAAAATGCGCTGCAGCTGCTGCAAGCGTGTGCTCTTGAAGCCCAGCAAGCGAGTGAAGACCGCTGTAGCAAAGTAGATGACAAATTGGCTGCTGTTGAAGAATTGTTTGAGACTCGGACGGACGATTTGGTTTGTTTGAAACTCTTCTGGCTCATATTGTAGCACTTTAGCTGACCTCTTCTGGATTTTTTGTTGTTGTTAGAGGAGACGAATGCTCGCTGCACTGGAGGACATTGGCGATAGACTTCATCAAGATGCAGGCGCAACGACAGAAATCACGGTATGATCTTCAATTAGTGACTTTCATGTAAATCCTCTCACATTTGAACAGCTCCTGGCAGCACGAAAGGAGTCCAAATCTCAATTTGCGAGCGTCATGGAGTTCTCGACTACGCTAGAAAACCGATTGCGGATTCTGGAGCACACCGTTTTATCCCTTGAGGTGAAATACTGGGTGTCTCCGCAGAGTACCTGGCGCAAAATCTAACGTTTGTACTTTTCGTTTGCAATCGTGATAGACAAAAGTGCAGCGAAGTCGAGCCATTGCTGACGTGCTTGATCAAGCCGGCGCCAGCCAGACTTCAGAGATTCGACCACCTGAAATTACAGAGAGATTGGCGGCTACTTTCGGTAAAGCTTTAACACAAAAAGATCAGGGGGTATGTGGTGCTAATTGCTACAGTTAGTTCCGATGGCAAAGCTAACCGTGCTGTTTTCTTGTGATAATAAGCGACCAATTGATTGGGGTAGTGAGAGGTACTATCAACAGAGAATTAGAGATCTCGAAGACAAACTGCACCGAAAGGCTCAGATGGAAGAGGAGCAGAGTGTTCTGTTTCCTGGGCGTAACTACTGCAAAGCATCATCCAGATCGTCCATTTCTTCAGGGTACGGGTCCAGCTCAGTAGCGGGGGAGTTGAAGCATAAAGACGATCAAGTGCCACGACGCACAGTAAAAAAGGTAAAGGCAATTACGTTGCTTACTTTGTGGATTCGTATCCTCACACAGTTTGCTTTTCGCGACTAGAAAACTATCAAGAAAAACTCGAAGATTGCACAATCAAAGACGCTAAAGCCACCAAACTCACAGGTTTCTAGACGGCAAATAGCTAGATAACTAGAGCTGTACCATTGAGATATTACCCCGTTAACGCTTTCCCCTCTGCGATCGTCTTCAGCAAATAGTCTGCTGCTGGCACCCCAATTACGATTTTGTATTCCTACAACGAAAAACAACAACCATTAGGTATTCCGGTCGATACAAAGCCGTCTTGGATGTACCTCTAAAATACGCATGATCCGATCTGCTGCCTCGTAGCGAGCTTTGATGATCAACGCCATGTGTCGCCGAGACTGCCGCGATCGTTGTCCACTTGGACCACTAAACTCAAGAAACTCTGCAGTATTCAGCCTACAGTGTCAGAACTATTTCATGGCAGAAGTAACAAGCCAAGGCAACAGTCCTCTACCAATTTCTCTTCGCGTCTCCTTCGCGATTTCCTCCTGAAGGATGTTCAGCAGATGCTCAATCTTCCTGCGGTGGCGGTCGATACGAGCGATTTCTGCGGCTGCGGCAGCATTTTCAACGTGTCTTCGGTTTAAGCTGTTTCTGTTAATCCTGAAAATGAGTCAACAACGGAGATGACATTAGATCCAAGCCGCAGATTCACGTACTTGCTGTCTATGATTCTTTTCTGTCGGTCGAAATGGTAGACCTGCTTATCGGTAACAGCACAATGTCGCTCCCGTGCCAGCGCACTCTACAAATAACACATTCACAATGAGATTGATAATAGTTCCAAGCGGATCCACACTGACCGCAGCTAGTGCAGCCTCCTTGTCTGCCTCCATCTCGCGCTCTCGGACGAAGAATTCGCGATCTTCAGCTGCCACTGCGGGGGGATAGTAGCGCGGCCCATTCTGACCGATGAAGTGAACAGTGTTGTCTGTCGGCTGGTCCATCGCTCGCATCGTCTTCATGAAGTTGTCCATGTCTCCCCTGATGCTGCGTAGCAGCGTATGCAGAACTTCCAGCAACGAATCGGCTGCGTTGCCTCGAGAAGACTTTGTGCTTGAAGGAGATCGAACCAGTCGTGGCAATTTCACTGTTGGGGAAGAGCTTGTAGCTACAGGAAGACGTCCTGCTGGACCCCAGAAGATGCCGATGGGGCTCTCTGTTGCCATCGTGAAAAGGTCTACTGTATCAATCAAGGTTTTATCTATTTATACAGCTTCATGACTTTAAGCAGACTGATCCGGCCTTGTTGTGCAATGCGTTTACACTGCAGCATATCGGCACTGAAGGCTAAGAAGTCTGTCATGGCCTCGTCCTCACCTCTGGCTTCATGGGCCAAGTACGTGACAGTCTCCCCGTCGCTAAATCTATATATGCTGCGAGCCAGATTACGCCAGCTTTCCTGTCCGTAGATGGGGTTGATGCAGTCCGACACGAGGATGTAGGCGTAGCTGGGGCGTGGAGGCGTCCAGTCGGAGCCCCAGACGAATTCGGACACGTGCAGACGCTGGCGTTCGCTCTCAGACGCCGCGTTGTTCTTGATATTGCGTTGCAGAAGCTCCAGTGCCTCCTGTTGGTCTGTGAGCAGCACGTCGGCACCTAAAGAAGCCGCGACGAGTCCTGCAAGGCCGCAGCCGCTGCCCAATTCCAGTACCGACTGGCCGCCGCTGACGTCGAAGGTAGCGGGCGACTCGGAGGCGAAACGCACGAGGTGGTCGGCCAGGAAGCGGCTGGCCTCCCACACACGCGAGGCCGTCCACGCGTCCTCGAAGATCGGGGCCAGCTCAGCACTGCGCAGCGTCTCAGACAGCGAGTAGCTACGGCCGCCGACTGTCACTTGCTGAGCCATATTGCTTGCTTTTTGAGTGGCTAAATGGGTACTGCAAAACTGCGAGCTACCTTTTTGTAAATGGGTACTTGTTTAAATAATGCGCTACCTTTCTTCCAGTGGAAAGTTTTCCTACACAAAGATGTATGTGCAGTCGTTGGGGCCACTTCGACGATGATTCAGTTCGACAATGTGTACTCCTTGTTCTGTTCTTCGGAGCATGTAGCGTTGTACATGCGGAGAGCTCTGTACTACATATAAGTATAAGTGGAAGAGTTACGAGTTGTGGACAGACTGTATTTAACCACTCGTTCTAAATTTCCTCGCCATATTATATTGCACCGTGCAGTTTGCACGTCTTGTGGAGGAAGGAATGCAATGAACGCGTCTTGTACGAGTACCTGCGCGTATCAAGGGCAAACCAGCTTCGTTTTGAATTGAAGTTTTTCTTCGTTTTGAATTGAAGTTTTTCGGAAAATGGGCCTTAATGACGGACCGTTATTCTGTACTTGCGTTTTGTATGTGCCAGTATCGTCCGATCGCGGTGTTGAATGCAACTGTCGTGTTAAAGGCGATGCTGTAGACTACAGCCTGTACGGAGCACCCGTTCGACCGAACTGCAGGCACTGAGAGATGTATCCGCCCCGTAAACGAGGGCGGAACTGGCGCCAAACCCTGCATGCTGCAGTGCGGCGTTCGCTGGAAGAAGTGAGCGCTTCGATGGGTCATGCAGCCGTTTTCCTGGCAGTTCGAGCGCGGCTGCTGTTGCTGCAATTGTAGCTGCCAGTGTGGTGGATGGCTTGACTCGCCTTCCGCTCGATTAATCCCCTGCAGTTGCCCTCTGCTCACCTTGGCCAGCTCCCGTCCTACGTTTATAATACACCGGTGTTTGGTGCAGAGAGAGCGAGGATGTTGTGCTGTAGCAGCCGTAGCTGACCAGAATCGCTGCTGGTCAACCTTGACAGCGCTTCACCTTCTGTTAGTAACCCGAAACCGTAGAAGCTTGCAACGCAGTGGCGCCTCGTGCGTGCCTCACACGGTTGACGCCTGCAGACACAAGCCGTCCGTCACACGCTGAATATGTCGGTCCGAATCTGGCCTCCCACTCTAGCCCGAAGCCCACAAACATCGCTGGCGCCTGTTTCGCCGGCAACACACGCGAGTGCGTGAGGTGAACAAGCTGCTTAGACTACAGATCTCCGGGCGCAGATTTGCTGCGGTCAGTGTCTATGGATAGTCGTCGCCTCGAGTCTTTTGCTCTTTGAATTTCTCGCGCGAAATGGCTCCCTAGCGACGGCGCAACGGCTGAGCACTTACGAGCTCTGCCCCGGCTCTATTGCAATCTGATGCCCTAATCTCGCCATGTGGTTGTGACTCCCTTTGCCTCGCTTGCTCTCTCTCTCTCCGTTCAGAGTTCATAGGCCCTCAGTGCGGACTATTGCGGCATGCCGCGCCCCGAGTACGCGCCCTTCATCACGTCGCCGCGCGGCGCGTCCGCCCCCGTCCATGGCCCCGTGGGCTCGGCGCCTTCCGCCGTCTCCGCGCTCAGCGCCGCCGCCTCCGAGACCTTCAGCGCGGCGCTCAGCGTGGCCAAACTCAATCTGCACCGGCGTCGACGCCAGACGCTCACAGACCCGCAGCAGCAGCCGAACAGGAGCCGCACGGGACGCGGCAACACGGGGAGACGCACGCCCTATCTGGACCGAGAAGACGACGAAGAGGACGATCCGTACGAACCCCCGCAGCAGCAGCCAGAGCAGAGATATCGCAGCCAGCCCCGAACCAGGAAACCCACACGTTCCCCGTCTTCTTCGCGGTCTCCCGCTCCGTCACCGTCCAGAGGATCAAGAGGATCAAGAGGCTCGGCGTCGGGGGGATTCGCCTCGACGCTCCTGTCCTCGTCGCTGTCTGCGCGCTCGCCGTCTGCGCGTTCGTCCTCCGCCACGTCGCCCTCCAGTCTCCGAGACGAGAGCATGTCGTCCATGGTGAGCGACATGGCGCAGAACCTCCCGGAGCTCTCGACCGAACGCATGGAGGCGCTCGTGAACTTCATCGACAGGTCTGTAGACGACGCGTACAACCTCAGCTTGGGCTTCGGACGCGTGCGCTGGACGCCCAGCAGAGCCAGGGAAGGCGTGACCGTACATCGAGCCAGGAGCGGCCCGGACGATACGCTGCTGGACGCGGCGGTGAGGGGAAGCTGCAACGTCAGCGCCACATTCAGAGAGATCAGCGACCTGCTCATTACAGAGAATTCCACGGACTTTGCAGAGCACGAGAACGCAGTGAACCCCAGCGAGTTTCTCGACGGGCAGGTGCTGTACACACTGGTGCCGCGCACGCCGGAAGAACGATTTGTGTGCGTCAAGTGGCATTGCGTACGATCGCTGGCCCCTTCCGTCGCTAAGCACCGCGACTACGTGTATGTTGAGCTGGTGGATTCCTTCGAAGACGGCGACGGCCGCCGCATCGGCTACCGGTTGAGCAAGAGCGTGGACTTGGACATTCCTCTTCCCCGCGACAAGCACAGCTACGTACGCGCCAAGACGCTGACGTTGCAGACGTGGAGTGAACGAGCGCCAGGAAGTTTGGAGTTTGTAACCATGATGATCAACGACTTGGGAGACCGCCTACCGTCGTGGCTTGTGCACAAGATGGTGGACACGGCAGCGATGCGCTCAGCCTGTATCCGCGACCACATCAACCAGCGCCGTCTCGATATGTTAGTGTATGCTGGGCCGAGGGACATGGTGCCGCTCAGCCGCCGTGTCTGCTGTGTCGTGTGTACGCGCAGTTTCTCTCTCGTGCGGAAGAAATACAACTGTGCAGCGTGCGGAGACGTCATCTGCAGTCAATGCAGCGTGCACCAGCTCGTGACGGCGCATCAGAGGCTTAGCGATCTCTCAGCACCTGGAGGCAAGCGCAAGACGCGCATTTGTGTCAAGTGCAGCAGCAAAATGCAGAGTCGGGAACTGCCGCGCCGCGCTTCGTCTGCCAGGCAAAGCGACATCTCTCGTGTCAGCTCGGACGGTAGTCTACGCAGCTCTGTGGCTTCTAACAACTCGTTCTTGGCGCGCTCGCACGTTTCTGCAGGCAAAACGTCGGACGAGACTCGCCGCAGCTTTCTATCCGACTCAACGGCAGGTACGAGCTCGCAGGACTCCGCAGAGGACGGTAGCAGGGGGAGTGGCAACGGTTCCTCAGGCATTCGCAAGCAAGTGCCGAACATGTTCCAGTTTCGCCCGACGTCGTCTTCCATGGGCAAAAATGAGCGTTTGTCGAAGGCGTCGACGTCGCCTTCGTCGCCTGGAGATGAAGAAGACAGATTAGACGTAGAGGAGCTCCAGCCGCAGCTGCTAGGAGACAGCATCTTAGCTCCTGCCCCAGTGGAACTGGATCTAGGCATTGGTAAGTACAAGGATTCGTTCACGCAGCAACCGACGAGAACTGAGAGGGACTACGAAGCGGAAGCAGCTGAGCTAGCAGAGTACAGCGACTCGGAGGAGGAGGAATTCTCCGAGGAGGACGCTGGGAACTTCCTGAACACGGAAGGCCCAAGACACAACGCTGTGCGGGAATCGTTATCGCAGGCTACCGTTATGACGCTGGATATGGACGTGCCGATGGTTCACAAGGTGGAAGTGGCGAGTTTCCTTACGGAGGAAGAGAACGCCAGCTTGGACACAGTGTCCAACGACTCGGATTCCGCCAGTTTCCTCACAGTGGACGAGAACTCGAAGATTGTGGAGAGCAGGTCGTTTGGAGGTAAATCGGAGTCTGTTCCGATCCCAGTGCAGGTGGAAGAACTTATCGTAGAGGAGATCATGCCCGAAAATGTGCGCACTGTGCCGCGTCGAAGTCTGGAACTGGAGGAGGTGGAAGTGGAGGAGCTGGTCATAGAGGAGATCCAGCCTATAAATGTTGGCATCGTGCCGCGCCGGAGCTTGGAGACGGAGGAGTTTGAGATAGAAGACGTGCAACCTGAAAACGCATCACGACTGAGCATGGAAACGGAGGAAATGGAGGTGCCGATGGTGGTCCGTAAAGTGGCCAAGAAGTTGGTGGTTGGCTTGGGTGGACGCAAGAGTGCCGGATCGAGACGGGCGCCAGCGCCACGACCGACCGGGGCCCCTCCTCCACCGCCAAAGGTGGCCGACATGCTCACAGACAGTATGGCCAATGCCAGTACTACGAAGAAAGTCCGCGCTGCACCCCCACCTGCTCCAACAACTGCCCCAGAGTCGGCTCCAGTGTCTGCCCCAGCTCCAGCCCCGGAGCCTGAAGAGGAGACACTCAAGCTTGAGGACCTGCAGGTGCATCTAGACCGTATGAACCAGATCTCGGCCAGTCTGCGTGATCTTCGCAAGGAAATGAAGTCAACAACGGAGGCGCCAGCCAGCACGCAGACGGCAATGGCAGCACTGACAACGTTCGAAAGCAAAGCGAATGCCGATCGGGCAGCCAAGATTGCCGCTAACTTCATCAGCTTGTTGGACCGGAATGCAGCCCCTGCGGCACGGCGCGCACAACAGCATCTGCAGCAGGTTGGTGGGCCCCGCACGAGTCTGTTCAACTTGACACTGGCCATGGGCGACGGCACCTTCGTGGACTACCTCGTGGACTCGACGTTTGAAGACGTGGGTGAGAGCCCGGACGGCACAGGCATCGGCTGGCAGGCTGTGGTCTCACAGACGACGGGCAGGCAGTATTTCTTCAACCAAAACTGCGCGCTTGCGTCCTGGACATTACCAGGACCCGACGTCTACAAGGGAATGCTCTACATGGTGCTTTAAGCCTGAGCACTCGCCACCGTATTATTTAGCTAGCAAAGGAGAGAACTTGAGTTCATCCGTGTACAGTTCTGCGTCTTAGGAAACCAGAGCACAACAAAATAAAGAAAGTGACGTTCAGCAACTCAAATGTCCTTACCAATTCATTCATCACCTGCACCTGCAGACGAGGTGAAACTAGTGCGAGGGGTGGGAGGTTTCTTGTCCATGACTGATGCTGCCAAGTTAGCAAAGCGTGACGAAAATCCTGCGAGACCGGAGCTTGGCGTTGGTGGTTTACCGACCGGCACGGGCGGAGGCAGCGAAGTGCTGGAAGTGACAGACGAACGTTGATTGGACACTTCCGAGGCTGTGTCTGTCATGCTGCGGTTGCGCGGCGATCCCGGGCGGAAGACTGCGAAGCGGATGAGCTTCTCCTTGCGTGCAAGCTTGCCAAGCAGCTGAGTGACTTGTTGCAGCGACATGAGCGAAGCGTTGGTCTCGTTGATGCTCATGATGTACATACCCGGGTACACGTCGCCGTGCTGCTCAATAGGCCCCTTCTCGCCTGTCGGGAGGTTGGTGAATCCGTGCACGACCGCGCACTCTTGGATGCCGCTGTCTAGCAGCACGCCCAATGGGCCGGGAGGCACACGAACGTCCACAATCTCCTCGATCTCGTTGTCGCTCTCACTGTCACTGTCGTTGTCGAAGAACGCGGCCCCTTGTAGCGCGCCTTGCAGCATGGCGTCGTAGTCTTCCGGCAGTGTCACGGGGATCTCTGCGTACTGGTAGTCGAACTTGCGTAGCTCCTCGTAGTACGGATTGGAGCCGATGATCTTGTAGTCTGTTCCAGCCCAAAGGTTCACCAGTTTGGCCTCCCCTTTGTCTTCGTAGTAGAGACCGCGTAGACTGCTCGTCCGGATGCTGGTGCTTGGCTCGAAGAAGACGACGGTGGCTTTGCGGCCCATGTGGGAGATCACTTTACCATTGAGACTCTCGGGTTCTGTAGCAACAGATAACATAATAGTACTACTAGAGAGAAGTACTCTAACGTTTCTAAAGCCATCGTACCTTTCATTGGCGATACACAGCCTTGAGACCGCAGCAACTCGATAATCTGTAGATGTCCTCTCCAAATGGCCAGGTCCAGTGCCGAATAGCCGTCCTAGCAGCTAGAGTTAGTAAAATGTAGTAATACTATGCTGGATAATTGTAGTAATATACGTCAGTGAGAGCGAGCACGTCGGCCCCGTACTGCAGCAGCATCATAGCGATCTGTGTGTTACCCACGAGGCAGGCGCAGTGAAGCATGGAGAAGCCGCCGCTCTCGGTCAACGCCGCCACGTCCGCCTTGCCGATCTTCAGGGTCAAATAGCGTCGCGCCTTCTCCACACTCCCTTCTAGAATGGCTTCACGCAGGTACTGGTTGCTCTTCCCCTGCAGCAGATTCATCTTCCTCTAAATGGCTTTTGCAATGAGATTTTTTTGCCTGTGGGTAAACAATGTTCAACACAAACTCACAAAGAGCATATTCGTGTGGTTTTACCAATGTTAGAACAAAAAAACTATTTTTATTGTGTACCTATACTTCTTTATACCCTATTCAATGCGATTTGACGTGGTATTTGGTTTTGCAAGAATCGACCTGCACTCACAAATTGTGAGTCACAATCGACCGTCACTCATGCTGTCCACTCAACACTTTTGAAAAGGCACGATACCAATGCAATCGGATGAAGCGAAAGATACGACTCATGCGATTGCATTGATCGAGTCATTTGCTAACACGACCGCCCACTCGACCTTTGAAGTCACTTCCTCACTTGTGAATCGCTATCCTCCCGCACACAAGTACCCTACCCCTCCATTCGCTATGGCCCCGTACGTAGCTGCACCTCCGTCTCCATCGCCGTCTCCACCCGTTAACCCGTTGACGTCGGCGTCTCTGCTGTCGCAGCTTCTGGTTCTGTGGTTCCAACCTCTCGTGTCTCTCGGTGGTCGTCAACCACTCTCCTTCTCCGACTTGTACCCTGTGTGTCTCGTGGACTCTTGCGGTGCTCTCCAACGTCGTCTCTCTCCACTCTACTCGCCTTCTCCTGGGTCGTCTCTAGCTGGAGCTTTTCTCCGCCTGTTCCGTCGTCCATTGCTGTTGATCTTCGCCAACTACTGCCTCTACATCGCCGCCATGGCCTTGCAGTCGTACGTGGCTCAAGCGCTTCTCGACTATCTCCACAGCCGCGTCAACATCTTCCGGATCTCCAACGGCTACGCGCTCGTGGCGCTCATGGCGGCCGTCTCGGTGGTCGCCATCACGTGTCGCAACTTCGCCTTCTTCCTGTCGTCCCGTGTGGGCACCAACATGCGCTCGCTGGTTATGACCTGCATCTTCCACAAGAGTCTGCGGCTCTCCAGTGCGGCCAGGCAGCAGTACACTACGGGGCAAGTGCTGACGCTCATGAGTGTGGACGCTGAACGGGTCTTCACCGCCATGATGCAGGGTCCGTGGCTGTTCGTCGCTCCGTTGGGCTTCGTCGTGTGTCTCGTGCTCATCGGATTGCTGTTCGACGCTGCGTCCGCCCTTTGTGGCTTGGCAGTGCTGGTGTTCGTGCTCAGTCTCTCTGTCTTTCAGGCCAAGCGGATCTCCGCTATCCAGCGTCAACTGCTCTCTGTAGTGGACGAGCGCGTTAAAGTGACGTCCGAGGTGCTGCAGGGCGTGCGCGTCATCAAATTCTACGCTTGGGAGCAGTCCGTCGCCAGCCGAGTGCTCCAGATCCGCTCCACCGAGGTCAGTCTCTTTCGAAAACTGCATGTGTATATGGTCTCGAATTCTGTATTGCTTTTCCTCACCCCCGTCTTCCTTTCAGGCTCGACACTGGGGCTCTACGTGCTACTGCACGGCGCCATTTCCGTGACTGACGCCTTCACGCTCGTGGCGCTGGTCAACATCTGCCGTGCCGTCGTTAACGAGTTCACGTCCGCTCTGGCCGCTCTCTCGCAGGCACGAAGCAGCTTCCGCCGTCTCGACAAGTTCCTAGCCAGCGACGAGTTCGAGACGCCAGAACGACCGTCGGCCGGGCACTTGGGGCTCATTGTCGTCCGGAATGCGCACGCGGAGTGGCCAAGTGAACACAACGTGGATATGGCAGGAGGGAATTCGTTTGCACTGAAAGGTTTGAGCCTAACGATCGAGCCAGGGTCTCTGGTGATGATTGTGGGGGCTGTCGGGGCGGGGAAGAGCAGTTTCCTCCAGTTTTTGTTGGGAGAAATGGCGGTGAGGTCGGGTGAGTGTCTGGTAGACGGCGACATTTCGTACGTGAGTCAGGAGCCGTGGATCCGCAATTCGAGCGTTAAGAGCAACATCCTGTTCGAGTCTGCGTTTGATTCCGAGAGATACGAGCGTGTATTGGCAGCTTCCCAACTGTCGCTGGACCTGCACGCACTTCCGAACGGCGACCAGACGGAGATTGGAGAGAAAGGAATCAACCTCAGTGGAGGCCAGAAAGCTCGTGTTGCCATTGCGAGGGCCTTTTACCGCTCACAGTACGACATTTTGGTCCTGGATGACCCGTTGAGCGCAGTCGATCCACACGTGGCTCATGCAATTTTCGACGAGGGGATTGTCTCGCTGGCTGCTGGTAAGACCCGCCTACTGGTGCTTAACAGCCACTACGACTTGCTGGCTCGAGCAGACAAGATCATCGTCTTTGAGGACGGGTGGATCGTTGGGGACGGCACGTACCACGAAGTCGTGAGTCGGTTCCCCAACCTCCGCTATGAGAGCAAGCAAAAGAATCATACCGGTCATCTGGAGGAAGAACAACAAGAAGGGAGCAAGATCTCAGTACAACCCGCAGATTTGAAGAAGGACGTAAATTCGGATGCTACACGCTTAATCAAAGCGGAAGATCGCGCGACCGGGACGGTGGGTGCCCGAATTTATCGAGCTTACTTGGACGAGGCAGGTGGCAATAGCGTTGTCGTGTTGCTGGTCCTTTTAGCGGCCTACTCTGCAAGCCAAGGACTGCGCGTGCTTGTGGACTGGTGGCAAGGGCATTGGGCGTCCAACATGACTCGGAGAGGGGTGGACCCAACGTACTCAGCCACAGTCTTCGGGATGTGGTATCTTGGATTTATCGTTGTGTGTACAGTACTTACACTTGGCCGTGGCTTCCTGATGACAGAGGCGTGCGTGCGCAGTGCTAAGAACCTACACGAGGAGTTATTCCGTCGTGTATTGAGTGCTCCAATTACTCGGTACTTCGACGTGACGCCCATGGGAAGAATCCTCAACCGATTCTCCAACGATCTCGACCAAATGGACTCCGTTCTACCGCAGCAGTACCAAATGATGTTCCAAAATGTGGCCATGTCTGTGGGTAGTTTGGTGGTGTCAGCTGTATCGTCCTACTGGATTTGTGTCGCGTACGTTCCGATGCTGGTGGTCTTTATCTTCACTGGTCGATACTTCAACAAAACGTCGCGGGAAGTGAAGCGTCTGGAAGGAATCTCGCGCTCGCCTGTGTACAATTTGTTCGGAGAGACTCTGTCTGGACTGCAGACTATCCGAGCGTTCAAGATGCAGCGTGCTTTCACTGATATAAGTGAGAAAGTGGTGGATGAAAACACAGCGGCTTACTTCTCGTATTGCGCGGCTGGGCGGTGGCTCGCTGTTCGTTTGGATTGGCTCTCGGTACTGGTGATTTTTGTGGTTTCTCTCTATCTCGTCGCTACAAAGGGACAAATCTCCCCTGTGGTCGCAGGTCTTTCCCTCACGTACTCGCTCATGCTGACGTCTACAATGCAGAACACAGTTCGATCTGTAGACAGCACGGACAACGCCATGACGAGCGTGGAGCGTCTGCTTCACTTCCGGTCGATTCCAGTCGAGCAAGACAGTCCAGAATGTCTCCCTGTTGACGACTTGTGGCCGCCTCAAGGCGCTATCAAGTTCGACCATCTGTGTCTCAAGTACCGACCCGAACTTCCGTTGGTTCTTCGTGGAGCGACGATGGAAATTGCAGCTGGAGAGAAAATCGGCATCTGTGGACGTACTGGAGCTGGGAAGAGTTCACTTATGGTCGCTTTGTTTCGAATCTGCGAGTTTGACAGCGGAACGGTGTGGATCGACGGGCTTGATATCCAAAAGGTAAAACTTAACGATCTTCGACGCAGTTTGGCTATCATCCCACAGGACCCAGTGCTCTTCAGCGGGACTTTACGAGAGAATATGGACCCGTTTGGAACGTATTCGGATGCTGAGATGTGGGTGGTGCTGCAGCAGGTGCATCTAGCAGACGCTGTAGCCAAGTGGGGATCTGGCTTGGATTTCATCGTATCCGAGGCTGGTAGTAACCTGTCGGTGGGGCAACGACAGCTCCTGTGCATCGGCCGTGCACTGCTCAAGAATAGTAAGATTGTCGTGCTGGACGAGGCCACAGCAAGCGTCGACTCGTCCACGGACAGCCTCATTCAGGCTACGATCAAGCAGACGTTCGTTAGCAAGACGGTGTTGACTATTGCGCACCGAATTGACACGATTCTGCATTGTGACAAGATTGCTGTGATGGATTCGGGACGAGTGGCGGAGTTTGCATCACCGACAGAACTGCTCGAGAGACCGAACTCAGCTTTTGCAGCTCTAGTGAAGCGAACGGCCTCCACACACATGTCGTAAGTATCCAGGAATGAGGAGGCAGAGCCCTCCATTGTTGAAGAAAACACAAATAGAGGCTGCGCACTCCAGAATTTTTTTTTTGTGTGAAGAGTGAATAGTAGCAACAGCCAAAACCTGTTGTGGGAGACGAGCTTTCCTTTTTGCACTTGGTGCATCCTCCGAATCTTCATGAGTCATCGTCTTCGTCTCGCCAGGTCGTTTTCCTGAGGGGTCCTTGTGTTGAACTCATCTTGAATTCTTTTTCGATGTGGTTCGGAACCACCAACACCAAGTTCTCTTGGACAAGCCGACGGACTCCAGCCAATTTAAAAATGCATCCAGTGGTGCAGTCTTCATGCCAGGTTCCTGGTCTCGAGTCATCTGAAAAACTAAAAGTTCCTCACCAACCAAGAGGAACGCATCCAGCGCTTTAAACGTTTCCGCTTTGGGCCAATAGAATGTCCACTCCTTGACTGCTGGGATCTCCTCGAGAGAGGAAAAGCGCACTGTTGGCAACTCCTCATTTAAAGTAATATTAAGACCCCACGTAATTACTTCCGAACTCGGCGAGCGATAACAAAGCGTGTGCATAATGTCAGACTAAACCATCGGTGGCAAAGCAGCTTGAATACGTTGTCTCGGATCGGCGGTTTTCAGATGCCGACACCAATTATGTAGCCATTTCGGTTTTCCGCAAGAGAAAGTGCGGCAAAGAAGTGAAAATCGTATTGTAAATGTTGCATTAACTTCAATGAGACATTTTCGGTTAGGGTCAATGTTTTCCATATTATCCCTCAATTAGGGCCCTTCCCTTCCATCCCTGATTTAGTGAGCGGTTGCAAGTGAAGCAAATATCGAGTCTGGCTGCTGCAGTAGCGACGACGGCGCTCCGAACTCTGCGACTCGGCCAGCGTCCATGACTGCGATCTTGTTGCAGTGCATAATGGTGTTGATCCGATGGGCGATAATCAGCACCGTCTTGTCAGCGAACGTCTCCTGAATTGTCGCTTGGATGAGGCGGTCGGTGGCTGTGTCCACATTAGCTGTAGCTTCGTCCAATACGACAATTCTGCTGTCCTTGAGCAACGCACGGCCGATACAGAGCAGTTGCCGTTGACCTACTGATAGATTGTCGCCCCTTTCGGACACTGAGAAGCTCAATCCTGTGCCCCATTTGGTGACGGTAGATGCCAGATGAGTCTGCTGCAGAACTGACCAAATGGCTTCGTCCGTGTAGTCTCCGAACGGATCCAAGTTGTCCCGCAACGTCCCGCTGTAAAGTACCGGGTCTTGAGGGATAATTGCCAACCCACGACGGAGATCCTGAAGCCGAACCTTCTCGATGTTAATGCCGTCGATAGAGATGGAGCCGCTGTCGAAGGCGCAGATACGGAACAAAGCGATCATCAGGGAGCTCTTCCCGGCCCCAGTTCGGCCACAAATGCCCACTTTTTCACCCGGTTGGATGTCCATATCCACACCTCGAAGCACTAGAGGCAAGTCTGGACGGTACCGTAGACACAAGTTGTCAAAGCGGATGGCGCCTCGTGCAGGCCACGCAGCTCCGTTGATAGCGACGCAGTTCTCGCTGTCTTTTTCCACTGGAATCGTTCGGAAATGCAGCAATCGCTCCACGCTGGTCATGGCGTTGTCTGTTAGATCAACTGCTCGTACGACCCACTGGATCATCGACGTCAGCATCAGCGAATATGTCAGTGAAATACCAGCGACAACGGAGTCCGTATCGCCCTTAGACGAGACGAGATAAATAGTCACCACGAAGATCACGACCACCGACAACCAGTCCAAGCGAATGGCCAGCCAACGCCCGGCCGCCCAGTACGTGAAGTAGAAGGACGTGTTGTCATCCACGGCTGCCTTGTTCAGCTGGACGAACTTGTCCTGCATCCGGAAGGCTCGAATCGTGTGTAGACCGTTCAAAGTCTCTCCGAACAGGTTGAACACGGGCGAACGGGTGACTCCCTCCAAACGCTTGACCTCGCGAGATGTCTGCTTAAAGTACACGCCCGTGACGACGAAGATGGCCAGCATAGGCAGGTAAGACAGCCCAACCCAGAATGAGGCCAACGCACAGACCACCAAGCAGCCAACCAGGACACCTAAGCTCTGGAAAAGCGACTGGTAGTGCTGAGGTAGAACGGAGTCCATCTGGTCGAGATCGTTGGAGAATCGGTTGAGAATGCGTCCGACCGGCGTCACATCAAAGTACAAATTGATCGGGGCTTGCAGAACGCGTCGGAACAGCTCATTATGTAAGCTTTTGGAGCTACGAATGCACGCTTCCATCATCAACAGGCCGCGCGCGATCGTGACCACTGAGCAAATGACGATGAAGCCGAAGTACCACAAGCCGTACGAGAGCTCCGAGTAGTTCGGATCACTTGACGCTGTTTCCATCTTGTCCGCCCAATGGCCTTGCCACCAGTCGACTACAATGCGCATCCCTTGGCCTGCGAAGTACGCCATGACGATAGTAAACACCACGAGGATCCCATTGAACCCGGTCTCGTCGAAGTACGACCTGTACGTTTGGCCACTCACTCGCCCCTTCACTCGGTCCTCGCTGCTGATCAAGCCCACATTCCCTTCCGCTTTGCTCTGTTCGGGTACAAGTGCACGGACTGCAGTCGCTGGTGGTTCGACATCTTCCTCCTCGTGTTCGTTGATCATGTCTTGCTCCAGCTTGTCGATTGTCTCGCCAATACTCTGCAGCTCTGGGAACTGAGCCAAAATGTCCGTGTACGTGCCGTCACCAGCGATACGACCGTCTTGGAGCACGAGGATCTTGTCCGCGTGCTTGAGGAGGTCGTAGTGGCTGTTTAACACTAGCAACCGGGTTTTCTCCTTTGCGAGGCCCATGATACAGCGATTGAAGATAGCGTGGGCGACATGGGGGTCCACAGCACTGAGTGGATCATCCAGAATCAAAATGTCGTAGTTGGAGTGGTAAACAGCGCGAGCGATGGCAACACGTGCCTTCTGGCCGCCGCTGAGGTTGATTCCTCGCTCTCCAATCTCAGTTTGATCTCCGTCCGGAAGTGCGTGCAGATCCAGCGCCAACTGCGTCGCCTCCAGCACTTGGGCGTATCTCTCCTCGTCCAATTCCTCCTCGAACAGAATGTTTTCCTTCACAGTGGCGTTGCGAATCCACGATTCCTGGCTTACGTAGGCCAAGCCACCACTGACGTTCACGGAGCCGTCCACCAGCATCATTTCACCTAGAAGAGCGCTAAGCAGACTCGACTTTCCGGCTCCGACACTTCCGACGATCATGACGAGCGACCCAGCATCCACTTCAAGGTTTACCCCTTCAAGAGAAAGCTCGTGCACTTGAGCCACGTGAACGTGCTCTTCTGGGACGGCTTCTGAAGAGACAATGACGACGTCTGAGGCCTCTGGAGACCACCGGCAGTGTGCGTCCCGAACGGAAATGGTCCCTGGCGCTGGAGAATCGACAGCGACTTGATCTAGCACTTCGTCACTACTAAGATATGCGTCCAGACGCCGGTATGTTACTGAGGCCTGCGAGAGCGACGCAACTCCGAGCGGGAACATGTTGACAGCCAACCGTGTGATGTTGACGACGTTAATGATCGTGTACGCGTCTGTGACTGAGATCGTCCCCTTCATACCGACGTAAATGCCCATAACCAGCCCACCGAGAAACACAGGCGTGAGGAACAGTAGAATGGTATTGGTGATCTGCAGGTAGTGGAACTTCCGGTAGTGTTTGATCTCTGCGGCTCGGATCCGCTCCACTCGGGTCGCGAGCGATTCCTCCCACGCGTAAAACTTCATGACACGGATCCCCTGCAAAGCTTCCGACGTGACCTTCACTCTCTCCTCAGCAATCGACAGCAACTCCTTCTGGACGTCTCCGATGTGGTCTGCCAGTTGAATTGACGTGTACAGGACGATACCTAAGAGCGCAGCCCCACAAGCGGCCGACACGCCATCGAACAGCACTCCGACCAAGACGACAGTCACGAGGAACGCAAGGGGAGCGACTAGAATCCACGGCCCATTGATGATTGCGAAGAAGATGCGCTCGGAGTCTACACTCATTAACGTCGTGATCTCTCCGGTTGTGTACGCCTGGCGAGCAATACACGAAAGCCTCAACGCCTTGCGGTACACGATGTCCATGGCGATAGCGCGCATATTAGCGCCGACTCTGGACGAGAGGAAGAAGCCATAGTTTAAGCAAGTAATTCCTACAAAGGAGACGACCACCATGAGCGCGACTAGCACGTATCCATTGTTGATGTGGAAGACGTTGGGTTCGTCTTCGAGATACTGCAGAATAGCTTTGGCGATGAACGGTTGCAGCACCATCGCAGTCATGTAGACGCAGTAGTTGGCGATGATCGTGATGATCTGTCGACGGAAAGTCTTGAGGAAGGCTACAGCGACGTGTGGGAGGTTTAGTAGCTCCTTGTTGTCGGCTGTGTAGTGGCGGCGGAAACGTTCCTGCAGGGCGTCGCATGAGTCTTGAGGGGCGACGGCCCAAATGTCCTCCTTCTCGAGCACCTTGTGGGCTCCCAATGACACGAGAGGCTGCAACCACTGGGCCGAGATGACGGACGGTAGGGACGCAAACTGCAACGGGTTGGGACGACGTCGGAACGGTTCCTCTTCCAGGTATCGTTCGGCCAGGCGGAGCTTCTTGGGAGGATCCGGTCGGGGCGTGGGCGGAGCTCCGACGTAGTGTGTAGTGTCCATCGCGAAGTGAATTAGAGAATGGATATGGATTTGATTGATGCAAACCACCAGTGGTCATTAGGATCGACGTTGAAGACTAATTTTAATCCCGGTAATCAGCGCTGGTGATGAGGACTTCAGTCTAAACGACGCACCGGATGAGTGGACGATGGCGACGATGTGAGATTTGCATTGATGATCGCGTCGCACAGCCAACAGTTGAGGTTCGTTGTCCAACTACCGGTAACGTTCAGTGGGGAGTTTTTTTAGCATCGATTACATGTACTACATTGATCACTAAGATATTGGGTAAAGCGACCGAGTCTAATGCTAGGTGTTTATTTGCATTGGCCACTTTAGCTGTACAATGCAAACCAGAAAATGTAAGCCGAACAAGGCATCAGAAGGACTCTTATGCCTATACGCAAAGAGGTGGAAACAGAGCTAAAACGAAGTCCAAGTGCTCCAGAATCAGTCCGAACGGAGGTTGCGGCTCTGCTGGGGCAGCGGGTCTGCGAAGGTGTCCTCCACGTCATCGGTAATGGTCACCTGCGTCTGGTCCTGCGTCTCCGAGGCGTCCTTGGAGGGGCATGGCGTCTCCGTCGGGACGTACGGCGTAGACTCCTGAGAAGCATCATCCGTTGGGCAAGGCGTCGGTGTAGGAACGTACGGCGTCTCCGTCGGGACGTACGGCGTAGACTCTTCGTCTCCACCGGTGGGGCAGGGCGTCACGTATTCCTGAGAAGCATCATCCGTTGGGCAAGGCGTCGGTGTAGGAACGTACGGCGTCTCTGTCGGTAGTTCAGTGAACGGCGGTAACGGGACATCAGTGACCGGCACGAACGGCGTCGACTCCTCATTCTGATAAGCTCCCTCCGTCGGGGTCGGGTAGGGCGTTTGGGTAGGAGGAAGAGTCGGGTAAACCGTTTCCGGGACGAGGGTGATCACCGGGCACGGAGTTTCAGTCGGCGGTGCTGTCGTGGCCTCCGGGGTGTACGGGGTGGACTCTTCGCTTCCACTTCCTGAGGGGGCCTCCGTCTCGGGCACCAAAGTGAACACCGGACACGGGGTTGTGGGCGCGGGTGTTGGGTTGTACTCCGTCGATTCCTCGGGCTGCGGAGGAGCCTCAGTCTCGGGCACTAAAGTAAATGTCGGACACGGGGTGGTCGGCGCCGGCGTCGGGACGTATGGTGCCTCCGTCTCTGGCACCAAAGTGAACACCGGACACGGGGTTGTCGGCGCGGGTGTTGGGTTATACTCCGTCGATTCCTCGGGTTGTGGAGGAGCCTCAGTCTCGGGCACTAAAGTAAATGTCGGGCACGGGGTGGTAGGCGCGGGTGTGTAAACAGGAGCCTCAGTCTCCGGGACCAAAGTGATCACTGGGCAAGGGGTGGAGGGTGCTGGGGTGACTGGGACGGGGGTTTCCGTGGGGGTGTACTCACCCGCTTCTTCCGTTTGAGTCGGATAATCGGGTCCCGGCGTCGGCAATACAGGACAAGGCGTCTCGGTGGGGACATACTGTTCGGTCTCTTCTGGCTGCGTTGGGTAAGGCGTGGGAGCTTCTGTCGGGTAGTCGGTAGGAGCTTCTGTTGGGTAGTCTGTCGGAGTCTCGGGTCCTGGCGTCGGCAACACAGGACAAGGCGTCTCGGTGGGGACGTACTGTTCAGTCTCTTCCGGCTGCGTTGGGTAGGGTGTAGGAGCTTCCGTCGGGTAGTCGGTCGGGGGCACCGTGGTTTCAGGGCACGGTGTCTCGGTGGGGACGTACTGTTCACTCTCTTCTGGCTGCGTTGGGTACGGCGTAGGAGCTTCTGTCGGGTAGTCCGTAGGAGCTTCCGTCGGGTAGTCGGTCGGGGGCACCGTGGTTTCAGGGCACGGTGTCTCGGTGGGGACGTACTGTTCACTCTCTTCCGGCTGCGTTGGGTACGGCGTAGGAGCTTCTGTCGGGTAGTCCGTAGGAGCTTCCGTCGGGTAGTCGGTCGGGGGCACCGTAGTTTCAGGGCACGGTGTCTCCACTTGGGTGTACGGCACGGACTCGGACACCGGAGCAGGGGTGTACGTCACAGGGACTGGAGTTACCGAGTAGTCTGGGAGTTTACCACCCCCTGCACTCACCACACAGGCGTGGGAGGCACAAATCGCGATGAGCGCAACGAGGTACTTGACGGGGAGCATTGTGAATGTCTTGGAGGTCGTGCACCCAAGTAGGTCCTTCGTTGCAAAAGGAAAAATGGGCAGTTCAGAAGACGGTTCGTCCCAGGGGGAGAAGCTTCATAGCGCCCGAACTTCGGGCCGAAGGAGTTTCGTTCGCCCAGTCGTTTTTGGCAGTTGAAAGACAGAATGATCGAGGAAAGGCAAACGGCGACTGGCAATCGGTCTGGCGTAGGGCTCCATAAAGCGCCCCTGCAAAAAATGCACCTCGGTTCACTTCTAGACTCCAGTGCACAAAGCGTGTAGTAATGGAGGCGAGAATCCATAGCTACATAACGGTCTGAAAGGCGCTAGGAATCAATTGAACGACAAGTTGAAGCAGTTTTTGTAGGATCGAAAGGAGATCATAGTGACCTTTGCTTGAGCTGTACTAACATGTCGCGGCTGCCAGGCTTTAATATCATGCACTAACCAGTCGGAGCCGCAATATGGCAATGGCATCATGGTAGTTTGAATAATTAGGGCAACATATTTGGAAATACATGTGCACCCCGGTAAGATCCCAGTGGATTCCAGGAAGAAAGACGCTTGATCCCACGGGGTAGACAATAGTAGTGTAGCCACGAGAGTACCGAAGAAACTCCGACAAGAAAAAACTTGATCGCACTAGCTATTGCGACGATTTCAAAGACTCGAGATAGCTCTTGGCATTGTTGTTATTAAAATAATACTTCACAAAAAGTAGTTGACAAAACAATGGAGGGTACCCGATAATTTAGTCAACAAGAGGTAGGTACCACTTCAACTTAGTAAAAACTTGGGCTAAAGTTACTTACATCCCTCGGCGAAGTTCGCAGTTCGAAGAACTGTCGTTTGCCCACTGTTTTTGGATGTCATCGAACGACATTCGAGCGACCTCCCACATACTCCACATCAGCGGATGTCATGGAACGACATTCGAGCGACCTCCCACATACTTCACATCAGCGGATGTCATGGAACGACATTCGAGCGACCTCCCACATACTCCACATCAGCGGATGTCATGGAACGACATTCGAGCGACCTTTCGAATAGCGGATGGCATGGAGCGACCACCCGTCCCGACCATCACCGCAGTGGGTGTCGCTAAGCCCAGAGCACAGGGACATGCCACAACAAGCGTCGCAATGGCAAAGTCAAGTGCAAAGACGAATTTCCCATCCGAATCCGGGACCCGAACGACATTCAACTCGCACAAAACGTACCAGACCACGAACGTCACAATCGATAGACCCAGTACCGTCGGAACGAACAGGGACGAAATGTAGTCGGCGTACTCCTGAATCGGGGCTTTTGATTTCTGTGCGGTCTCCACCAGCCGAATGATCTGGCTCAGAGCTGTCTCACTGTCGATTCCAGTCACGTTCATGTGAAACAGACCGTAGACATTACGATCTCCAATGCCTTTGTGGATTGTCTTGGACTCTCCAGTCAACATGGATTCATCCAAGCGACCTTCGCCGTACACGATCACACCGTCAGTAGGAACGGACGAGCCACGAACAACCTTGACAATTCCAGTCACGTTCATGTGAAACAGACCGTAGACATTACGATCTCCAATGCCTTTGTGGATTGTCTTGGACTCTCCAGTCAACATGGATTCATCCAAGCGACCTTCGCCGTACACGATCACACCGTCAGTAGGAACGGACGAGCCACGAACAACCTTGACAATGTCACCACGCTGTAGCAGTTAGTGGAATCAAAAGGCAGTTGTAGCCAAACGCCCACACGTAATTGAGACGAATCCGCTTGAAAATGGCGCGAGACAAGTGCAGTTCAGTGACTACATGGCCCAAATCGACTGCATGAGCACCATCCCAGCCGTCTCGACTGCGATCTCCGTGCCACAACCGATGGCAATGCCAGATTTTCATGGGAGTCGACAATGAAGTGAGCGCTGTCTTTGCTGTAGCAGACGCGCCTAGAGAGGAGGCGTATCGTACGCTAAAGAAGCTCCAGGATATAGGACTGGAGGTCTGAATGGTCACTGGAGACAACGCACGCACAGCACTCACTATCGCCCAACAATTGGGCTTGCCCCGAACCAACGTGATGGCTGACGTGCTTCCATCGCAAAAGGCTTCTAAGGTTAAGGAGCTGCAGGCTTCTGGGCGAATCGTTGCTATGGTTGGCGACGGTATCAATGACTCGCCTGCTCTTGCCAAGCGGATCTTTGGGTCTTCGCTGTAAACACTAAATGCGTAGGTGAACGCCAGCCCAATTAGACCAGGAGACAAGTAATCGTGTAGGTACACGAGACCAGATCCCACCACGAAGATGACGCCGGAGCACTTCGTGATAGTTTTAAAAAGATGTTAAGATTGTTAAGATAAATAATAAACAGTCGAACTGCGAATCCCCCGGGCAATCACCCGGGTCCCAATTGTGAACTCCAGACTTCTCCCTCAGTTAAGCAACGCCTAGTTCAAGTCTTCAGTCCAGACCTCCCTTAGTTTTCCGACGACGGATTTCCAACTGCTTCTGAGAGACCGTTAAACTACCAGCTAGTACTTGTCTTGATCGTCAACTCAAATGGACGCGTCTCTCGACAGATCTACCTTATTCGTCATGTAGCTGGACAACAGGTTGAAGTCCTTCGTGTACATGTAGTGTTCATGTCTGCTCATTGAGAGATCACGAATGTTGAGTCGAGGAGATGCTACAGCACTTGCTCCCACACAAAAGCTGCTGTCCTTAAACCACATCCACGCCGGATACTTGACCTACTGCTGGGTCGTCATGACCCAATATCGCTCTGCATTACGCTGCTGCATCCAAACGAGACGCTTATTCTTTCCTCTTGTTGGTACCGCTCGAATCTTGGACCTTGCTGCCAATCCCCAGCATCAAACAGCTGCTGACCTATTTATTGTCTTTTAGTCTTCAGAGGCCACACGTCGAAATGGACTTGACAGCCGACGGCGGCGGCTCCCGGTCGGGCGCGGCGTCCGCAGCCACGTGGGCCTCCTGCTCGCTGCTGCTGCTCGGGCTCGTGCGCTCCCTCCTGCTGCACTCGACGGTCGACTTCGCGGCGCTGGCGCAGCTGTTGCTCGTGCAGCTCGCGCTCCAAACGGCCAGCGCGTTCTCGAGCAACTCAAGACACGCGCACCGCTTTCTGCTGGAGCCACAACGCGCAACTTTAGATGCTGCTCGACGTCTGGCAAAGCTCTACGTGGCAGTTCAGGCGCTGCGTCACTTCGGCCTGCTCTTCGCCTTCCTGCTGCAACACACGGACGTTCTACTGCTACAACTCCAGCGCTGGCAAGAAACTGGGGATCACAACGCCGCGTTGATGCTACTGGGCTACGTCTTAGTGGCAGGGGTCAATGCAGACGAGTATGGGGCTCTGCTGTATACTCTGGTACTACTGGGGGCGGCGTTGGGGCTGCAGATGGCAGCACAGTCGTCCGTGCTTCGAGTCGTAGCTGCAGATGGTGACGCGTCGCTGCTGTCCATTGCTGTGGCAATGGTAATGGCTACAGTGCTGGCGTTCCTGACGCCCGAGAGTGTTGCCCATGCTCAGCAGCTTGCCAATGACCGAGCAAGTGCGGACGGAGGGGTGATGAACACGTCCACGTGGACGTTCTACCTGGTTGCAGCTGCTGTGGGGCAGTTTGCAGCTGGACACTTTGAAAGGAAATTGAACTCGTCCTCTTCAGGAAGTCAAGTGAAGGCACAGTTGGTGTATACGTCCACAGGGACGATCTTGGCTGTTGTTGTCTCCATTTCGGAGACAGGATGGCTCCGCGGTCTTTTAACCGCCGGTGCAAGTGGATTAATACTCTACGTGCTAGTTCAGAGATGGCGACGTACAGGTGCAAGTTATCGAGGTGGAGAGGATGGTGAGAGTTACCTAGACACGTACCGTTCAAGCTCTGAACACGACTCTGGCAGTGGAAGGCTGGCTACTGTCATTCGAGTACTCAGAGTGCTGTGGGCGAAGCGATCTTCACGCCAAATGCTCATCTTCTTGTCGGTCAATGTCGCCTTCATGTTCGTGGAGCTCGGTGTTGGACTGTACACCAACTCGTTGGGGCTGATGGGGGACGCTGGCCACATGCTGTTCGACAACGGAGCGCTTGTTATCGGCCTTGTGGCTTCGTACATCGGACAATTACCACCTGACGCCAAATTCACGTATGGCTACGGGCGAGTGGAGGTTCTATCGGGCTTTTTAAACTCCTTGCTGCTGCTTGTGGTGTCGTTCCACCTTATTACCGAAGCGGCTTCGCGCTTCATGGACCCTCCTGAGGTTACAACGGACCATTTACTGCTCACATCGATGGCTGGACTCGCTGTGAACCTTGTAGGGCTTTTTTTCTTCCATGACCACGTGCACGGCCACAGTCACAGCCACGGGGGTGACTCAGGAGGTTGCGGTGGTCACGGCCACAGTCACGGCAGTAGCCACCACCAGGCCCACGGAGAAGATGCCTCGGAGCACAACCACCACGGCGGGAACAGTAACATGTACGGCGTCTACCTCCATGTACTGGCGGATACGCTAGGCAGTGTGGGTGTCATCATTTCGTCCGTGTTGATCCAGTTGTACGAGTGGCATGTGGCGGACTCGATATCTTCTGCAGTCATCTCTCTGTTGATTCTGGGTAGTACTCTCCCTTTGCTGCAAGACACCGCTCGTCAGCTGCTGCAGGGCGCTCCACAAGAGCTTGAGAGCAGTGTGAACACGGCGTTGCAAGAAGTGCAAGCATCGGTGGCAGGTGTGGAACGGATTGCCCAGTGGAATATCTGGCATCATGCAGGAGACACGTGCGTCGCTACGCTGCACGTCGAAGTGGCCGCTTCCGCTGAGGAACAGCGAGTTCTGCAACAGATCCGAATGATCTTCCGCCGCCACTCAAAGCTTGACAAGTTCCTGTCTGTACAAGTTTCCAAGCCGCAAGTGATTGCCTCAATGGCACAGGAGGGTGCGGATGGGTACAGCGTCGGTCACAGCCATGGCCACAATCACAGTCACGGCCACAGTCACGGTCACAGCCATGGAGTGGAGCACCCAATGGCAACGTCTTCGCACCCACACAACAACTTCCAGTATTCGGTTAGTACTACGATGAGCACGCACGAGAACCCTGTAAGTGACGACTTCCGATTCGTTTCCACGCCAGAACTTCCGATCAAGTCCCATGAAGCTCACGGCCACAGCCACGGACACCCGCCACTCGATGCTTTCCCACAGACCCAGCATCGATACCCGCAGATGAACGTCTCAAAGGCCCAGCGCTGGTAGCGTGTGACGTAAGTTTGCCTATGATGTGCCCAAGCTATTAATCATTTTTGCCGTGTAAAGAATGTATGTTGGGAATTGTTATTCAGGTGTTTTATTCTGGGCATTGACCAAGATGAGTGACAAAGTGTACTATGAATCCTCTTCCTCGCTACTCCTCGTGGACACGCGTGCGTCCCAGTCGTTAGAACCGATTCGACTTCCTGCCAAACTGCGAGATCGAATCGAGAGAGCCCACCGTCGAGCCAACGCTGCGAAGGATGGCGTGTCAATCTTCACCAAAGACTCAAGACGAACTGCTGCCGCCCCAGAGACCACGTCAACTGCGGACTTCGAGTTTCACCGATCTTCGACTAATGAGGAGAAGATGCACTTACCCGACGTCATACTCAGCCACAAGATGAGGGACTTCGAGCTCGAATTTGGTCTCTATTCTTGTCGTCGTAGCTCTTTTGATACGACAAGCGAGCGTGTGCGCTGGTAGTAGTGCTTCTGTGCTGCCTTAATGCGCTCTTTGTTAGTGAGGTATCTTTCAGGAGAGTACGCCATGTTACTATATTACTAACTTTATATTTATCACGATCGATCAGCAAATAATTGGTAATTGAGAAGTTGAAGACATCATGCTTCCATTAAATTATTCATTTCATCGTTCCTCTTCCTCTGTTTCTCTTTATGCTCCGTGAGGGTTGTTGTTGTTGAGGTTGTCGCTGAGCTTCAGTAGCAGGAAGCAGCGCAGTGTGCTCGGTCAATTCTTGATGCTGCGCTTCAGCAGAAAAAGATAGGTCGGTCATTTCTTGTCGATGGGCTTGTATCGGTGTCTCGTCCTTCGCTTCCTCGATCATGTTGTCAAGCTTCGATTTCCAAAATTGCGAATATAACAGAATCAACCCCACCACAATGTTAACACCAATCATCTGGCACACGATAAGCGAGCGGCCAGGAACTGTTAAACATCCTTTTTCGTCGGTTGGATTCTCTCCGAAGGCCAAAACAGTGATTGTAAGGACCGCCAATATGATAGGTACGAAGCATTGAGCGTTGATGAACCACCGTTTGTATCCTGCTCTAGACAAGAAAATTAGCAACAACATTTTCAAACAAATAGGGGAGAGAATACGTACGCTATATTTCAGCTCTCTGGAAGCAATTCCACCAATGTCAACGCGAACATATCTCGGAACCACCACCAGCACGTGAACTTGGCGTTCACCCGGTTGAAAATTATCGCCAAAGAGCTCGGGGTTCTTGATCCACATTGTGGGATCCATCTGCACGCAGCCTTGCGGGTGTCCACGTTCATCGAGCGCCACAGCTGCCGCGCCAGCCTCATCGAGCCACGCGCCGCCCTCGGTCTTCGCCAGGAAGAGCTGCAGGTTGAACGCGTCGCCCGTGATAGTCGTTGCATTCTCCGCCTTGATCGCCTTCTTCAAGTCTCCCACCAGCTGACTCGCGTCGATGTCCACAGGGAAAGCGTTTTCCGCCACACCAACGATCGCACAGACTAGCTTCACCATCTTTTCTCGAGCTGGAATGAGGAAGAAGGGAGGGAGAATTTCTGGCGTACTTAAACGGAAAAAAGGCGTGTGATGTTCTATGACCCCGCCGCTCAATGCTTTCCCACAGACCCAGCATCGATACACAGATGAACGTCTCAAAGGCCCAGCGCTGGTAGCGTGTGACGTAAGTTTGCCTATGATGTGCCCAAGCTATTAATCATTTTTGCCGTGTAAAGAATGTATGTTGGGAATTGTTATTCAGGTGTTTTATTCTGGGCATTGACCAAGATGAGTGACAAAGTGTACTATGAATCCTCTTCCTCGCTACTCCTCGTGGACACGCGTGCGTCCCAGTCGTTAGAACCGATTCGACTTCCTGCCAAACTGCGAGATCGAATCGAGAGAGCCCACCGTCGAGCCAACGCTGCGAAGGATGGCGTGTCAATCTTCACCAAAGACTCAAGACGAACTGCTGCCGCCCCAAAGACCACGTCAACTGCGGACTTCGAGTTTCACCGATCTTCGGCTAATGAGGAGAAGATGCACTTGCCCGACGTCATACTCAGCCACAAGATGAGGGACTTCGAGGCGCGGGCCAACACCGGGGGCGTGGCGCTCTACTCAATGGAACCACCCGACCGCAGTCTGCAGCGGTTGTCACTGGAAGACCGCGAGCGGGTGATGCTGGTCATGCAGAGCAAGATCCGACAGATCGCCAGTGATGTGGATACCAACTTCGCGCGTCTGACGAAGGCGCTGGATGCGAACGGCATCTTCGACTCGGCTGCCAACATCCAGCGCGCGCAGGCACTCTGTCTCGTGGATTTACAACGCCGCTGTAAACTGGAAAAGCTTCGGGATGAGGCTATGCGTGAGGTTTTGCATTTGCCGACGTCGACAACAGCCAAGAACCCATTGATTCCCAGCCAAAAGCCGGCTGTGAACCCGTCGGACAAACTCGATCAACTTCTGAGACCATCAAGCCGAGCGCGAATTGGTGAATCCCCGTCATCAACGACGATCAAGCGTAGAAAGCGGAAGCCTCTGCACTCGAAGCTCCCTACGCTTCGAACGGACGATACCAAGGGGAATCAGAGACCTCCATCTCCAGTATCTCGTCCGGCTACCGATCAAGATACGAAATTACGTCGAAGTGGGATGGCGACGTCTGTACCAACGCCTCTAAGTGCGGCACGAGAGGAAGCAACTCCTGCCATCAATGCAGGCTCGAACGATGGGGATTTACACTCGCGACACCCTCACGTGGCTCAGGTCTTGCAGCTCTTGGCGGCACACGAACCTTCAACCAATAAGGCTGCGACTTCTTTTAACACGAACAGCGCTGAAGCTGACATGGAGCATGCACGGACACTAGACCCAACAGAAGAGTGGACACAACGCAACCCCAGCTACCAGGCAGTTGGCGCACGGGCGGCAGAAGCTGCTCGTCGATGTGGCGAACGTCAACGCTGGGACTCACTTGGCCATTTTGGGTCGACAAGCTCCACTAGGGGTCTTCCTACTGCACTTCGGCGGCGTCTAGAGAACCAACAGGCTGCATGGAAGAAAGATGAAGACACACCAAGAAGCGACCATGACTCAGACGGTGGTGGTGGCTTGGAAGCGAGCAACCAGCAACGGGACAGAGAAGCATACGCAGAACTTCAAGCTCGGATTCGCGAGCGCCTGGTCACCACTGAGAGACGAACCAGAACGGCAGCCGCAGCGATTCGTATGCGAGGATCTTCGCGTAAAATGCACGCATCGGCTTTACCCCAGACAGCTCCAGCGAAAATGACGGTGAGCAACTCAGCAGCAGCTTTTCCTGTCGGTCAAACGCTGAAATTACTCGGTGCGTCTGCTTCTGAACCAGTTCTACGCAGTGGTGAAGTAGAATCTCCCTCTCCTTTGAGACCTTCACGGCTTGGGTCTCGTATGCGGATGTCAATTTTGGAGCAGAAGGTTTTCGCGGATCAGTCCTCACTTTCGAGACATGGTCGAAGGACGTACTCGCTTATTGGGGCTGTAAATCACACAGACAACAGAGCGATCGGCCGGCACTCGGAAGCTCGTATAGTGCATCGACGAGACACGGCGCAGACATGGGCGTGGCATTTCCCTTCAGGATCGAGCTCTGGCGATGGAGTTTGTACAATTACAGAGGAAGAAGAGGGCTTTAACGAGGATCTGTTCGAAGGTCAGTTGGATGAAGCGAACAACAGTGACGAAGAAGAAGCAGATGACGCAACGGACGATGGAGAAGACGACGTGGAGAGCGTCGACAGCAGTCGAACCAGCTTCAGCTCCCTGAGTTTGACGTCAGGGAAGCGAAGAACTAGCAACGGTAATAGGAAACACGGCAAAGGCAAGAGACCACCGGCGTTGCAGCGTCGCGTTAGTCGTGGGAGATCGGCAGGGAATCCGTTGACAGGACACGCACTGAGTCTCCACGCTCGGCTGGACGTCATTTTCCGCGTGTTACAGTTCCCCTTCTCCAACAAATTGAGCATGTTAGAGCGACTGTCGACGCTGCAGGACGCCGATGCTTTCATGTCAGCTCTGGAGCATTGGGAACGCGTCACTCCTCTAGTTGCAATTCGCCAGCGCATGAAGATGGCGCTGTCTGGGTATACAGAACGCGGTGAGTTGCGTCCTACCGAGTGGCTGACAGCTTCAGAGTTCGCGCTTGTGGCTGCATTGCCTCAGCCTGTGAGTGCTCCCAGCTCGAATTTGATGCCGCCACTAAAGACTTCGAACCGGGAGTTTGAGTCAATGTCTCCGTCTGCGTTTGTTGAATGGGTACGTTGTTGTAGCTGAAGATGTTTCTCTTGGCTCTTGCTCATAGACTTCTGTGCTGTACGTGTAGGTGCGGAATCATATTGACGCAGTGACATTGCAGACATCGAAACTTGCGCAAGAGCTCAAGTCCAACACGGGAGAAGAACTGCAGTTTCAGGGACACCCATACCCAAACTGTAGATAGCTGAGGTAGAACAAGTAGCTACTTGTATGATGGTACGTGAAAAAAAATAAGAGGAACCTACTGCCGACTTCAAAATGATATCAACGAGCAATAGACTTTTACTTGGAATCACCGCTCTGATCGCTCGACATGATCGTATCTTGTTGGTCTGCCCACGCTTGAATCGCTGCGAGAAGAGCACCAACGCCTGAAAAAAACAGAATCAACAATTAATACACTCGAGACACTTGCGAAGTTCTAACTCAAGTTACCATCTCCAAAAGCGAGCTTGGCTGCACCCGCAGAAGGGTCCAGTCCGAAGTTGGCCATGACAGCGTTAAAGTTGCCGGTCTGCAGAGCGCTCACCAGCGATCCGATGCTTTGGCGCAACTGGGGTGATCGCAGCTAAAGTTACAGAGGAAATTAGACGAGTTACCGCGAGTCAACACCACCACAAACTCACCGTTGCACGCAATTCATCCGGAGTTTGAGAGCCTTCCGGTAAATGTTGAACAAGGGCTTCGACAGCTGCTGGGTCGTCAAGGATAGCACTCATATTGCCGGCACCCAGCAGCTTCGTCAGAGACACAGGCTTCGGTTGCTAGAAAACAAACATCTATGAGAACAGCTAAGAGTAGATCGGCAGTCTGCAAGACAGACTTACTGCAAACTGCTGGAAAGAAGCCATCGCGCGCTGGAGATCTGCAGTTGTAAGAGTTCCAGCAGCAGAGGTAGGAGGTGCGGGGGCTGGAGTAGCTGAAGCAGCTTGAGGTGGGGCTGCGGCGATTGGCACGGGTGCTGGAGCTGCAGCTGAAGGAGAAATTGGTTAGTTAAATGGATCAGCACACGTCAAGCAACACCAGCAACCTACAACACAGGTAAGAAGTGAGAACAAAAGCTTGCAAGCTCGAGAAGAAAAGAGAAGCTACTCACATTGGCAGTAAGTGTTGGACGAGAAGCTGCACGGACCGAACAAATGGAGAACTTTGTTGGGGAATTACATGCTACCTACCCACACGGGTAACAAGCCTTCCATTTGCTCTCTTCGGGCTCCGACAGCTTAGGACGACGTGTCCCCACCACTGCCGCTGTTGCCAGGTCTGTTGCCTCCCGTCGAGTCATTGTTACCTCCTGATCCGGGTGCGTTGGGGTTGGTGTTTCCTCCGTCGCGCATGCTCTCTTCAATTGCCAGGCGCAGGAGCTCGTCCTCGTCCATCTCGTCCACTTCCATTCCGCTCGCGTCGTGCTCCTGCTGGGTAGAAGCCGTTGTAGCAGCCGCGGAGCTGCCGCCTCCGTTCTGCGAGGCCTGGGACGATGACACAGCGGACGTGGCAGGCGACGAGGCCGCTGACTGCGCGCCTGCAGGCAGTCCCATGTTCTGCAGGATGTTCTGCAGCTCCGACATCTGCACAGCCTGGCCGCTGCCGCCGGCACCGCGTCCCTGGTCTCCAGCGCCCATAGCTCCCAGCATCTGCATGATGGCGTTGTGGTCCAGCTGCACGTTGTTGCCGGAGCCGCGTCCGCCGTCGCTGCTGGCTGCCGCCTGCGCGTTGTTCATGCAGTCGTTGACCTTCTTCACGAGCTCTTCGTCTCTTGACGCATCTTTGTTCTACGCGAGAAAACGCCGTTAGCTCAATGTCCAGCTAAACTCCCATACAAATACATGTATCAATACCTGCATCCAGAAGAAGAAGCGGCGCGACGAGTTCTTGTACTGCAGAATATACACGCGGTCGTCGGGGCGGCCCGTGTCCACCTTGGCGAAGTGCGCGTCATCCGGGAAGATGATGAAGTCCTCGGGGCTGGCTCCGGTCTGACGGTCCACCCACTGGAAGTGCAGCAGCTGGTCGTCCCCACGCGAGAGACACACTTTGCCCTTCTCCAGCTGAGGCGTCACGAGGAATTTGCCATTGGCCGAGGGTTTCGCCGTCATTTTGCCGGCGTTGAACGACACCAGCTCGTTCTAATGGAAAGAACAGAGGGAGAACGAGTTAGAGAGGGGGGAGAGGGAGATGCTACAGTAGGAGACGCACTCGACCGGCCGTGCTGGGCGCGAACACATTGCCAAACTGAGGGAAGAGCGAAGACATGTTGATCTCTTCTTGCTAAAATGGGTGAAAGATACCTTCAGCGTTCAATTGGTGTTAAATAACGTTATTTTGTGAGCAAAGTAACGTTTATTCGTCACTTTTGCATCAACATGGCGCAGCAGGTGCTGAATTACCACGACGTGCAGCTCTACGACTCGGATGTGGAGCTGTTTGCTGGCCCCCATTGGCTCAATGACAACGCCATCAATTTCTACCTGCAGTATCTAACGCAGACGCGCGCTTCAAGCGACGTTCTTCTCATGGATCCAGCTGTGGTGTCGTGTCTGCTGCATCAATGCGAAGACGAGGACGAGTACCAGGATCTGGCCAGGGGCTTGAGTCTCATGGACAAGAAGCTCTGTATCATCCCAGTGACTGACAACGAGTCGCTGGGCGGAGACAGCAGCCATTGGTCACTGTTGCTGTACCAAGACAAGCAGTTCCGCCACTTCGACTCGAGTTCAGGTCACAACCGACACGCAGCACAGGGAATTGCTGAATCCTTTGAGCTACTGCTACAAGCCATTGGGAGACATGACGGAGCTTCTGGTCAAGTGGAGGAGGTGCAGGACGCCCCACAACAACAGAACGGATACGACTGCGGCATGTACGTGCTGGTACTGGCCGAATATTTGTGTCGCCAGTATCAAGGCGACATGCTAGTGCCAGTTCAGGACTATGTCACGCCTAAGAGAGTGACGGAGCTCCGACTGAAGATGCCCCAGCTCATCAAGAAGCTGCAGGACGAGGTTACTACCCGCACAACTCGCTGATTGGATAAAAACTGTAATCAGCCATTTCATAAGTCTCCAAGCGATGCAGGTAGCGATCCTCCAGTATGGTGCGTTAAAAGCTCTTGTGAATACCGGGTAGAGCACTAAGGGGGCTGACTAGGTAGTGACGTGGCTCTGGTATGTTACAGACCCGCAGATCGGGCAGGTGGAGCGGAACATGGAGGTTGGTGGGGCTTATACGGCAGTTTTTCGGCTGGAGAAGTGATTGGGGGCTCCTCTTTCTTTGATTGTTTACAGTACGTTAATAAAATGGTGGCATCGCTTTCAGAAGAGGATAAGCTGGACATATTGATGCTATCAGAGGTGCGTGATATAGCCATTGTAGTTCCTCTGTGCTGTCACAATTAATTGTGAACTGGTAGATGGCGTTCACAGGTTACGTGTTCAAGTCGAAGGAGCAAGTGGCCGAAGTGGCGGAAGTTGCAGGAGTTGGGCAGACTTTCCTATGGTGCCAACGCCAAGCGCGTCGCTTGCATTGTATGGTGACTTGTGGCTACGTGGAGAAAGACGGTGAACTGCTGTACAACTCGATGCTGGTCGTTAGTCCGGACGGTGAACTCGTTTTGAACCCGCGGAAAACTTTTCTGTACGAGACCGACAAGTCATGGGCCACAGCGGGGGACGGCTTTCAATCGTGGCATTGTCCGTGGCTTAACAAGACCATTTCCTTTGGAATCTGCATGGACATTAACCCGGATGACTTTAAAGCCCCGTTCTCAGCGTATGAATTTGGCACACATGTCGTGGAGAACAAAAGCGACTTAGTGCTGTTCAGTTGCGCCTGGAACGATTTTGAAGATCACGATGTTGAGCCGCACCGGACGCTGGCCTATTGGGCTCAACGTTTGTCCCCTGTAATTGACTTGCTGGTGAAAGGCGAGTACTCCAAGCCCAACTGTCATTTCCTGTGCTCGAATCGAATTGGGACCGAGAACGGCACGTTTTTCGTTGGTGCGAGCTGCGTTCTCTCGCTTAAGGAGCCGGCGGTGGTTGTGCATGCTGGGCGTCGCACAGAGGAACTATTACGTGTGGAGATACCTGATGAGGAATGATTGTTTCAACTTCAGAGTACATTAACGGTACTGAGTGTTGAGCCCGTTTTGAAGCCATCACTACGGAATACTTAGTTAATTCAACGTACTACATGGATTGTTCTCAATCTGTGTAGCCACCCTAAATCAATATGATTATTAGAGTCTCTGATACAGTATCAGTGATACTTGAAGGTTAGAAGAAACTCGTGTGCAGTCTTCCGGTGCTACACGTGGTACAGTTCGCATCAGAGGCAACGTTGCTCGTATACATGCACAAGTAATGCCGACCGTTCATACCCCATCAATCCTTCACTGCGGTGAAAGCCAAGAAAGAGATTGCTCTACCGCGGTCGTTCGTCCTTCAGTTCGTCTACTTCAGCAAGAGCGGCAACTTGCCGTCGACAATGACTGGCACGCAGCAACCAACAACACTCACGAGGAGCAGCGCTTGAAGATCTGCAACCGACTGACGCGTTTTGGCCGCAGATAGCGACGTCATTCAGGCAAAAATAGTGACGTCGCAATAATGTCGGTTCTATGAAACGGCGACGAGTCCCACGTGGCCTCCCGTGTAAGTAAGTGGCCATTTTTTAAAAGTACATTTTGCTATTGTTACGTAACGCAACTGCACGATTCGATACCTACTCGGGAGACTCTTTGACCGAAGTCCCATCGTGACGCGCATGGGTCATTTTCCAGCTTGGTCTCAGCGGCTACGGCGCGTCATGCCATTGCGAGTTTTGCGCCGTCCTGAGCTTGAAGCCGAACGCTTTCAGCGCTTAATAGAGCTGAAGCTCCAGCAGCAGCTACCAACAGCGGCAGCTTGGCGACAGGCTGACGACCAGATGCGTGTGAAGAAGCTGAACGTGAACCGGCGCCATAAAGCAGGGGAAGACGAGGCGGTCGCGGCGGGCGGAGACAGCGAGCAGCGCAAGTGGGTGAGTCCCACGAAGCCCCAGCGCTCAGTTAGGACCAGCGGTAGTAGCAGCGGCTCCAGCAGCCCCACAGACGTCCAGCAACAACAGCAGCACTTGGGCGAGCACTCGCCTCTCTACGGCGGCTCGGGGGGCATCGCAGTGATGCCCAACGCCACGTTAGACGTCGTCATGCACGAGGAGGACAAAAATCCGATGCGTAAGGCCATGATCGACCGCATCGTCGAGACGCTGAGGGCAATGAAGCCTCATGCGCCTGAGAAGGTGCTGGCTGCACTGCCCAGACTGGCGCAGCATATGGAGAAGACACTGTACAAACTTGCCAAGAACGAGGCAGAGTACTGTGACCAGTCGACGCTTAGACTGCGTATCGCCCACATTCAGGAGAACAATGCCAAACGGTTGTTGGCTCAACAACAGCCACAGACACCCGAGTATAATGGCAATGCAGCTCCTCTTAAGCCTTTGCCGGAAGAACAGGCTCGCATCCTGTTCCAGCACCTGCAGTGTTGGCGACAGAAGCTCGTCAATATGTACGGCGTAGCACCCTGGGAGATCCTACCCAACCCAACGCTGGCTAAAGTGGCGCTATATATGCCATCCACGGAGCAGGAGCTGGCTGTGTGTGGCGTGGACAAGGACAAGATCGCGCGCTTCGGCTCGTCGCTGGTGCAAGAGCTGCAGCGACTTCGCGGTCCTCCTCCCAGTAAGCCAGTTACACGGCCGATCAAGTCCAAACCAGGACGCAAACCGAGCTCCGGTAAGCGTGGCTCAACTGAACCACTGGCTGGAACCAACAAGAAGCGGAAGAACGGAGACGCTGCACCACGGCTGGCCCCAGCGGCTCCCAGTCCCAGTTTCAACGGGACGCCACTCATGCCAGCGGCGCCACTGCTTCCTGCTGTTGACTCGTTGCCGACATTGCTACCGACCGTCTCGATGATCCCTTCAGGCGTCACAGGATCTGCCGGTGCAGCTAGTAACTCGATGGCAATGAAACAGCCACACTTCTCCACCTCCGCGGCGTCACGGATATCTCCTGGTCCAATTTCTCAACAGCAGCAGCAGCAATTCTTGACGCGGTTGCAGCCCCAGCAGCAGCAGGGATCTCCTACTCCAGCTCAGGAGAACCACATGCATCTCCTGGTCCAAGGCGCAGGTCAATTGAGCAAACAGCAGAACGTCAAGAGCGTCGAAGCGTACGAGCAGGAGGTGCAGTCGCTCCGGTGGATGCTGCATCAGTCGCAGCAGGAGAAGGCGCAGCTAGAGATGGAGATCCAACGCCTGCGCGCGGAGCTGCAGGGCACCAAGTAACGAGCCTTTTCAGTATTTAACGTTTTGTGTAATGTGTCCCCCTCATATGGACGCTTCTGGAGGACAAGTGTAGACGGTCAATGACAACTTAACCTTTTTTTTACATCCGTAAAATATTTTTATTCAGACTTAAAATGCAGACCCTGGTGGAAGGTCAGACGCTGCTGCACGACGGTCGCTACCGCTTCCTGCGCCGCATCGGCAGCGGCACCTTCGCCGTCATCATGCGGTGCGTCTTGCCGCCTCTCAACGCTCTTAACCACCCGCTCACTGTGTCCCTGCAGAGCTCTGGACGTGCAGCAGAAGCGCCACGTGGCCATCAAGTGCGTCCGCCAGCGAGAACTCAACGCCCTGGGCGAACACGAAGCTGCAGCGCTGCGGCGAGTCAATGAACAGGACGCAGATGCAGCCTGTGCTGGTGGGTTGTCTACTGCTTTTACAGTATCTGGTCGCCTTTGACGCTCTTCCTCTCTTCATAGTGGTGCGTTTGCTAGAGACGTTCGAGGAACAGGGTCATTTCTGCCTCGTGTTGGAGCTTTTGGGAGCTCCTGTGCTCGACGTGGGGCGCTGGGGGCCTTGGCGTCAAGCGTTTGGGGGAGTTCGAGCGTCCAAGTGGAAGCTACAGCTTATCAAGCGTAAACGGAGGCGCTCACCTCCACGTGACGTTGGTATCCAGTCATCTGAAGGTCGGAAGGCGGTTGAGGCTGTCTCAGCGCCACCCTTGTCCTTGATGGACGTGAGGCAGATGGCAGTGCATCTTTGTGGCGCGCTGGCTTTCCTCCATAGCCAAGGACTCATCCACGCAGACGTCAAGCCAGAGAACGTGGTGCGCTCGAACGCTGAAGCTTCGATGAGCTCTTCCTCTTTATTACCGCCCTGTTCGTCCCCAGTTAAGCTGGTGGACTTCGGGAACTGCCTGGATGCAAATGAAGTAGCGACGTACGCGGAGGAGCAGGCGACTGGAGGATTCGACGTGCAGACCGTCACGTATCGCGCGCCGGAGGTGGCGGCAGGACTGTTACTGTGTTCGGCTATGGACATGTGGTCGTTGGGCTGTCTGCTGCTGGAGTGCGCATCCGGGGAACCTCTGTTCACGTTACCAGCTCTCGATAACTCGAAGGGAGAGAACGACGATTTGTTAGATCAAATTGAAGCTGTGGTGACCAACGGAGTCGCATTGGATGCAGCGTGTGCTCCGTACCAGTCCGCTGCACGATATAATGCCAGCAGGAAGAGATCCACAGACCGGCACCACAAGCGAGAAGGGTCCACTTCTCTTCACGCCCGTCTAGAAGCTTCAGCACCGGGGAATCACCAGTTCCACGACTTTATCTACAGTTTGCTGGACGTCAACCCCGCCACGAGAGCCACTGCGAAGCGAGCGCTGCTGCATCCTTTCCTGCAGGCATTTTTCCCGTTCGGAACTGTGTTTGGTCAGTTGAGTGCTCAGGAAGTTACGGGAGAACATCAGCCTACTGTTCAAAGCACTTCTTCTTCGCACAAAACTGGGTCGAAGCGCAGGTTGAAACGATCCAGCGCTTTGAAGCTACAAGCCGAGGAGAAATCCAGTCGAGAACGGAAGAAAACAGCAGCTGAACGAGCAGCTTTAGCTCGCAGTAAGGATCTACGCCAGGTGCTCAAAATTATACCTCGTGGTATGGCTGGCAGCTCTTCGATATCCCCACGCTAACAGCATCTATTGGCCGCGTGGAGTCAGCTTAAGCTTCTATTTGCTGTCGCTGGAGTCGAGTACGTTGGCATTACTTCAGCACGCTGGTCCCACGCAGCCTCAAAATGCCGTGAGTGAATCGTTTCCGCTTCAATGTCTTCTCGAAGCGCACGGAAAGCAGCCTCCTTGCAAATTGCAGCGATGTCAGCCCCCGTGAACGTGCGAGAACTGCCAGCAACAAGAGAATTGGTGTCACGTGAGTTCCAAGTTGTATCACAGAGCACAAACTGCATTTACTACTACCCTCTGGGTCTCGCAGCGAACGCGCGGATGTCCACATCATCTGCCAGCGGCATTTTCCTCGTGTACAGAGCAATAATTTCCTACAAAGCGCAGTCAATCAGCCAAAAGTTGAATCACGTTCGAGTCGCACGCAGTCCGCACCTGAATGTCTTCTTGTGTTGGGAACCCCAGCTCCACCGTTTTGTCAATACGGCCTGGCCGGACTAGAGCAGCGTCTAGAGCCTCTCGCCTATTGGTAGCTGCTACCACAAGGATCCCTCCACTATCCGCTGCAGAGGACCCCTTACCATGCGAGACGAACGAGGAGCTCACGCGCTGCGATCCCACACCGTCCATCTCGTTGAGGAAAGTGGATAACACTCGTGCGTAGACTCCACCGCCACTGCTTCCTCCATCACCTTCACCAAACGAGCGCTTGTGCGCGATAGAGTCAAATTCGTCAAAGAACAGGAGACAGGGAGAGGCCGCGCGTGCTCGAGCTGCAGACAGACAACACACAAGCTGTTAGGCTTCGGTCTTGTACTGAAACGACAGTGTTACCTACCGAAGAGCTGACGAACTGCTTTCTCACTGTCACCGAAGTATTTCGACAGCAACTCAGACGACTACAGTCAAACAAATACGATGCGATTAAGTGAAAGGCAAGAAACGAGGTGATTTAGCCATACCTTAACAGAGACGAAGTTCACTTGCGCTCGAGCTGCCAAAGTCTGCACCAGCAGCGTTTTACCACAACCTGACGGGCCTGAAAGTAAAATTCCAGACGCGTTGGAAATTCCTAAACGCTGCAGAGATGAGATGGACGTGAGTGGACTTGCTAACTCCACAACAAGGCAGCGGACGTACATTCATAGCGGCAGTTGGGTGAAATTTCCAAGACACAAAGTCGAAAAGCTGCTTCTGTACGGCAGAATACCCAGCGAACGCAAGTTTCCCCTCTACTGGAGCGCCAGGTGACGCCACATTCAGTTCTCGCAGTTGAGAGGGTTTCACTTGCTGCTGAGCGTGCAATAGGTCAGCCCATCCAACGAATGACTTTGACGGTTTAACGGCTTTAGAGTGTGCTTGGGCTGCAGCATTCCGGCAGATCCGCACCAAGTCTTTCGCCACGTACCCTCCTGTTAGCGCAGCCAGTCGTGACGACAAGTCTTCAGCGTTATCTGCAGTACACAGTGGTAGCCCAGTGAGGTATCGGCTCAAGATCTCTCGACGGGACTGCTCTGTGGGAACAACCAGATCCAGAACCTTTCCAAACCGACCAATACGTTTGGCTGCAGCAGGGATATTGGCGTCTGCACTCATTGTAGTTCCCACAACAACCAGACGGGAATTACGCGAGCTGAGCTCGTCAATCAGACGTAACAGCGCGCTCCCGAGTGGTGGGGGCTGTGCGTCCGATCCATCGGCAATTTGGCCATCGGCCGACTGGAACAGCACATCCAAGTCGTCAATCAACACAACTCCTCTGCATGCTTGCGAGTCGAAGTCCGGAAAGTGCTGCTCCAGTTCGTGGGTCAAGTACTCGTAGGCGGTGGGGAAAGCGGGACCTTCAGCTCCCATTAGTAGCGACAGACCGTCGATCCTCCACGTTGAGATATTATCGCGTATTAATTCACGCTGTAGAGTCACCAGAGCCAGCGACTTGCCCACACCATTCACACCCGAGATCAGCAGTCCATGCGAACCGATCTGCTCCATCTCCTGGCCATTTTCCAGACTATTTTGTCCACGTTTCAACACTAGTGCGAGGTTAAGCAGCACGTCTTGAACGAATCGCGTGTACCCAGCAAGTCCGGTCGTCCACAGTCGAGCGTCCAGATCCTTTTCAAACGTTCTACCTGAATCACGTTCCTCAACACTCAGCGTCGCAAGATGGTTCGCTATGTTCTCCTCTGCTTCTGTGGCATTGCTCCATCCCTTCACGAAAACCTGCACGTCTTTCTCTGTAATCTCCTTCACATTTTGAATCTTAAAGACGTAAACGTCCCCCAGCAGCGTCACCGGGACCAACTGTCTCTCTTGGGGTGCTCGGAGTCTTCGTAGCTGACGCTGAGCCACTGCTTCTAGATCAATCTGCCTCTGTCTCACACTTTCAGGTAGTAGAGCAATGCGCGAGTCTCCTGCTTCCACACTCACGCTGTCGCTGCTAGAAGTGGCTACAAGTGGGAATTTGGTCTGCAGACTCAGTGTCAGGGCCCAGGAGCATACTTTTGCTGTCTTGTGGACCTTTTCCAGTGTAATTAAAGTGTTCTCCGAGTGTCCACAGACGTCCAACACCCACGGATGTAATTGGATGCGACCTCCAGTGAGAACGGCCCTGCTGTTGCACGATTGGTGCCGGTCGATGACACACTCGAGAACGAGTAGAACGGATGGCTGCTGTTTAACGTACATGCACACGAGATCCAACTGCTGGATGGAGTGCAAAGTTGCGTCCTCATGAGCAATTAGCACCTGGTGTGGCTGCAGCACAGACGCATTGGTATCGCCACTATGTGCGTGGACCTGCATGAGGTATTTATCAAACAAAAATGTTTTTTTTAAATTTCATAAAAACGTTTTTTCAAAAACATTTTTAAAAACTTTTTTTAATACCATTTTGTTACAGACCGACGGAATCCAACGGCCACCTGGGCACGTGTTACTGCGCCTTTAACTACGATGTCACAATCGGTGATAGAGTGCCTTTAGACAATAAAAGCGCCTTTAGTCTATATATTGTGCCTTTATGGTGAAACGCCCTTATAACTTGTGTTTCAAGCGTTTTTTTTTTTCAATCAAACATCTACGGTGATAAATCGCAGGTAAATCTACCTGAATGCAAATAGAGGACTTTCGGAACTGTGTAGAGTTACCTTTCAGTTCTAAAAACAATATTTCTTTTTCTATCACAACAAAAGGTAAAATCGTTCGTTTCGAAACCTCAGCATGTTTCATTTCGAAATAGACTTCCAGGGCGCTACCGAGCTTCCTTACCAGCGAACCAACCCGCCTCGACACTTTGCTTCAGAGAACAACGTCAGCTGAAGCTCACGAAGACACAGCACCTAGCATTAACGAGGAGAACGAGGTGGCGAAAGCAGCACTCCTAACACGTCCACCTCTGCGACAGAAGTTTGCTGCTGCGGACGACATCGTGTTACTCAAAGCCGTGAACACGTTTCGACCATGGACTGCTGTACTCGCTTCACAAACCTTGTGAGTCAGTTCAAGACCGACCAATGTCAGTCAACGAGGAAATCTGGGACGACAGAGGAGTATGCTGAGCGCGAAGTTCTACTGCAAGACATCGTTTCTCAAATGGATGACTGGACAGATAAAGACGCCCAAAGGAAGGAGGAGCAAACGGCAAAGCAGCGTGGAATTGAGGAATCAGGTGAATTGCTGCGTCGGCTTGCTATGGGTGAAATAGTTGCGGATATAGGAGGGCTGTAAGCCTCACATGATTGGGATTACAGTGGAGGCATAGAGATGCAGTCTAGAGAGTGCGAGGAAAGCGTACTGCAGTCTGAAGTTTCAGCTATCACCACACCTATCAAACGTACGAACCAGGTTCTTTCAGATACAAACAGCGGAGTCGAAAGCAGAGCATCCGCATTAGTGTCGTCATGATCCTTAGGAAACGCTTCCTGTTGCCACGAGAAAGACGCCACGCGTGCTCCAGCACCTCCACAGCTTGGTCAACAGACAGCTTGGGGCCAACGAACATGGCTTCACCGCACGCAGCTCGAATCCCTTAATGACATTCATCTCCACTCAACTCTTCAGGGGTAGGCTTGACGTGAGTGGGTCTTCAGCTCAACCCTTTTCATCCTCGAGATGACTTACAGCCCGAAGTCGCCAGCTATCTCGAACTGAAGCTGAATCGTGCATGAAAAACAGCCTTCGAAAGTCCTCTAATAAATAGTTGCTGTATACCACCTAGGAAAACTGCGTGATATGTAAATAATTACATGTTCAGAAATATTTCACAAGTTCATCCGTGTGTCTTCAATTCTCAAAGTGTTGGGATGGGCTGTAATTGCGGTGGGCTGTAATTAGCGTAGCAGTACTACATGTACAGTAGTCGTCCACAGAAACACCGACAGTTTGGTTGCTCAGAAGAGTATCTGCCTTGTGTACACACTATGGTATTTCAATTCAGTATGATAGCATTATGATGACTGTGCCATTAATTAACTGCCTGAAGGAAAACAGCGGTTCTTGTTGTGAGTATCGCTCAAGCGTGCTTTGCGCTAGGACTCCGCTTGTTCGATAAACTAGAAAGCCTTTCATGTAGCTGGTCTTGTGTCACGAAGTACATTTGCAACTTCTCCGTCACATCTCTTGGGCGCTTGCGTTCAAGGCTAACCTAAAGTAGTTTCGTTCGTTAAAATAACAGGTTTGAAATATAAACACTATAACGTACACTCGGCTTCGACATGGTCAGCAACTTCGCCGTGGTTATCTTAGCTGTCTTCACCAAAAACATGACGCTGTCCAACTCGACGATAGCGGGAGGACGTTAGGGGGAGGGGGCAGGCTTCACGTTAAGTGGTAGTGCCTGCACCCTAGAAACCCCGGTCGGCGTTGTTTACCACGTCCGCCATTTCTCTCTCAGATTGTCGATTGGTTTGTTATAATTCTGACCGTTATTTAAGGGTGAAAACAACGCTGTTGGATTGAGGTGTTGATTTTTGTGTTTAACACAAATGATTGGGTGATTTTTAAAGGTGCTGTAACAACTGCGGCCGATTTGACGAGTACACTTAGGGAGGCCGAATGTGATTGGTAGATACATAGTACATATACAATCCAAGTTGATTTTGCTGCGCAATAGGCTAAAAAAAGGAATTATTTAATCTTAGGGTTAACTCGAATATTTAACACTTAGTGCTTTGTTAAAAGCATTTATTACAGTGTTCTCGCCGATGTTACCCCAGACAGCAATTGTGCCGTGATTGTTGTGATTCTCTTGTCTGTCGCAGTAGCATTTCTTGATGTATCCTCTAGCAACCAGGCCGACTTCAGCTTGGCCTTTAATGGGTGCATCACGCCGACATCCAGAGGCTGACATACGGAGGTAGATTTTTTTTGCAGTTCTTGCAAATACGAGAGAAGCTCGCCAGCAGCGGTTCCCTTAGATTCTTCCGAAACATGGCACTCTAGGTTATCGACGAGATGTACCGAAGGATCCTCGATACATGGTAGCATTACGGTACGTAGATACGTAGACCAAACACTACTATCACCCAAGCTTTGTGTTGAACAGCGTAAAAGTGACCTTCGATAAAAAAAAACATTAAAAAGTATTAAAACAGTAAGAATTTTATAAAAATAACAAGAGAATGTTACCTTTGTGGTAAGTAGGCACTTCTTCTGATGCAATTGTGCCATCTGGCTCACCTCTGACGATGAATAAAGATCCCTGGAAACACGACAGCTCTTAGTATTAAAATATATACTTATATGCATATACAGTACCGTCTCCTCGGATGGCACATACAACGGTCATACGAGCAGAGTGCTTTTGGGATGTCGTAATATTTGATGGTACACCATTGTGGTGTAGTGGTTCGCGAAGAAATTCGACGCGAGGGGCACTCACACACAGAGGGGCCGGACTGCCAACTGACGGAGGGGGTACTCCGATCGACCGTGGGGTCTGAAGATCTTCTCACCTTGTGTACCCGTTGACCTGGCGGGGTTAACGCTCTTCCTGGGTGACCTGGAGGGGGCCAAGTGGTTTGTTCTTGGTTGGGCTGGAGTGTGGACGGCACTCAGGGGTAATCGGTTGACAACCTTGCGGATACTTCTACGCACGATCGTCGGTAGACAGGGTAGGTCGAAGCTTGAATAAACTTGATCCACTCTGGGGGGTTGTCCTTCGGGCTTGTGTTGTTCCAAAGGGGCCAATGGGTTCCAATGTAGATGCTTGGGCCGCCTACTGTTAGCGGTGGAGTTGAGGGGGGTGGAGAAAGAAGCGTTGACCTGGCCAAGCTTTCCAGGCGTTGTTGCGTGTCTTGTCCTTGAGCGTCTTGGGGTCCTTCGTCAAGGGGGGCCAATATACTTCCCAGCCTTGGAATTCTGTGGAACACCACTTGCGTGCTACAAGGAAAATCTCTCTCTCTTAACCATCTTAGATCCTTCCTATCTGTTCCCTTTCCTCCCATCCTCTACCCATCTCCTTCGCAGCTGACTGACTACCTTGAACTTCATCCTGTGTACCAATTATTCGGTACATGTCATTCTCGATCGCCGTCGATCCAAAAGTGTACCTAAAAGATTGCACCATTGTCGATCCAGATTCTCGATCACGATAATGTCCCGAAATGATTGCACCATATCGATCCACTTTCTCGATCGGGATAATGTATCGAAATGATGGCACCCTTGTCGATCCATTTCTGGATCGCCAGCCGTGTACCTGAATGATTGCGCCATATCGATCCACTTGACTGGTACCCAAAAGTTGGTACCTGATTCGACTCAGTATCAGATCTGAATAGATCTGGATAGTCCCACTCCGGTTCCGTCTAATCACTCCACATCCTTCTCGATCATGTCTCCCCCGATCAATCGCTGACGACCAGCCTTCTCGCTTCACCACAATCGCCCCCTGTCCAAGGCGACACTACACGGTGGTTGAGCCGTGGACATCCGCTCACACTCGCTTTTGCTTCTTCCCCCACAAAGCTGCCTCCTCATGTCTTCGACTTCTCCCAGTCAGAGCTCGAGCAACGTTGGTACGTATCCAGTCGTAAATGGCCGTATCCGCGTGGTTAACCACCTGTTCCTGCGGCAGATCCGGATCATCCGACGGCGTCACCTCCCCACATCGATGTTCCTGCGACGCAGCAGCGCAGCCCAGAACGTGCAGGTACCTCTCTTGCTCCTGAACCTCTTCAGGGCCGTATTAACCCACTTCATTCTCTCAGATCCGGTGAACACCAACTCCCAGAATGCTTCATCTCCTCGCAATGCTCCTAGTGCTCCATCTCCTCGCAATGCTCCTAGCAGCACTCCTGTTCCGGGTGTAGGGTCGCCGCGCGTGGGCAATCAATCAGCCGGCGACTCTGTTGTTCCAGATCATCACGGCGCCGAGGCTGGAGCTTCGGCGGTCCCCGATCGCGCCTCTCCTGCAGGGTCTGCCAGGCGGGACATCCAACTTGGTAATGCCAACATTACTCCTCTCCCGTTGGATGTTCCAGCGATCCGATCGAGTCTTGCAGCGATCGAGACGGCCTTGGAGCGGGAGGGTGCCTTTCAGCAACTTCAAGCCGACTATGCCGTCCTCCAACAGCAATTGCTTTCCGCTGAACACCGTATTGCGGATCTGGAGAGCCAGTTTCGCGAGGCCGCTCAACTTGCGTCGCCATTCGTCCAATTTTGCCAGCACCGCTACGATCTTGTGCGCCACGACCTGCACGAGTCTCGGAAGCAGTTTGGTGAAGTCGTCAACGCCTTAGCGGGTCATGAAGGTGATCGCATCCGGATCGCGAACCTGGAGAGTCAGCTCCAGACTGCGCGGCAACAGCATCAAGACGCGATCGCCGATCAAGGTCGCATCATCAGCGATCTCACCGATCAGCTAGCAGCAGCACTGCTGCGAGCTCCCACTGTCAATTCCCAAGAGTTGCAGCGATTGCGATCAGAGCTCGATTCTTCGGTCGCTGCTAGTGCTGATCTGCAGCAGGCCCTGCAGCAAGCGATGGCTGCACGCGATCGACTCCAGGCTCAGCTGGCCAGTGAAATCGACGACCACCAACGAACCCGTCACGAATTGGCCGAGGCTCACGATTCCAACAGCGCGCTGGCGGCTTCTCAAGATGCTCTCGAAGGGGCGGTTGAGCAGCTCAAACGTCAACTCGGCACAGCGCAGCAGAATATAACCAACATTCGGGCAAGCTGTGATGCTCATCTGGATCTTGCCATCTCTGAGCGCGATCAGGCTTGTATCGATCGAGATCAAGCCAGATTCGACCTTCAAGATCGTGAAGCCAAGCTCCGACGTGCACGGGGCGATCGAGATCGAGCTCGAAGTGAGATGCAGTCTTACCGTAAGTATTGTGCATGAATGCCCATGTTCCGATCGTGACTAATCAGCCGTTGCTTACAGAGGCGCACGTGGATGCGGCTCGACAGTCGGTCGCCCGGCTCGAGCAACAGGTCGCCAGTCTCCAAACTTCTGCCGACGATCTCCGACAGCTACGGGCCGACAACGATTCTCTACAGTCAAGTCTCGCGTCGGAGAGGCAGCTACGTGAAACAGCTGAGGCCGAACGCGACCGGCTGCTGATCGAGCGCGACACGATCGGCCAACAGTTAGCTGGACTCTCTTCTCTGGTGAAGACAACAGTGATGACGACGGATCCGATCATGGAGGCGTTCGATCGCAGCCCGATCAAGACAGTGCCCGATCGGCTAATATTCAACCGGGGGCTGGTGGCAACGGTCCATCTAGTCCCAGTTCAAGCGACTCATCCAGCGGGTCTCCTGACGATGATGACTCTGGATCGAGCGGGTTCCTGTCCGACGATGCGCTCGATCGTCTTCCAGCCACCCGGATCGGGCGTGGCCAGTGGATCCCGGGTTATCGTCGACCCCGGCATTTCGCTCGTCGAGATGTAGTCCCTTGGCCTGTAGCTGAGGTGCGGCGGGTCAGTCTTCGTAATCTCACAGTCGACGCTCTTTTCAAGGATTGGAGCCGTCCGTCACTTTGGCTGTTCCCAGCTCGACTGCCCCAGCCCAGATCGTCCATGTGGGATCGCGACCTGATCACGGAGGCTAATGTGCGTGCTCTGTATGACGCTGAGCCTTGGATGGCCTTACAGACGCCTGTGGTTCCCCACTCCTTCGATCTTACGGGATGGTTCGCGGACTTCGCCCTCCAGTATACCACTTTCGAGCAAGACCACCTTCAGGCGCTGTGGGAGGCGACACATCACTTCACGCTCACCTCGGAGATGCGAAGCGCAAGCCCCTACCTCGATCGTCTCAACCATGATCGCAAGCAGCGGCGCTCTCGAGCTGGCCCTCGTTGGAAGAAGGTGTTGGAAGTCGTCCTCCAGGGGATGATCGCAGGTCATTGTGATCTCGATCTCTTCTTGGATCCGTTCATCCTGCACTTCCCTCGCCGAAATGCTGAGCAGAGCGCTTGGTGCCCTGGTCTTGGGGCGCGCGTGCGTCCTAGCGACTTGCTAGAGGCCTTGGCGCTCACGGACACCTCCGATCCATGGCGTAATCAATTTCGCACTCACCCTCAGGATCATCCCGGCCTACAGGTAGCGCGCCTCGATGGCAAATTCCGGCCAACAGCAGCTTCCGGTAGTGACGGTAGCGATCAGGAATAGATCAGGTAGGCTGATCCCTTCTGCAGTTAATCCTTGAGTGATCCTTCCTTTTACATGTAAGAGCCCTTGGGCTCCATCGTTGGGGACGGCCCCTTCGATTTAACAACACTCCTTTCTTTTTCACAAATATCCACCACTCATCTGGTATGTGACGTGCCCACATACCTTTCTTTCCACATTCTCCCTCTTGCAGCATCCCAACTACTGCGAAGGGTCTCCTTCGTCTTCTTCGTGCGACTGCATCGCAGTAAAGCGATTGCGATTCGCCCTCTTCCTCTCGAACTCCCGCAACAGTGCGTCGCAGTTCAAGTCAGCCTCGTCAACCCACGTGGGCTCCTCGTAGCCCTTCCAGTGTACAAGAAACTCGCGATGCACGCGGCCGTACCGCGTTCTCCTGCCCGATCGCACATCCACAATCTGTTCCACCTCGTACTCGTCGTCCTCAAGTGCTGTCTCCCAGCTATCTTCTGGCAAGAAGGCTTCGTCAAAATCGAAACGATCGGCGTCCGGATCCACAAGTCGGGTCTTCGGCCGATCAGGGCAGTTCCTCACCAGCTTCAGTTTGGACAGATGTACGATCGGGAATACGTTATATTCCGATCCGGCAATCTCAAGACGAGCAGCATGGTTTTCGATCAGTTCTGCGACGCGGAATGGGCCGTGCCACATGTGCGCTAATTTCTTCGCGTAGCCGACCTTCACGCGATCGAGATACAGCCATACCTGCGATCCAGCCTCGATCCTGTGCGGGCGTACTTCCTCGTTGTGGCGATCAGCTCTACTCCGGATGGCATCACGAAGGCGCTCATTCACGTGTTCGCGTGCCTGCTGGTACTGCTTCTGGATGTGATTTCTCCAGCGGCGGGCATCTCGATCACGATGTCCAGTAATGGCGATCGGCAGGGCAGCTTCCAGCGTCGATCGTGGATCCCAGCCGTGCGCAAGGTAGAATGGTGTATCTTCACGCGTGCGATCGTGAGCTGTGTTGAGCGCAAAAGTGAGCCGTTCAGCATATTCATCCCAGTCTCGCTGATCGACATCTGCGACATACATCTTCAGGGAGCGTGTCAGCGTCTGTACCATCCGCTCTGCCGATCCATTACTCTGTGGTCGGTACGCCATCGTAGGGCTTTGTTTTTGCCCCACGATTCGGTTGAACGCACGGAAGAAATCGGCCATGAATCCAGGCTCTCGATCGTGTCGGATGACTTCGCTGGCACCGAACCGGCGGAAGACGCATTCCTCATAGTTCTCCGCGATCGTTTGTGCCGTCCGAGAGTTGCTGGCTTTCGCGATCACGTAGCCGGTGAACAAGTCGATCCAGATCAGCAGCTCGGTATTCTCTTTGAACGATTTCGGCAACGACGGGATATGATCCATCGCGATCACCTGGAAAGGGTACGTAGCCTGTATGTTCCCTGGCGACTCTCCCTGTATGAGAGGCCGTCCTTTTCCGGTCTCACAATCGATGCACTCACCTACGTACTTCTGCACACTCTTGAACAGGCCACGCCAATGGAAGTGTCTCCTGATCCGCTCGTATGTTCTTCCGATTCCCTGGTGTCCTCCTTCTAGGCTGACGTGGTAATGATGCAGGAAATCTTGTTGGAGCGTCTCAGGTACAACCACGCGGACGATCGGATCTCGATCGGCGTTCGATCTTGACCCAGTCGGACAATAGAGCAGCAACCCATTCTCGTCCAGATCATACTCGTTGGCGATCTTGGCGCAGGCCTTCGCATCTTCGGCTGACAAGTCTACCACGTTGCCTCGCAGGTAAGCTTTCAGTTGCACGATCCATACTTCTTCATCTTGAGCCTGTACGATCCGCTCAACCCTCATCTGCTGTACGATCGACTCCTGCAGGATTTCCGGTCGCACTTGACGTCGTCGTCCCGCGGCTCGGGTAACAGCAGACACGCGGACAGCAGCGTCGTCTTCCTTCGGCCGCAGAATTTCATCCAGACGATTGAGCGTGGCCAAGTCTTGCCGATCCACTTCCAAGGTAACGATCTCGCCAGACTCTTGCTGTAAAGCCGTGTTGGCTAACTTGTCTGCACTCTGATTCCATTCCCGCTTGACGTGTAGAAATTCATGCTTCGGCCAGACTCTCAGTTGGTCCATCGCTGTCTGTCTCAGCAGTTGGAGTTTAGGCGCCTTGCAGTCAATCTCACCGCGCATCTGGCGGATGATCAAGTTCGAATCACCGCAGATCACGATCCGCCCCCGGTCTGATGTCGGAAGGAGATCGAGCCCAAGTAAGAGACCCTGATATTCTGCCTCATTGACCGTGATCTCCGACATGAATCTCGACTCCGCAGAAACTACCGTCCACTCGGGGAGCTTCCAGATCACAGCACTGAACGCGCCGACCTTCCTCTTGACACTCGCGGATCCATCAAAGGAGACTACCAGCAAGCCTTCGTCCGGCTCTACCGTTGGTGGCGGCGTGACGATCAGTTTGCGTGGTTGCTTCCTCGGAGCGATGGCGATCAAGGCGTGATCCATCTCTGATCGAGGCGTGATACTAGCCGCGAGGGCACCCAGGATCTCATCTTCGCCTCTGGAACACTTCACGATCTCCAACGTCCATCCTGACAGCAGAGCAGCCCACTTGCCCAATCGCCCATCAAGCCCGGACGAGTTCAACAGCCACGCAAGCGTGGAGTGTCGAGACAAGACCTTGATGGATCGGCCAACCAGTTGGGTGTAACACACATTCAGCATTCGGAGCAGGGCCAAGACCTCCTTGTCGACCGTGCTGTAGTTCAGCTCGTTGCTCTTCAAGGTACGACTGGTGAAGGTCACTGGCCAGTACACGCCATCATGTTCTTGCATGAGCGCAGCAGAGATCGCCCACTGGCTCGCATACAGCACGACTACGGGACCTCGATCAGGGTCGAAGTGTCGGAGGATCGGCGTGGTTACGACCTTGGCTTTCAGCAAGGTGAACGCGGTGATCGCTCTCGCCCACCGGTCATCCTCAGGCGACTCGTCGCCCCCAGTCTGATGCACCCCGGATCTTTCATTCCGCAGCCGATACTCATGGAAATCCACCTCGCGCAGCTCGTACAAGATCGCGGCATAGATCGAGAAGTCCTCAATGAACCGACTGTAATAGTTCAAACTCCCCAGGAAGGACTGCATCGATCGGAGCGAAGTCGGGAAAGGTAAGTTCCCCAGTGCTTCTAGATCCTTCGGGCTTGCCTCCAGACCTTCTGCTGACACTTGATGTCCCAGGTACGCCACCTTGCCGTAGCCCCAGAAACTCTTGACCACACTGATTGACAGATTCCATTGATCGCAGGTGTCTAGGAGCCGCTCGACTTTCTCGCAGAGATCATCCCAGTCAGAGCTAGTGATCAAGATGTCATCGATGTACGATCGTCTTCCGAGTACCGACGGCTTTCGCTCAGGATCAGGTTCACCGTCCTCAAACACGTCGATCAGCTTCGTCGACTCTTGATCAGCTCTGATCCGAAGATGTCCGTACAACGCGTTATCGATCAAGCGCTGGTAGATCTGCGGGGCGTTCTTCAATCCGAAGGGCATACGTGTCCACTCGAAAAGTCCGAAAGGGGTGATGAACGCAGAGATCAGCGGGGCCCTTTCCGTCATGCTGACAACCCAGAATCCACTCGCCATATCCAGTGAGCAATACCAGAGGACCTTATCCAGATCGTCCAAGAGATCGTTGATTAGCGGCATGGGGTACACCATCAACTTCGTCAAACTGTTCACCAACCGGTAGTCGATGCAGAGACGGATGTCGACCCCATTCTTCTTGATGATCACAACGATTGGAGATGCCCAAGGTGAGGTCGAATGGGTGATGATTCCCACCGACAACAGTCCCTTGATCAAGTCTGACAACTTCTCCCGAAACTGCGGGGCGACACGTCGCACACGCTGGGCCACAGGGGTTGCGTTACCAACGTCGATGTCACAGACGGCGCCGCGTGCAGCTGGAGGGAGAGCGTTCCCTTTTCCGATCAGGAGATGCCTGCGCTTCCAGATGATCTGTCTCAATCGATCGATCTGTACCGGCGTTCTCCCCTCTGCCTCCTCGATCTGGATATCTTCGATCTTGACTTCCTCCGTGGTGGCGCTTACCTCCGGGAGTATGGCCATCTGATTCTCCAGATCTTCAACGATCAGGTCCTTCCCTTCATGGTAACAGACTTCGTCGTCCTCAGGCGTCCCGCTGACTTCGACCTCCGACTCCATTTTTGGATCGTCGACGGTACCAGACGCTGAGCCGGTCAGTGGTTGATCGTCGATCGACGGCTTCGGACTGTCGATCATCGGGCTGATCGACTCCCGATCTACGGGGTTCGATCGGTTGTCGATCTTGCACTCCTGATCGTCCATCCACTCTGATTCCGATTCCCGCCGATCTTGCTTCGAGTCGACTGGATCAGCCCATTTCACCGCCACAGCAGCTACTTCGGGCTTCGGTCTGGATCCTTCACGCTTCAGGATACCCTTCGGGATGTCGAGAGCGAGAGAAGTTGTGGATCGCCCGTGGAGAAAGATGGGTACCTACCTTGGTGAAGGGTCTTGGCCGAACGCAGTACTTGAAGATCACGAACATCAGCGACAAGAAGCTGATGTTGCAGAGACTCACACAGTTGGGACTGTGGTTGGCTGAAGATCTCGTACCGCGAACGCCTGGACTTATCTCCGTAGGATCGCGTCGATATGCTGAGTGGCAGAATCTTGCATACGAAGCCACCACGGATCAGCAGGAGGAAGCGGAACCTGAGCCGACGTACATGGGACCACTGGTAGATCGACCAACGTACACTTTGCTCAGCCAGCTTCTGGCTTTCTCCTCGTCAAAATCCTTGCCGGAGAATTCCTTCAGCTCGGAGATCGCGGAGATCCTGACTCGGGGAACTGCAGAGGTGCCAGCGGACGACGTGGCATCGGCGGACGACACGGCGTTAATGCGCGGGACTTCGATACTCAAGTCGTCTGGATCGTACTCGTCTGGGTGATCATGATGTGATCCAACCGACTCCATGTCGACGTCTTGGGCACCGATGTTCTTCGGAAGATCGGGCACGCGTGGCGTCAGAGCGACCGCAGCTCCTTGCTCTTTCTGGTAGCGATCCATCGCAGCATTGAAGAACGACTGAAGACTACCAGGGCTGGACGCCACAGTCGACACCGGCGCCAGTGTCGATTCTTTCTTCCTGGCTTCCAACATGGCTGCTCCGGCTGGTCCAAGCGTCATCCTACTTAGCTCGATCGAGCTATCGGATCCTGCCTCCGACACCCTCGCAGACGTCTTCGCAGACGCGAACGAGGAGTGGGGTGACCCGGACTGGCTTGAGTATGTTGTCGTCAGCCCCTGATCGGCGGTCGAGATAACGGCGCCTACCAACGGTGTGAGCAGTCTTACCAAGTGCTTGGTGGATCCTTCAAGTATGGGAAGATCAAGTTCGAGCAGTTCCTCGGCGTTGAAGTTCCCGGCCACGATTCCCGCTTCCTTCAGCATGCGCATCAGGGCGCTGATCGCCGCCGCTTGGTCTACCGGCTTGGCAGGCTTGATCACCGGGCCTTGAAGATCGCCGATCAACTTCGGCTTCATCATCTTCATGACTGGGTCCTCGATCAAGAACGTGTGGAGTTTCTTCCGGTAGAGGACGACACGCAGCTCGTCTTCCGTCCAAGTCTTGGTATCACCACTCTCGTCCGCGTCGGGCGCCTTCAGCTTCATCTTCGCGGGCTTCGACGTCGCCTTCTTCGACTTCTTCGAGGAGGGAAGCGGAGTGGGGGTGGGGGTTTTGGGTGAAGGTCCTTCCGTTTTCACGGATGGTCCTTCATCCGGCGGATTACGACTCGCGTCGAGACCCGCGGGGGGCCCCGGAGGCCCAAGGGAGGAGGGTGAGGCTTTTCTTCCAGGTCCATCGCTGAACCTTCCTCCTTGTCCCCGCCAGAGCTCCTCCCAGGGCTCTGGCGTTCGGTGTACTCTTCACTCTTCAGATGCGACGACGGCGATACACCTTCCGTCGACGCGCCGATACTTCCTGGCTCAACCTTGATCTTGGCCTCTTCTTGACTGGACTCACGGTGATATCCAAGGTCACCAGAAGATCCGGGCACGCGCACCATTGTGGTGTAGTGGTTCGCGAAGAAATTCGACGCGAGGGGCACTCACACACAGAGGGGCCGGACTGCCAACTGACGGAGGGGGTACTCCGATCGACCGTGGGGTCTGAAGATCTTCTCACCTTGTGTACCCGTTGACCTGGCGGGGTTAACGCTCTTCCTGGGTGACCTGGAGGGGGCCAAGTGGTTTGTTCTTGGTTGGGCTGGAGTGTGGACGGCACTCAGGGGTAATCGGTTGACAACCTTGCGGATACTTCTACGCACGATCGTCGGTAGACAGGGTAGGTCGAAGCTTGAATAAACTTGATCCACTCTGGGGGGTTGTCCTTCGGGCTTGTGTTGTTCCAAAGGGGGCCAATGGTTTCCAATGTAGATGCTTGGGCCGCCTACTGTTAGCGGTGGAGTTGAGGGGGGTGGAGAAAGAAGCGTTGACCTGGCCAAGCTTTCCAGGCGTTGTTGCGTGTCTTGTCCTTGAGCGTCTTGGGGTCCTTCGTCAAGGGGGGCCAATATACTTCCCAGCCTTGGAATTCTGTGGAACACCACTTGCGTGCTACAAGGAAAATCTCTCTCTCTTAACCATCTTAGATCCTTCCTATCTGTTCCCTTTCCTCCCATCCTCTACCCATCTCCTTCGCAGCTGACTGACTACCTTGAACTTCATCCTGTGTACCAATTATTCGGTACATGTCATTCTCGATCGCCGTCGATCCAAAAGTGTACCTAAAAGATTGCACCATTGTCGATCCAGATTCTCGATCACGATAATGTCCCGAAATGATTGCACCATATCGATCCACTTTCTCGATCGGGATAATGTATCGAAATGATGGCACCCTTGTCGATCCATTTCTGGATCGCCAGCCGTGTACCTGAATGATTGCGCCATATCGATCCACTTGACTGGTACCCAAAAGTTGGTACCTGATTCGACTCAGTATCAGATCTGAATAGATCTGGATAGTCCCACTCCGGTTCCGTCTAATCACTCCACATCCTTCTCGATCATGTCTCCCCCGATCAATCGCTGACGACCAGCCTTCTCGCTTCACCACACCATGCTCGCACAGAATCCTGGTGGGCGGTGTGTCACAAAAGACACCTGTCTCATCAATGTTGGCAATAACCTTTGAAGGCATGTCTCCATACTTTGATTTGAAAACCTTAATGAAAGCTCGCTGAGTTTCTATCAGGTCTTCACGATTTTCCTATTTTATCATATAAACAGTTTTTAAAGTTATATAGTAACTAAGAAATGTAATAATAAGAAAATTTACCTTTAACCCATGAGGTGTTCGCTGTACAAACACATGGCGGTAGGCAAAACGACGCAGAAGGCGCAATATAGTGTCGTATGCTGTTGCCGTGTCTTTCTTGTTCGTTGTGTAGTCCGTTAGCCAGTCGAAGTAGTTTTCTCGAATAAATTGGGTCATTCGTGTTGTAGTTAGTACCTGGTCAGTGCGTCGTAGATCATTCATGTTGACAACAAGCGCAGGGGAAAAAGGACTCGACTCCGGGTGACCCGTAATTAGCGCCAGCGTCTTCTCTGACCCTTTAGAAGCCAATATATTTTCCTTGTCAGCTATCTAGTCGGTGAGCGTTCGACGCGGAACCCCGATTTTTTTTGCTGCAGCGCGCACACTCATACCGTCAGCTCCTTGTAATAATACACGCTTAATACGAAACGAGTAGTGTTTCCGTCTTCCTATTTGTGGTGACTCATCGCTCTCGGGGCAAGTGTGACAGGGTTACACGTACAGGTGGTTACACCACTTGTAACTCTAGCAGTTGCGCTAACTGCTAGAGGTAGGAAACGGACCTCAGACCTTGGTGTGTGGAGCACACCAATGGTTACATCGGCGGGCCAAATCATTGGATGGCTCGCGTGCATTTACGCATGCAATTGGTAGAAAGTTGAGTCTGTCGGTGGGAAGAGAAGCGAGCAAATCAGCTCCATGTTGTAGCACTTTATCGACGATGTGTTGGTTCCTGCTGGCAAAAAACGATTGGTCTGACAACTGCTCTGGCCAGAATAAAAATAACTACGTGATCATGTTTCTGCTAGCACAAGCCCACATGGAGGTTTTGAGCACGTGGATTATAAGTTCTTTGTGAAAGGACACACTAAGAATTCATGTGACCGTGGCTTTGTGCAGCGGGGCTGCCGTAGCTTAGCGTCAGAGGAAGACGGTTAACTCAACGAGTTAAGGATTAACACTCACCTTATTAAGGGTTAATAGACCTTTATTACCAAAGGCACCTACTAACTACGACCTTAATAAAAGGACTTTACTCTTAGTGTTCCAAATCCAAACTGTTTATTTATCTTTTATTGCGGCTAGCCGCCTAGGGGGTAAATGTATGTGGTTAACTATCTAACATAGTAAAACCAAGTGAAATCCTACTTCAAATGCATAACGTGTGGCTCTCAGCCACACACTCTCCCTCGAGTGTCTGTACATCAAATATGTACCTTACACCAAGTGTATCCATGTGTGGAACACACCAGGTGTAAACCCGTGTACCACCCCCCACCAAGATGTGGACACCCGTGTCCACGACACTTTCTCAGTGAGGTCTTTTCTTCTCAAGACGTTAGTCTTCTCAAGACGTTAGAGGTCACTTTACCTCATCACAAGCTCAAAGAACTTCGGCTCCCAGAGCCCATTATCGAAACTGCATTCAAAATGCTACACCTTTCGCCACGGTCATCTGACCCTTCTTCACCTTCGTCTAGTGGCCATATGTCGGGGCGCGACAGCCCACGATCGCCACAGGCCACAGGCCGCAATCCCGACAGGGAAGCTGCTCCGCAGCGGCTCAGTGTACGACAGTACCACAATGAGCATCGACGACGTCATGGCTTCGGCTCCGTGAGCCAACATCCAGGTGGGAGCGACACTCCACGCTCCCCTGAGCCATCGACACCGCGTACGCGTCGAAACGCCTGGCTCGACGAGCTTGAGCAGGGCGAGATCGTCCCTGACGACGACGAGTGGACTCCTACGCGCCAGGAGGCTGCCACCCCGAGGCCTTCAAGCCCGGCGCCGCGCTCTCGCGAGCTGCGGACGCCTAATCCGTTCCCGAACCGTGACGGTTCCGCGAACGCCCTGCGCAATGCGCCTCCTCTCTCCTCGAGGTATGAGGACGAGCTTCCTGAGCCAGGTGTGGTCTCCAACGACCTGGACGGGGCTCAAAGCCGACAGCTCGAGGCTGCCTCTCGCGCACGGTCTAACCGACCTGTGGACCGCCCCATAGTGGGCACGTCGCGTCGCGACTACGGTTATGACCGTCTCTCTCCTGCGGAGGTCGTTCGACGCGCTGCCTCACAGCTCTTGGACAAACGTACACGTGTGGGCGCGCGCCCGAGACGACTGATGAAGTCGCCCAGCGACATTCGCTCCGCGAGCGCTTCTTGACTCCACAAGTCACAACTCCTTCGGAGTACCGGGAGCGCCTGCGTCAGCAGCTCAACGGTGAGGCCGTGCCGGCCATGCGTACTGTGTCGGTGGGCCTCTCAGAGGGTGAAACGATGGCCGCTTACGAAGCGCAGTTTCAGAACTGGGTGGAGCTAGCCCGACGGCTCCACTCCTATGATGCTCTCCGAGCTAGTTTCTCGGAAACTGATATCCGCTTAGAGCGGCGCTTACGCCTCGACTTCGCGAAGCGACAAGCAAGACGGCGTGTACCGGGACAACGTCCCTCACGCTACGAGGCACCCCGGCCTCCTGCTCCCGCTGTGAGCAGTCCTACCCATAGCCATGGGTCGGCTGGCACAGCCACTGGTCAGAGCCTGAGCTCAGCTCTTGACCTGTCGTCACCCCACTCTAGTTGTGGGAAGCGCGGCGCGCCCGGCGACTCCGTCGCGCGCCCTGCGGGCACTCCGTCACCGGGTGACGTCGATCGTAAGCGTCCACGACGTCAGGGCAATCTTGCCGCAGTGGCACCTCGAACTCCCATGAGTTCTGGGAATGAGGGTAACCTCGCCACTTCACCAGATACTGGTTATGACCCTGGCGCCTGCGCCGTGCCATCAGGCGCTCCACGTGATAGTGGAGATTCCCATGCTCATCGAGCAGAGCAGGGGGAGGCCGAGCGGCCGCTGGACTCTCGCGCTGCGAGCTTCGGGGACTTCCTCTCCCTACAGAGCCGCGTCCGCTCGGTGAGCGACTACGTCGCGGACGTTGACCGCTCCTCACATCGCCTAGCGAATGGCCTCGAGAAGGTCGAGCGTCGCCTCGACTGGCTGGAGTCGCCTCAGGCGATGCAGCAGCGGGTCGTAGACCTTGAGCGCCAGATTGCTCAGCTGCAGGGTCAACTCGACCTCTTGGTTCGGATGCAGCCGTACGGCTCTCGTCCCGTGGCAATGCCACCGCCGATGGCTCTACCGCCTGCTGCCTTGCAGCTTCCTGTGCCTCCGCACCCTGCTGCCCCGCAGTATCTTGCACCCGCGGGCTCTGGTGCGGTGCCTCAGCACCCTGCTGTCTCGCAGCCTCCTGCTGCCTCGCAGCCCTTGTCCGACCCGGCGCTAGCGCCTCAGAGCTCACCCGAGCAGGGTCCCGGTATGGCTTAAGCAAGCCCACGTAAAACACTGGGTGCGTACGCATCTTCTTCGGAAGATTGAGCGTGTACGCCAGGCCCTTCTTGGCCACGACCTTGAATGGTCCAATGAACCTAGGTCTCAACTTGGTCTTAAAGACCGCAGACACTGCATGTGTAGGTAGGTTTTTAGCGTTTAATAAAACGAGATCTCCAATCTCAAACCGTTCCATGTTACCTCTGCCTTTGGCATCTGCATACTCCTTTTGGAGATCCTGGCTTTCAGCCATCGCGTCGCGCACTTGGCGCATGACGCTCAGTCTCAAAGAGACAAAGTCATCGACTTGCTTGCGAACCGCAACTGGGCTGACATCAGCAAGCCGATCGGCTAACCCTCCCCCATCAAGCCCAGAGCCACACCGTGGCGGCGTTAGAGGGACGCGAGGGACGATCAAGCCGTTCACATAGAACGGGGTGAAGCCTGTCGAGGCATGCACCGCATTGTTCATAGCGAACTCAACGAGGGGGAGCATCTCGCTCCAGCGTCGTGGCGCTTCAGCGCAGACGCTTCGGAGGATATCCTCCACAACGCGATTCACGCGTTCAGTTTGACCATCGGTCTGCGGATGGTCCGCCGTGGACATGTCCAACTTGGTGCCAAGCACCCTGAACAAGGACGTCCAGAACTTCGCTGTAAAGCGAGGGTCTCTATCAGAGACAATTGCCTCAGGCAAGCCATGTTGGCGAAAGACTCTGTCTATGAACAGCTTAGCTGTATCCTCACCGTCAACGGTGTCCGGCACAGCCGAAAAATGAGCCATCTTGCTCAGTCGGTCAACAAAGACCACGACACCCGTGTTGCCCGCCTTATCCTTAGGAAGGCCAAACACAAAGTCCATACTAATGGACTGCCAACATCCCGAAGGGACTAACAAACTCGCCAACGGCGCAGCCGCATGCGGCGCGGACTTGGTCCGTTGACATGTCTCGCATGTACGCACATAGGTGCTTGCCCACTTGTACATCTTGGGCCACCAGTACATCTTGCTCACCGAGCCATAGGTCTTCTCACGACCAAGATGTCCACCGACAGGCGTATCATGCACCTCATAGAGGATGCGATATCATCATGAGGGACGACCACTCGAGGAGTGTCCTCAGGGTCAGTGCTGTAGTACAGCAGGCCATGATCAAGCGTATAACGCTGCAGCCTCGCGCGTAAGCGCGGTGACAATTCCTTGTCAGAGTCTTTAAACTCTTCGCTCCCAAGAGCGCGTAGCAGAGCTACACATGTGGCGTCTTGGGCGTATGCCCTCCGTATAAGGTCGGGGACCGACGACGTCACAGTAGTGACATGAGTCAACTCGTAGTCTGGCCTGCGCGATAGCGCATCGGCCACTACGTTTAGCCGTCCCGGCTTATACTTCACCTCGAAGTTATACTCGGCAAAGAATGAAAGCCGGCTTAAGCGGCCACCTAAAGCTAAACACTTGATGGGACTGTATTGGCAATGCAGAAGGACGGCAGAGTTACTTCAAGTACAAACCTGGACGCACCAATACCGGAGATACAACAAAATGGCAGACACATTGGCCAATGCGGCAATGGACACTCGCAAAAGCGTACAAGCAACTGCCGTTCAGGCGGCACGTTGGCGAACAACATGGGATCTCTTGGAGGTTCTGGCTGAAGGGGACGTATCCCACTGGCACACTACTCAACACGATGAGGACTTTTCGGAGTCCGTGGCCTTCACGCTCTAACGGGAGGGAGGGGCCCTGTGTCACAGCATAGGGATAGATGTGCGTGTTAAGACGCATATCGAAGAGGTCATAGGAGGTCGTTAGGTGCGGTGCTTAAGTGACAACCATGTTCCTGTAATAAAAAAAAAAAAAAAAAAAAAAAAGAATGAAAGCCATCTTGCCATTCTCTGTGAGAGGTGAGGCGACTGAGTCGCAGTGCGTAAAGACGCATGATCTGTATAGATCACAAAGGGCTTAGAGCCGAGTAAATGTACTCTAAATTTGACTAGAGCATACTTCATTGCAAGTAGCTCTTTGTCATGAACTGGATAGTTCTTCTCAGCAGCTTTAAGCTGGCGAGATTCAAACGCGATAACGCGCTCACGCCCTTCGGCGTCTGCTTGTAATAAAGCACAACCGATTGCAAAATCGGAGGCGTCGCAGACGACGCTAAACGGACGATCCGGGTCCGGAAGCGCCAAGATGGGCGCGTGAAGGAGACTCTCCTTAACAGCCTTGAAGGCTTCGTCGTGAACGACATCCCAGCACCAAGGTGCATCCTTCTTAAGGAGATTGGACAATGGCCGAGCCATATCAGCGTAGTTCTCGCTGTACTTGCGCAAGTAATTGGCTAAGCCAAGCCACTTACGCAAGTCCTTCGGGTTCGATGGAACCGGCCAGTCCACAATGGCCTTAACCTTGGCAGGATCTGCCCTAAGGCCTCGCTTCCCAATGAAGCATCCGAGGAAAGGAATTTCCTCCGCGCCAAAGACGCATTTATCCAAGTTGGCATACAACTTATTCGTGCGCATGCACTCGAGCACCGCTCGCAAATGGTCAAGGTGGTTCTCCACATCAGACCTCCCGTGCTCCGCACGACTATGGACGAAGATGTCGTCGAAGTACGTCTGAGCGTACGCCCGATGGGGCCTGAACAACTGCGTCACTAGACGATTGAACGTCGCAGGCGCGTTCGACAGCCCTTGGGGCATCACCAACCACTCCCAGAGCATACCGCTCGGAGTACTCACAGCCGTGAGGGGTATATCGCTAGCTCTCATGAGCAACTGATAATACCCGTCGACCAAGTCGAGTGCACTGTACAACGTACATCCACCATGTTGTTCTGTAGAACATCCTTTCTAGGAATCGGCGTCTGTGCCGGAATGGTGGCTGCATTCAGCTTATTGAAAGCATGTACTATGCGCCACTTGCCATTAGGCTTTCTGACACAGAACGTGGGTGTCGAGTGCGGAGACTTGCTCTCACGCACCAAGCCGGCTTCGTGCTTTGCACGGAAGAACGCGTCGATGACGTCACATTGCTCCCTTGGTAAGGGCCACTGCCGTGTTACGCAGTATTTGGTTCCAGGAACCAAGTCAATCTCATGACGTACGCCTCGATCCGGAGGCAACCCTGACGGCGGGTCCTTCGACACCACATCGTGGTATTCCTTGATCAAAGGATAAAACGGATCCGAGGGATCCTTGAGGATCGAAGATCCACTCCTAGCGCTTAGCGCTCGCTTCGTGTCCTCAAGGACAGCTTCGTCCACAACGGACGAGGAGTTCAACTCCTCCTCGGGTCGTATCATGACCACCTCGGCAAGCTCGCCGGCCTTTAAGGCCTCGCCAAACTCGGCGACGGACATCTCGTCCAGCTCTAACAGAGCATCAACCGACGGGAGTCGCTCGAGACTTATGTCTCCGTCGACATCCCCTGTCACTCCATTCACGAGTGTGTACAACTGCTCACTGCAGTCGCGTGGAGCCTCACCGCTCAACACGCTGGACACCTCGTCCGACGTCATAGACGTCACAGACGCTCTGCGTCTCTTCCTCCTCTCCCTCCTCGCCCGAGCACGGCCGGATGAGGGCTGCAGGGCGACATCACCGTCGCGCTGCCTAGGTGCCAACGCACTATGGCTCCTCGGAGAGGGAACAGTAGACACTCAGCGGCGGGTCAGCGACTCTACGAGCACCGCTCAACGGATTACGTGCCGTTCCACAATCGTCCTTAGGACACCGCGGCGGGTCAGCGACCCTACAAGTACCGCTCAACGGTTTACGTGCCGTTCCACGTTTGTCCATAGGACACAGCGGCGGGTCAGCGACCCTACAAACACCGCTTGGCGGATAACGCGCCACCCCGCGCACGCCCTGTGAGTCACACTCACGGCAAACAGCAACTTCGTTGCTCACTAACTCCGACATACCAATGTCCAGCACCATGACCGATTCGGTCTCGTGCTCGCGCCAATAGCGCTTCTGTCTCCGAGCAGAGGTGGGTTCATGACTCGCCAATGCTCCACTAGGAGACGGGCGCGTAGCGCCCAACGTCTTCGACTTCCAGTCGATCCATGGCTCGTGGCTCTCGAGCCACGCCATGCCAAGGATGATGTCATACCTCTCATCCAGGTCTAAGACCAAGCAGCGTTCCACGCTATCGAAGTCTAGGAACTTCACGTTCAGGTCAATAGAGACCTTCGACACTGTCACTAGTGTCCCCGTCGCAAGACGGACAGAGATCTTATCTCTTCGAGGCTCCTTCAGAGCCTCCGCATATGGTTTAAAACCATCAACAGTGGAGCGCCGGACATAGTTGCCGGATGCTCCCGAGTCTATCAAGACTCTCCACGGCTTGTCGAAGCCCTTCACGTTCGCGTGAACGACTAACAAGCCGGGCTTGCACTCACTACGTGAGTTAGAGAGCCTAGCTCTCTGCGGGGCTGAGTCCCGTTCTCTCCTCTCACCAAGTGTATCCATGTGTGGAACACACCAGGTGTAACCCCGTGTAACCCCGTTACACTTTGGTCATATTCGCAAGCACCTCGCCCACACAGACTGCTGGACTTTGGGTCATATTGTCCGAGAAGTAAAAGAAGCCGCTTCATCTAAGGAAACTGTGCACATTTCACGGGACGATGGGTTCTTCAAGAGCTACAAGCCACTACTCACAGAGCTCTACAAGAATTTGCTTGGCGTGCAGCAGTTTCAAATATTTTTAATGGATTCCACGAAACCGGGGGTTGTGATCTGCAAAAAAGGCCCCACCAGCATTGCAGTGGAGAAGGATCTGTGTAGGAAGGTAGATGGCTATCTCACCGAAGGCCTCAAGGTGACGCGCATGTTCAGCGGCTACCTGGAGACGATGCCGCCGCCTCCGCGAAATGCAGAAAAAAAATCGACCAAATGCATCGCACTATCAGGCCTTACGTCTCAGACGAGTATCAGTCAGATGCAATCTACGCAGCTCCAAGTAAGCAGCAAGGGGACAGTGCTAAAGCCACCAAACAAGCTCGTCGAGAGCACCGAGCGGCCATGGCAGTGGCCGCGAAAGAAAACCAAGACAGACGCGGTAGGCAGGATGACGAAGACCTAACGAGAAACACTAAGAAGCGAAAAGCTGCGCGCACTGGGGATGCTGTAGTGTAAGCTTGCCAAAATGTCCCACCTGAATCAGAATGATACTGATGTCCATCACTAATTTTTGGCTTTTTTTTCAAATTATACATGGGTTCACTCGGATTTGACCACACAAGTGCGGTTTTAGACACTTTCTACTGCGTTTTAGCCGAAACGAATAGCACCACGCGATTCTACGGGCGATTCTACCTCAGATACTGCAATAAAGAAAGAAATGAAAAAGTTGGTCATCCACCGAGGTAAGTTTTCCAGAGGCTCACCACTTCGTCAATATCGCAAGTCCGAAGGCGTGCAAGGGCTCAAAACGAAACCAAGATACGTAGGTTTGTGTTGGTGTGCCTAAGTCGCGATTCGTACCAATGTTGATTAGTACACTTATGTTTTACGCGGTCTCATTTGAGAAAAAGTAGAATAGGAATACCACAAAGATATTCTACCCTAACCTTGCTAAGAAATGCAAAGGTTTTATTGGCTAATAAGATAATCCAATGAATACGTTATCCGAAAGTCAGAATAAAGAGAATATCAATAATTACCTGTACAGGCCGATGCATCATGATTGGACTCAAGAAAGCCGGGTGTCAGTCTCCAAATAGCTTCAGTACAGCGCAATGGACAACGAAGTCGCTGCATTATATCCCAAGTGGCTGGATAAACTATAACATCCTCAACGTTGTTGCTAGTTTATGTGTCTTCTCTCAGCAGTTTCTAACCAGCAACCAAACAGGAGTTAACTATCAAGCATTAACTTACTTCGTTTTGCGCGGTTAGAGTCTTCAGTCAACTGAGACACAATTCCCTGTGCTCAGGCCATCTCCCAGTTCGTTTACTCGCCGTCTTTATTGCCCTGCCTGATAAATCTGACAATGATGTCCTCCGCCTGGAAGCGAAGCTTCAGTAGCTCGGCAGTCTACACACATATTGTCAATACCACCAATTATTTGATCTAAGATGAGTTGTCCAGGAACTTGGGGGAGTCTACAAAATAGCAGTAGGCCGGTGAATACCTAAACTCGGTGAACCCAGCAACGGGATGCTTCTGTCTGCGTCTGTGGGGTATTTGCCAGTCTTGCTGTCCAGAAGCGCCGTAGTCGGCGTTTACATCCTTGTCTTCCAAAGTGACTAGTTTGGCCCCTGAATTAAGTCCCTTCGCAAAGTGATATCAATTCCTATGCTACCAAGATATTCCGAATGCATTTCATTTGAATTGCTACAGGTATATCGGCAACTCCTATTCCTAACTTATTCTCATTGAAACAGCCTCTAAGGGCATCTCCATCGGTCATGAGAAAAACTAATAGCAAAGTACTCACTGAAAGGAGCCGGCGACAGCACAACAGCGCCATAGTCGGTGCTGAGCTTCACCGGTCTTCAAAGAGCAAACAACATCCTACCTCTCTTTCATCACGCATTTACGCACAGGCCAGAAAGTGAGCAAAATCTACTCAGATTCTGGCTTTGCGTACTTTTTTTTAGCAAAATACTAACTCGTGTTCGGAAAAAGATAACCATTCAAATTATTTTACAGTCTACCCAACAAAATACCCCCTCTATGCCGATCATTTTTTGAATTTCGAATCTCCCGCGCTTTCCCGACCAGACTGGCAGCTTTCATTTTGAAAGCTGGCACATGGGGGAGATTACAGACAGTGAGCATGAGGCCGTCTGGGAGACCTTACTGCTTCGCAGCGTGGGAGGAGTGCTCAAACATGGAGAGATCGTTCAGGCAGCCTGAATCAGGCTGCAGCGTACTTCCGTGTGGACCGCCAGTTTGTCGAGCGAATTTGGAGGCGTGGAATCAATTCGATGGGAGATCGAGTAGCAGCCGTGGTCAAGGCAAGGGATAGCGCATGTGGTAGGAAGATGGTGGATCGAGCTGAGCTATGCGAGAGAATCGCTGTAGTTCCGGTCAGAGCCAGATGCCCTTAGGTTGGTAACTAGTAAAATAAAACGACAGCTGTGAGGTTTGAACTCACGCGGGTTACCCCAATGGATTTCAAGTCCATCGCCTTAACCACTCGGCCAAGCTGTCATGGTGATAAGTATCCACAACACAAATATAAATATTATTTCACTTGAGTAAAACGATTGGTCATGTATTCCATGCTGTCTTCGACAGGTTTTTGTTGACGTAAAATCGAAGGACCCTGTGGCATCCAACGAACTATCAGGCCTCTTTCGACGTGAAATATAAAAACAAAGCAAACCCGTTCTAGTAGCTTTGGCTACGATGTCGCTTGCATTTTAGCTGGACGTGTTCTTCTACTGCGTCATAGTCATTGGTGGAGAGGAAACCACATTTTTTAAAGCCGCCTGTAATTGTCGTAGGAGAGATGTTTTCGTAAGCAAAGTTGACCCAGCTGCATAATTGACGTCGGTCTGGAGGTTCTAGCTCAAAAGATTGGCCAGGAACACGGGCAACTAGCTGCTCACGTAAATCTTCAATCGAGCGATTCCGTAGTCTGGTTTTCAGCGGGCCATTCCAGGTAGCATCCGCTGGTTGCGACACTGAGGTTGCATTCGGAGAGACCTTCATAATGGTCACGTTGATAGACCTAGCGTACCCGGATGACTCGAAACCATCAAATTGCTAAGTAAAAATTGCTGGACGTGGACGATTGTGGTACAGTCATGTGCGTCAATAAGCAACGCCTGGTATGAAGTTAATTATAGAGGCATACAAAACGTAAAAGGAATCTGAGAAAGGGGCAAAACAACTGATTTAGTTCAAAACGAAAGACACACTGCTTTTGCTAATTAAACTCGAGTGAAGCCAGCAACTTCTAATCACCGCGGACGACACATTATTCCAGGCAGCTTCGCGCCATTCTAGTGCTGTCAACATGCACACCTTGTACGGGTTTTCGTCGAAGTCACCTAGTCTATCTAACGCATGCATCATTTTTTCGCTAGTTCCTCCCGCTTGATGCAGTAAATTACTCCTTGGTCCATCGGCTGAATCTTCGCCGTAGTATTAGGTGGAAGCTTTAGAACGCGAACGTGTGTGAGGACGAGGCCAGTTTCATCATGTGACGAAGCATTATCGACCAGCAGTAATAAACGGCGATCTTGCCGTGCCATTTTGGCATCGAGATCACTAAGCCATTGTTGATACATCCACGTAGTCATCCATCCTTTTTTCGTGCCGGCGTACTGCAGGCTAGTAGGCTTCCTCTTGTACCATCGCGGCTTAGCTGCGGTACCCAGAAAAAGCAGCGGCAACTTCTCCGAACCATCAGCATTAGCACAGCACGCCATCGTCGCCCGAGCTTTGTTCTGCTTGTGCGCTGGCGGTTCTTTCTTGCATATAAAGCCGCGAGGCGCCGCATTATAAAACAATGCAGATTTGTCCATGTTAAAGACGTTTGAGGGGGAGGGGGTATTGACGCACCGTTGCCCTAATCCCGTCCAGCTCTTGTTGGATATCCTCAGGTTTACGGAGGAGGCCTCCCCGTAAGCACGACGCCACCGAAAACCATACTGCTGCTGCAAGCAGCGCAGCCATGACTTGCCGAATCGAGGCTGCTGCGCTGCAGGAATCTGCAGCTTTCGGGCCAACCCGATAGCGTAGTAAATAATTATATCTCCACTGAGTGCCACGGCCTCCAACTCTGCCAGCATGATAAAGTCTACCACGTTTTGATCCAGAAGAAACTGCGCGACGGAAGGGGCCTTTTTGCGTGAACCGTAGTCGATAGCACGTTTTGCTGGCGTAGAGCGAGCCCTCAAAATACGGCTGATAGTTGACTTGTTCGGAGTAGCTTGTAGGTTGAAAGTGTGCTTGGCCCAGCTAGCGAGCGCTGTGCACGACCATTTAGATGCTCGTGCGTGGCTGCACAGCAATAGCTTCTGCTGCTGAGTAAGGCGAATGCGCTTGATTAGACTTGATTTCATGAGAGCTAATGGGGTCGTTCGGAGGCGGCAGGATAAAGCGAAAATGAGAGCAACCCGAGCCGTACGTGTCGGTGGAGAGATCCAAAACCCCGCTTTCGCGCCCAAATTCAAACTCGCACCTTAGTGATGATTGGTGGAATTACGTGTACATCTACCAATAAAATCGCGAATCTGTTTTAAGTTGAGGCTATGTCAGTAGGCTCTGCACATCCCGGTCCCTTTGCCTGATCGGCAGTCCTATAATGTATTCAAATATATAAGTTGTAGGCCGTTGCATATTGACGCACATGACTGTACCTTGTACGTCTTAACTTAGGGTACACGGAGTTTTGACACTATGGCTAAATGCAGTGTATTCATTGGCTAAAATTAGGCGTATGTCTTGACATATCGTATGTCTCTAGATAGGGAATTCGGTACTTACTTATTTTTACTTACTTACTTACTTACTTACTTACTTACTTACTTACTTACTTACTTACTTACTTACTTACTTACTTACTTACTTACTTACTTACTTACTTACTTACTTACTTACTTACTTACTTACTTACTTACTTACTTACTTACTTACTTACTTACTTACTTACTTACTTACTTACTTACTTACTTACTTACTTACTTACTTACTTACTTACTTACTTACTTACTTACTTACTTACTTGCTTGCTTACTTACTTACTTACTTACTTACATGGCTGTGCAGTGCACGGGAAGCTCTGGATTTGGTATACTTTACTTGTTTTTCTTACCAGTATTAATAAGTCTTGATAAATCTATGAAATATACGTTTTCTTCAAGTCTAGATAAATCTATATAAATTCGTTTTCTTTGGTCGATAGATAATTGCGGCAGAGAGAACATTGTTTTCGTTGCTCCTTCTCTTAGATGTTCTTCATTGCTGCTAGGCATGGCACGTAATTTTTCGCCGGGGTTGGCCTTGACAAAACCGCATGATTCTGGAATAGAAGTATTATTTAGTATCATTTATCGCACTTGGGATGCATCCATAGAACTAGAATATACCCAGCAAATGTTGCGCTAGTATGGGCCAACACTCTTTTGATGTGTATTGAGGCACAAGCAACATAGCATTTCGTCTTGTAATGATTGCATTAAATTGTGATATAAAATGAAGTTTCTGTGTGCTATCATTTCAAAAATCAGATTGCCATACAGTAACAACTCTGGATTAACCCTTTAGAGGTCATAGGGTGCAATTTGACCCCTTTCATGCATGTTTCGAGAACCTTGAAGCAAACGGCCATGAAGGGGGTCATTTTGACCCCTTTCGCAGAAGTTCAACCAGCACATCACCTTCTCCAATTACAACCAATCCGATTTGTTTTCGACCTACCATATTTTACGTGATGTCTACCACATCACGTAAAATATGCGCTTAGGTGCGAAAATTATCAAGATTGCGTCAGCATTTCGCATACTAAGTACGTAATTTTGCTGACACACCAGTGTATGCGGTGCGTACCCCGTCTCCACACCATTACTTGCATATCAGTTTCGACAGAATTCATATACAAAACCTTAGTTAGTTCCCATTTTCCACAATTTCATTACAAAGCCTCAGTCAGTTGCCTAGTTGACACAGCAGCAATGCCCACTCGGTTCACTTTCGAAGACGACAAGGAACTAGGTCAGCTAGCGTCCGCCTACGCAGGCACGGGGCGCGAATTTCATGGGAAGATGTCGCCCAGCGGATGCAGCGGACGGGCCACAACGCTAGAACTCTACAGGAGCGTCTTCGAACGCTCAAGACGACGTGGGGAAAGGATGTCCAGCGGTTCCCGCCAAGCTTCTTTACGCCAGTGCACCGGCCTCGAGGTCGACCACCCAGAGTGACGCGCCAGTTGCGTCAAGGTGCTGGTACTTCACCGCAACGACAGCTCGGAGCAGGACCTTCGGCGCAACAACAGCGTTCGGTTGAAGATGGCCTCGTGCGGTCCCAGCGTTCAGGTACAAGTGCTGCGGTACCTCTGCCTCTACAGCGGCAAGATGCCGATACGCATCGTGGTCGCGTGCCCCAGCAGCAACCTCTATCGACCACAACGCGTCAGGTGTCTCTGTCTCCAGTCATCCACTCGCCTCCAACGTTTCAAGCTACACCAGCGTCTGTCGCGCCTCCAGCAGTTCAAGCGTCTCCGGTCAATCAAGTACTTTCAGTAGCCCAAGGGCCACCAGTGATTCATGCACCTCCTGCCATCGAAGTACCTGCGAGCACAGTTCCACCAGCCACCGTAGGGCTTTCGGTATTTGCGGTATCTTCGGCTCCAATCCCAGCGGTACCGGCGGCATATGCCGCAAGCCTTCAACGCCCTAGGGATCCAGCTACAATTCAAGTTGTATGTCCGACAAGTTCTGGAGAGGCCTCGCCCGATGTTGCTGCCATCCTGGAGACTGACAACACCGAAGACACGATTCGATCCCTAAGCGGTGGAAGCAGCTCCGTAAGTTCTCCTGGTGTTGCTGACGAAGACAGTTCCCCGCCAATGTCTCCTTCAAGTGGTGAACGAGCTGTCTCGGCTATATTTGCTGAAATTACGCGCGAAGTGGTTGTCCAAGGAGCCAACAATATGCCACATCGTAACGCTGGGGAGCTACTACCGGCAGGAATTTCCACACTGCTTCGCGAATTGGGTGGTCTCGACCGGAGTGATATCTTTCTCGACATCGGTTCTGGGTTGGGGAACGTAGTTGCACAAGTGGCGTTGGCGACAAGTGTGAACAAGGCCATTGGTATCGAGATTTGCCGAAATTTGTACGAACTTGGAATGAAGATGATGGCAAAGTCCGCAAGATTGAGACGACTCCTCGGGCGAGGTCAACTTGTCTGCCATGACATCGCTGACATGCGCATTTCGACGACTCCACCGTATGCCGACGTGACAGTAGTGTTTTGGAACAACCTTCTGTTTGAACCACAGGTTGTCGAGGGTGTAAAGGAAGAGCTCGCTGGGTTGTTCTTGCTCAAGTGGTTGGTGAGTTCCCTGAATTTCTGTCCAAGACATAGAGACGCTTGTCAAAACCCGTTTTGCCAAGCTTTCAAATTGGAGAAGGTGTTGAACCTACCGTGTAGCTGGAAGGCCGATCTTCAGGACATCTTTGTGTACGAGTCGCTATGAACATGAGTACATAACGAATTCAAAGCAATGCATTTTTTAGTCGTTCGAATTTCTATACTTTGATCAAGTAACTTGCCATACTTATACTTCCTCCCGTGCCAAATAAATGCATCAAATCACTCTTTTCAACATAAATCACTCAATATAAACTCAAATGAAGATCTGATTGGTTGAAAACGTGCGTCAAACTCTCCTCTACAAAACGCTATATTTTTTATCGTTGGTGGAGAAGAACTGACGTCATGGCAATCCAAACCCGACATCAGTGTTTGCCAGTCATTTTTAATTTACCCGCCACGCAAAACAAGCTTCCACTGAGCCTCTACAACGAACGTCATGTCCAACCTCTCTGAACAAGATCGCAGGGCCATCATTCTGCGCCTTCATGACGAACGTGTAGACAAAGTTCTACCCCGTGGGGCCCAAACTCGAGTAGCAAACGATTTTGGCGTTGATCCATCTACTGTAAGCCGCCTCTTGGGGCGCCACCTAGAGGCGCTTGCTAACGGCGTGTTAGATGGCGACTGGAGTAGTAGAAAGCCAGGAAATGTTGGGAGAAAGCCCAGGGATCGCTCGGAACTCATCGGAAGAGCAAGAGATTCTTCCAGAAGACAATGCTTTTGGCTGCAGTCGCAAGACCTAGGTAAAAACCTATGTAATCTTATATATTGGGAAATCGGTTTGGTGTAAAGAGAAGCTGTACAAGCCCTCACTTCTGCTGGTTGTCCTCCTTTATAACCTGTTTTAGTCAATATTTTTGTTTTCATTTTAGATTTGACAGGGTTTAGTTGTGGACATGGGTTCATGCATTTATTTGGCACGGGAGGAAGTAGGTAATTGCATTTATTGTGGGGTTTCTATACTTAGATCAAGACAACTACCCGTATTCACAGAACGATAGACCTTACAACATTGCGGCTGTTGCCAGTATCACCAAGTTCTGCACCAGCATTCTCCTCGCCTTGATCTTCAGTTGTACGCTGTGCTCGCTTCAGTTTGTACAGATCACAACTCGTACGTGCCTTCCCTCTCTGCGAGAATAGCTTTTGCGGTAGGTAAAATCGATGGTACTTCTCCCAACAGGTCCATGTAGTTTCGGGGCAGGCGTACGGTTTGTTCGAGACGTGCACATTCTGACAGAGGCAGACGTGTGAAGCACACAGACGTCCGTAACCTCAGTCGCATAGCGATCCTCCCAACGACACACTTCCTGCGTTTGCGATTCATGTCTGTATAGAACTGCTTCGAGGAAACAGCAGAACATCTCCTTGTAGGACTTTCAGAGCATGGCGTCCCTTCATTTGGTCGGGCAATCCACACTGTGCTTGACGGTGAAGGTTGATCAAGAAGCGCCTCTCCAATCGCAGTATCAGCGTAGAACATCAGCCGTTCGCTCGGTGACTCCTTCCATTTCCCCGATATCAGTTCGGAGCATAGTTCAACAACGAAGTCTCAGTGGGAATCCCGTGCCTTGCTCAGATCCAGTGCCAGTCTTCGAGTTAAGTATGCGTTAGCTCTGGCCACGTCAATTAGAGCTAACGCAAGCTTCTTATGCCATTTTTTGAAAGAGTGGCCATCCGACAGAGAGAACCGAGCACGCATTTGATCAAGACGATCAACACCCTGCATATTCGTATTGTATTCCTTGATGCACGATGGAGCTGGATAGCTTCGTCTTTCAGCGCGAACCTGGCCCGTTACAGTAGTAAGAGTTGATGGGTCCGCGTTCGATATCACCGTCACGATAGAGCTGTCATACCATGACGCGGCAATCAGTGAGTGGTCGGCGGAAACACCTTGCCGAGAGGTTCCACGAGAGCAATCTTTTTTCTCCAAAATTACATAGCGGGGAAAGTGTGAGCTAGTCTTCCGCATGGTACCGCGAGCGTAGAGTCCCTTTAGACGTAGCGCCATCAGCAACTGCACTGACGTGTAGTAATTGTCCGAGTTCACTATCCGGCGAGTTGAATACAGGGGCCGAACTACTTCTAGCACGCATTTCCGTATCGAAGATAGCTCTGCAACTTCATCGCTTAACGCCTGCGCTTCTTACGGAGATACAACACCATCTAACCGCTCCGAGATATCACTAACACAATGTAGTCGAAAATTCAGCGATATCCAACTTGTAGCACAGCATAGCATGTAGATCCGGAAGTGATACTTCCCTGTCGGCTTCATTGGATTGTAGACAATTAGTGGTTTGTCATACTTCGACCGGCACGCGACGCTTGCTTCGTCAAGTGCAACATTGCGACCAATTTCCACATATTTCGACCCTGTTGTCTTCAACAAATTCAGTAATGGACGTATCCTTGCGGCCTGGTCATGGAAGCCCGAAGTTGCCTCCACGCATTGAAAGCAGAATGCTTTCCTTAGTTCCTTAAACCGACGCAGCGTCATCACGTTGTCAAGCCCGCTTGACGACCCACCCAAAATTTCATTCTCCACTTGTGTTCCCCAGTAGTTAGCGTATTCGCCTTTGTCAACAAGAGACATAAACAGCAATATCCCCAGAAATGCCATCACTTCCTCGAACGAAAAGGGCTTACCGACTGCGAGGTTGTCTAGACGCGCGTATGTGTTCGTTTCACCGACAACCTGTTGCCAAAATGAAACTGGGATGTAAGCGAAAAAACTTGCGGAGGCCGAGTGCTGAAAAATATGTTTGAATTCTGGCCGTAATCGCGTCTCTGTCGATCCGTCAGGGTGTTGGTACAGGTCTGGTGGAGCATTACACTGCGTTTCAGGCTCAAAACGAATGCTTTTGATAGCTTCTACCTCTGCTAACGAAGCCGGAAGCTCCACCGCCGGCTTAAACGACTCCATGTACTGCTCCAGGACGTCTGTATCGTCATCGATATGAACGTCTTCGCCGTCCTCAACTGAGCACAGCCGCCCCCAACCAACACCGGTAGATTGTCCATGTAGCGAGCAGTAATTCGCGTTCCCTCGCTGCACAGTGCTGAGATTCAACGTCTCGATATAGTTTTGGAACTGCGAGTCCAACCAGTTGATCTGAAACAAGGATTGTTTCAGCACCCTGCAGACTCTCCCAACCAGGAAAGCGTTTCCCACGTCTGCATACTTCTTCTTTTCTGTGATAAATCCTTCCTACACCGGTGAAAACGCCACCAGCGTGTCCACATACATCGATAGAACCGAAGGTAGAGAGGCTTTCTTCGCTCGTCGAGTAGTTGTGACAGGCTCCGTGGCTATCGGTTGGTAATCTCGTGCCCGGCAATGTAGATTCGTCTGACATTGGGAGTTGCGCTGCATGTACGGCAGGTGTGGAATTCTCTGCGTCTGTAGTTTGAGTAGCTTGGGACACTTCAGTAGCTGCAGCTTCGTCCGTTAAAATTTGCTCAAGATTGCGCCTGGGCATGATGCCGTGGTCTTGCGCTCCTGACACGCGCGTTGTGGGGCGGCATCGCTTGGTGGTAGTTTCAACAGGCTTCGGCTTGTTCTTCGAACCTTTTGGGCGGCCGCGTTTTCGCTTAGTCGGGACAATAGTGGCTGGAGCTTCGTTGGATGGTGCTGTCCGCGTTGGAATCCCGTTGTCACCCTCGTGTGCCGTCAAAACGGTAAGTACTTCACTTGCGCTTGAAGGGCTACTGAGCCTGGCACCAGCTACATCGGAGACTCTGATTGTAGTCTCCCCTTCTTCTCTTTGCTCGGTTTCGGGGCTTCTTCAGCGGTAGACATGAGAAGTCCCGTCCGGCTTCCGCGTGGTTTCTGAAAGTGAGAAACATTGCGTGCGTCGATCTCTGTGTAACGTCTGGCGAGATCAAACTCCATAGTATAATGAAGTAAAACGCCAAAGTAAGGTAGTCATGGTGAAAGAGACATCATTTCATTAATGAAATCAAGTCATTCACCGCATGACTGTCTATTTGGAGATAAAGACACACATCTAGCTGGTGTTTGCCCGTCGAGCATTGCGCTGTGATATCTACAGCTACATTGAACACTGTGATGCGGGCAGCAGGCTATAGTTCAAGCGTTAAGTAGACCAATTAAGGCTGAGCGCCGTTGGCTCGGTTTGTGGAGTGTCTGGAAGCCCCTGCCCCCGCCTATTGAAGTTAGAACCGTAAGAAATGGAGCCAGACCCGTAATTTATCCTGGGATCCACCTGTATCTGTCTCTGTACATTTGTGCATTACGTGAACAACTGATCAACGGCTTGGCCAATGAAAAAACTCACCGTTGATTTTGTTCACAGACACAAAAATTTTAGCCAATGAAGAAAATGCTCGAAAATATTGAAGCTAGTACCGTGGTTTTGTGAAAGGGGTCAAATTGCCCCACTTGAGTGACCTATCCCTCCCAATTTCCATCTGTGCAGAAAGGCTTCCTCAAAGCGAGTACCGTAAATTTATGAAAGGGGTCAAATTGCCCCCGTTCACTTGTAATCGTGCTAACTTTGTATACTATAGTAGCCAAAGTCATTAAGCTCTGTTCGCGATAGGGTTAAAAGCCAGAGAACTTACTTACTTACTGAGGAGCATTTTGTGCGTCCAGACTTTTTGTGCATCAGGACACTAATATTGGCCAGTCGAGTGAAAGTTGCGCTAAGAAGCTTGACGTTATAATTTTTTAAGAATGTATAAGACATTCCCGACAAATTCTACTGCCATATTATTTCACCCAAAAGGGAATCCAAGCGTAAGCAGGACACATCGAGGGCATATTATGTGGGGGGACCAGGCAAAAACACTGGTTACGGGTAGTCGAACCTTGCAAAAAAGTGACTCCTTTCGTCGCGCTTTTTGTTCTTATTTGGAGACCAATTTTTTTTACTCATATCGCTTGAGCAAATGGGTGCCTGCCAAATATCACATAAACGACCGACTTACTTGCAGCAGATAAGTCGGTCTTTAAAAAGATATATGGCGGCTTATTGTAGAAACGCTCTACCACAATTAACATCCCACTACTGTATTCGTCCGGCCGAAATTGTCCTACCGAGTGTTTTGCAGTATTCGTGAGCTTCTATCTACAAATGTACCCGACATTTTGCTCGGGACACCACGGCGGGCCCACTCTCGATTTTTTTCACTTTTGAATCAGCTCTAGCCAAGCACAAGCCGATGGGGGAAGAGGCCGCGGACGACATGGACCTACTGCTGGTGCTGAGCGACGCGCTCCAACAGCAGGACGAACTGCTGAGCGACGTGGGTCGTGCGGTATTTGACATGCTTGTCGCTGAGGCGTGGAAGATCGCCATGCGGAGTCGCCATTATTTGACGACACAGTGCTTAGACCCACCACGCGAGTTTGCGTGGATGATTCTCTACAGACACGGCAACGACTTGAACTTTCTAAACGCCACGAGCTTGACCAGGTAAGGCTCGATTGATTGTGGACGGTAACCAGCTTGTTCGCTAAGCGGAATTTGCATACAGGCCGACCACCAGCTTCTTCGCAGGTTCCGCAGATTCTACTACATTCCGCGTCATACAGCTCGAGGACGTCCACCCAAATTGCGGTATCACCACCAGGCGTTGGGGCTAGTGTTGTACTTTTACGTGGGCTCAATGGAACAGAGCACCTTGTGCTTGGTGTTTGGCATACCACCTAGCACGCTGTCCCGAGCGCTACGTCGAGCAGAGGAGGCTCTATCCTCTACACTGAAAGGGTACGCACCTGCGAGAATCGCGTGGCCGTCTCCTCTTCGGCAGGTCGAGTTGGCGATGCTGGTAGAAGCCAGGGAGCCCCTCCTTAAGCACACTTTCGGCTTCATCGACGGAAAAAATCTGAGGGTGCGTTCAGCCTAAATGCATATGTGTACTGATAGTTATTTAAAAGTACTATGATAGCCGACTATGGATACGTTTGTTTCGCCTTGGATCTTTAAAAGCCTTAACCCCCCAACGCCCAAGCCGCTTTTTGACGTTATTTCAAATCATCCAACATAGTACTCATCCAACATGTAAAACCGTGCAACACTTGACTTTACTATAGTCTCGTATAATTCCGAGCACCTTTCTTGTACATGCACAACAAGACAATTTCTGCAAATCCCGTCACCATGTTGTATGTACACCAGATCGAAGTTGTATATACACCGGTAGACTGCATGAATATGGCGTACATCCAGCATGATGGAGGTTTCAAAAAAAGGTGTCGATGTATCTTTTATCAAGAGACTGTACGAAGCCTATCAAACCGGTGCAAAGCTGGGGAGTTTGAAGACAACGAAAAGCGAAACCAAACACACATCAATTGAATACAGTAAGAAAAAGCACATATTGCAGCACTACGTTCATCCACCACCAGTTATCGGCTCATTCAGTCTCGCTACCATCCCTGTCGTCGCCGTGCGCTACGCTGTCGCTGTCGCTCCCCTCACTAATACCTTCCTCCTCCTCTCCATCACTACTTCAGCGGCGGCGCTTACCCTTTCCTCCAGCCTCGCGATTCTGGAATCCTCGTCCACATCGCGCCCTGGGGCATTTTGCTCCATTTGCCCACTTGTGATGCCAGATCTGGTGGCAGCTCAGAGCGTTGCCAGGATAGTGATGCGGCCAAATACGAGTCCACAGATACATGCTGTACATACCGAGCAACAGTTAGTAGTCTTCAGCCGTATCGAATTCATACGTACCGAGCTTTATCAGAAGTGCTGTAGGCATCGCAATAGTATCTGTACTGTTTATTGCCAAAGAGACTGATCTCAACAACCCCAGCCCTGTGCATTCTCAAGTTTGTCCATCTTTTGCAACAAAATAGCCCAACTTTTAACATGCTGTACGTACAACATGATTCCTGCTGTACGTACAACCGTTGGGCGTTGGGGGGTTAACCCCCCAACGACCAAATCAAAATTCGCACCTAACAGAAAAACGGTTCATGTTGTCAAATACAGCGTGTTAACGCCAGGAAGTACTTAATATTTGTATAGTCCCATATAAGTACGAGTATCTTTTCTGAAAAACGCGACATGCCAATTTTCCGATACCTCTATGATGTTATCATATACAACGACGCCGATGGATTAATGCTGTATCATACAACCTGTTTGGCATAAAATGAACATCACTACTGCGATGAAGATGTACGTTTTATCAAGAGAAAATACCTCCCCTCTTCTATGAATAAAATAACTTGAGCAATCAAAAGAAATGCCAGCAAATGTACTGAAGTAGGATGGAGAAACGAACAAAACTGTACTGGCTACATGTACGAACGCAATACTTAGTGTAAAACTCCTCTCCTACAACACTACGCCTTGCTGATCTTCTTCCACTGCATTGGCCACAGCCTCCACGACGTCTTCCACTGCTTTCTCCACTGCGTCCTGCACAGTGTCATCGGCCGCATCTTCTGCAGCCTCGCCCACGGCGTCTGCCACGGCGACTGCGATAGTGTCGTCTCCAACACGCTCTGCGTCCTCCCTGGCACTCCCCTCAGCGTCGTCCGCAGCCGTGTCATCCGCAGAACCCTCTGCCGCACCATCTTCGTCTTCGCCACCCTGCGCTCGACGACGACGCTGTCCTGCCCCAATGCCCGCCTCGAAATTCTGAATATCGCGGCCGCAGCGGGGACGAGGCTAATCCTTGCCATTGTTCCACTGGAGATGCCAAATCTGGTGGCAAGTAAGGGTCTTATTCTTGACATGGGGCCAGACCTTGTTGCACAAGTAAGTTTTACATATTGTGTTAGAATTACATGCCATGCTTCACCTTGATGAACCTACCTTGTTTTCTCCGACGGACTGCAACCAGAGCAATAGTACTTCGTTGCTCGACGCTCGCCCACGCTGCGCTTGGAACATACCTTACATTGCCGCTGTCGGCGCTTGCGCTGTCCGTTGATAATTTGGAAATCTCAACTCCCTCCACACGAATCGGACACAGAACCTGAACTGATCATTGGATTTGTTGGCGTACTATTTTTTCGCGCATGCAACCTAGCCCTGTGCATCGAACGTTTTATGGGGGATGTGCTTATACTTGGTTTCAGTATAGTTTGGCTGTTTTTAGAGCCAATCCCTATATAAACATGTTGTACCTACAACATGTATTCATGTTGTTTTATACAACCTTGGTCGCTGGGGGGTTAACTGCAACTTCAACGCAGTTCGCGCGGAAAATCTGCGCGCGAAACCAGTAACGAGTTGTAATGGGCCTACTAAGGCCTATTAGGTGGCGTACACGTGCGCTTACGTGTATGAGGAAGCGTGCAATTAATTAGACTTAATTTAATTATACTTACGTCCGTAAATATAATTAAATCAAATATAACAATATTTATACTGCAAATACCGTAAAATGAGAACTGTTATTGAATTTGGCACAAGCCAATAATGGACCTCCTAAATCTGATTGCTATCTGTTTCTAAAGGTTCTGTCAATGTGTGGTTGACAGAATTCTGATTTCTCTTAAGAGCACTGATTGGTAGAAATGCTTCGCTTTCTACCAATAACATGCGTAAATGCACGCGAGCCATCCAATGATATGGCCCGCCCATGTATCCATTGGTGTGCTCCACACACCAAGGCCTGAGGTCCGTTTCCAACCTCTAACAGTTAGCGCAACTGTTAGAGTTACAAGTGGTGTAACCACTTGTACGTGTAACCCTGTTACACCATCCCCCCCTTTAGACTTAACGTACCCATCCGGATACGTTAACCGACATAACTTGACAAGGCCGTCAAGTTACAGGAAGAATTCACGAGTCCATTTCCGAATGAACTCGCCAACGCACAAGTCCACGTCCGCAGCCGCGGGCGCGCAAGCCTCGCCTGCTGCCTCTGCAGCAAGCACAACAGCGGCAGTGCTCACTAGCACTGCTGCTTCCAGTCGTTCGACAGAGAGTAAACTCTCTATCTCCGAGTACCATGCTCTCCTCAAGGAGAAGCATGCAGCGAAGAAATCTGACTTCGCTGCCGACTCCGACGAGTATCCTCTCGACTACGAGGATTCTGAAGATGGGGAGCTTCATGAAGAGGCTCCCGCCCACGTGTCTTCGTCCGAAGACACGCACGACCCACCCCAGGGGTCTCGACGCCCCCGCGAAGAGGCCTCGGACGCTTCCAGCTCGAAGCGTCCGCGCAATGATGACTTAGCGTCCCCCATGTCGAGGGCGCTCATCTCTCCGCGCACTGATCCACCACCAGTGCGCGCGGCATGGATGCCTACTGAGGCAGAGATCCATGACCGTTTCGGTGCTAGTTCACCACCGAACCCGATACTGTTGTACCACGACAACAGTATCATCGACGACGAAGTCGCTGTTGGCATTGTCTTTGAGTCCCCGACTCAAAGACGCGACTACTACATCGGGCTCTTCCATGAGCTCCGATACTTCAGCGCGAAGAAGACTTCGCGCAAGAGCAAAGTGCCAGAGTGGCAGGCACTCTGTCAGTCGTGGAACACCTTTGTTGAAAACTTCAACAAAGACCCGAAAGCCTATCGCGAGCGTATCAAGCATGCTCGCGATCGCTACTACACTTATACCGTGCGCGGTAAGTGTGAACGCCTCCATGAAGCAAGCATGGAAGCGGGGATCCTGTGTGCCGTTCCCTTCGGCACACCCTGTCCGTGTTGCCCACCTCTGGCAACACGTATCTCCGACCGTGATATACTGGGGTACACGACGACCCGTGTACCCGATCACATCAAGGAGCTCCGTGCTCGTCTCGAGTCACGTGAAGCTCCGAGTGCTGTGGGTGACCGCAGCACTCCTCGTGCAAGCCTTAGGCCTGCAAGTTATGGTGGGCTTCGTACGCCCTCACCATTTCCGGAACGTCCTCCATCAGGACGTTCCGTGGCTCCCATGTGTCTCGATGGGGAGGTAATCCTCTCCAACGAATACGAAAACGAACCTCTTGAGAGTTCGTTCTCTTATGAGCCACGATCCGCTCAACTATCCAGCGGATCGACCCAGTCGCGTCTCGCAACGGCGGCGGAGGGGCGGAAACACTCCCTCCGTATGGTCAACGCTATGACCATGGCGATCGTGCCCTGCACGATCGTGTTGCGGCGCTCGAGCAGTCTCAGAGCGCCGAGATGGCTGCTCTGAAGCAGGAGGTTCGAGTCCTCCGTGCTGATGCTGCGCAGGCTGCGCAGACTGCTTCGAACATCTCGTCCGGTCTCGGGACGAGATTGAACGCTCTGATCGCTCGCGTGAGCGATTTCGAGAATGCCTTCCAGGCCTCTCAGGCGAGTCATCACCCGTAGATGACTCGTGCTGCACGTACGGCTTCAACCGCCCGACGTAGAACGTCGGATGGAGTCTCATGCTGGACGGTATGTCCAGCCGGTACGCGTTGCCGTGCCGTTCAAGTACTGTGAACGGCCCGATGAACCTTGGAGCAAGCTTACTTGCTCCAAAATCAGACACTGCATGTTTAGGCAAGTTTTGTGTAGCTAACAAAACTAATGAACCTTTCTTAAATTCATTCATGTTGCCCCTGCCAACATTGTCCGCATTCAGCTTCTGTCGATCGACAGAAGCTGCGATAGCATCTTGCACAAACCGTATGACGGCTTGTCTTCGCTTGACAAAGTCTAGCGCATTCGAGCTGAACTCTTTCAGCTCGTCGCCTTCGTCCGCAGCAGGCCCTGCCTGCTCGCTATCGTCCCCTATGTCTGTGCCCGGCACAGACATCTCGCGCTCGTTCCTGCTCGAACGAGACGCAGCTCGCGTCACCGCAGCTGATAGTACGTCATCAGCTGTCCTCTGCGGTTGTTCAGACGCAACCGTAGATCCTCCCCTACTTAAGGAGGAAGCTACCCCGCCGAGCAAGCTCGGCAAACGTGGATGCCGCATGGCATTCACGTAGAACGGTGTATGCCCTGTCGAGGCATGCACCGAGTTGTTGATGGCAAACTCTGCCATCGGTAAACACTCGCTCCAATGCGGGAACGAGTGTGCGTAGCTCTTCAGCGCGTCAACCAGTACTCGGTTGACGCGTTCAGTCTGGCCGTCCGTCTGCGGATGATCCGCAGTCGACATTGACAACTGTGAACCAAGAAGTGTAAACACTTCTTGCCAGAACCGCGCTGTGAAGCGTGGATCACGGTCCGACACAATGTCGAGCGGCATGCCATGGTGTTTGAACACCATGTCAACAAACAGTCGCGCAGTCTGCGCGGCTGTAACAGTAGCCGGGACTGCAGCAAGATGGACCATCTTGCTGAATCGGTCCACAAAGACAACGATGCCTGTCCTCCGCTTGTTGTCGGGCGGAAGACCGAAGACAAAGTCCATGGACATGGACTGCCAACACTCCAACGGAGTCGGAAGTGATTGAAGAGGAGCCTGCGTAAACGGCGCAGGCTTCACGCGCTGGCAAACCTCGCAAGCACGAACGTACTTGCGTACCCACTTGTACTGGTGGTGCCAGTAGAAGTCACGCGTGAAAAGAGTGTATGTCTTCTCACGACCCGGATGCCCTGCCGTAGGGGCATCGTGGTACTCGAACATGATCCGCAGATCATGATCATTCGGAACGACAATGCGATCCGCATTGTCGTCTACTGCACTGTACAGCAGTAGCCCTTCGTGTACACGATAGCGGTGTACACGAGCTCGAAGGTGAGGAGTTAGCTTCCGACGTGCCTCGTCGGAAGGGGCTGCGAGGAACTCCAGCAGCTCCTTCGCGTCTGCATCCCTTGCATACGCGTCCTTCACGTCGTCAATCAACGTTGACGACGGCACACTTGTCCTCACGACGCCAACACTGTTGGCGTCGACCGTCTCCGCATAATCAGGTCGACGCGATAACGCGTCGGCCACTACGTTGAGTCTTCCGGGTTTGTACTCCACCCGGAAGTTGTACTCCGCGAAGAAGGACAACCATCTCGCCATACGTTGCGAGATGTGCGGCGATTTAATCGCCGTACGCAGTGATGCGTGGTCGGTGTAGACCACGAATGGTCTACTCCCAAGTAAATACACTCGAAACTTTGCGAGTGCATACTTCATGGCAAGGAGCTCCTTGTCATGTACGGGGTAATTGCGCTCAGCTGGCTTCAGCTGACGCGACTGATAGTAGACCACACGATCACGGCCCTCGTGATCGTGTTGCATCAATGCACATCCGATCGCGAAATCGGATGCATCACACACTACGTGGAATGGACGATCTTGGTCGGCGACGGCCAAGATCGGAGCCTCAGTCAAGCCCTGCTTGACTGCATCGAACGCCTCCTGGCATTCGGTCGTCCAAATCCACTCAGCTTCCTTCTTGAGAAGCTGTGACAGCGGGCGAATCTTGCCCGCGTAGTTCTCCACGTACTTGCACAAGTACGTGGCAAGCCCAAGGAACTGCCTCAGTTCCTTCACATTGGATGGCGTGGGCCATTCATTGATCACTCTGACCTTCTCTGGGTCAGGGCGCACGCCGTCTTTCCCCACGAGACACCCCAGCACGGGTATCTCGTTCGCCCCGAAGATACACTTCTTCGGGTTCGCATAGAGCTTATGTTTCCTCATAAGCTCTAGCAGCTTCCGGAGATGCACCTTGTGCATCTCAATGTCCGTCTTCCCGTTCACAGCCCGGCTGTGGACGGACACGTCGTCGAAATAGCTCGGTGCGAAGCCGCGCACCGAGCGCAATAGATGAGTCACACATCTATTGAACGTCGCAGGGGCATTCTTAAGTCCCTGCGGCATGACGAGCCACTCCCACAGCATACCGCTGGGAGTGCTTACCGCTGTGAGAGGGATGTCCCTCTCACGCATGAGGATTTGATAGAATCCATCACGCAGATCTAGAGCACTGAAGATAGCGCTCAAGGCCATCGAATCGATGATAACATCTTTTCGCGGTATCGGCGTCTGCGCCGGTATCGTCGCATCGTTCAACTTGTTGTACGCATGAACGATGCGCCAGCCGCCCTGTGCCTTCTTGACACAGAACGTTGGGGCACTGTGCGGGGACTTTGATTCCCGCACTTGACCTGCAAGACGACGACTCTCGAAGAAGTCGTCGATCGCTTGAACTTGTTCACGCGGCAGTGGCCACTGCCGTGTAACGCAATATTTCGTGTCCGGCACGAGATCAATCTCGTGCTGTACGCCCTTGTCCTTCGGAAGCTCCGAAGGAATCTCGTCCGGGAGTACATCCTTGTACTCCCGCAGCACCTCATAATAGGGACTCGACCTCAACGAGTCCCAACTCTGCTCTTCGAAGCGCTGCTTCTTAGTCTTCGCACTGAGGGTATCATCGCCCTCAGTGATCCCATCGACGACGAGCTGCTTAAGCTCCTCGGCCTCGCGGTCCACCCTCTCAATCTCTGAGAGGATGCAAATTTGTTCGATGCGTCCATCGAACAACTCTCGCGCAAAGCCCTTCCAGTTCATGACTGGAAGCGCGGTCAACGCCGACGCACTCGTCGGCGGATTCTCCAACCGCATCCTCTGGTACTGCAATCCAGTACCAGTACGTGTCAAGACGTTCAGCGTCTCGACACTCGGTGTCTGCCGCGCAGAAACACCAGCCTCAGTCTCCTGCTGAGGCTCGCGCAGCTTCAATGGCTTGCGCCGCGAAAGTCTTCCCTGGAGCCGCGCTCCAGGTGCTCCGCGTCCAAGGGGCTCTGCCTTGGACGGGTCGTCTTCGCAATCGTCAGCGGACTCGCTCCGCTGACTCGCACTATCAAGCACCACTTGAGTGCCGCTCATCGCGTGCAGTCCTTCTGCACGTGAGCACACAGGTTGTTCTGGTGCTGGACGTTTGCAACCGCCAGCACCTCCTGCCGCGTGGTCGGCTCCTGCCGCCACGCCTCCATCAACTCCGCGAGCTGATGGAGCCTCCACATCGTCGACTATCGCAGTCGACGTGTCTTCGCTAGCCTTGTGCGCTAGCGGCCCTTTGTTTGTATCATCGACTCCCGGAGCCGATGTACGATCGCTAGTTCCTTGAACTAGCCGCGCGTCTGTCACGTCAGCCATCGCAGCTGACGTCTGTCCGTCGGTTCCTTGAACCGGAATTCTATTGGCTTCGTCAGCCATCAAGGCTGACGCGCAATCGTCGACGCGACCCTTGGGGGCTTGAAGTACCTCCAAGGATACCGGTAATACCGGTAATACCGGTATGTTACCATCACTCAGGTGATTCACATTCACCTGATTTCTGAGGCGACTCTTCGGCTCAGACTCAGACTCAGATATCTGAGCCGACACACACTTTCTCTCAACGACTATCTGAGTCGTCGAGCGTCGCCGGCGGCGATCGGAGGCAGCGGCGGCCGCTGCTGCCTCAACCGGGGAGTCACATGCATCAGCCGATGCATGCGTAGCACTGACAGGGCCATCGTTCTCTGTCGCGCTCATACCATTGAAGCGTACGACCGTACGCTTCTCCCAGTTGATCACCGGGTCATGCCGTGCAAGCCACGGCATGCCTAACACCAAGTCGAACTTATCGTCTAGATCCAAGACGATAAGATCTTCCACAAACGTCCTTCGTTTGTACGAGAAGCGCACACGGACGACGCGCTTCTCGGTCCTCACGGTGGCACCTGTTGCCAACCGCACCTCCAACACGCCGCGAGGCGTGTCGGCCTCTTCGAAGTCCATACTTCGAAGACTTCCCTGTCGAACAAAGTTGTTCGACGCGCCCGAGTCCACCAGGGCCCGAAGAGAGTTAACTCTCTTCGACATAACATTCAGGATGACAAGGTTTGGCTTGTCATCTTGCAACTTGCAGCGAGAAACCTTCTCGCTGGGGGCAGCAGTCCTCATCGTCGCGTGTCCAAGTTCGACACGCGAGACTGCATCACCAGTAGGACGCCCCGCGCCTACTGGTCCTTGGCGTTTTTTGAACGCCCGCCCGGATGCACACTCGCTGTGCATTCGCGTGCAAAGTGACCGATGTTACCGCACTTGTAACATCGTACCTTGAAACCCTTACGCTGCTGTTGACCAGCAGTCGTAGCACTCAAGAGGTCCATAGGCTCCGGACCTCCCGCCTTCGGTACAGGACGCGCCGGCTTCGGCGCGTTCGCATGGAGTTTAGCTTGACGCCGGCTAAACTCCTCTTGCATCGCAAGGCTTATGGCTTCCTCGAGAGTATTCGGATACTCTCGAAAGAGGTATGTCTTAACGGGACCGTCTCTCAGTCCCTTCATGAACGTGACGACCTTGGTCGCCTCGTCGACCGGGTTGGCCACTATGTTCGATACCAAGTATCGAGCACGCTGGGCATAGGAATGCACGTCATCCTTGCCCTGCTGCAGATCGAGGAACTCCGCCCTCGATCTGAACTCGTTCTTCGGGGGCTCAAACGCGAGCTTGAGCTCCTCCTTAAAACCTTCGTACGTGCCGAAGCACGTAGGATCCGAGAGTCGGCGCCCATAGGCCCAACTCCTCGCGCGTCCGCCCAAGCATGACATGGCGAACGCGACCTTCGACATCGGATCGACGATACGTCGAGCCGCAACGGCTGTGTCGAGTTCGACAAGCCAACGAAGGAGGGTCTCGTCCTCCTTCCCCGCATAGGTACTCACGTGGAGTTTCAACGACTCCACGCGTGGCTTCGGGGAAGCCACCGAGGCAGCAACATCTCGTTGCTCCTTAACAATGTACCCCAGAGCAACACCGTGTTGCTCTGTCGGCGATAGCGTGCGAAGCATCGACGCTACCGCTGCCTCACCAATGACTCGTGAGAGTCGTTGGAGCGCCTCCCACTCTGGGTCCGAGAGGTGGGGGCAGTCCGTGCGCGTCACGGACTGGTGTGGGGTCCCCGTGGACCCCTCATCCATGGGGGAGTTCTCTACCCCGCGTTCGTATGACTCCATACGAACGAACAGCAGTCGGTCGTGGGACGGACTACAAAGTGCTACCAGGTGTAATGGGCCTACTAAGGCCTATTAGGTGGCGCACACGTGCGCTTACGTGTATGAGGAAGCGTGCAATTAATTAGACTTAATTTAATTATACTTACGTCCGTAAATATAATTAAATCAAATATAACAATATTTATACTGCAAATACCGTAAAATGAGAACTGTTATTGAATTTGGCACAAGCCAATTATGGACCTCCTAAATCTGATTGCTATCTGTTTCTAAAGGGTTCTGTCAATGTGTGGTTGACAGAATTCTGATTTCTCTTAAGAGCACTGATTGGTAGAAATGCTTCGCTTTCTACCAATAACATGCGTAAATGCACGCGAGCCATCCAATGATATGGCCCGCCCATGTATCCATTGGTGTGCTCCACACACCAAGGCCTGAGGTCCGTTTCCAACCTCTAACAGTTAGCGCAACTGTTAGAGTTACAAGTGGTGTAACCACTTGTACGTTTAACCCTGTTACACGAGTAGCTTGAACGCTACAGCAGAAGCCAGAGATGGCGCAAACGCTGGAGCCAAAGCAACTGCACGTCGGCTATCTAGGCTCACGTTCGAATCTCCCTTAATACAACTATGACAAAAAACGAAGTTAAAACGAAAGATACTCAAATTGACTTCAAATATACCTGCTCTCACTATGGCCTTCACTATGCCGCCCACTTTTCACGGGTCGTCCTCATCCTGTATGTCCCGGTGGCGGCACCCCTCGAAGCCGCACCGGCAGATAAACCAGAGATTGTCGTTGGTGTTTGTGCTGGTTGGGGTGCTGTACCCACCAGTGGTGGGCCTTTATCGCTCTTGGTGCGAGCGCTACGGGTGTCGGAGGGACTCCTAACGCTCTTGAACTGAGTGCTACGGCTGCCAGGAGGGATCCACGGCGGTGACATGGTCTGGGTTGTGCTGGAGGACAAACTTTCACCCAGCTGATAGCTGAACATGACGTTGGGCAGCGAATTCTCATCGCTGCTGGACGATTCTTCGACACGCAGTCGCCTTCGATGGACTGCAAAGTATACAGGATTTACCATAAGTCTGCAAAGCAAAGGTGTGTCATTTCAATAAACTTACAGCACATTCTAAAAGCAGCAACAAACCTTTTGAGCACAATGCTGTTGTGGTGTCTCCGCAGATTTGAAAGTGATTGAGTGTTGGGTGCATCGGAAGATATATGCTTCAAGGTTAAGACGCTGGAGTGCGTGTGGCATACGCTAGAGTGATGGTAATCATAAATATACAAAAATCAATATAAAACGCTAAGATGGATACACAGCATAAATTTAGGTGTAGGGGAGTCTATTGACACGATATTTATGACTTCGGGTCGGGTATGCGCACCTATGTCTCGACTTATCTGCTGCAAGTAAGTCGGTCGTTTATGTGATATTTGGCAGGCACCCAATAAACCACCTCCTGAAGTGGTTTACTTGTTAAATAAGCTACTTATATTGTAAGAGGAAAAGAACTCTTTTGTACCGCCGTCACCCATGTAATCAAGTGACGAGTGTTGCTGTGGCATACAAATACAAAGTTTAATGCCAAGTGATCATATTTTGTACGGAATATCGCTCTTCAAATCTTCTGTTTCCTATGTTTCCTATCTTGCCTTCATGGCATGGGTGCATACTTCAGTGCTGTATAAACCTAGTTTTCTGAGTATCATCAACTCATATTCTCGTCGAAAAACACCTGATATGTTGAAGATTTTCTACTTATATTTTTCGCTTATCAGAAGGTTCGACTACCCCTAATAGGGGGTCGAACCTACGATATTCCCGTATGTTGGATCTACCAACATTAGAGGTGTATACCCTAATTCACTGGCGTTGCCGCATCTTTGTGTACGTTGGATATCCAACATAAGCCGAAGTATACTTGATTATTGTATGAGTGACTGTCTATACATCCTGAATTTGTGGTATAGTGAATTAAAGTATTTGGTTTGAGCGTAGAACGACCAAATGCTTTGTCTTAGTTGAACGAGCTAGAAAAAAGAGCACACCCACCCAGTATCACACGAGTGGCTGTCAGCCACTGACAGCCTCATTCATCAAAACGCCGAGTTGAAGACAAGATGGTTGCGACGACACCCAAGCCTCCACGCAACCAACCTACTGCGCAGCAGGTCGAATTTGCCAAGGGGCATTGTTGAGCGAGCGCCACGAGCGTCGTCTACGACGGGCAGAACAAAAGAACAGCGGTGGCCAGGCGGCGAAGAAGACTGCGAAGCGTTCAACAGCAGCGATGGAAAGGTCCGAGTCTAAGGATAGAGCGGGTGGGGCAGAGGCAAAGGAAGACACAGTGACTCAAGATAACGCTGAGTCGAAGGAGATTGCGATAGATCAGACGAACGTAGAGGCAAAGGAGACGGCGACGGCCCCCGACCTAGAAGTGGTTTCAATTGACACAACGATGGAGGTGGCCACGGTCGTTGCCGGCATGATTGCAAGCGTCAAACCCACTGCGGCACCGATGTCTTCACTTGGAGCGCGTCTCGATGCTACTCCAGGTAAGGGGAAACGCAATTTTTTTTACCACAACTGTCAGTAAAATCGCGCCGTCGTGCACTTCTCCAGGAAGTAAGTGACGGCTGTGAAGAGGTACGCTATGCTATCCAATATAATGATTCGGGGTGTGTATATCATCTACCAACTTATGACCTGATAGGATTCGTCAGCTGAAGAAGGCGGGTGGCCTGACGCTTGAGATACCAACGTCCGTCATTGTCACAGATGGAACGAGGGGCGGGCGAGTGCACGGGCCTCAATTCTGACGAGTACACTGAACTTCCGGGAGAACTTGAAGATGAAGAGGGAGGGAAACTAAGGAGGGCCCTCCAGCTGGGAGGGCCCTCACAAAAAAAGCTACTTGCTGCAAAAAAATAGAACGAACCGTCGGCAACGGTAAATCGAATTTTTGGTGTTGCCGACGTAAAAGACAACATCATTACAAAACACATTTCACAACGTTTAGATTTTATAAATAAAATATTGTAACTTCTAGACAAGAAACCAACACAGTGTATTCTTTCATTCCACAATCAGAGCTGTCTTCAGTCCACAAACTCTTGAGGGAACACCCTACGCAATGTCGGAGCAACTTTTTCACATTGACCCTCCTCCGAAAAAAAAAACTATCCAAACCATGATGTCGTTGAATCCGCGCTTCATGCGTGGACAAGATCAAATGGCTTCAACGTATCGCGAAGGCGTATACGAAAAAATGACAACGGCGACATTTGCATCCGAAATTACGAATGCGATCGTGCGGGCAAACCGAAGTGTACTCAAAAACTCGCTGCTGAAGACAGGGTTCGAATTAAACGCGGGTCGAAGCGGTGTGGCTGTCCAATGCGGGTTTCGTTGAGGGCGATCAACAACAATACACCTGCAGGGGAATGGGCCATAGTCCACACCGGTAATGGTAGCGCCGTTCACAACCACAAGCCGTCGATGAACGCTCGTGTCCACGCACCTCACAGATCCAGAGCTGCTCAGGATATCATTGCTACTTCTGAGCGCTCAGTTCACAGTATAATTGAGGCCCAATCTGCTGCTGGTGTATCTGTAGCCAACATTTACGCAACAATGTTGAATCAAGACCCCAACACTCTGATAGTTCCTAAGGGTATCGCGAACGCCAAGGACTCAGCTCGTCGTCGAGTTCTCGCTTCCGCTACGTCTATTGAGGCTCTCTTCAACCAGCTCAACCAAGATAAGTTCTTTTATCGATACACAACACACCTCGAAACGCAACGTCTTAAATATCTTCTGTGGGCTCATCCTGCTACCGCAAGTCTTTACAAGCTTAACTCCGACATTTTGGTGATGGATTGCACGTACAAAACTAATAAGTTCGATTTTCCACTTCTCAATGTCATCTTACAAACTGGAATGGGCACTGTAATCCCTGTATGTCAAGCCTGGCTTCCAGGTGAGAAGAAACAAGACTACACTTGGGCTCTGAACATGTTACGGCTACTGATATTGGAGTATGACGTCCCAGAGCCGAGAATCATTTCGCATGATAGAGACCAAGCGTTAATGAATGCTCTGGCACTCGTTTCCCCCGACGTACCGGCAATTCTGTGTCGATGGCACATGAACAAGAACGTACCGAGTAAAGTAAGAGAAGTGCTGGGCAAGGTGGCTGTCGAAAACCCTGCTCCTGGTCAATCCAAGTACTCGAATTCTTTGGCCACAGACAAATTTATGGCGCTGATTTACCGCACGGTCGATTCGGAGACGGAAGAGGATTTGCGATCAAACAAGGCCGCTCTAGCTGAATCTAACGACCAACTTGCCGCATATCTGTCGGAGCACTGGTGGAAGTACGAAGACAAGATCGTTAAGGTCCGAACTAATCGGTTTGATGCACTTTGGTGTTCGAGATACGTCAACTGTCGAGGGGACACACGAACAATGCAAACGCTGGATCAAGTCGACCTGTGGCGACCTTTTTACTGTTTGCAACGAGTTACTTCCATGGTGGATATCGTCTGCATGCAGGACGCGCGAGTGTTTGAGCCGCGACGAAACGATAGCGCCTTACCAACTGCAAATCAATGGGTTCGCTGCGGGTGTGAAGGTTATAACCAATTGGGCCCTGTATAAGACTGACGAACATTGGAATCAAGCTCGAAAAAGTATCGTGCAAAGCGAAGCTCTCCTTGATTGCAGTGGTACCTTCCGCGCTACTCACGGGATGCCGTGTGTACACGAACTCAAAGCAATCATAGAGTCGGAGGGGCGGCTACATCTCATGCCTTCTCATTTCGACAAGCATTGACGGGTTCAACAAGGCCCGGGACAGGAGCATATAGCTGCTGCTCGAATTCTTGATCCTCTACCTGCCAGAGCCAAGGGCTGTAGGAAACCCAGATAATCACACACAAGCGGAACCACGGAGCTAACGGCACAAAAAGAGAGCTGGTCCATTTCGAACGTGTGGAGATTAATGATACTAACGTGACAGCGTCCCAGCCAACACAACCCGATCCCTCTCTATTTGGAACACAAACTTTGGATAAAATTCACGAATCTGGTTAGCAGAATTCTGCAGCGGCTACTGTGCCCTACCATCATCACCACACACCAGTCAGAAGTTGGGGATATGCTGGTATGAGCTCATACAAGTAATGGCTAAGTCGACGTAGCAGACTTTAAAAAATATCTTTGCTTAGATCTTGCAAATCTCTTTTTATCTTAAAGTAAACTTCAACATAAAAAATCTAATATGTTTATTTTGAATTTGGTCCGACTAATGAACACAGTCATTACCTTTAAAAGTGTAATCATTAAAAAATATATTTTTAAGACTTGTGAATATTACAAATGTGTGAACGAAGAGAACTTTGGACTGCAAACACCCTGTCACACTTTAGGCAGGGGAACAACCCACGGCGATTCTGTTTTTTCTGTAGCTGCCTGTGGGCTTCTGCGTCGTCAGGATTGTCAGTACAGAGATATCGATGCTGCCGAATACGGCCAGAATTGCTGTCTGTGTGTCCACAATACTGGCAAACAAACAGCGCGTTTGATACTACGTCAGGGGTCCAAGACTCTCCCTTGAAAAAGAGGTAACAATGAAGCCTGTAAATAGCTGTAGTGTAGGCTACTCCACTGTGAAAAAGATCTCCACGAAATATAATAGCGTAGCCGCGAGGTATATTTAAAATCACTTCTTTTTATACGCTTGGATATTCGAAACAACCCGTAAAAACACGAAGTTTCGTGTCATTCTCCAAAGATACAATGACACTTGCAGGTATCGAACCTGGAATTTTTTTCACCACATTTATCGTACTTCTGCCGTGTAATCTTGATGGGGCTCTTGAGCTTCTCCACCGGGCTGATAATGCATGAAAGAAAATACTGTAGGTGAATACTTCTCGTCTCTAATACACGCGTCCTCCTTAATAACTTTTTGGACAAGTTTCAGTGTCGAACTCAGTCGAACAAGCGACAGGCTTCGAAAAGGGTCATCATTAGCTCCTTTGACCTCTCGAAAAACTGGTGTGTATGTGCGTGATCGTGCTTCGCTAAGCAACGCGTCGATCGTAGATGTATCTAGTTGTAAGGATACTATAGCAAAGCCGGAAGATGGAAACGAGGGGCGCATGGTGGAGGAAGCCGAAAATGAAAACTATATTTGCTGTCGCTCTCGTCGGCAACGCCAAAAGTTCGATTTACCGTTGCCGACGGTTCGTTCTATTTTTTGCAACAAGTAGCTTTTTTTAGGACCCTCCCTCCTTAGTTTTCCCCATGAAGAGGATGCCGATGATGCCAATTGGGACGGTTATTGGGATATTGGCGAGCTGACAGATGAAGAATCGGACGAAGATGTCGAGGAACTTCCCGATATGGTCTGGTTGTCAGTAGCGAAGGACGCTAAGCTCATCACGTGGATGCGCCACAGTGGATGGGAGTACGGTACGATATGTTGACGTATCCAACATAACCCTTGCGGTTCATTTCAGAGTCGACATAACCACTAACATAGACATTCGCGGTGTTCCTATGCAGATATGGCTAAATTCGGACTTGATCCAACGTATGCTGATTTGTATGACGAATCATACGGGCTCAGCGACAGCGTACTACGCGTTGCGGACGACCCACTAGCACTGCTGTTTTACTTCGTACCGCCTAAGATTTGGTCCCAAGATCTGTCAAGCATGTGTCTTCGCGCTGTATACGTCGCTACAGCGCATTCTACACCCAGTAGAGATGGAAGCGGCGGAACTGCTGGCGCTAGAGCTGTGCCTACGCGACGGTGGCGCCAACATCCTACAGGAACCAAATGCCTCTAGTAGCAGCGTCGTCACACACATTGTGTGCTGTAGAAAGCAACCGTTACCACAGTCAATTGGTGCACGAACCCCGGCAATTCGCAGACAGCAGCAGCGCAATGGTGGCGAGGTGGAGGACCTTGCTGAGATTCGTCGCCGGTTGCCAGCGGTTGCAGATATTTAAGCTTATGAGGTGGTATTCCAGTCGCAAGGATGAAGCACCTATTTAAAACGTTCTCATAAGTTGTATCGGTCGACACGACCTATAATACAAGCGCTAACAAGTACAACCTCTTCAGTTTTACAGTGACAAATTTCTTTGGAAAGGTAAGACTGTTTACAAAAACTTATACCAAAAAATTGATATCCGCTATACTGAAAACTAATTTGCTTGATAATGCACTGGTTTAGGGGCAGTACGTGATGCATGCGCTCGTAAAAAAACGGAGTCGAAAAGACTACTTGCGGCGCGCTATTGATTTTTTCAAGACAAATAACCAGACATGGAGGAAGATTCAAATCTTCGTAACGGACAAGACGTTCCACGAAACGGCAGTACTGACAGAAGAATTACCCTGCTGCTCGTCAGCTTTTCTGTATATTTCACGTGGTGGTCTGGCTCGAGAAGCAAGTTGCGCGATTTTTGGCTGGTCCCCAAGTACAAAAAGAAAAGCTGAATAGCCACAAGTGAAACTCAATATGAACAAGGGAAAACGTATCTGCTGCGACTTCTGATGAAGATCAAAATCATCCGCTGTACCAGACATTAAAAAACTGGGATCGCTCACGAGAGGAGTGGGTTCTGTTTGAGCGTGGTAACGTACCTCACCTTGGCAATCAAACCAACAATCGCTTGGAGTCTAAATTAGGGAAAGATCAAGCAAATCCTGAACAAGGACTACGGAATTGATGAACTCATCTCGACCCTGATTTTGCTGCAGGAGGATGCTGAAGATGACTATCTTCGTGAGTACCATCGGGTTGGATCAAGGCCTGAGCAGAATGAAAGTCCAGAGCTTTCTGCTTTAGCGATGAGCTGAAGTCCGTTTGCATTCAATCTTGTCAGTGCTGAGTTTACCTATGCAATAAGCGGCCGTGCCGACTATACGATAAAGACGGAGAATGAAGTTTCGGAACTACGAAGTGGACGCACTGGGAAGATCCATACTGTAAAAAACAAGATGAACAATTGGTATAATAATTTGTTGGGTTTCGGTATGATAAATTGTATCACTAACGGAATCACTTTTGCAAACTAGTGATTGTGTTTTTAGGCAAACGATTTTACTCCCATACCGGCACATTATGTATTCACGACTACGAAATTTCAGCGAAACTATACTCCCCCTTCAGCTCCATTGCGCAGCGCTGGATGATAGGTTGTAGCGTCAACGATATTTCTTGCGGTGATATTAAACAAGGACGAATAGATATTAAATCTATTCGAAGAGCAGGGAAGCCAAAAGCAATGACAGCAGAGCGACGAGAAGACAAGAGCGAAGAAGCTGGTATCTGTTTAACAGCCAAAAGCACGCCGACTTTCCAAGCGGCAGTTTCATTTCTAGATGGTTTCACCAAGGCTCTACAGGGAGGTCGGCTAGTTGAGTTCACAGCGAATTTCACTCCACAAGAGATGGAGGTCATCACAAAAGACCCCCCCCCCCCAACTGCAACTCTAGTGATTACTGTCAAGCGAGATCAAGCGAAACCGTCAAATTCCAGCCAAAATCGGGCTCACTTAGATCCAAATACACCGGCCGAAGTCCATTTTTCGTTCTCCCTAGCGCCAACTTACACAAAGGCAACAGCGACAAGTAAAACGAGCTGCGAAGATTCGAGCTGCTCGAATCGAAGCTAAACACTTGAGCGAAGCCGAAGCACCTGCCACCTTTGGGGACATTCAGAAGTTGCTGAAAGACGGGTATACCTGGGCTACAGTTTAATGTGCACTAGACAATTTGGCACTACAGGTGATCGAACTAAATGTACATAGCACAGTTCAACTAAAACTGCAGGACCCAGAAGATGGAAAACCTACTATCACAGGCCTGTTAGAACAGACGAAGATGACTGAAGCGAAGATTGCATTTGCCGAATTGGACAGAGATGACGGCAAATATGTCGCATTTTGGCCGGAGTTTGGATGCATTACGCTGGATCAGCTATCTGTTACGGAGAGGATTTTCGTAGTCAAGAATGTGCTACGCGAAGTTAGCTGTACATTGAATTGGATCGAGAAGGTGTCGTGGAAAGGAGCAGACCTTTAGGCTGTCCAGACTCCATTTGGCGACAAAAGTGCCGTACCTAAGTTGAGAAATTGTTGTTACCGATTTCCATACCGAAAATCAATGGAATGTTATACCAAATTATCTAACTTAATTTTATTTTGCATCTGTAGACGGAGCGTAAGGGGGCTCTCGTGAAACTGAGCTTGGCCTTCACCTATTTGGACATAGAGGCAACCTCAGGCTCTAGCCTGTTGGCGTACAGAGAGGATATGCGACTCAACTCGACATGCATGATTACGGACATGAAGTTTCTGGAAAACTTTACAGTGCTGTTGGAGTGGTGAACCCGGTGTTTTTTTATTTCGATGAGCCAGCATGACGCATTAAAAGCTGTAATGGGTCTACTAAGACATATTAGGTGGCGTACACGCGCGCTTACGTGTATGAGGAAGCGTGCAATTAATTAGACTTAATTTAATTATACTTACGTCCGTAAATATAATTAAATCAAATATAACAATATTTATACTGCAAATACCGTAAAATGAGAACTGTTATTGAATTTGGCATAAGCCAATTATGGACCTCCTAAATCTGATTGCTATCTGTTTCTAAAGGTTCTGTCAATGTGTGGTTGACAGAATTCTGATTTCTCTTAAGAGCACTGATTGGTAGAAATATTTCGCTTTCTACCAATAACATGCGTAAATGCACGCGAGCCATCCAATGATATGGCCCGCCCATGGTGTGCTCCACACACCAAGGTCTGAGGTCCGTTTCCAACCTCTAACAGTTAGCGCAACTGTTAGAGTTACAAGTGGTGTAACCACTTATACGTGTAACCCTGTTACAAAAGCGCATCGGCATTCCATGCGTTTGAGCCATCAAAGTCGCGGGTTATTGGTGCCTTAAACGTGTCAGGATCTCACTGGGTGTCTTGCTTAATCAACAAAGAGACCCAAACGTGCCTCATATTCGATCAGGGCCACCGATTATGATATTTATATGAATGGAAAGACGAAGGTGCTCATAAATAATGTATCGTCATCTTAGAAAACGACTTCATAAATAATGTCATATCTGTTGTTGATAAATAAATTATGGTGTGTATCAAAGCAATACGATATTAGTACTATAATTATACAATAGTAATAGTAGTCTTTACCGGCGAGCGAGAGTACATGAGAGGCAGATTTGCCTTCACGATCCACTTGAGCCAGCCAAACCGGTTCATGACAGTGATAGGCTACAGAACCTGTCTGCGCAGTTGTGGCAGCGATGTAACAGGGTTACACGTACAAGTGGTTACACCACTTGTAACTCTAACAGTTGCGCTAACTGTTAGAAGTTGGAAACGGACCTCAGGCCTTGGTGTGTGGAGCACACCAATGGATACATGGGCGGGCCATATCATTGGATGGCTCGCGTGCATTTACGCATGTTATTGGTAGAAAGCGAAATATTTCTACCAATCAGTGCTCTTAAGAGAAATCAGAATTCTGTCAACCACACATTGACAGAACCTTTAGAAACAGATAGCAATCAGATTTAGGAGGTCCATAATTGGCTTGTGCCAAATTCAATAACAGTTCTCATTTTACGGTATTTTGCAGTCTTAATATTGTTATATTTAATTTAATTATATTTACGGACGTAAGTATAATTAAATTAAGTCTAATTAATTGCACGCTTCCTCATACACGTAAGCGCACGTGTGCGCCACCTAATAGGCCTTAGTAGGCCCATTACACCTGGTAGCACTTTGTAGTCCGTCCCACGACCGACTGCTGTTCGTTCGTATGGAGTCATACGAACGCGGGGTAGAGAACTCCCCCATGGATGAGGGGTCCACGGGGACCCCACACCAGTCCGTGACGCGCACGGACTGCCCCCACCTCTCGGACCCAGAGTGGGAGGCGCTCCAACGACTCTCACGAGTCATTGGTGAGGCAGCGGTAGCGTCGATGCTTCGCACGCTATCGCCGACAGAGCAACACGGTGTTGCTCTGGGGTACATTGTTAAGGAGCAACGAGATGTTGCTGCCTCGGTGGCTTCCCCGAAGCCACGCGTGGAGTCGTTAAAACTCCACGTGAGTACCTATGCGGGGAAGGAGGACGAGACCCTCCTTCGTTGGCTTGTCGAACTCGACACAGCCGTTGCGGCTCGACGTATCGTCGATCCGATGTCGAAGGTCGCGTTCGCCATGTCATGCTTGGGCGGACGCGCGAGGAGTTGGGCCTATGGGCGCCGACTCTCGGATCCTACGTGCTTCGGCACGTACGAAGGTTTTAAGGAGGAGCTCAAGCTCGCGTTTGAGCCCCCGAAGAACGAGTTCAGATCGAGGGCGGAGTTCCTCGATCTGCAGCAGGGCAAGGATGACGTGCATTCCTATGCCCAGCGTGCTCGATACTTGGTATCGAACATAGTGGCCAACCCGGTCGACGAGGCGACCAAGGTCGTCACGTTCATGAAGGGACTGAGAGACGGTCCCGTTAAGACATACCTCTTTTGAGAGTATCCGAATACTCTCGAGGAAGCCATAAGCCTTGCGATGCAAGAGGAGTTTAGCCGGCGTCAAGCTAAACTCCATGCGAACGCGCCGAAGCCGGCGCGTCCTGTACCGAAGGCGGGAGGTCCGGAGCCGATGGACCTCTCGAGTGCTACTACTGCTGGTCAACAGCAGCGTAAGGGGTTCAAGGTACGATGTTACAAGTGTAGTAACATCGGTCACTTTGCACGCGAATGCACAGCGAGTGTGCATCCGGGCGGGCGTTCAAAAAACGCCAAGGACCAGTAGGCGCGGGGCGTCCTACTGGTGATGCAGTCTCGCGTGTCGAACTTGGACACGCGACGATGAGGACTGCTGCCCCCAGCGAGAAGGTTTCTCGCTGCAAGTTGCAAGATGACAAGCCAAATCTTGTCATCCTGAATGTTATGTCGAAGAGAGTTAACTCTCTTCGTGCCCTTGTGGACTCGGGCGCGTCGAACAACTTTGTTCGACAGGGAAGTCTTCGAAGTATGGACTTCGAAGAGGCCGACACGCCTCGCGGCGTGTTGGAGGTGCGGTTGGCAACAGGTGCCACCGTGAGGACCGAGAAGCGCGTGGTCCGTGTGCGCTTCTCGTACAAACGAAGAACGTTTGTGGAAGATCTTATCGTCTTGGATCTAGACGATAAGTTCGACTTGGTGTTAGGCATGCCGTGGCTTGCACGGCATGACCCGGTGATCAACTGGGAGAAGCGTACGGTCGTACGCTTCAATGGTATGAGCGCGACAGAGAACGATGGCCCTGTCAGTGCTACGCATGCATCGGCTGATGCATGTGACTCCCCGGTTGAGGCAGCAGCGGCCGACGCTGCCTCCGATCGCCGCCGGCGACGCTCGACGACACAGACAGTCGTCGAGAGAAAGTGTGTGTCGGCTCAGATATCTGAGTCTGAGTCTGAGCCGAAGAGTCGCCTCAGAAATCAGGTGAATGTGAATCACCTGAGTGATGGTAACATACCGGTATTACCGGTATTACCGGTATCCTTGGAGGTACTTCAAGCCCCCAAGGGTCGCGTCGACGATTGCGCGTCAGCCTTGATGGCTGACGAAGCCAATAGAATTCCGGTTCAAGGAACCGACGGACAGACGTCAGCTGCGATGGCTGACGTGACAGACGCGCGGCTAGTTCAAGGAACTAGCGATCGTACATCGGCTCCGGGAGCCGATGATACAAACAAAGGGCCGCTAGCGCACAACGCTAGCGAAGACACGTCGACTGCGATAGTCGACGATGTGGAGGCTCCATCAGCTCGCGGAGTTGATGGAGGCGTGGCGGCAGGAGCCGACCACGCGGCAGGAGGTGCTGGCGGTTGCAAACGTCCAGAACCCGAACAACCTGCGTGCTCACGTGCAGGAGGACTGCACGCGACGAGCGGCACTCAAGCGGTGCTTGATAGTGCGAGTCAGCGGAGCGAGTCCGCTGACGATTGCGAAGACGACCCGTCCAAGGCAGAGCCCCTTGGACGCGGAGCAGGCTCCAGGGAAGACTTTCGCGGCGCAAGCCATTGAAGCTGCGCGAGTCTCAGCAGGAGACTGAGACTGGTGTTTCTGCGCGGCAGACACCGAGTGTCGAGACGCTGAACGTCTTGACACGTACTGGTACTGGATTGCAGTACCAGAGGATGCGGTTGTTGACCGCGCTTCCAGTCATGAACTGGAAGGGCTTCGCGCGAGAGTTGTTCGATGGACGCATCGAACAAATTTGCATCCTCTCAGATATTGAGAGGGTGAACCGCGAGGCCGAGGAGTTTAAGCAGCTCGTCGTTGATGGGATCACTGAGGGCGATGACACCCTCAGTGCGAAGACTAAGAAGCAGCGCTTCGAAGAGCAGAGTTGGGACTCGTTGAGGTCGAGTCCCTACTACGAGGTGCTGCGGGAGTACAAGGATGTACTCCCGGACGAGATTCCTTCGGAGCTTCCGAAGGACAAGGGCGTACAGCACGAGATTGATCTCGTGCCGGGCACAAAGTATTGTGTTACACGGCAGTGGCCACTGCCGCGTGAACAAGTTCAAGCGATCGACGACTTCTTCGAGAGTCGTCGTCTTGTAGGTCAAGTGCGGGAATCAAAATCCCCGCACAGTGCCCCAACGTTCTGTGTCAAGAAGGCACAGGGCGGCTGGCGCATCGTTCATGCGTACAACAAGTTGAACGATGCGACGATACCGGCGTAGACGCCGATACCGCGAAAAGATGTTATCATCGATTCGATGGCCTTGAGCACTGTCTTCAGTGCTCTAGATCTGCGTGATGGATTCTATCAAATCCTCATGCGTGAGAGGGACTTTCCTCTCACAGCGGTAAGCACTCCCAGCGGTATGCTGTGGGAGTGGCTCGTCATGCTGCAGGGACTTAAGAATGCCCCTGCGACGTTCAATAGATGTGTGACTCATCTATTGCGCTCGGTGCGCGACTTCGCACCGAGCTACTTCGACGACGTGTTCGTCCACAGCCGGGCTGTGAACGGGAAGGCGGACATTGAGATGCACAAGGTGCATCTCCGGAAGCTGCTAGAGCTTATGAGGAAGCATAAGCTCTATGCGAACCCGAAGAAGTGTATCTTCGGGGCGAACGAGATACCCGTGCTGGGGTGTCTCGTGGGGAAAGACGGCGCGCGCCCTGACCCAGAGAAGGTCAGAGTGATCAATGAATGGCCCACGCCATCCAATGTGAAGGAACTGAGGCAGTTCCTTGGGCTTGCCACGTACTTGTGCAAGTACGTGGAGAACTACGCGGGCAAGATTCGCCCGCTGTCACAGCTTCTCAAGAAGGAAGCTGAGTGGATTTGGACGACCGAATGCCAGGAGGCGTTCGATGCAGTCAAGCAGGGCTTGACTGAGGCTCCGATCTTGGCCGTCGCCGACCAAGATCGTCCATTCCACGTAGTGTGTGATGCATCCGATTTCGCGATCGGATGTGCATTGATGCAACACGATCACGAGGGCCGTGATCGTGTGGTCTACTACCAGTCGCGTCAGCTGAAGCCAGCTGAGCGCAACTACCCTGTGCATGACAAGGAGCTCCTTGCCATGAAGTATGCACTCGCAAAGTTCCGAGTGTATCTACTTGGGAGTAGACCATTCGTGGTCTATACCGACCACGCATCACTGCGTACGGCGATTAAATCGCCGCACATCTCGCAACGTATGGCGAGATGGTTGTCCTTCTTCGCGGAGTACAACTTCCGGGTGGAGTACAAACCCGGAAGACTCAACGTAGTGGCCGACGCGTTATCGCGTCGACCTGATTATGCGGAGACGGTCGACGCCAACAGTGTTGGTGTCGTGAGGACAAGTGTGCCGTCGTCAACGTTGATTGACGACGTGAAGGACGCGTATGCAAAGGATGCAGACGCGAAGGAGCTGCTGGAGTTCATCGCAGCACCTTCCGACGAGGCACGTCGGAAGCTAACTCCTCACCTTCGAGCTCGTGTACACCGCTATCGTGTACACGAAGGGCTACTGCTGTACAGTGCAGTAGACGACAATGCGGATCGCATTGTCGTTCCGAATGATCATGATCTGCGGATCATGTTCGAGTACCACGATGCCCCTACGGCAGGGCATCCGGGTCGTGAGAAGACATACACTCTTCTCACGCGTGACTTCTACTGGCACCACCAGTACAAGTGGGTACGCAAGTACGTTCGTGCTTGCGAGGTTTGCCAGCGCGTGAAGCCTGCGCCGTTTATGTGGTGTAGTGGTCCGCGAAGAAATTCGACGCGGGGGGCACTCACACACAGAGGGGCCGGACTGCCAACTAACGGAGGGGGTACTCCGATCGACCGTGGGGTCGGAAGATCTTCTCACCTTGTGTACCCGTCGACCTGGCGGGGTTAACGCTCTTCCTGGGTGACCTGGAAGGGGCCAAGGGGTTTGTTCTTGGTTGAGCTGGAGTGTGGACGGCACTCAGGGGTAATCGGTTGACGACCTTGTGTGGTGAAGTGGGAATCTTGTTTGACGGAAAGGACCGGCTCGAGATCACTGTGCCACTTTGGTGGTACACCGTCACCTTGATCACGGTACCGTTTATATGGTACGGTCCGACAGGATCACGAACATGATCGTGGCCCAATCATTCCATCACAAGTCGAAAGCGATCATCGGGGTCCGGTACAATCATTTCGATACACCAGGGTGATCTCAAGGTCGAAGATCGCAGTGATCTCAAGGTCGAGATCGCGGTGATCCCCAGGGAATGGTGCAGTCATTCGAGTACACCAAGCGCGATCCCCAGGGAAGATCAAGGTACCATAATCATGGTACATGCTGTGGTGATCGCGGTGTGTGGTGATCGCGGTGTGATCAAGGCATCGTCAAGGCTAAGTACGATTGTGGAGCCAGTTTGGCAACGTGTGGCAGAGAGGCGTCGAGGCTTGGGGGAGAGGTTTAGGGAATTGCATATCAGTGTATAATTTGCCGGCTAGCGAACAAGTGTGTCTTTTTGCTTCCTAGAGAACAAGTGAGTTAACGCTCAACAAGAGAGGGAGTTCTTCTTATATATCAAGCGTCCTACCTATTCCGGAGCTGGGAAGTATATTGGCCCCCTCTGACGACCAAGGACTGCAGCGATCTACAAGAAGAAGCGCAAGAACGCCTGGATAGCTTGCCCAGGTCGCCCACGCTCCTTTCTCACCCCCCTCAAGACCCCTGCCAGAAGGAGGCAGTCAAGCATCGTATTGGAATTATTGGCCTTTGGTGAACACACCCTAGGACCCCCCGTGGATCTACGCTACCCCGTGATCTACACCCTAACCGACGGCAAGTGAAGAACTGCCACAAGCCGTCAAGCCGAAACCCAAGTGCCGTCCACACCCACTCAACCCAGATCAAGCCCGGCATCTCTTCCGAGTCATCAAGAAGAGCGTAATCGTCCAACCCGACGGGTACACTTGGTGAGCAAGTCTTCAGAGCCCCCCACGGCAAGCGGAGTACCCCCTCCGTCAGTCGGGAGTCCGGACGCCAAGTGTGTGAGTGCCCCTCGCGTCGAGTTTCCTCGCGAGCCACTACGCCACAATGGTGCGCGTGCCCGGATCTTCTGGTGACTCCGGATATCACCGTGAGTCCGACCAGGAAGATGTCAAGATCAAAGTTGAGCCAGGAATCGGCGCGTCGACGGAAGGTGAATCGCCGTCGTCGCATCTGAAGAGTGAAGGATTCACCGACCGCCAGAGTGCTGGGAGGAACTCTGGCGAGGAACAGGAGGCAGGTCCAGCAATGGATCTCGAAGAGAAGCCTCACCCTCCTCCCTTGGGCCCTTCGGGGCCCCCTGCGGATCGCGATGCGAATCGTGATCCGCCGGATGAAGATCCAACCGTGAAAGCGGAAGGATCTTCACCCAAAACCACTCCCCCTACACCTCACATCTCCGCGAAGAAGTCGGCGTCGAAGCTTGGTAAGCCGAAGTTGAGAGCACCAGACGAGGAGGAGAGTGGAGACGTCAGGCCTTGGACTCCGGATCAGCTGCAGAAGATCTTCTACCGGAAGCAGCTCAATGCGTTCTTGCTAGAAGATCCCGTGATGATCGTGATGAAGCCGAAGCTGATTGGAGACCTCCAAGGCCCTGTAACACCCGTTGCGAAGGCGTCCGACCTCATGGTCGCGATCACCAGCCTGATGAACCTGCTGGATGAAGCTGGGATCGTTGCCGGAGCCTTCGACGCTGAAGCTGTGTTCGAGCTCAGCATAACCACCGTTGAGGAATCGGCCAAGCGTTTGCTCAAGCTGCTGAAGCCACTGGTAGGCGTGTCCGCATCATCGTCCAGCCTCGGACCTACGGAAGAATACCCGACCTCGGCTTCCTCGCACTCCGGTTTTGCGTCCGCGAAGGCCTCTGTGTCGTCAGACATCGGATCGGACAACCCCACCGGGCCAACGAGGATGACCCTTGGTCCATCGGGAGCCGCTATGATCCAGGCGAGGAAGATCAAGGAAGAGAAGATGCCTGTTAACCCTGTGCCCGTAGCCAGAGCGTCGACGAACGCCCACAACCCGGACCGTATGCAGTCGTTCTTCGACTCAGCCATGGAACGTTTCCTGAAGGAGCAATCCGAAGAGAGGAACCGCGGCGAGCCTAGAGCACGTGAGGCGTCCGATGTCGACATGGAATCGGTGGGGTCGGTCCACGCATCCCCGGATGAGTATGATCCCGACGACTTCAGCATTGACGTTCCCCGCCGAGCGATCGTTGCCTCAGCAGAAGCAACCGCGTCTGCCGAACACACTGTTGCGATCCCGCGAGTCCGGATGTCAGCAATCTCCGAGCTGAAGGAGTTCTCCGGCAAAGACACTGACGAGGATCGCGCCAGCGGCTGGCTGGGCAAGGTGAAGTCTGCGTTCGTCCGTGATCAAGCTCCTGATAGCGAGAAGTGTATCGTCTTCGGGAACTTGCTAACTGGTCCGGCGCGGAACTGGTACCAGCAGTTGGGAAGAACGACGCGTGGCAAGTGGAAAGACCTGCTGGATGGCTTCAGGGCCGAATACTGCGGTCTGGGCGTGTCTCTCGCGAGACAATATTACCACGCGAGGAAGAGATCTGATGAGTCGCCACTCGAATACCTCCATCGCCTGACCGTGCTTGGACTCCGCGCGAAGTTGCCGATCAAGACGGGACCGCCGTCTACCCTCCGAGAACACGTGGAACACTTCATCGAGACCTTGGACGACCGCGATCTCGCGGACCAGCTGACGCTGCTGCGCCTTGGAGATGGAGATGCACTGGCAGACGTATTGCGCCTACGCCAGCGTGCCAAAGCCCGACAAGGTAAGGCGTCCATGGGATCTTCGAAATACCGCCAGAAGTCGTCATCGTCAACACCTCCGCAAGCGTCCACCAAACATGCCCGAGCGATTCGTGCCATTCACATGGCCCATGACAGCGACAGCTCTGGATCGGACTCGGACTCCGGAGGATCAGACCTCGAACGAAGTAGATCCCAGATCTATCTTGCCGCTGTCGCTGATCAGCGCAAGTCCGAAGATCAGCCTCAGCCACGCTGTGACGCTCAAGGACCAGCGAACAACCCGGAGCAACCTCATCGCCCTCGGAACGACGATCGTGTCGAGAGGTGCTCCCACTGCGGGTCCACGCGACACACTGACCTTGGATGCTGGAAGCGTTTGACTTGTCAGAAGTGCGGAAGAAGAGGACACCCTGGTGATCACTGCCTGTACGTCTGTCGAGCGTGCGGCGAGGTGCATGAAGCCGGAGAGTGCCCAATGGAGGAGTTCTATAACTTGATCCGTCAGTGGTATGATCCCACGCGCCATGCCGGGATGTTCCCCTCGAAGGCTGAGAAGATGTTAAACTAGGACGCTCGCCAGGTTGGAATCTGGTACGAGCTGAGCGTTCTAAGTTCTGCATATTTGCATACGTTGACAGGCAAGCACAGTCGAAGGTCAGTTCCCTGAAGGATCCTATCAACAATACACGTGGAATTCATGAGAAACGTACCGCGACGATCGCGAGCTTGCGAAGAGATGAATATGCGCGATCGGATGTTGTGATGGAACTGGACTTGGCTGATGGAAAGACCCGTGGATACTGGAGAGATCATGCCCCGGATACAGAGCCCGGCGAACTCAAGACCGTGAACTCGCTGACGAGACCCCCGCCAGACATTGGGTGGGAGCTCCGACCCGGGGAATCGCGAGGGTACTGGAAGTACTACTCGCCCGGCAAGTGGTTCAAGCAGGCGAAGATCACCGGGAAGATCAACAACTCGAAGGCGACCATGCTTTTGGACTCTGGCGCAGAAGTCTCAATTGTGGACACCACCTTTGCTCGTAAGGTTGGCTGTATCATAGACGAAAGTCAGAGACAAGAATGTGTGGGAATTGGAGAGAACGCGTACACGACTCTGGGACGTACCACCATCAAGGTCACGCTAGCTGGGTATCTGGTGTACTTCTTCGACGCCTGGGTTGGCCCCTTGTCGGGCCAAGACGTGATCTTGGGCATGGACTTCATGATCCCAGCTGGGATTCGCCTGGATCTCGCGGACGGCACGATGTGCCTAGCTGACGAAGTCCGAATCCAGTTGTCGGGGAGGCGTCCACCGTACGGTCGAAGTAGCCACTCGCTGCTGTTGGAAGATGACATCTTCATTCCCGTCGGAGGATCAGCCGAGGTTCCCCTGAAACCACCACGCGCGTTAGAACGAGAAAAGCTGTGGATCGTGCGTGGGGAGAAGTGGGTACCTACCGTGTCGAAGGGGCTTGGCCGCAGGCGACACCTGAAGATCACCAATGTTAGCGACTGTGAGCTGCGCCTGGGACGAAACCTCGAACTGGGGATGTGGCTCGCCGAAGATCTTGTGCCTCGAGTGCCTGGACACGTGTCGGTTGGATCGCGGCGGTACGCAGAGTGGCAAACTCTAGCGTTTGAAGCGACGACGGATCGCCAGGACGACGAAGATCTTCCCGCTGAGACGTCCGGACCGTTAGTGGAACGGCCGGAGTACGCCACCCCAACGCATCTTTTGCGAAGGGGCGAAACGGCTCCTCGTCCAACGGTTGCTGCGACGACGGTTCGTTGGGCCGAGCCATTTGTGAATAGTCCGGAGACGACCGAAGCCAAGCTGGACACGGAAGGACGCAGATCGGAACCGAAAGCTGACCTCACCTTGGAAGCTGACGCGAAGGAGCCTGATGTCGCAGTGGAGCCGGCGGAGATTCAGCTGGACTCCGATGAACACAGGCCGGAACCGGAAGCTGCCCTCAACTTGGAAGCTGAAACGAAGAAGCCTGATGTCGCGGAAGAACCGGCGGAGATCCAGGAAGACGCTGGAGGATACTACCATGACGGCGGGAACCTGTTCGCGGAAGACCTTGAAGATCAGATGGCCGTCTTGCCGGAGATTGCGAGTGCCACCGAAGAAGTGAAGATCGAAGACATCCAAGCTGGAGATCCCCAGTGGAACACGCCGGAGGAGATTGACCGACTGAAGCGCATCATCTGGAAGCGGAAGCACCTTCTGATTGGAAGAGGGAACGCCTTGCCGCCCGCAGCAGTCGGAGTAGTCTGTGACATCGACGTGGGAGGAGCGGCCCCGGTCGCTCAACGCGTCCGCCGGGTCGCGCCGCAGTATCGCGAGAAGCTCTCCGACTTGATCAAGGGCTTGTTGACTGCGAAGATCATTGTCCCGTCGACATCTCCGTGGGCGTCCCCGATCGTGATCATCATCAAGAAGAACGGGGTGGACATCCGGCTCTGCATCGATTATCGTCTTGTGAACTCCTTGACCCGACTGATGGTGTACCCGATGCCCTTGATCAACGACCTCTTGGAAGATCTCGATAAGGTGCTCTGGTACTGCTCCTTGGACATGGCAAGCGGATTCTGGGTGGTGCAGATGACAGAGCGCGCGCGGAAGATCTCGGCGTTCATTACTCCATTTGGCTTGTTCGAGTGGACTCGTATGCCATTCGGCTTGAAGAATGCGCCGCAGATCTATCAGCGGTTGCTTGACAACGCCCTCTACGGATTCCTCCGAATTGGGAACGGCGATGATGATGAGGGTGAAGTCGACGTCTTCGAGTCTGGCGAACCGGAGCTGGATCACCAACCTTCGGTCCTTGGCCGACGATCGTACATCGACGACATCCTGGTCACGGCTGACTCGTGGGACAATCTCTGCGAGAAAGTGGAGCGGCTGCTGGACGCCTGCGATCGCTGGAACTTGTCGATCAGCGTGGTGAAAAGCTCCTGGGGCATGCGGAAGGTCGATTACCTTGGCCACCGAGTTTCGATCGAAGGGCTCGAAGCGCACCCGAAGGATCTTGAGTCCCTTTGCGACTTGCCCTTCCCGCAGACCTTGCGCGCGATGCAGTCGTTCCTCGGCAGCCTGAATTACTACAGCCGCTTCATCGAAGACTTCGCCGTGTATGCCGCGATCTTGTACGAGCTCCGCGAGTCGGACTTCTTCGAGCTGCGGTGCCGAACGGTGATCCCGGAGTATTCGGCGTATGCAGGGGACGTGGATCGCGAGAAGGCTGAGAACGATCGCTGGACGAGAGCCACGGTAGCGTTCACCATGCTGAAGGCCAAGATCATGTCGACCCCGATCTTGAAACACTTCGACCCCGATCGCCCACCAGTGGTCGTCGTCTACGCGAACAAGTGGGCGATCTCTGCGGCTCTCATGCAGGATCGTGATGGCGTGTACTGGCCAGTGACCTTCACCAGCCGCATCCTCAAGACGAACGAGCTCAATTACGGGATCGTCGAGAAGGAGGTCTTGGCCTTGCTGAGGATCTTGGACGTTTGCCACACCGTGCTTGTCGGTCGAGCCATCAAGGTGCTGACTCGACACTCGACACTGGCTTGGCTCCTCAAGTCTTCAGGCTTGCAAGGCCGGCTGGGATCATGGGCCGCTCTCCTGTCCCAATGGACGTTGGAGATCGTGCGATGCACGAGAGGCGAAGACGAAGTCCTGGGGACGCTCGCCGCGAGCATCACTCCACGAGAAGAAGTCGACGAAGCCCTCATCGCTGTCGCGCCCAAGAAGCAACCCCGCCAGGTGATTGTCGCGCCTACGCCGACGGTCGAACCAGATGAAGAGCTGTTTGTCGTGAGTTTCGACGGGTCCGCCCGAGTCAAACGCGGCGGCGGGGCGTACAGCGCGGTGGTCTGGAAGTTGCCCGAGTGGTCGATCATCACTGCGGCATCCTCATACGCTGTGGAGATGACGGTGAACGAAGCCGAGTATCATGGACTGCTCTTGTGCCTGGACCTCCTTGCACCTCTAGACAGGGGACGCTTGGTGATCTGTGGAGACTCCAACTTGGTGATCCGACAAATGCGCGGCGAGATCGCATGCAAGGCTCCGGCTCTACAGCTTCTGCGCGAGAAGGCAATGGGGAAGCTCGCGTCTTGGCCTCAGCACGAGTTCGTGCACGTGAAACGCGAGTGGAACAGCAGCGCCGATCGACTCGCTAGCGAGGCCCTGAAGAACGAGGCCGGCACAGTCGTCACGTCCGCGGAGGTCATTGAGGACTTGATCACGCTCAACCGGTTGAGAGAGATCCTGAAGCCGAAGAACGAGGACGAGATCGTCCAAGTAGCGGCCGTGACTCGGTCGTCCGTGCGCCGACGATCCCCACCAGAATGCCTGCAGGAACCTGTGGTCCAAAGCATGAGGTTAGAACGCATTGCTAAGGCCCAAGGCGAAGAGAAGTGGATCGCCGATCTGAGGACGTACCTGACTGGGGACGTGGCCGACTTGACGGCGAAGGACGCCCGGACTTGCGCGAAGATCGCCGATTCCTATGAAGTTGACGGAGATCATCTCCTGTGGTACTGCCCGTCTTCCACGAACGGCGTTGATGAAGAGCGGGATACGATCGCCAAGCTGGTGATCCCTGAGCGACTTCGTCAGGACTTCTTGCATCACTACCACGCGAGTCTGGAAGGTGGCCACCAAGGAGTAGGAAGAACCTACGCGAAGATCAAACAGCACTTCCACTGGAGAGGCCTGTTCAGAGACGTTCAACGTTACGTGAGTGAGTGTGCCGATTGCGAGACTGGGAAAGGAAGACCTACCGTCCAAGGGAGATCACCCGGAAATGTACAGGCAACCTACCCGTTCCAGATCATCGCCATGGATCACATCCCTTCGCTTCCGAAGTCATACAAGGGGAACACGGAACTCCTAGTCTGGGTCGATCTGTTCACCGGATATGTGATCGCCAAGGCGAGCAGCTCCCGAACCGCTCAGCAGATTGCTGAGAACTACGAGGAGAGTGTCTTCCGCCGTTTTGGTGCAAGCGAGGTCATCAGACATGATCGCGAACCTGGATTTATGGCAGATGTGTTCCGAGCGTTCAATCGAATAGTGGGCCAACGGCAGAGTCCCACAATGGCGTACAGGCCTCAGGCCAATGGAACGGCGGAACGCATGGTGCAGACGCTGACGCGATCAATCAAGATGTATGTCGCCGACATGAACCAGAAGGATTGGGACGAGTATGCCGAGAGGCTGACATTCGCATTGAACACAGCTCAGGATCGCGTTCGCGGAGATACGCCGTTCTTCCTCGTCCATGGTTGGGACCCCCGGTCAACGCTGGAAGCATCGCTGCCTGTGGGGAACACGCGTAGCCACGATCGCGATCCCAGGAGATGGCGTAACCGGGTGCAAGACCACTATCAGCGAGCGCGCGAAGAGGTGAACGAACGCCTACGGGAAGCTATCCAGGGTCGTGCAGATCGCCACAACGAAGATCTTCGTCCACATAACATTGTCGCCGGAGATCAGGTCTGGCTGTACTTGGATCGCGTCAAGGTTGGCTACGCTCGGAAGCTCGCACACCTGTGGCATGGGCCCTTCCGCGTTGCGGAGATGATTGATCAACACGCAGCGAAGCTGGAGATTGCGGGGACCGAATACCGGATCTTCCCGATCGTGCACGTGTCGAAGCTCAAGCTCGTGAAGCGCTTCCCTGATCGTCCGAAGACTGAAATCGTGATCGCCGAGGAAGATCGTGTGGACTTCGACGAAGCATTTCTGCCAGCAGACAGTTGGGAACGAGCGTTAGACGAAGACGAGTACGAGGTGGAGAGGATTGCGGACGTACGATCATCTCGGAAGACGCGATACGGACGGAACCGTCGTGAGTTCTTGGTGCACTGGAGGGGATATGACGAGCCGACTTGGGTGGACGAAGTGGACTTAAATTGTGGAGCTCTGCTTCGTGAGTTCGAAAGGAGTCAGGTCAGCCGCAGTCGTTTTGGCGTTATGCAGTCTCACGAAGAGGAAGTGGGAGGAACCCCGTCGCATTAAGTGCGAAAGGGGGAGTGATTCGTGTGGGAGGGCCGCACGAATGGAAGGAGGGGATATATGTTTATGTGAGTATAAGAAGGGACACATCTCAAAAAGAATCTCCGAACTCAAGTCGAGGAGCAACGCGTTACAAGGGTTAGCACGCTGCTTATACGCTACCAGCTGCATCCAAGCATTTGCGGGCGAGAGACATGCTGATGCTGATTGCCCACGGCTATAGATGGATGCGATTGCAGGACGATCGTTGTCCGGGAGATCGTTTGTGTCCTTGGCACAGACTCTGACACCGAGGGGAAAGCCTAGTGGACCTTCGTGTTCTTTACGAAAACCGTGGTCTCCGCAGCCATCGCAGCCTTCGTGGTCTTCGCAGCATCTGCGTACTTCGCAGTCTACGTGTACTTCGCAGTATGCGTGATCTTCGTAGTCTTCGCGTACTTCGCTGTCTTTGCGTGTATCGAGTTCTTCGCAGTCATCGCAGTCTTCGAGTATTTCGTGGTCTACGTGTACTTCGCAGTAATCGTGATCTTCGTAGTCTTCACGTGCTTCACGAGCTTCGCAGTCTTCGTGATCTTCGCGTGCTTCGCAGTCTTCGCGTACTTCGCAGTCTTCGCGTACTTCGCAGTCTTCGAGTACTTCGCCGTCTACGTGTACTTCGCAGTGTTCGTGATCTTCGTAGTCTTCGCCTGCTTCGCAGTCTTCGCGTACTTCGCAGTCTTCGCGTACTTCGCCGTCTACGTGTACTTCGCAGTCTTCGTAATCTTCGCGTGCTTCGCAGTCTTCGTGTGCTTCGCAGTTTTCGCGTACTTCGCAGTCTTCGCGTACTTCGCAGTCTTCGAGTACTTCGCCGTCTACGTGTACTTCGCAGTGCTCGTGATGTTCGCAGTTTTCGCGTGCTTTGCAGTCTTCGCGTGCTTCGCAGTCTTCGCGTGCTTCGCAGCCTTCGCGTGCTTCGCAGTCTTCGCGTACTTCGCAGTTTTTGGGATCTTCGTGACCGTCGCTGCTCTCACTTGTAGACTCCGAGATTACCGTGACTATCGTGTTCATCGTGAACTTCGCCGTCTTAGCGGTCTTCGTTATCTTCGCCATACCTGGAATATCCGTGGGCTGCTGAATCACGTGATTTGAGCAGGAAGTCGGTGTACCGTGGGCGGAGCAGGAGCTGCAAGGAAAATCATATAACCATGACGGCTGGAAATCTGGATGAAGACCACCAAGGAGTTTGTCATCAAATAATGGACCTGAGTATGAGGAACAGGGGGCGTACCGTCCAGAGGGTGAACGGCAGCGCTTAGCCTCGGGTGTGCAGCTCGGCCAGGTGTCTATCGTGGACGACTGAACGAATATGAATGACGACATATGATGAGGAGAGACGTGCTAGAAGAATCGCGTGGTTAATACGTACCAGCAGCAGCGTTCGTCACTGTGGGTGAGATCGGAGAGCCATCAGGAGAAGGAGAGGCGCCCGCGTCGGGAGAGCCAGACATGAGCAGGAGGTTCCAAGGAGTGATGGCGACGCACGTGTCCCGATCGCTGTACGAGTCGTTCTCCGTGCGGGGGACGATTGTGGTGAAGTGGGAATCTTGTTTGACGGAAAGGACCGGCTCGAGATCACTGTGCCACTTTGGTGGTACACCGTCACCTTGATCACGGTACCGTTTATATGGTACGGTCCGACAGGATCACGAACATGATCGTGGCCCAATCATTCCATCACAAGTCGAAAGCGATCATCGGGGTCCGGTACAATCATTTCGATACACCAGGGTGATCTCAAGGTCGAAGATCGCAGTGATCTCAAGGTCGATATCGCGGTGATCCCCAGGGAATGGTGCAGTCATTCGAGTACACCAAGCGCGATCCCCAGGGAAGATCAAGGTACCATAATCATGGTACATGCTGTGGTGATCGCGGTGTGTGGTGATCGCGGTGTGATCAAGGCATCGTCAAGGCTAAGTACGATTGTGGAGCCAGTTTGGCAACGTGTGGCAGAGAGGCGTCGAGGCTTGGGGGAGAGGTTTAGGGAATTGCATATCAGTGTATAATTTGCCGGCTAGCGAACAAGTGTGTCTTTTTGCTTCCTAGAGAACAAGTGAGTTAACGCTCAACAAGAGAGGGAGTTCTTCTTATATATCAAGCGTCCTACCTATTCCGGAGCTGGGAAGTATATTGGCCCCCTCTGACGACCAAGGACTGCAGCGATCTACAAGAAGAAGCGCAAGAACGCCTGGATAGCTTGCCCAGGTCGCCCACGCTCCTTTCTCACCCCCCTCAAGACCCCTGCCAGAAGGAGGCAGTCAAGCATCGTATTGGAATTATTGGCCTTTGGTGAACACACCCTAGGACCCCCCGTGGATCTACGCTACCCCGTGATCTACACCCTAACCGACGGCAAGTGAAGAACTGCCACAAGCCGTCAAGCCGAAACCCAAGTGCCGTCCACACCCACTCAACCCAGATCAAGCCCGGCATCTCTTCCGAGTCATCAAGAAGAGCGTAATCGTCCAACCCGACGGGTACACAAGGTGAGCAAGTCTTCAGAGCCCCCCACGGCAAGCGGAGTACCCCCTCCGTCAGTCGGGAGTCCGGACGCCAAGTGTGTGAGTGCCCCTCGCGTCGAGTTTCCTCGCGAGCCACTACGCCACACTTGCGGATACTTCTACGCGCGATCGTCGGTAGACAGAGTAGGTCGAAGCTTGAATAAACTTGATCCACTCTGGGGGGTTGTCCTTCGGGGCTTGTGTTGTTCCAAAGGGGGCCAATGGTTTCCAATGTAGATGCTTGGGCCGCCTACTGTTAGCGGTGGAGTTGAGGGGGGTGGAGAAAGAAGCGTTGACCTGGCCAAGCTTTCCAGGCGTTAGTGCGTGTCTTGTCCTTGAGCGTCTTGGGGTCCTTCGTCAAGGGGGGCCAATATACTTCCCAGCCTTGGAATTCTGCGGAACACCACTTGCGTGCTACAAGGAAAATCTCTCTCTCTGTTAACCATCTTAGATCCTTCCTATCTGTTCCCTTTCCTCCCATCATCTGCCCATCTCCTTCGCAGCTGACTGACTACCTTGAACTTCATCCGGTGTACCAATTATTCGGTACATGTCATTCTCGATCGCCGTCGATCCAAAAGTGTACCTAAAAGATTGCACCATTGTCGATCCAGATTCTCGATCACGATAATGTCCCGAAATGATTGCACCATATCGATCCACTTCCTCGATCAGGATAATGTGTCGAAATGATGGCACCCTTGTCGATCCATTTTGGATCGCCAGCCGTGTACTTGAATGATTGCGCCATATCGATCCACTTGACTGGTACCCAAAAGTTGGTACCTGATTCGACTCAGTATCAGATCTGAATAGATCTGGATAGTCCCACTCCGGTTCCGTCTAATCACTCCACATCCTTCTCGATCATGTCTCCCTCGATCAATCGCTGACGACCAGCCTTCTCGCTTCACCACAATCGCCCCCTGTCCAAGGCGACACTACACGGTGGTTGAGCCGTGGACATCCGCTCACACTCGCTTTTGCCTCTTCCCCCACAAAGCTGCCTCCTCATGTCTTCGACTTCTCCCCGTCAGGGTTCGAGCAACATTGGTACGTATCCCGTCGTGAATGGCCGTATCCGCGTGGTTAACCACTTGTTCCTGCGGCAGATCCGGATCATCCGACGGCGTCACCTCCCCACACCGATGTTCCTGCGACGCAGCAGCGTAGCCCAGAACGCGCAGGTACCTCTCTTGCTTCTGAACCTTTTCAGGGTCGTATTAACCCACTTCATGCTCTCAGATCCGGTGAACACCAACTCCCGGAACGCTCCATCTCCTCGCAATGCTTCTAGCAGCACTCCTGCTCCGGGCGTAGGGTCGCCGTGCGTGGACAATCAGTCAGCCGGCGACTCCGTTGTGCCAGATCATCACGACGCCGAGGTTGGAGCTTCGGTGGTCCCCGATCAAGCCTCTTCTGCAGGGTCTGCTCGGCGGGACGTCCAACTTGGTAATGCCAACATTACTCCTCTCCCTTTGGATGTTCCAGCGATCCGATCGAGTCTTGCAGCGATCGAGACGGCCTTGGAGCGGGAAGGTGCCTTTCAGCAGCTTCAAGCCGACTATGCCGTCCTCCAACAACAACTGCATTCCGCCGAACACCGTATTGCGGATCTGGAGAACCAATTTCGCGAGGCTGCCCAGCTTGCGTCGCCATTCGTCCAATTTTGCCAGCACCGCTACGATCTTGTGCGCCACGACCTACACGAGTCTCGGAAGCAGTTTGGTGAAGTCGTCAACGCCTTAGCGGGTCATGAAGGTGATCGCATTCGGATCGCCAACCTGGAGAGTCAGCTCCAGACCGCGCGACAACAGCATCAAGACGCAATCGCCGATCAAGGTCGTATCATTAGCGATCTCACCGATCAGCTAGCGGCAGCACTGCTGCGAGCTCCCACCGTCAATTCCCAAGAGTTGCAGCGACTGCGATCGGAGCTCGACTCCTCGATCGCAGCTCGTGCTGATCTGCAGCAGGCCCTGCAGCAAGCGATGGCTGCACGTGATCGACTTCAGGCCCAGTTGGTCAGTGAAATCGACGACCACCAACGAACTCGACACGAATTGGCTGAGGCTCACGACTCCAACAGCGCGCTGGCAGCTTCTCAAGATGCTCTCGAGGGGGCGGTTGACCAGCTCAAACGTCAACTCGGCACCGCGCAGCAGAATTTGAGCAACGTTCGGGCAAGCTGTGATGCTCATCTGGATCGCGCCATCTCCGAGCGCGATCAGGCTTGCGTTGATCGGGATCAAGCCATACTCGACTTTCAAGATCGTGAAGCCCAGCTCCGACGTGCGCGGGGCGACCGAGATCGAGCTCGAAGTGAGATGCAGTCTTACCGTAAGTATTGTGCATGGATGCCCTTGTTCCGATCATGACTAACCCGCCGTTGATTACAGAGGCACACGTGGATGCAGCTCGACAGTCGGTCGCCCGGCTCGAGCAACAGGTCGCCAACCTCCAAACTTCCGCCGATGATCTCCGGCAGCTACGGGCCGACAACGATTCTTTCCAGTCAAGTCTCGTGTCGGAGAGGCAACTACGCGAAGCAGCTGAAGCCGAACGTGATCGGCTTCTGATCGAGCGCGACACGATCGGCCAACAGCTAGCTGGCCTCTCCTCTCTGGTGCAGACTCGTCCGTCCAGCGATTCAGGATCGAACCCATCAACACCCAGTCGGCCGCTCCCACGTAAGCGCAGTCGATCGCCGTCCGCGGATCCTCCATCTCCTCGCAAGAAACCGCGTTCATCTTCGGGGTCCTCTACCCGGCCGATCCAGATCGACTCTGACGAAGACGACGAAGACTCTCAGGACGGCAGTGACACCGAACACAAAAACGAGGACAACAGCGATGACGACGGATCCGGTCACGGAAGCGTTCAATCACAGCCCGATCAAGGTAGTGCCGGATCGGCTAATGTTCAACCAGGGACTGGTGGCAATGGTCCATCTAGCCCCAGCTCAAGCGAATCATCCAGCGGGTCCCCCGACGACGATGACTCTGGATCGAGCGGGCTCCTGTCTGACGATGCGCTCGATCGTCTTCCAGCCACTCTGATTGGGCGTGGCCAATGGATCCCGGGTTATCGTCGACCTCGGCACTTCGCTCGTCGAGACGTAGTCCCCTGGCCTGTAGCTGAGGTGCGGCGGATCAGTCTTCGTAATCTCACAGTCGACGCTCTTTTCAAGGATTGGAGCCGTCCGTCAGTTTGGCTGTTCCCAGCTCGACTGCCCCAGCCCAGATCGTCCATGTGGGATCGCGACCTGATCACGGAGGCTAATGTGCGTGCTCTGTATGACGCTGAGCCTTGGACAGCCTTACAGACGCCTGTGGTTCCTCACTCTTTCGACCTCACGGGATGGTTCGCGGACTTCGCCCTGCAGTACACCACCTTCGAGCAAGACCACCTCCAGGCGCTGTGGGAAGCGACGCATCACTTCACGCTCACCTCAGAGATGCGCAGAGCAAGTTCCTATCTCGATCGCCTCAACCACGATCGCAAGCAGCGGCGCTCACGGGCTGGTCCTCGTTGGAAGAAGGTGTTGGAAGTCGCCCTCCAGGGGATGATCGCAGGTCATTGTGATCTCGATCTCTTCTTGGATCCGTTCATCCTGCACTTCCCTCGCCGAAATGCTGAGCAGAGCGCTTGGTACCCTGGTCTTGGGGCGCGCGTGCGTCCTAACGACTTGCTAGAGGCCTTGGCGCTCACGGACACCTCCGATCCATGGCGTAATCAATTTCGCACCCACCCTCAGGATCATCCCGGCCTACAGGTAGCGCGCCTCGATGGCAAATTCCGGCCAACAGTAGCTTCCGGTAGTGACGGTAGCGATCAGGACTAGATCAGGTAGGCTGATCCCTTCGGCAGTTAATCCTTGAGTGATCCTTCCTTTTACATGTAAGAGCCCTTGGGCTCAATCGTTGGGGACGGCCCCTTCGATTTAACAACACTCCTTTCTTTTTCACAAATATCCACCACTCATCTGGTATGTGACGTGCCCACATGCCTTTCTTTCCACATTCTCCCTTTTGCAGCATCCCAACTACTGCGAAGGGTCTCCTTCGTCTTCCTCGTGCGACTGCATCGCATTAAAGCGATTGCGATTCGCCCTCTTCCTCTCGAACTCCCGCAACAATGCGCCGCAGTTCAAGTCAGCCTCGTCAACCCACGTGGGCTCCTCGTAGCCCTTCCAGTGTACAAGAAACTCGCGATGCACGCGGCCGTACCGCGTTCTCCGGCCCGATCGTACGTCCACAATTTGTTCCACCTCGTACTCGTCGTCCTCAAGTGCTGTCTCCCAGCTATCTTCTGGCAAGAAAGCCTCGTCAAAATCGAAACGATCGGTGTCTGGATCTACAAGTCGGGTCTTCGGCCGATCAGGGCAGTTCCTCACCAGCTTCAGCTTAGACAGATGTACGATCGGGAATACGTTGTATTCCGATCCGGCAATCTCAAGACGAGCAGCGTGATTTCCGATCAGTTCCGCGACACGGAATGGGCCATGCCACATGTGCGCTAATTTCTTCGCGTAGCCGACCTTCACGCGATCGAGATACAACCATACCTGCGATCCAGCCTCGATCCTGTGCGGGCGTACTTCCTCGTTGTGGCGATCAGCTCTACTCCGGATGGCGTCACGAAGGCGCTCATTCACATGTTCGCGTGCCTGCTGGTACTGCTTCTGGATGTGATTTCTCCAGCGGCGGGCGTCTCGATCACGATGTCCCGTAATGGCGATCGGCAGGGCAGCTTCCAGCGTCGTTCGTGGATCCCAGCCGTGCGCAAGATAGAATGGAGTATCTCCACGTGTGCGATCGTGAGCTGTGTTGAGCGCGAAAGTGAGCCGTTCGGCATATTCATCCCAGTCTCGCTGATCGACATCTGCGACATACATCTTCAGGGAGCGTGTCAGCGTCTGTACCATCCGTTCTGCCGATCCATTGCTCTGCGGTCGGTACGCCATCGTGGGGCTTTGTTTTTGCCCCACGATTCGGTTGAACGCACGGAAGAAATCGGCCATGAATCCAGGCTCTCGATCGTGTCGGATGACTTCGCTGGCACCGAACCGGCGGAAGACGCATTCCTCATAGTTCTCTGCGATCGTTTGTGCCGTCCGAGAGTTACTGGCTTTCGCGATCACGTAGCCTGTGAACAAGTCGATCCAGATCAGCAGCTCGGTATTCCCTTTGAACGACTTCGGTAACGACGGGATGTGATCCATCGCGATCACTTGGAAAGGGTACGTAGCTTGTATGTTCCCTGGCGACTCTCCCTGTATGAGAGGCCGTCCTTTTCCGGTCTCACAATCGATGCACTCACCTACGTACTTCTGCACACTCTTGAACAGGCCACGCCAATGGAAGTGTCTCCTGATCCGCTCGTACGTTCTTCCGATTCCCTGGTGTCCTCCTTCTAGGCTGACGTGGTAATGATGCAGGAAATCTTGTTGGAGCGTCTCAGGTACAACCACGCGGACGATCGGATCTCGATCGGCATTCGATCTTGACCCAGTCGGGCAATAGAGCAGCAGTCCACTCTCGTCCATATCATACTCGTTGGCGATCTTGGCGCAGGCCTTCACATCCTCGGCCGACAAGTTTACCACGTTGCCTTGCAGGTAAGCTTTCAGTTGCACGATCCATACCTCTTCATCTTGAGCTTGTACGATCCGCTCAACCCTCATCTGCTGTACGATCGACTCTTGCAGGATTTCCGGTCGCACTTGATGTCATCGTCCCGCGGCTCGGGTAACCGCAGACACGCGGGCAGCAGCATCGTCTTCCTTCGGCCGCAGAATTTCATCCAGACGATTGAGCGTGGCCAAGTCTTGCCGATCCACTTCCAAGGTAACGATCTCTCCAGACTCTTGCTGTAAGGCCATGTTGGCTAACTTGTCTGCACTTTGATTCCATTCTCGCTTGACGTGTAGGAATTCGTGCTTCGGCCAGACTCTCAGTTGATCCATCGCTTTCTGTCTCAGCAGTTGGAGTTTAGGCGCCTTGCAGTCAATCTCACCGCGCATCTGGCGGATGATCAAGTTCGAATCACCGCAGATCACGATCCGGGCTCACCGGAAGATTAGGCCCACTTTTTAGAACTTTTCAAATTATGAATCTATTCATTTCTAATTATGGCTACAACTAGACCTCCTATGTACTGTCCGATTGTCGCTTTGGGAGGAAAGAACCAGGACCTCCACATGTACTCGTCGAGGTAAGAATCGAGCTTGTCTTTAGTCATACCCCGCATTGACTTGATATGTCTTTTGATTCTGGTCTCCCACAAACCTTCAATGGTATTTGTATGAGTACCAGAAATAGGATCGACAAAATTCAAGGTATGGTTAACCCAGCTGTGCGAGTACTCCATGCTCGCCAGCATTTTGTTGTTTTCAAGGGTATGCTGCTTGCCAGCTCGTTCGCAAACGTAGGTTGCAAACATATCAGACAATATGCGAGTCCTGTAACATAAATCAGTACTGATAGTGACAATTAACAATTATAATACCGTACCTTGGCTTAATGAACTGCTTTATGATAGGAAGGAGTGTCTGCTTCGTGCGTTTGTTATACACGATGCGCCCAAACCACCGCCCAGTACCACGTTCGACGCCCCCAAACAGCCAGAATTCTTCATAGTGGCGTCCTCGGTGGTACTTCTGCTTCTTCGCTAAGCTGGTTTCGTCAATTTCAACTATTTTGCCATCACCGCCAATCTGTAGCAACATTACAGTCGTTAGCGCAACTTAGGCAACAATAAAGCAACATAAATACCTTAAAGTCAGCTTTAACAAGTTCCTTTGAGCACGTTGAGCGCAAGTAGGCGTACCATTCCTGGACAGTGCGCTCGGTGACGCCAGCACACTCAGCTGCATGGGCATGCGGCATGCGCATGCACCATGCAAGTAGGAGTAGCACGGCAGAGCATAGTTTTACCCTCGACTCGTTAAAAAACGAGTTAGTTAGTAACCCCCGCGAGACCTCCTTGCCGGAGGCATGCTGCTTGCGGCGGCTGCACCTCCAGCGCTTCCTCGAGGCGGACTGCCTCATGCAAGCACCGCAGAGGGGGCAGCTCTTCGTCCTGTCCACGAGACCGACGCGCATGCACCACAGCAAGCACGTCTTCTCGTCGGTCGCCACTTTCATGACGGTGGCGACGGAGAATTCCTCCTCGTCTGGGAGGTGATACTGGTGGGGGGTTTCCATTGCGGTGGGGTGGGTGAGCGGGGCTTTGGCGAGAGCGGCGAAAGACGAAGTGTCAACGCCTGGCTGTAGGACGGGTGGCTGCTGATGAAAGTGGGCTTATTTGGCAGTTCGATACAATTTCTAAGTATAAATCAATATGACACAATCGAGGTTTTCACTCAAAAGTGGGCCTGTTTTCATTCTCTGGATCGGAATAATTCTGAGTTCAAGCCTACTAAATAGATTCATAATTTGAAAAGTTCTAAAAAGTGGGCCTAATCTTCCGGTGAGCCACGATCCGCCCCCGGTCTGATGTCGGAAGGAGATCGAGCCCAAGTAAGAGACCCTGATATTCTGCCTCATTGACAGTGATCTCCGGCATGAATCTTGACTCCGCAGAAACGACCGTCCACTCGGGGAGCTTCCAGATCACAGCACTGAACGCGCCGACCTTCCTCTTGACACTCGCGGATCCATCAAAGGAGACTACCAACAAGTCTTCATCCGGCTCTACCGTTGGTGGCGGCGTGACGATCAGTTTGCGTGGTTGCTTCCTCGGAGCGATGGCGATCAAGGCGTGATCCATCTCTGATCGAGGTGTGATACTAGCCGCGAGGGCACCCAGGATCTCGTCTTCGCCTCTGGAACACTTCACGATCTCCAACGTCCATCCTGACAGCAGAGCTGCCCACTTGCCCAATCGCCCATCAAGCCCGGACGAGTTCAACAGCCACGCAAGCGTGGAGTGTCGAGACAAGACCTTGATGGATCGGCCAACCAGTTGGGTGTAACACACATCCAGCATTCGGAGCAGGGCCAAGACCTCCTTGTCGACCGTGCTGTAATTCAGCTCGTTGCTCTTCAAGGTACGACTGGTGAAGGTCACTGGCCAGTACACGCCATCATGTTCTTGCATGAGCGCGGCAGAGATCGCCCATTGGCTCGCGTACAGCACAACCACGGGACCTCGATCAGGGTCGAAGTGTCGGAGGATCGGCGTGGACACGATCTTGGCCTTCAGCAAGGTGAACGCAGTGATCGCTCTCGCCCACCGGTCATCTTCAGGCGACTCGTCGCCCCCGGTCCGAGGTACTTCGGCTCTCTTGTCACTCAGCCGATACTCATGGAAATCCACCTCGCGCAACTCGTACAAGATCGCAGCGTAGATCGAGAAGTCCTCGATGAACCGACTGTAGTAGTTCAAGCTCCCCAGAAACGACTGCATCGATCGGAGCGAAGTCGGGAAGGGTAAGTTCCCCAGTGCTTCTAGATCTTTCGGACTTGCCTCCAGACCTTCCGCTGACACTTGATGTCTCAGGTACGCCACCTTGCTATAGCCCCAGAAACTCTTGACCACACTGATTGACAGATTCCATCGATCGCAGGTGTCTAGGAGCCGCTCGACTTTCTCGCAGAGATCATCCCAGTCAGAGCTAGTGATCAAGATGTCATCAATGTATGACCGTCTGCCGAGTACCGACGGCTTCAGCTCAAGATCAGGTTCACCGTCTTCAAACACGTCGATCAGCTTCGTCGACTCTTGATCAGCTCTGATCCGAAGATGTCCGTACAACGCGTTGTCGATCAAACGCTGGTAGATCTGCGGAGCGTTCTTCAATCCGAAGGGCATACGTGTCCACTCGAAGAGTCCGAAAGGGGTGATGAACGCAGAGATCAACCGGGCTCTTTCCGTCATGCTGACAACCCAGAATCCACTCGCCATGTCCAGTGAGCAATACCAGAGGACCTTATCCAGATCGTCCAAGAGATCGTTGATTAGCGGCATGGGGTACACCATCAACTTCGTCAAACTGTTCACCAACCGGTAGTCGATGCAGAGACGGATGTCGACCCCATTCTTCTTGATGATCACAACGATTGGAGATGCCCAAGGTGAGTAGTAGTTAAAACCTAGTTTCATAGCCATTTTTTTTTCACACAACGAGAGACAGGGCATCAGCACTGTTCCTACCCTCACATATGAAGAAGCACCAAACCATCACCCTATCACTGTACAAAGGACAGGGCACCCATCAATACTCCGAGATGTCGCGAATTTTGTTTTTTCATTTTTTCAAACTTTCTCAAGCTCTCGAGTACAGTAACAAAAGTTTTGAAGGCTTCTAACACGAAGATGAGATATTTAAGAGGAAAAGTGAGTCTATTTAGAACGATAGATACTAAGAATATAAACCATATACAGATCCAACCGATAATTATCATGTGCAACGGCATTACAGCTAAAGGTAAACAATGTACCCGCAAGGCGGAGTGGTGTTCTCAGCACTTGTTTCAAAAACCCGCTGAGATTGTCACCCCACGCGAGCACACGTCTACCACCAAAACTAAGGAAGAGAGGTTAAGAGACTATCTTGGCGACTTTAATGAATATGAATTCACTGGACTGTTGATTCATCGAGAGTATGGAGAAGTAATGGGTAATACGTTTAGAGAGACTGAAGGGTTCTGGCAATATGCTCGCGAAAATCATACGTATGAGCTCGAAGAGTTCTTTGATAAAGATATGCCAAATATATTAGATAAATGTCATTGTTCTACAAAAATCGATTGGAACTTTTTAATCATTCATCTACCGACTAAAAGACTTGAATTCATTGGGAGCTCTTGCTATGATAAAATTGGATTCATTGCGAAAAGTTGTATCGAATGCCATAAGCGGAATTCATGTCGAACAAAAAGATGCAAAAAGTGTCGTGTCAAATGTTATTATCATAACACATATCATGATGATAATCAAGCTCATAGACAATCAGACTATGGATACTATTATTTTGATCCAGAATATGACACCATGATTTGATTTGATTCCACTTCATTTGATTTTTTTATCTCTCATCACATGAATAAAAAAATACTATAACGCACCTTAAGCCAGAAGCTTATCCAATTCACTCTTTAGTTTTGAGCATTTAGTTTGAACAAAATCGTTCTTACTCAACCATTCTAAATATCTAGTATCGATGGCTTGAATCTGTTTAAGAGTTTTATCTTTGTACTTGCCAAAGGTCATGAGGTAAGAACCATCGTCATTTTGGTACTTGCTTTTAAGAAATTTCCCGATATCACTGTCTTCACTAAACATTGTCTTTTGATTTGATAACCAGCGACAGTATCCGGGGTTAGAAGCAAATACTTCTTCAATAGACTTACCTTTATGCTTGCCAAAGTTCAAAGTTGCCATTGTATCTATATACATAGCCCAGACATCTATTCAAAAATTTAATTAATTAATTACTCTGGTAGAGTCGCAAGACTCTGCCTACGTCTGAGCCTTGCTCATTGAATACATTTTTGGACTTACAAACTATGCGTTATGCCAATACTCTGGTAGAGTCGCAAGACTCTGCCTACGTCTGAGCCTTGCTCAATACTCTGGTAGAGTCGCAAGACTCTGCCTACGTCTGAGCCTTGCTCAATACTCTGGTAGAGTCGCAAGACTCTGCCTACGTCTGAGCCTTGCTCAATACTCTGGTAGAGTCGCAAGACTCTGCCTACGTCTGAGCCTTGCTCAATAAATCAAAAGCCTATGCGGTTGTATAATCTAAAACCTCTCCGGTAAGTCTATTATAGGATAGCTCTTGCTCAGAAACAACAATGACAAGCATGTTTGTTCCCTGGCAACCTGCGTTTACACCTTGAATTTGAATAGCCTGAGGGACATCTCTCTCAGTGAGGCGTGATACATCGGCTACTAATACTCGATTCGTAGTTGACCAAGTACGGTAATCAAGGAGCCCGTTCACCAGCTCAGGTGTTAAATCACCATTAATTGCCGAGATCTTGCTGAGCTCGTTATGAAACTGATGAAAATCATAATCATTCGAGATATCGAATACCTGTTGAGAGCCAATACGGACGTTGAAATTGCGGATCGATGAGCCAGGATGAAGGGTCCAGGGAGAGGGGTCAAACGGACTCTGGAATTGCTGACAAGACGCTGTAGCGAAGTTACCTGTCTGTTCAGCGAATGGCATCAAGATTACATATTTAGCGTTTTTAACACTTGCTGAAAGTTGTAGATCAAACGCAGCATTAAATTGAGTAGATTGCTTGCCAATACCGGCGCGTTGGTAAAACCATTGGGCATAGCAGTCATTGTATCGAACCTTTTTGACGGGCTTGCTGATAAGCGCCTGGGGATTCTCTAAATGAACAAATGGGACATATAGACGAGATGTCGTGAATGGCATGTACGTCCCATCGATTAAAGGCTCAAGAGAGTTCGTAACCGCTCCCCAAGCAACAGAAAATGTCGAAGATGAATTTAAAACAGAATTCAAAATATTACCAGCACCCGTGGATCCGATCATAATGGGACAGGTAGTACCCGAAGCGAGCGTAACATTACTTAGAGACAATTGTCTGGTCGAATCCAAAGCAATGTCGGCCTGACCTTGATTAACGCGGAAACGAAGTCGGATCTGAGGATTAGCCATGAGATCGAGTTCCTTGAAAATCGGATGAAGATCAACTAATCTAATCTTCAGCATGTGATTCCAAGTACCCATTACAGCGTTTGCAGCGGTCCCGCCGGCCACAAAGGCTCCACGTCCCATTTGGTTTGCAATAGTTGTACTAGCTGCCGTTCCGCCTAACGAAGGCCAAGATGTAGAATTATCAATTCCAGCTTGAGGAGGGTTTGACATAAGCCGAGCAATGAATCCCTCATTGCTTGCGGCAAGTCCTTGGGCATTGGTTACAGCCAGAGTCGATCTAGTTTGCGTCATGTTATTGTTATAACCATCGCCTCCAATGGACGGAGCAGACGAGTATCGCATACTCTCGACAGTGTCAGGGAATAAGAACGATTCAGCTCCATGCTTACTTACATACTGTTGGCTGTAACCTGTTTGAGCTCGGAAATTGTTCCAGAAGAGCTTATAATCAGCCATACTGATAATAGTTTTGCCGTTTAACTCTAAAGACATTGAATCGATTACATTCCACACTCCGCATTTCAAAGCGAGACAGAGACGATTAGCTGCGCTGTTCTGTGCCACAGAGCCGTTCTTCATGCTAACCTTGTACGGAAGCATGATGTACGCGTCACGAAGAGAAGCGAAGCCTTCTGATCCATTTAGCTGTGATGTCGCATCAATCGTAATCATACCGTTCTGATAAGATCCTTGGTTCAGGTCGATTACAAAAGGAACGCGCTTCCCCGCAGAAACCTTTACTTCGGGATCTGACGCAAGCGAGCTTTGATACAAATATTGATCGGCTAGTTGAGTTTCCGACATTGTTGTTCTATATCATATCTAATATAGCTTTTATCGAAAATTAATTAAATGGCTCATTTAATTAAAGGAATCACTTCTGACCATGATTTAATCGAACTAGCAAAAATAATTGGCGTCCATCTCGATAACATTTTTGAGTCGAGTGAAATCAACGCGCTCCGAAAAAGAGGCTCATATTTGGTCTTACTAAGAAATAATTCTGACGTAGGACATTGGGTTGCTATTCATAATGGAGAATACTTTGACAGCATGGGAGAAGGTCCTCCAACTAAGTTTAGAATCGATAAATATAATACGAAACAATATCAAAGTACTTACGGGCAGTATTGTGGCATATGGTGCATGTTATGGTTATACGCGAAGCAGCATCGCAAAATGGATATCCTCAAAAATATGAAGGATCTTAATTTAAGTATTCTTTATTAAGTTCTTTCAGGAAATATAGAGCATAGCTTAATATTAAGTAATGTATAAAGAACTACCAGTTTCATCTGAAATCCCCGAGTCAAAGCTCAAGCGAGCATTCAAGACTGGAATCCTATCGCTAAAAAAGGATGAGCTAGCCGGTTCAGGAGCAACGCTTCATCTCCATCCAGAATCGTATACTAAAGCTATTAAAGCCCGTAACGCAGGTAAAGGAACGCGCCTTTCCATCACAAAGAAGGAGATTAGTTATCCATTCAAGCATATGCAAGGTTCGGGCATGTATGGGGCTAGCATTTTTGGAAAAATTTGGGATGGAATCAAAAGCAGTTTCAAATTTGCTAAAGACACAGGATTGCTAAGTAAGGCTGTCGATGCAGCTGTTCCTGCCCTTAGCACAGCTTTAGGAGCTCCATCAGCTGCTGTTCCGGTTAGAGGAGCAATTAAATCCCTTACAGGTGTTGGCGTACAAGGTGGACGTATCTCGTTAGCTGATGTTAAAAGAACCGCTAAATCAGCTTTAAGTTATGCTAAGCGAAAAGGTGTTATTACAGATGCTCTTGACGAGGGAGAGCGTTATCTACTTACTAAAGCTACCAAACCAGAGCATGAGACTATGATCAAATCTGTACGTACTGGCATCAAGCAGAAATACGGTGTTGGAATTGCTAAGTCACCCAAATTCGTGAAAGGATCACCAGAAGCAAAAGCACATATGGCAAAACTTAGAGCTATGAAAAAGAAGCCTCTACAAGGGGCATCATTCAGATTGTAACCTCCCAATTCTGATAACTAAAGTTGTAGAGCTTAGAGGTAAAAAAACTACTCGTCTGAGCCTAGCTTATTTTTTTGGTCTTAATAATAGCATAATCGATACGCTCGTGTCTCTAAGTTTGATTCTAGTATCATTTTGATTAAATAAAGTTATGGTAATTGATACTCTAGATCCATTTTGGCAGTTCATCCAAGCATACTGACTAGGTCTATAAGCAATTAGTTGGCCACTTTGAGCATCACCTCTATCAAAAGCGCTTAAAATATCTCCACTAGCTACATAATCATTCTTGATCAAATCGCATCGAACGACGTAACTAGAGCTTGGATGAATCTGAGGAATAATATTACTTAGCTGTGCGCTAGCAGCTGTTGAAGATGAAGCTGGATAGGTACCAGCGATTAAGCCAACTACTTTGCCAAACTCTACGTTATCAATGATTACGCGAGGGACTCTGGTAGTTGTAGGTAGTCCAGATCCACCAGAGCTATATAGACCAGTTGCAGGGCGTGTGTAGCCTCCTGGCAAGCTAGTTGGGGTTGGACTAAAATCAAATTGAGCAGCGTAATAGACGCTATTTTCACTCAACTGAATGTAGAATACTTGATTCCCGCTTGCATTGATTAGATATGCTCCAGCATTGACTAACGCGATTTGAATGCTACGATTGATATCATTATAACTGTATAGACCATCTTGTAGCGTTACAGACACTGTTGATGTAGTACCAGCCGTCGGAACCTCAATTTTGAATGAATTATTTAGAAACTGACTCGAATCGATGTTATACTCGCTGTTGTACATACTAATGCTTTGGACGGCACATGTTACATCTTGAAAATCAGCGCTACTTCCTGGAAATGAGTATCTCCAAGAGCTATTATAACCGTCTTGGACTAGATTTGTTGAATCCAACTTAATAAAGGAAGCCATGTCTAAGTTCTCTTCATATATGAATTGGATTATAATTCGTTTGGGTCAATAACTCGATCAAAATTATATCTTAACTGAGATTTTACTCCATCAATGAAGAGGATTTGACCCTTTTGACGCGCTGTAGCTCTGTTGTATGCAATAAGCATCTCTCGCTCGCCTACACCTGGGATATTGAAATCTTTAACTACCATACTCAGATCTCGTCTGGAGTTAGCCTTTAGAATAGCTACATACTCTGAATTCAGACGTAACATCTTATCTATCGCAAAGTAGCTGTGGGCAATAAATATCGTACTTAGATAATGATGTCTACCTCGGATGAAATAATGAGAGAAAATGTTCTTTTGAAGATTTTTATCGCTCGAGTAATCATCGATGAGTACCAACTCGACTCGTTTGCTAGCTTTCGGGGTCTTTCGGATTTGATCAACACTAGGAGGCTCTTCGTAGAATGTGATGAATCCCTCCAGCTTTTCGCGTAAGTAATCGTATATCGGTTGATCAGGATTTCTAGCGATTACGTGAAGATGAGCAAATACATGGGGAGAATGCTTTAAGATGTACATAACGAGATTTGTCTTTCCTGAGTATGACGGCCCAAGGATTAACATTCTAAACAGGCTCTTGATATCTAATCCTTTGATTGATTTAACTGTTGTGCCTCGATACTTTGCCGGAATTGCATCGTCGAAATTAGGAATGATGCCCATAGTTTGAATGCTTCATATATAGAAAAGGTACAAAATATGTCTGGAGGCTTCACTTATCCAAATCCTATATTTATCAGTCCGATATATAACCCGTGGTTCTATCTCTCGCTTGATTCTAGTGGCTTTCTGACTTATACATACGCAAAAAGTATATTTGTTAGTAATAATGACTATCGCTTATCGTATTTAACAGGTTTGACCCCTGGAATTGCGTCTTCAGGAGGTGCACTGATAGCTGGCTCTAACAATGATATAAGTGGTTTAGGAGCGATTGGATGTAAAACAATCAATATTATTGATCATGACGGTTCAACTAAAGGATTATCCCTCGGGGGTACTCTAATTACTGCTAGCGCAACCGAACTTAATTATGTAGATACCTCTCCTGGTATCGCTACAGCTAGCAAAGCTCTAGTACTCGATTCATCATCTATCATTCGATTTCCTTCAGGATCAACTGGATCAAATTCAATTAAATTCTATGGAAACAATGCCAACAAAGAGCAATACTCTTTATTTCGTGATAGTGATGATAATGGCATCACACTAGGTTCAATTATCCCAACAATCGACAAGGCCTCATTTGGATTGAGAATCTTTAGCGGCTACTCTGCCCCTGGTACAGGTACTAGTAGTACTGGTAGCTGGGCTGGTTTAGTATTAACCAATAAGTTAGTCAATTTATCAACAACATATACTACATCTATTAACGAAGGATACCTTCTATCAACGCAATCCTGGGGAAGTGGAGATTATGCGCAAATCAGTACGAATCATACTGCTCTAAACCTCTGCTGCAATGATTCTTCTAGTACTTACGCTGTGAGTGGTAATAACATTCTTATTGATAATAACGGACGATATGCTTTCAACGATACTATCCCATCTGATACGTATCAATGCACTTTTAATGGTACATCGTCGTATAGTGGATTGGAGGTATATGGCAAAGGGACACTTCTCGAGCTAAATAACAATCTAGGTGCAGGATCAGATAAATGCAGCATTGTGATGCGCGGTGGTAATTTTTCTCAATGGGAAATAGCAATAGGTGGAAACTCGCATAGTACCGTAGCGAACAGCATGTTTTGGTATTCAGGAGGCCTTGGGGTAGGCACAACCTCTCCTGCATGTCCTATGCACGTTGCAACCAATAATAGCTACACTTGGGGCGCTGGTACACTTAATACGATATATCGCCTTCGTACCGACTCTGGGGTCACCGAGAGCGCAACAGCTCCTATTACGTATACGAACCTATCAGCATACTTTAACGGTTACATTAATTGTGAGGCTATGGTTATGAATTCCGATAAACGTCTTAAGCAAGATATTGAACCAGTGCCGATTGGAAGAGTAAAAGGGTTATACGAAGAAATTGAAGTTAAACGATATCGATGGAAAAAAAGTCCAGAAAAGCTTCCAGAGCTTGGTTTGATATCTCAGGATTTGCTTGAATGCGGATTTATTGATCTCGTTGAACAAGTACCAAATTCCGACTTAAATCTTCAGGAATCGACGGATGACTTATACGAACCAAAAGGGGTACAGCTAAGCGTTAATTATTCAAAAATAGCCGTTTACAATATGCGAATGATTCAAGAGATGATTAGAGACATTGCTGATTTGAAAGAAGTCTTGCTTAGTACTGACTCTGCCTACGTCTGAGCCTTGCTCAGAGACGGAATGTCTTTACTTCTTCTTTTTTTCGTTTAGGCTGATAAGCCCATACACGTCCTCCTGACGTCTGAGTAGAAGCCTCAACTTTCTTAATTGATTTATCTAAATCTGTAGCCCATACTGCGGCTTGTGAGCTCTGTGGTCTATCACGGATGATTAGACTCTTCATGATTGCTTTCAGCTCAGCCAAATTTAAATCTCCGTTATCACCATATCTTCCACCTGAATGCTTAATAATTTTAGGATTATTAAAGAACATTTACTTTGCTTTCGTCTAAGCTCTGCTTTATATTAAACGAACGATGATATCCTTGAATTCTTTATCAGAAATTAGGTGATTGGAGTACATATCCACGGAGAGACTTTTTAGCTGCGTAATAATCGAAGGATTATCGTTACCAAGCTCCATTTCTCCTCTAAGTTTATCATATTCTGCTTTCAGAGCTTCTAGGGGGTCTTCAAGTCGATCATAGAAATCGTATTGTAAATGAGTAATTGCAAGAATTTCTTTGAAGAGTTTCTTATCATCGATAGTTAGCTTATCATAGCGATCTTGATTCAAATCATGCTTGAATAGTAAATCTTTGATCATTAGCTGTAAAGCATCACTAATTTCAATCATTGGACCGCATTTGCGACGATTTGGTTGAACAAGACATAATTTCTTTGAATCGAGATCAGGTAATCGAATGTATTTACTCCCGAGTTTACGGTAGGTATACGCTGAAGCTACAGCTTTTCCTTGAATATCATTCAGATTGTATGGTTGATTCCTTCGTCGAGATACACTGACCCTGCCTTCTAGTGCTTGATATCCTGCTCCAACCAATCCTATACCGACCAAGTCAGTCTGTGGCTCTATTAGCTTAATTCCGTGATTTAGAAGTATATACTTAAATAGAGCGTCAGCGTTTCTAATCCCATCTTTATCAGTATCTGATACAGAATCTGAATCTTTCAAAGCTTGAAGATCCTCGATCGATCTAATTAGTCTTTGTAGCGTTTCTGACCAGTCGATATTATTAAATAGATGCTGCGTATTTGAAGGACTATACACATCTCCTAGTCTACTAAAAGCTCTTAGACCTCCTTTCCCACTTCCTTTAGCAAACCATCCTATGTATCGTTGGCTGGGATCAGTTTTACCATTCCGCATAATTGGAATTAAATCGATTTTAAATACATTTCCCTCCGTCATCGATAGTTTGTAATAGTCAACTAAAATCTTCTTAGAATCAGTTGCGGTCATTGATTTGGGAGAATTATACATTGGTATATCATCTCCAGACGATTTGCCTTTATACCAAAAACCATAAGAAGCTGGCTTAAATCGAGATGGATCAGCAGAGATGTGTCTATCATTGTCAACAGGATCAAATTCTAGACCTAGTTCACGTTCTTCAATTTTGTGCATTAGATAGCCGAGCGTTAAAACCCATGAGATATCGCGCAGCTTACCTCTCAAAGGTCGATCAGTGTTCAAATTTTTAATCGATAATTCGTCATTGCGATCAATTACAACTCGAGCAAATTCTAGTTCTGATGAATCTTTAAGAAATGCTCTTGGAGTGATATTATTAGCTTTTAATGCTTCTCCATAGTTATGAAGAATGAAATGCAACGCTGCTTTAGCTCGGGTCTCATCGATTTTAGTATCACTTTCTGAATCCTTTTCTCTCAACGGAAACGCTTGAAATTTGGTTTCGCCATGAATTTGCTCATCAGCTACGCGCTTCTTGAGAATATTCACATAAGTCCAAGCATCACTATCCTCTAATTGCATTAAGCTGACTTCATCGATCGAATTGCTTTCTCCATCGTAATGAATATATTTAATCATATCCGATGTTTTAACCCAATCGATGGTGCTTGAAGTAGATTTTCTACCATTTGGATATTTATACAAATTGCCATATTTACCGATAAAACGGGTCTTATCAATAACACCATCTAGCTTAATTGGATGGATTTTCATGCTAATCCAGTTTGAATTGGATTTAAACAATTGCTTGATCCATTTCTTCGATTCTCTCTCTTCACTTACGTCAGAAGCGTCTGGCATCTTTGTATCTGATTCTGGTTCAACTGGTTCAGTTTTACTCTGGTAGAGTCGCGAGACTCTGCCTACGTCAGAGCCTTGCTCTTTAGCTTCTGGTTCAGTATTACTCTGGTAGAGTCGCGAGACTCTGCCTACGTCAGAGCCTTGCTCTTTACTCTGGTAGAGTCGCGAGACTCTGCCTACGTCAGAGCCTTGCTCTTTACTCTGGTAGAGTCGCGAGACTCTGCCTACGTCAGAGCCTTGCTCTTTAGGGATTTTATAGGGAATGTCTGATTGAGCTTTTGGTTCTGTCTGACTTGAAGTAGATGCTGCGTTTCGCTGAGAAAAGACACCAAGCGAATCAGAAGCCCATAGGGAAGTAGCATACATCTGACGCTTGCTATCTTTCTGGCGAAGACGTCTTTGAGCTTGCTCAAGTAGCTCATGTCGCTTCTGCTCGCGCTGAGCTAGACTAGTGAAGTTAGGAAACATTACTTATTGTGCTCTGATCTTTTCGAACAAGTTCTCTAAGCTCTGCTCTATATATCAGTCTATTTAAATATTTTTCGATACTTTATCAAATCAGGTTTTTTCTCCCATAAATCCATGGTATATTTATGACAAATTTGGTTTCTGCGAATTAATAGACTTTCGTAATATGGTTTGATTTCGTCGAACGGAAGATCAAAAATCGATTCAAGCTTTTCTTTATGAACGATATTACCAATCGTGTATTTAAACGACCTATCGCTTGAGATATTACTTAGCTCTCGTTTGATGTAGTCTAAACGATCAATATCATGGATCATTGATTGATAATTCTTTAGATTTTCAGACAGTTTTCGCATCTTTTCGTGCATAATTGAAAGCTCTTTCTTATACATTTCAATTTTATGATCCTTGAAATGCTGCTTGCAATATCCAGTAGATATAGCCTCTCTAGAACATCTCTTATTCGTTTGCGTGATTGCTACGCATGTCATGATTTTGTCTGCTCTAAGCTCTACTCTATAGTATAGTCTTACATAGAATGGACATACAGTATCTTGATTACGATTTTGATCCTGAGGTTTATGACAACACTAGAATCGTTGAGGAAGCTCAGGAGCTAGAGAAAATGGAAAATGAAAGATTGAAGAAAATAAACAGCATGAAGAAACAAGTTTTTCAGCTAAAATCGTATGATTCTCAAAGTGTTAAGACTCCATTAAATCTTAAATTAATCACTCTCTAAGAAAAGTATTGTTTCTCTAAATCAGAAGGTCGATTCTTGTTAATAAGCCGCAAATTGTCTTGAGGCTCCCAAGTAGGCTCTTGATAGCCTTTCCACTTAACGAGGTACTTATTCTTACCACTGCGTAATTTTTTATGATCTAATATCCTCTCGGCTTCGAACAGCCCCTCTCGTTCTCCTTCAGTAATAGAGAGTTTAACTAGCTTCAGGTCGTTAGGAGATTTGAAAAGGGTATTACCATTCTTAGAGCGGATCTGTATGCGATAACCGTCGATGCCAACAACTTCATATACACGCTTCCCCCACTTTGCGGATTCCTTATCAAACTGTTTTTGCTTGAGACGATATACAACAGTATTCCCTACCGCGAATTCGTTGTCGATTTGATCCATGAGGTTGTGATTGTGATCGATTTCTGATTGAATTACAGTCCCCTTAGCTTCGTTTGGTGTCATACGAATGGCGCTATGAATAGTTGAGTTATAGTTTTTAACAATATCCGATAAAAATGACTTTGTGAGTGCTCTCCCGCTTCGAAGCAATCGTTGTTTGATTGTACGATTGAATCGTTCGATTTTCCCCATTGTAGTATGCTCTCCTGGTTCGTTATTGAAATGTTCGATGTTTTTACTTTTGAAGTAGTCTTGAACCTTCTGGTTCATGAATTCAGAACCGTTATCGCTCGTAATGATATTAGGTTTCTCACGCTTGACAAAGCGTTTGATTGCCTTTAATACTGTTTCGGCCTGTTTGTTGGGGATTAGATCGACGTAGCCAAGCCGGGAGTTAATATTCACAGAAGTGAGTAGGCTTTTACCTTTCCAAAATGCTAAATCCATTTGCCACGAATCAGGATTGTTGCTGGCGATGTGAAAATGTTGGTACCTAGCCTTTTGGTCTTGAAACTGTTGCGTTTCACTATTATTTGCGTACCACTCTTTTACATCCTTTAGACGTATGGAGCTATCGATTTCTTTAGCTTTCTCATATAGGGGTTTAGGACCGATGAAACCAGTCTTAGGGTCGTGATATAGTTTCTCAAGAAGTTTCTCCATCATATATTAGGAATATAGATACAATATTAAATATCTAATGGGATAGTCGACACGCCGTCGTCGAGGACTTTACGCTTATCGTAGTAGTACCCAAGAGCAGACTTGGTCTGTCTGTAAGTGATAAGGCTTTTCGTCTCGGAACAGATGCGGAATCCTTTGTTAGTCGCTTCAATAATAGTTTGAGTCTTAACGACTTTCTCAAAGTTTTGGGGTGCTAAAGCTTTAGCGTTGCGAGACTTTTGAACACCTTTTGCTGAAACTTTGACCTTAGGCATTTTCGTTTCTTTATCGATTTCGTCACCAAGGTAGCAACAATAGTTTTTGGAACTAAGACTAACCATAGCATTGCATCTAAATTCTTCCTTAAACAAACCGGGAGTACGTCGCTCGTAAGCTGCTGACTCCTTGGTTTGGTTGTTTGGAAACCAATCGTATTTGTTCCGCTCGAAATGCTCACGCCTGCTAGATTTGATACAGTCTTCAAAAGGATTTTCACAGCTAAAAGCAATATAAGCTGAGTCAGTATCCATTTCTTGGTACTGGAAGTCGCTACGATCGAAATAATAGTCAATGCAGTCATAGTAGAACTGGAGCATTCGAAGCTTGGCTAGCTGATAAATAGCAATCGAAAGATGGATAGGGTTATTAAACTTAATCTTTCGCTTCTTAAGACTTACTTCAAACGTTCCAGCAAGCTCCTCAACATCGTGAAAGTTCTGTTGTTCAACAATTGCGCGTACCTTAACATAATTGTGCATATATTTTACATCCTTGTGCTTACTCTTATCCATACCACTACGTCCGAAAGCTGAATTACCAACAAGCTTCATCATTTCGGCTATCATTGATTTATCTGGATCTACATCACCCGCACGTCGAGCATCAGATACGGCTTCCATGAATGGTTGGAAAACTTTATGTGAGTTGGCTTTGATAAAGCTATAAGCCTTAGTAATCTCCATCCCATGTTCAATGTACCACTTCAGTAGTGGGGTATAGATAAGAATCTTTTCACCAAAGTAGCTTCCAATCAGCTTGCGAGCAGGCTTAGCACGGGCTGTGCCACGAGATTGATTGTAGCCAAACATATGAGAACCAATAACATCCTCATCGTTACAGTTGATCTCAACGTTCTTGAAGATCGGCGTCATCTCAGAGAAATAATCCTTTAGATGCTCAGGAGTACGGATATCGCATTCTAGAAATCCGAAGATCTTGTTAGCCTTAATATCGTCAATAATCGTGTCGTAAGCATCAATCGTAGTGAGCCGTCCGCAAGGCATCTCGTTACCAAGCGCCCACAAGTAAAGAGCATTTGCATCGTAGCCAATAATCTTCTTACACAGCTTACCACCACGAATGCTAGTCTCATTGCGCTTCGCAAAGCGGTTAAAGATGATAGATGGCCCTCCGGCAATGTTATCCTTCATCTTCTTGTAAATATCCTTCTCCTCTCGATCAATCGAATAGACGAGCTTGTCTGAGTTGTACTCTAACAATTTCTGATATCTGAAAGTATTTGGATTCATATCCTTACGAGCGACGTTGCACTGAATACAGCTTATTTTTATGTTTCCATCTACGTGCCCAAGGTCGTTGTTGATACGATCGGCTGATACATTTTCTTTGTTCAGAGCACAGAAGCATAGATAGCATGTGTAGTCTTGCTTGTGAAGAAGAAACTTCAGATGATTAATACTCATGTTGAAGTCACGTCCAGCCTTATTATCTTGAACCTCGTAGCCATAAAACCGATCAATAGGAAACTCAAAAGCAGTTCCATGAACTATTGGGGATCTCTGAAGATTCTTAAAGCAAGTCTGATACATAACCTTCTCTGATAAACCTGGAAGCGATACTCCGTCCGCGAACATATCGAGATCGAACTTCTTGAAAAGCTTGCGCTGAGATTGGATAGCTTTAACAAATGGCTCGACATCAAGGTTGTTGTACCAGATTAGGAGATCTTTAATAGTTTTCATCCCATGATGCTCCCAGGCGAACTTTACAAACTCATAGTCTTCATCCTTGACAGCGCTATCTCTAAGATTACTGTAAAAGGCTGACTTTGGTGGTAGTTCAGTCTCTTTTAGAACATCGAAGGATTTGATGTATTCATACGGGAATACCCCTTTTCTGAGACCACAAACGCAACGAGTCTTGTCTTCACATTTACAGCCTCCCGTGTAGGTCTTTAAATAGCTGTCGAGACTCGTACCCGCTGGTACATAGTTTGAAATATCAAGCATCTTGTAGTTATCAGTGGTGATACACATGTATCCTGGATTCTTAATAACTGATTGAATATTATTCACACCAATAGCTGTGAAAAGGTCATTCTTAGATAGATTAATGTCATATCGGCCAGAGTTGAAACCAAATACAGGTACGCGGTCAATCACCTTCTTCAGATCGCCGTATGGGCTCTTCGTAGGAATGCCAGCCATTTGGTGGATCTCAAATAGAGATTCATATTCGCCTTTGGCAACCATCTCCTCAAGCTCCTCGAGCTCAAAAATGCCTGCGATCGACTTACCTGGGATATCCATTCCAGTCAATGGATTTTTTTTCAAAATCTCCTTGATTAGGGTTTCATACTTATCGAAGTTGTATCTCTGAATTTTTTCAGCAATCTCCTCAATGTAAGTTAGCATATCTTTAAGCAGCTGGACTGGAGATTCATTAACAAAGCAACGTACCTCCCCAGTGAGGCTATTACAGATACTTACGGATACAGGAATGTGTTGGTTCCTGAAAACGGTTCTCTCTTCTTCGTTGTGTGATAAAGGCTTAAGGATAGCCTCAAAATCGTATACAATGAAGTGATCTACGTAATGATCAACATTCTTCACACGAAACTTATTCAAAATCTTGCGAATCGTATTTTGCGGAGGACGGTAGACAGTCGGAGACTTAGCAAATGATTCAAGTACCTCGAACTGGCACTTAGTCTTTTTGTGAGAGGCAAGTCTCTGCCAAGTATCGAAAACAGCCTCACAGACGTTGCATGGGAACTTTGACAAGACCTTGTCAAGGTCGGCGATATACATGGCATGCGATCGATAATCGAGAATATTGATACGGTTCGAGTAGTTCTTCTTTGATTCACGAATAAGAGAAACTTCGAGAGATGATTGGTTCATCTCATAGACATTGATTCTGAGCTGGAAGCAATCTTCTAACTCATCAAACTGAATGATATCAATAGGTTCCATTTCCTTGAAGTAGTTGATAGAGTAATCAATACTCTTAAAATTACACCATTGCTTCACGCGAGTCTTAACCAGCGAGGCCATACGGTTTAAGCGAGCATCCTCTTCGAGATGGTATGCAATGCAGTAAAACATACATTTGTTGTTACTGTTAGGAAAATCACAAATGAATCTGTTTTTCTTGATCGAGTCGGGTATGGGAATGTTCTTACCAAGAGTGTGGTTACGGTAGATGATTTTGATCTTCGCCATAGTAATCTCCTTCAACTGATAGCTTGATGAAGGGTAGCTGATACTTGATGCAAAATCTTTAGTTTGGAACTGATCCATTACTCGACTCTCGATGTCGTCTTTGCTGTTGATAGCAATTGGACCTTTCTTAAACACTTCTGTGTTCTGGGCAGGCCAGTAGTTTCTCTCAAGACCGCTAACTCGATCAAAAAGCTTGTATCCAAGCTGAACTTGGACACGGAAAGCCTTCTTCTGGTTCCTCATTGTAGTACGAAGGTTCTCAAAGATCTGATCCTTTGTATAGTACTCGTAGGTATGAGTTTCACTAGCTTTACTCTTTGTATATGAGTAAGCCGTTGGCTGCTTGTAGTTCTTATTAAAGTTGCGCTCGATGCGAGCCTCCGGGAGATTGTATGTTTTAGCAAGTAGCTTACGATTGCTACCCTTTAAGAACGATGAAATATAGACGGAGCGTCCGCTTTGGTTCTTAACGTTAACGCGGAAGCTGTCGCCCCATCTCTTGACTGGAATGTTGAGTCGCTTAAGTGCTTCGAGTTCGCTTGATAACATCTCAACTATATATAGTGTTGAAGATAAAAAATATCCGATCGCTTAGTATATATTTAGAAAACAAAGCTTAAATATGAATCACTTCGTATCTCCAATTTTGACAAAAAATTTTTTTTTGAGTTAGTCGAGAGCAATCCTACCTCCCACCTTCTTAGCTTTACGTTTGCGATCCTTCTCGGCAATCTGAACTCGATGTTGATCGTCGTAAGCCTTTTGCTTCGCAAGAATTTTTTCACGATTTCTCTCGTAATAGCGCTTCTTGGTGGCAGCGATACGCTCCTTGTTAGCTTGATACTTTTCCTGTGAGTAAGCCATTGTTGATGTCTATATACTTTGTATCATCGTTCAAGATAGAAAAAAAATAATTATGAGATGACTTAGAGGTACACCATAAATATCTCATCTTCGTGTTAGAAGCCTTCAAAACTTTTGTTACTGTACTCGAGAGCTTGAGAAAGTTTGAAAAAATAAAAAAACAAAATTCGCGACATCTCGGAGTATTGATGGGTGCCCTGTCCTTTGTACAGTGATAGGGTGATGGTTTGGTGCTTCTTCATATGTGAGGGTAGGAACAGTGCTGATGCCCTGTCTCTCGTTGTGTGAAAAAAAATGGCTATGAAACTAGGTTTTAACTACTACTAAGGTGAGGTCGAATGGGTGATGATTCCCACCGACAACAGTCCCTTGATCAAGTCTGACAACTTCTCCCGAAACTGCGGGGCGACACGTCGCACACGCTGGGCCACAGGGGTTGCGTTACCAACATCGATGTCACAGACGGCGCCGCGTGCAGCTGGAGGGAGAGCGTTCCCTTTTCCGATCAGGAGATGCCTGCGCTTCCAGATGATCTGCCTCAAGCGATCGATCTGTTCCGGCGTTCTCCCTTCTGCCTCCTCGATCTGGATATCTTCGACCTTGACTTCCTCCGTGGTGGCGCTTACCCCCGGGAGTATGGCCATCTGATTCTCCAGATCTTCAACGATCAGGTCCTTCCCTTCATGGTAACAGACTTCGTCGTCTTCAGGCGTCCCGCTGACTTCGACCTCCGACTCCATTTTTGGATCGTCGACGGTACCAGACGCTGAGCCGGTCAGTGGTTGATCGTCGATCGGCGGCTTCGGACTGTCGATCATCGGGCTGATCGACTCCCGATCCACGGAATTCGATCGGTTCTCGATCTTGCACTCCTGACCGTCCATCCACTCCGGTTCCGATTCTCGCCGGTCTTGCTTCGAGTCGACTGGATCAGCCCATTTCACCGCCACAGCAGCTACTTCGGGCTTCGGTCTGGATCCTTCGCGCTTCAGGATACCCTTCGGGATGTCGTACGTTGGTCGATCCACCAGTGGTCCCATGTACGTCGGCTCAGGTTCCGCCTCTTCTTGCTGATCGGTGGTGGCTTCGTATGCAAGATTCTGCCACTCAGCATATCGACGCGATCCCACGGAGATGAGTCCAGGCGTTCGCGGTACGAGATCTTCAGCCAACCACAGTCCCAACTGTGTGAGTCTCTGCAACATCAGCTTCTTGTCGCTGATGTTCGTGATCTTCAAGTACTGCGTCCGGCCAAGACCCTTCACCAAGGTAGGTACCCATCTTTCTCCACGGGCGACCCACAACTTCTCTCGCTCTAACGCTCGGGGCTTTTGTATCGGTATCTCTACAGATTCTCCGACTTCCAGGTGAACGCTGTCATCGAGCGCGATGTCGTGGCTGCTTCGGCCGTACGGAGGGCGGCGACCTGTCAACTGTACCCGCACTTCGTTCGGGAGGCACATAGTCCCGTCGGCCAGATCAAGACGGATGCCGGCTGGGATCATGAAATCCATGCCTAGTATCACGTCTTGCCCGATCATGTCGCCAACCCACACATCGAAGAAGTAAACTAAGAAACCAGCCAGCGTGATCTTGATCGTGGTACGTCCCAGAGTTGCGTACACATTTTCTCCGATCCCGATGCAATCCTGTCTCTGACTCTCGTCTATGATGCAGCCAACCTTACGAGCAAAGGCGGTGCTAACGATCGAGACTTCAGCGCCGGAATCTAGGAGCAGGGTCGCTCTGGCGTTGTTGATCTTGCCGGTGGCTTTGGCCTGCTTGAACCATTTGCCGGGAGCGTGATACTTCCAGTAGCCGCGTGATTCGCCAGGTAAGAGATCGCCAGCTGAATCAGATGGTGACATCCTGGCATTGTTGACTAACGCTGGTCTTCCGTGCTCCACATCAGGCAGATGATCCTTCCAGTATCCACGCAATTCGCCATCAGCTAAATCAAGTTCCATCACAACTTCCGATCGGGAGAACTCATCATTCCGCAAGCTCGCTATCGTAGCGGTACGTCTTCCATGAATTCCACGTATATTGTTGATCGGTGTTGTCGTCTCACTGACTCTTGCCTTCGGCTGCCTTTCAACGTATGCAAAAATACAGAACTTAGAACGCTCGGCTCGTACCAGATTCAAACCTGGCGAGCGTCCTAGTTTAACATCTTCTCCGCGTTGGACGGCAGCATCCCGGCGTGGCGCGTCGGGTTGTACCACTGGCGGATCAAGTTGTAAAACTCTTCCATCGGACATTTTCCGTCTTCGTGGAGCTTGCCGCAGGCGCGGCACACGTACAGGCAGTGATCAGCAGGGTGACCACGGCGACCACACTTCTCGCAGGTCAGGCGTTTCCAGCATCCAAGATCGGAGTGCCTCGTGGATCCACAGTGCGAGCACGGTGGCGGACGTTCCTCCAGGCGCGATCCATCTTCGCGATCAGTGCGAGCCGGCGACTGGCCTTCTTCCCAACGGCTCGGGCGTTGAGCTTCCGGTTTACGGTGATCAGCTGCAGCGGCCAAGTAGACGTGCGACGGAGCTCGATCATCTTCCGATCCACTAGAATCCAGATCGGATCCCGACCCAGCGCTGTCATATGAAGCGCGGATTGCGCGAACGGCGCGAGTGGACTTCGAAGGAGCTTGCGGTGGACCACTTGGCGCCTTCTGCCGGAACTTGTTCGATCCAGCGGCAGCTTTGCTTTGGCGAACCTTGGCACGCTGACGTGCACGCAGAATTTCGGCAAGGGAGTCTCCGTCGGTGATACGCAGCAGAGTTAGCTGATCGGCCAACTCGCGATCATCCAGAGTCTCGATGAAATGCTCCACATGTTCCCGTTTTGTGGATGCCGATCCAGTCTTGATCTCCAACTTCGCGCGCAGACCCAACACGGTGAGCCTATGAAGATACTCAAGAGGCTTCTCGTCCGATCGCTTCCTCGCGTGGTAATATTGCCTCGCGAGTGACACGCCCAGCCCACAGTACTCGACTCGGAAGTCGCCCAGCAAGTCGTTCCACTTGCTGCGGGTGGTTCTCCCCAACTGTTGGTACCAGTTTCGTGCTGGACCAACTAGGAGGTTGCTGAAGACGATGCACTTCTCGCTGTCGGTCGCTTGATCTCGGGCGAACGCGGACTTCACTTTGCTCAGCCAGCTTCTAGCTTTCTCCTCGTCGAAATCCTTACCGGAGAATTCCTTCAGCTCGGAGATCGCGGAGATCCTGACTCGGGGAACTGCAGAGGTGCCAGCGGACGACGTGGCATCGGCGGACGACACAGCGTTGACACGCGGGACTTCGATACTCAAGTCGTCTGGATCGTACTCGTCTGGGTGATCATGATGTGATCCAACCGACTCCATGTCGACGTCTTGGGCACCGATGTTCTTCGGAAGATCGGGTACGCGTGGCGTCAGAGCAACTGCAGCTCCTTGCTCTTTCTGGTAGCGATCCATCGCAGCATTGAAGAACGACTGAAGACTACCAGGACTGGACGCTACGGTCGACACCGGCGCCAGGGTCTATTCTTTCTTCCTGGCTTCCAACATGGCTGCTCCGGCTGGTCCAAGCGTCATCCTGCTTAGCTCGATCGAGCTATCGGATCCCGCCTCCGACACCCTCGCAGACGTCTTCGCCGACGCGAACGAGGAGTGGGGTGACCCGGACTGGCTTGAGTATGTTGTCGTCAGCCCCTGATCGGCGGTCGAGATGACGGCGCCTACCAACGGTGTGAGCAGCCTTACCAAGTGCTTGGTGGATCCTTTAAGTATGGGAAGATTAAGTTCGAGCAGTTCCTCGGCGTTGAAGTTCCCGGCCACGATTCCCGCTTCCTTCAGCATGCGCATCAGGGCGCTGATCGCCGCCGCTTGGTCTACCGGCTTGGCGGGCTTGATCACCGGGCCTTGAAGATCGCCGATCAACTTCGGCTTCATCATCTTCATGACTGGGTCCTCGATCAAGAACGCGCGGAGTTTCTTCCGGTAGAGGACGACACGCAGCTCGTCTTCCATCCAAGTCTTGGTATCACCACTCTCGTCCGCGTCGGGTGCCTTCAGCTTCATCTTCGCGGGCTTCGACGTCGCCTTCTTCGACTTCTTCGAGGAGGGGAGCGGAGTGGGGGTGGTGGTTTTGGGTGAAGGTCCTTCCGTTTTCACGGATGGATCTTCATCCGGCGGGTTACGACTCGCGTCGCGATCCGCGGGGGGCCCCGAAGGGCCCAAGGGAGGAGGGTGAGGCTTTTCTTCAAGGTCCATCGCTGAACCTTCCTCCTTGACCCCGCCAGAGCTCCTCCCAGGGCTCTGACGTTCGGTGTACTCTTCACTCTTCAGATGCGACGACGGCGATACACCTTCCGTCGACGCGCCGATACTTCCTGGCTCAACCTTGATCTTGTCCTCTTCTTGACTGGACTCACGGTGATATCCAAGGTCACCAGAAGATCCGGGCACGCGCACCATTGTGGTGTAGTGGTCCGCGAAGAAATTCGACGCGGGGGGCACTCACACACAGAGGGGCCGGACTGCCAACTAACGGAGGGGGTACTCCGATCGACCGTGGGGTCTGAAGATCTTCTCACCTTGTGTACCCGTCGACCTGGCGGGGTTAACGCTCTTCCTGGGTGACCTGGAAGGGGCCAAGGGGTTTGTTCTTGGTTGAGCTGGAGTGTGGACGGCACTCAGGGGTAATCGGTTGACGACCTTGCGGATACTTCTACGCGCGATCGTCGGTAGACAGAGTAGGTCGAAGCTTGAATAAACTTGATCCACTCTGGGGGGTTGTCCTTCGGGGCTTGTGTTGTTCCAAAGGGGGCCAATGGTTTCCAATGTAGATGCTTGGGCCGCCTACTGTTAGCGGTGGAGTTGAGGGGGGTGGAGAAAGAAGCGTTGACCTGGCCAAGCTTTCCAGGCGTTAGTGCGTGTCTTGTCCTTGAGCGTCTTGGGGTCCTTCGTCAAGGGGGGCCAATATACTTCCCAGCCTTGGAATTCTGCGGAACACCACTTGCGTGCTACAAGGAAAATCTCTCTCTCTGTTAACCATCTTAGATCCTTCCTATCTGTTCCCTTTCCTCCCATCATCTACCCATCTCCTTCGCAGCTGACTGACTACCTTGAACTTCATCCGGTGTACCAATTATTCGGTACATGTCATTCTCGATCGCCGTCGATCCAAAAGTGTACCTAAAAGATTGCACCATTGTCGATCCAGGTTCTCGATCACGATAATGTCTCGAAATGATTGCACCATATCGATCCACTTCATCGATCAGGATAATGTGTCGAAATGATGGCACCCTTGTCGATCCATTTCTGGATCGCCAGCCGTGTACTTGAATGATTGCGCCATATCGATCCACTTGACTGGTACCCAAAAGTTGGTACCTGATTCGACTCAGTATCAGATCTGAATAGATCTGGATAGTCCCACTCCGGTTCCGTCTAATCACTCCACATCCTTCTCGATCATGTCTCCCTCGATCAATCGCTGACGACCAGCCTTCTCGCTTCACCACATTTACGCAGGCTCCTCTTCAATCACTTCCGACTCCGTCGGAGTGTTGGCAGTCCATGTCCATGGACTTTGTCTTCGGTCTTCCGCCCGACAACAAGCGGAGGACAGGCATCGTTGTCTTTGTGGACCGATTCAGCAAGATGGTCCATCTTGCTGCAGTCCCGGCTACTGTTACAGCCGCGCAGACTGCGCGACTGTTTGTTGACATGGTGTTCAAACACCATGGCATGCCGCTCGACATTGTGTCGGACCGTGATCCACGCTTCACAGCGCGGTTCTGGCAAGAAGTGTTTACACTTCTTGGTTCACAGTTGTCAATGTCGACTGCGGATCATCCGCAGACGGACGGCCAGACTGAACGCGTCAACCGAGTACTGGTTGACGCGCTGAAGAGCTACGCACACTCGTTCCCGCATTGGAGCGAGTGTTTACCGATGGCAGAGTTTGCCATCAACAACTCGGTGCATGCCTCGACAGGGCATACACCGTTCTACGTGAATGCCATGCGGCATCCACGTTTGCCGAGCTTGCTCGGCGGGGTAGCTTCCTCCTTAAGTGGGGGAGGATCTACGGTTGCGTCTGAACAACCGCAGAGGACAGCTGATGACGTACTATCAGCTGCGGTGACGCGAGCTGCGTCTCGTTCGAGCAGGAACGAGCGCGAGATGTCTGCGCCGGGCACAGACATAGGAGATGATAGCGAGCAGGCAGGGCCTGCTGCGGATGAAGGCGACGAGCTGAAAGACTTCAGCTCGAATGCGCTAGACTTTGTCCAGGGAAGACAAGCCGTAATACGGTTTGTGCAAGATGCTATCGCAGCTTCTGTCGATCGACAGAAGCTGAACGCAGACAATGTTGGTAGGGGCAACATTAATGAATTCAAAAAGGGTTCATTGGTTTTGTTAGCTACACAAAACGTACCTAAACATGCAGTGTCTGATTTTGGAGCAAGTAAGCTTGCTCCAAGGTTCATCGGGCCGTTCACAGTACTTGAACGGCACGGCAACGCGTACCGGCTGGACATACCGTCCAGCATGAGACTCCATCCGACGTTCTACGTCGGGCGGTTGAAGCCGTACGTGCAGCACGAGTCATCTACGGGTGATGACTCGCCTGAGAGGCCTGGAAGGCATTCTCGAAATCGCTCACGCGAGCGATCAGAGCGTTCAATCTCGTCCCGAGACCGGACGAGATGTTCGAAGCAGTCTGCGCAGCCTGCGCAGCATCAGCACGGAGGACTCGAACCTCCTGCTTCAGAGCAGCCATCTCGGCGCTCTGAGACTGCTCGAGCGCCGCAACACGATCGTGCAGGGCACGATCGCCATGGTCATAGCGTTGACCATACGGAGGGAGTGTTTCCGCCCCCTCCGCCGCCGTTGCGAGACGCGACTGGGTCGATCCGCTGGATAGTTGAGCGGATCGTGGCTCATAAGAGAACGAACTCTCAAGAGGTTCGTTTTCGTATTCGTTGGAGAGGATTTCCTCCCCATCGAGACACATGGGAGCCACGGAACGTCCTGATGGAGGACGTTCCGGAAATGGTGAGGGCGTACGAAGCCCACCATAACTTGCAGGCCTAAGGCTTGCACGAGGAGTGCTGCGGTCACCCACAGCACTCGGAGCTTCACGTGACTCGAGACGAGCACGGAGCTCCTTGATGTGATCGGGTACACGGGTCGTCGTGTACCCCAGTATATCACGGTCGGAGATACGTGTTGCCAGAGGTGGGCAACACGGACAGGGTGTGCCGAAGGGAACGGCACACAGGATCCCCGCTTCCATGCTTGCTTCATGGAGGCGTTCACACTTACCGCGCACGGTATAAGTGTAGTAGCGATCGCGAGCATGCTTGATACGCTCGCGATAGGCTTTCGGGTCTTTGTTGAAGTTTTCAACAAAGGTGTTCCACGACTGACAGAGTGCCTGCCACTCTGGCACTTTGCTCTTGCGCGAAGTCTTCTTCGCGCTGAAGTATCGGAGCTCATGGAAGAGCCCGATGTAGTAGTCGCGTCTTTGAGTCGGGGACTCAAAGACAATGCCAACAGCGACTTCGTCGTCGATGATACTGTTGTCGTGGTACAACAGTATCGGGTTCGGTGGTGAACTAGCACCGAAACGGTCATGGATCTCTGCCTCAGTAGGCATCCATGCCGCGCGCACTGGTGGTGGATCAGTGCGCGGAGAGATGAGCGCCCTCGACATGGGGGACGCTAAGTCATCATTGCGCGGACGCTTCGAGCTGGAAGCGTCCGAGGCCTCTTCGCGGGGGCGTCGAGACCCCTGGGGTGGGTCGTGCGTGTCTTCGGACGAAGACACGTGGGCGGGAGCCTCTTCATGAAGCTCCCCATCTTCAGAATCCTCGTAGTCGAGAGGATACTCGTCGGAGTCGGCAGCGAAGTCAGATTTCTTCGCTGCATGCTTCTCCTTGAGGAGAGCATGGTACTCGGAGATAGAGAGTTTACTCTCTGTCGAACGACTGGAAGCAGCAGTGCTAGTGAGCACTGCCGCTGTTGTGCTTGCTGCAGAGGCAGCAGGCGAGGCTTGCGCGCCCGCGGCTGCGGACGTGGACTTGTGCGTTGGCGAGTTCATTCGGAAATGGACTCGTGAATTCTTCCTGTAACTTGACGGCCTTGTCAAGTTATGTCGGTTAACGTATCCGGATGGGTACGTTAAGTCTTACATGTAAGGGGGGATGGTGTAACAGGGTTACACGTACAAGTGGTTACACCACTTGTAACTCTAACAGTTACGCTAACCGTTAGAAGTTGGAAACGGACCTCAGGCCTTGGTGTGTGGAGCACACCAATGGATACATGGGCGGGCCATATCATTGGATGGCTCGCGTTCATTTACGCATGTTATTGGTAGAAAGCGAAGTATTTCTACCAATCAGTGCTCTTAAGAGAAATCAGAATTCTGTCAACCACACATTGACAGAACCTTTAGAAACAGATAGCAATCAGATTTAGGAGGTCCATTATTGGCTTGTGCCAAATTCAATAACAGTTCTCATTTTACGGTATTTGCAGTATAAATATTAAGTCTAACTAATTGCACGCTTCCTCATACACGTAAGCGCACGTGTACGCCACTTAATAGGCCTTAGTAGACCTATTACAAGCGAGCATCTCTTCTTGGAAGGCTGGATGCTCGCTGCGCACATGCCACATGATGTTGGTGAAGCCATTTCGCCTCGACTGTTTGCGTACTTTGCCGCAGCAGCACCAGAAGTACTCAGGTACAGTCTCATCATACTCATCTCGGCATGGTGTAAAGAAGTAGGTCGCAATCTGAGCGTTAGAAAAGGTTGCGCGGGCAGGAGGCGTAGATGGCATGACGTTGGGCGTTTTTAGCTTGTAGCAAACAAATAATCTTGAGAAGTGAGGAGACAATATGTCCGAGAGTTGATTATGGTTGGCTCGGGAGGGTAGTTGTTTCCGCATACTAGCTCAAGTATGAATTGTACAATCACATAAATTATGTACTCAGAAAAAGTACCTTGATGTCATACTACTTCCGATCGAAAAATAACGCACTTATGTAAGCGTACACAATACTTTTTAAATCTTATACTGGTTTGAATCTCCCGCCCATTTTCAAACAGATCTCTCGCCTCCACATGAAGCAAGCCACAAATCGTGAGCGCCGAGCGCTCTGGGAGACACTCCTCCTTCGAAGTACCAACGGCAAGCTGAAGCATGGGGACAGGAAAAAGGTTGCAGCGTAGTTTAACTTGAGCCGTTGGGTTGTATCGCGCGTGTGGAAGCAAGGAGTCGAGCCAATGGGAGAGAGAGTAGCAGCCGTTGTGAAGGCTTGATGGAGACTGCGGTGACGGAAGAAGAAGGACCGCGCTGCGCTCTGTGAGCGTATACATTGGACATCAGTCGTGGACCGGGACAGCTACAAAGCAATACAGGCTGGTGCGGGTCTGACGCCCTACATGACCAAACAGTTGCCCAAGGAAGGGTACCTGCGGCATGCGCTCACCCAGACGCGCCCCCTCCCCGCGCGCTGATTGCCGAGGTGGAGAAAGCGTTTGCAGCTACAACGGCTGGCACGCTGAACAAGACGTTTCTCTCTATCCAACTTATTATGCAGAGCATCATGAAAAAAAAAAACGGCGGCAACTCGTTTCGCCTGGGCCACATTCACAATGACAAATTGCTGCGTGCTAACATCCCTTTCGTGCGATGCCACTCTCTACAAAAGCACCGTGGCTAAAGCGCACCCGAGGACTCCAGACCATCACCTGCGTCGGACGTTGACATTTTCTACTGAGCTGGTGGAGCATGTACACCAGAGCTCTCCCCACTTGTGTTGTTTTCATTTTGCAAGCCGTACGAAGCGTAGGATGAAAGCCCTTTACACTTTATACCCGAATAAAAACGAGGCGGAGCGCTCGAGATTTTTTTTTGCAAATGTGCGTTATTTTTCGATCGGAGGTAGTAAATTATGGTGTACTATTTTTCATGGGTCATAAATAATGTAATAATATTTATGGCCATTATTTAAAGTGCCATTTATTTTTCGGCGGCCCTGTATTCGATCCTATGCAGGGATCTATGCTGAAGGCAAAGAAAGTATTGTGTGAAATAGTTCTACCGCTGATGCACATGGATTGAGAAGTATCGTACCAGCTTTTGGACCGGTGTCGGCAAAAGGACGGCAGTTCTTGTTATATTGTGTCTCGCTGCGCTTGAGCTTCTTTTAGTGGAAAACAATGGGAAGATGAGGTATCTGGTTTGATTCTGTTACGGGGTTACACGGGTTTACACCTGGTGTGTTCCACACATGGATACACTTTGTGTAAGGTACATTTTTGATGTACGGACACTCGAGGGAGTGTGGGCTGAGAGCCACACGTTTTGCATTTGAAGTAGGATTATACTTGGTTTTACTATGTTAGATAGTTAAACACATACATTTACCCCTAGGCGGCTAGCCGCAATAAAAGATAAATAAACAGTTTGGATTTGGAACACTAAGAGTAAAGTCCTTTTATTAAGGTCGTAGTTAGTAGGTGCCTTTGGTAATAAAGGTCTATTAACCCTTAATAAGGTGAGTGTTAATCCTTAACTCGTTGAGTTAACCGTCTTCCTCTGACGCTAAGCTACGGCAGCCCCGCTGCATTTGGTAGCACTTGTAGTCAATCCTGCGACTGAGTCTTTTGACTGATCCCTCTGAAAGGATGGAACACGCTGTGTTCGCGAGCTTGCCGCCGGACCAGCAAGAGACGCTTAAAAAGCTTATGTCTCTGTTGGGCCACGAGGGCAAGGGCCAGAGGCGGTATCCGCCAGACTGGAGGCTTTTGCAAGCTACGAGAAGGCGCTCTTAGAGCATGTACAAGAGCGCGTGAGCGCAACGGCGTCCGCCGCATCGTCCGCGGCCGCGTCGTCGACGCACGAGTGGTCTAATAGACCGAAACCGCTCATGTTGAGCGTGAGGACCTTCGAGGGGAAGGAAGGGGAGAACCTCCTTCTCTGGACCCGACAGGTCGAGATGGCCATGGGATCGGCCCTGCTCCAGACTGAGCAACAGCGCGTAGCGCTGGCGATCTCGAAGCTCGGTGGCCGAGCTCAAGAATGGGCACTGACGTGCGGCACGTCTGTGGACGCTGCTTTCCCGACTTGGGATCAGCTGAAACAGCAACTAGTGCGCGTATTCGCGCCGCCTAACCAGGCGTACCGTATACGGTCGAAGTTCCTCGCTACCCGCCAGGGTAAAAAGGAGTTGATGGACTATGTCCAAGAGTTGAGAACTCTGATCGCCGGTATGGCGTCGAGTCCTCTCCCCGAGGCGGTCGCAGTGACCGTGTTTATGGAGGGCCTGCGCACGGGCGCTGCCCCAACGGAATTTTTCCGTGTTCACCCTGTCTCATTTGAGGAGGCCGTGAACGTGGCATTGAATGCCGACTACAACTTCCAGTCTGCGAGACATGGTTCGAGCGCTGGTGGCGTGAGCTCTTCGAGCGGTCCTGAACCGATGGACCTCAGCCACGCTAAAGACGAGGCTGACCTCTATGCTGCTGAGCAACGCTCCAGCATCCGTCGATGCTATACGTGCGGAAGCACCCGCCATTTGAGGCCTAGTTGCCCGTTGCACAACAAGGCCCAGGCTCCATCGAGCCGAAGCACCGCTTCGAACCCTCAAACAGGGTCGTCGCGGGGAAACGACGGAACCCAGTAGGCGCGGGGCGCCCTACTGGGGAGGAACTGAGTTCTGTTGGGCCTCTGGGAGGCAGGAGAGAACGGGACTCAGCCCCACAGAGAGCTAAGCTCTCTAACTCACGTAGTGAGTGCAAGCCCGGCTTGTTAGTCGTTCAAGCGAACGTGAAATGCTTCGACAAGCCGTGGAGAGTCTTGATAGACTCGGGAGCGTCCGGCAACTATGGTCAGCGCTCCACTGTTGATGGTTTTAAACCGTATGTGGAGGCTCTGAAGGAGCCTCGAAGAGATAAGATATCTGTCCGTCTCACGACGGGGACACTAGTGACAGTCTATAGACCTGAACGTGAAGTTCTTAGACTTCGATAGCGTGGAACGCTGCTTGGTCTTAGACCTGGATGAGAGGTATGACATCATCCTTGGCATGGCGTGGCTCGAGAGCCACGAGCCATGGATCGACTGGAAGTCGAAGACGTTGGGCGCTACACGCCCGTCTCCTAGTGGGGCATTGGCGAGTCATGAACCCACCTCTGCTCGGAGACAGAAGCGCTATTGGCGCGAGCACGAGACCGAATCGGTCATGGTGCTGGACATTGGTATGTCAGAGTTGGTGAGCAACGAAGTTGCTGTTTGCCGTGAGTGTGACTCACAGGGCGTGCGCGGGGTGGCGCGTTATCCGCCGAGCGGTGTTTGTGAGGTCGCTGACCCGCCGCTGTGTCCTAAGGACAATTGTGGAACGGCACGTAATCCGTTGAGCGGTGTTCGTAGGGTCGCTGACCCGCCGCTGAGTGTCTCGAATGACACTGTTCCCTCTCCGAGGAGCCATAGTGCTTTGGCACCTAGGCAGCGCGACGGTGATGTCGCCCTGCAGCCCTCATCCGGCATTTGTGGAGTATGTGGAAGGTCGCTCGAATGTCGTTCCATGTCATCCGCTGATGTGGAGTATGTGGAAGGTCGCTCGAATGTCGTTCCATGACATCCAAAAACACTGGGCAAACGACAGTTCTTCGAACTGCGAATTTACGCCTCCGTCGTCTTGTGTGCGTCCTGCTTCATCTTTAAGATCTCGTTTCTGTTGTGCCGTAATAGAAGCTGTATTTCGGCGCGTCGGCTATCTGTCCTGGTCCTGAGTGGACCCATTATAATGCCTCCCGTTGAAAAAACGCTCTCTTGAAACGCCGACGAAGAAATTTTACCGAGGTGGATGCGCGCTAATAGAGCAATAGAGGGAAACTGAATTTCGCCCTCACCGCGGAACCACTTCAGCACGTCAATGTGCTTATATAAACCCAGTAGTGAGTAATGCATACCGTCTTGCGCGTCAATTGACATGTCCTTCGACAGTTCCTCGAACTTGAGATCGGGATTCTGACGCTGGGCGATATCCATCCACTCCGGTTCTAAATCCAGCCATTCTCGCACGACAGCATCTGCTCTGGCGTTGATCTCGGTCTCCTTAACCTCATCTCTCGTCTTGGCGGCTCGGATAGGTGCCCCTAGTAGCAGCTCGTCCGCGTCTTCCCAACCCGTTCACGCGGGCGAGGAAAAGGGTGATAAATCTTGGCTCAGGACGCTACTTTGGGACAACGATTGCTGTGATAGCGAGATTTTCCCCTGTTTGTTCATCTGAGCGAAAACCTTTCAGTGTTCTGCACGTAGGACATCAACGCCATTCTTGTAAATGGCCTTCTCCTCCTTGCGTGAAATGTTACCCACAGCAGCAATCTTCTTAGCATTCTAGGATCAAGCAGAACACACGCCATCGACTCAGTGGTTACCTTGGGAAAACAGGCCTGTAATTGAAGCAAAGTTCTTCGCAAGCACGTCTTACCACCATCCGAAACCCGATCACGAGTCCTGACAACACGGCGATGACTTGCCTCGTTGGTATCTTTGACTCCGGGTCCTTCGATGGCCATGTTTTCAAACTTAAAGGACTTCAACTTGTTTTCCGCGAGTCGCCTGAATACGACCATGTATGAGGACACCAGGTTCTCACTCTGCGTTTCTACCAGCCACAAAGTTTGTGGCCGCCTCCATTTTGACGGCTAGCATCCAGTCCTTAGCGGTAAGCGCTGTCCAGACGCTAGAGCTATCTTTTGTAGACTGAAAATATGCGTCGAAAGCAGAATAGTTGACGACTGATCTGCGAATCAGTTTGCACGTATACGCGACTCGCACGTCTTGGTCAGTCATCGGCTCCAGTTCTGGATAGGAAAGTGCCTCTTGGATATTCTTCAGAGCAGCGCGCTGTTTTGAAGATTTGAAGTGGTTGTTTAAATTGCGGAGCTTCCGAATTACGTCGCCTTCTTCTCTCAATGCACCTCCAGGAGTCACTATAGTTACTATTTTGCCCAAAGAGCTGGTCTCCTCATTCCACACAGTGGTTGTCTGAATATTGTCCTTCAGTCCAATTTCATATCCAATACAGAGGTTCAAGTGATGCATAGAGCAGCTTTCCTGCTCCGCGTCAATATGATCTGCAACGTTCTTCGCCGAAGGAGTCGTGTCCGACATCGTAAACCGAGTCATACCTCGAATATCAAGATTGAATCTTGCCTTACACGCGCTCTCAATGACTTTAGCAACCCCCGGAGCGTTGTGACCGTCGTTCTTGACACAAGCAAGCACGGCGATGAATCTGAACCGCCATAAACTATCAATAAAGTCTACGGACGCACCAAAAATACTGTCCTTGCTGCAACTTGTCCAAATGTCATGAATCAGATTGAGGAACTTGAGCCGGCAAGTTTTCTCAAACTCTGCAGATAACAGCTCACTCGCATAGATCGCAAAATAGCTGGAACTGACCGTTCAGAAGACGATCGTGTCGATCACGTCCCAAAATTTGAAATGCGGGATTTCCTGTCGCTGTGCGTATAAAGTCGTGGAAATCCGAGGAGGCACACACGGTGTATGGCAGTACATGTACCAGCGAGATAAGAAACTTGGAAATCAAGACGTTCAGGGTCTTTTCACTCGCTCTGAAGAATCTCTTTGACGTCGTGCCCACTTTCTCCAACTCTGCATCATCAAAAGTAGTAGTGCCACCCGATAGAGTAGTAGTTTCGTGTTCAGGATCACGCGTTAGGTCGAGGACAGCTTGTGTGTCCGATTCAGCAGCCAATACATCCTTCTTTGACTTCTCCGTTGCGGTCTGCTCCCTCCGCGTTACTAGCATGCTTCGTTTTACGCAAAGCCTCTTCCCAGCTGTATCGGTTTGTTTTGGTCCGCGACTGGACTTCCTGCAGACACAACAGACTACTGTGTTGTCGACGACTTCCTCTTTCTGTAGGGGGCTTCCAGTGTGTGAATTAGATCCCACACATCGTCGGTAGTTCCTGTCCTTCTGGAATGTTTGACAGAAAGCGGTACACCAAGGTCTGACACTGGGGAAGCTGGTTCTGTCTCGGGAGCTAAAGCAATCGAGCCGGTGGTGTTTTTTTTATCTTCATCCGTTGAGTCTTCGTTGTGCCAGTCGTCAACGTTGATGAAGAAACAGCCTTGGTTTTACCAGTAGAAGCCGAGATGCTAGTCGAATTGCGCCTCTTTACAGAGCGTTCAGTACCAACACTGACTTCGGGACTTGGCGACGGGACAAAATCGGAGTCAGACCCAGCCCATATTTTGCTTAACTTCGCAGAGAGACGTCGCTTTCCAGTGGACGAGGGTGGCGGAGGTACCTCGATCAGCGGATGTACAAGGACTGACTACAAAACCTGCAGAGATGACATAGTTTGTAATAGGTCTACTAAGGCCTATTAGATGGCGTACACGTGCGCTTACGTGTATGAGGAAGCGTGCAATTAATTAGACTTAATTTAATTATACTTACGTCCGTAAATATAATTAAATCAAATATAACAATATTTATACTGCAAATACCGTAAAATGAGAACTGTTATTGAATTTGGCACAAGCCAATTATGGACCTCCTAAATCTGATTGCTGTCTGTTTCTAAAGGGTTCTGTCAATGTGTGGTTGACAGAATTCTGATTTCTCTTAAGAGCACTGATTGGTAGAAATGCTTCGCTTTCTACCAATAACATGCGTAAATGCACGCGAGCCATCCAATGATATGGCCCGCCCATGTATCCATTGGTGTGCTCCACACACCAAGGCCTGAGGTCCGTTTCCAACCTCTAACAGTTAGCGCAACTGTTAGAGTTACAAGTGGTGTAACCACTTGTACGTGTAACCCTGTTACACCATGCCCCCCTTAAGACTTAACGTACCCATCCGGATACGTTAACCGACATAACTTGACAAGGCTGTCAAGTTACAGGAAGAACACACGAATTCATTTCCGAATGAACTCGCCAACTCACAAGCCCACGTCCGCAGCCGCGGACGCGCAAGCCTCGCCTGCTGCTTCTGCAGCAAGCACAACAGCGGCAGTGCCCACATGCACTGCTGCTTCCAGTCGTTCGACAGAGAGTAAACTCTCTGTCTCCGAGTACCATGCTCTCCTCAAGGAGAAGCATGCAGCGAAGAAGTCCGACTTCGCTGCCGACTCCGACGAGTATCCTCTCGACTACGAGGATTCTGAAGATGGGGAGCTTCATGAAGAGGCTCCCGCCCACGTGTCTTCGTCCGAAGACACGCACGACCCATCCCAGGGGTCTCGACGCCCCCGCGAAGAGGCCTCGGACGCTTCCAGCTCGAAACGTCCGCGCAATGATGACTTAGCGTCCCCCATGTCGAGGGCGCTCATCTCTCCGCGCACTGATCCACCACCAGTGCGCGCGGCATGGATGCCTACTGAGGCAGAGATCCATGACCGTTTCGGTGCTAGTTCACCACCGAACTCGATACTGTTGTACCACGACAACAGTATCATCGACGACGAAGTCGCTGTTGGCATTGTCTTTGAGTCCCCGACTCAAAGACGCGACTACTACATCGGGCTCTTCCATGAGCTCCGATACTTCAGCGCGAAGAAGACTTCGCGCAAGAGCAAAGTGCCAGAGTGGCAGGCACTTTGTCAGTCGTGGAACACCTTTGTTGAAAACTTCAACAAAGACCCGAGAGCCTATCGCGAGCGTATCAAGCATGCTCGCGATCGCTACTACACTTACACCGTGCGCGGTAAGTGTGAACGCCTCCATGAAGCAAGCATGGAAGCGGGGATCCTGTGTGCCGTTCCCTTCGGCACACCCTGTCCGTGTTGCCCACCTCTGGCAACACGTATCTCCGACCGTGATATACTGGGGTACACGACGACCCGTGTACCCGATCACATCAAGGAGCTCCGTGCTCGTCTTGAGTCACGCGAAGCTCCGAGTGCTGTGGGTGACCGCAGCACTCCTCGTGCAAGCCTTAGGCCTGCAAGTTATGGTGGGCTTCGTACGCCCTCACCATTTCCGGAACGTCCTCCATCAGGACGTTCCGTGGCTCCCATGTGTCTCGATGGGGAGGAAATCCTCTCCAACGAATACGAAAACGAACCTCTTGAGAGTTCGTTCTCTTATGAGCCACGATCCGCTCAACTATCCAGCGGATCGACCCAGTCGCGTCTCGCAACGGCGGCGGAGGGGGCGGAAACACTCCCTCCGTATGGTCAACGCTATGACCATGGCGATCGTGCCCTGCACGATCGTGTTGCGGCGCCCGAGCAGTCTCAGAGCGCCGAGATGGCTGCTCTGAAGCAGGAGGTTCGAGTCCTCCGTGCTGATGCTGCGCAGGCTGCGCAGACTGCTTCGAACATCTCGTCCGGTCTCGGGACGAGATTGAACGCTCTGGTCGCTCGCGTGAGCGAGCTCGAGAAGGCCTTCCAGGCCTCTCAGGCGAGTCATCACCCGTAGATGACTCGTGCTGCACGTACGGCTTCAACCGCCCGACGTAGAACGTCGGGTGGAGTCTCATGCTGGACGGTATGTCCAGCCGGTACGCGTTGCCGTGCCGTTCAAGTACTGTGAACGGCCCGATGAACCTTGGAGCAAGCTTACTTGCTCCAAAATCAGACACTGCATGTTTAGGCAGGTTTTGCGTAGCTAACAAAACCAATGAACCCTTTTTGAATTCATTCATGTTGCCCCTGCCAACATTGTCTGCGTTCAGCTTCTGTCGATCGACAGAAGCTGCGATAGCATCTTGCACAAACCGTATTACGGCTTGTCTTCGCAGGACAAAGTCTAGCGCATTCGATCTGAACCATTTCAGCTCGTCGCCTTCGTCCGCAGCAGCCCCTGCCTGCTCGCTGTCATCCCCTATGTCTGTGCCCGGCACAGACATCTCGCGCTCGTTCCTGCTCGAACGAGACGCAGCTCGCATCACCGCAGCTGATAGTACGTCATCAGCTGTCCTCTGCGGTTGTTCAGACGCAACCGTAGATCCTCCCCACTTAAGGAGGAAGCTACCCCGCCGAGCATGCTCGGCAAACGTGGATGCCGCATGGCATTCACGTAGAACGGTGTATGCCCTGTCGAGGCATGCACCGAGTTGTTGATGGCAAACTCTGCCATCGGTAAACACTCGCTCCAATGCGGGAACGAGTGTGCGTAGCTCTTCAGCGCGTCAACCAGTACTCGGTTGACGCGTTCAGTCTGGCCGTCCGTCTGCGGATGATCCGCAGTCGACATTGACAACTGTGAACCAAGAAGTGTAAACACTTCTTGCCAGAACCGCGCTGTGAAGCGTGGATCACGGTCCGACACAATGTCGAGCGGCATGCCATGGTGTTTGAACACCATGTCAACAAACAGTCGCGCAGTCTGCGCGGCTGTAACAGTAGCCGGGACGGCAGCAAGATGGACCATCTTGCTGAATCGGTCCACAAAGACAACGATGCCTGTCCTCCGCTTGTTGTCGGGCGGAAGACCGAAGACAAAGTCCATGGACATGGACTGCCAACACTCCGACGGAGTCGGAAGTGATTGAAGAGGAGCCTGCGTAAACGGCGCAGGCTTCACGCGCTGGCAAACCTCGCAAGCACGAACGTACTTGCGTACCCACTTGTACTGGTGGTGCCAGTAGAAGTCACGCGTGAGAAGAGTGTATGTCTTCTCACGACCCGGATGCCCTGCCGTAGGGGCATCGTGGTACTCGAACATGATCCGCAGCCGCAGATCATGATCATTCGGAACGACAATGCGAACCGCATTGTCGTCTACTGCACTGTACAGCAGTAGCCCTTCGTGTACACGATAGCGGTGTACACGAGCTCGAAGGTGAGGAGTTAGCTTCCGACGTGCCTCGTCGGAAGGTGCTGCGAGGAACTCCAGCAGCTCCTTCGCGTCTGCATCCCTTGCATACGCGTCCTTCACGTCGTCAATCAACGTTGACGACGGCACACTTGTCCTCACGACGCCAACACTGTTGGCGTCGACCGTCTCCGCATAATCAGGTCGACGCGATAACGCGTCGGCCACTACGTTGAGTCTTCCGGGTTTGTACTCCACCCGGAAGTTGTACTCCGCGAAGAAGGACAACCATCTCGCCATACGTTGCGAGATGTGCGGCGATTTAATCGCCGTACGCAGTGATGCGTGGTCGGTGTAGACCACGAATGGTCTACTCCCAAGTAGATACATTCGGAACTTTGCGAGTGCATACTTCATGGCAAGGAGCTCCTTGTCATGCACAGGGTAGTTGCGCTCAGCTGGCTTCAGCTGACGCGACTGGTAGTAGACCACACGATCACGGCCCTCGTGATCGTGTTGCATCAATGCACATCCGATCGCGAAATCGGATGCATCACACACTACGTGGAATGGACGATCTTGGTCGGCGACGGCCAAAATCGGAGCCTCAGTCAAGCCCTGCTTGACTGCATCGAACGCCCCCTGGCATTCGATCGTCCAAATCCACTCAGCTTCCTTCTTAAGAAGCTGTGACAGCGGGCGAATCTTGCCCGCGTAGTTCTCCACGTACTTGCACAAGTACGTGGCAAGCCCAAGGAACTGCCTCAGTTCCTTCACATTGGATGGCGTGGGCCATTCATTGATCACTCTGACCTTCTCTGGGTCAGGGCGCACGCCGTCCTCCCCTACGAGACACCCCAGCACGGGTATCTCGTTCGCCCCGAAGATACACTTCTTCAGGTTCGCATAGAGCTTATGTTTCCTCATAAGCTCTAGCAGCTTCCGGAGATGCACCTTGTGCATCTCAATGTCCGTCTTCCCGTTCACAGCCCGGCTGTGGACGAACACGTCGTCGAAATAGCTCGGTGCGAAGTCGCGCACCGAGCGCAATAGATGAGTCACACATCTATTGAACGTCGCAGGGGCATTCTTGAGTCCCTGCGGCATGACGAGCCACTCCCACAGCATACCGCTGGGAGTGCTTACCGCTGTGAGAGGGATGTCCCTCTCACGCATGAGGATTTGATAGAATCCATCACGCAGATCTAGAGCACTGAAGATAGTGCTCAAGGCCATCGAATCGATGATAACATCTTTTCGCGGTATCGGCGTCTGCGCCGGTATCGTCGCATCGTTCAACTTGTTGTACGCATGAACGATGCGCCAGCCGCCCTGTGCCTTCTTGACACAGAACGTTGGGGCACTGTGCGGGGACTTTGATTCCCGCACTTGACCTGCAAGACGACGACTCTCAAAGAAGTCGTCGATCGCTTGAACTTGTTCACGCGGCAGTGGCCACTGCCGTGTAACGCAATATTTCGTGCCCGGCACGAGATCAATCTCGTGCTGTACGCCCTTGTCCTTCGGAAGCTCCGAAGGAATCTCGTCCGGGAGTACATCCTTGTACTCCCGCAGCACCTCATAGTAGGGACTCGACCTCAACGAGTCCCAACTCTGCTCTTCGAAGCGCTGCTTCTTAGTCTTCGCACTGAGGGTATCATCGCCCTCAGTGATCCCATCGACGACGAGCTGCTTAAGCTCCTCGGCCTCGCGGTCCACCCTCTCAATCTCTGAGAGGATGCAAATTTGTTCGATGCGTCCATCGAACAACTCTCGCGCAAAGACCTTCCAGTTCATGACTGGAAGCGCGGTCAACGCCGACGCACTCGTCGGCGGATTCTCCAACCGCATCCTCTGGTACTGCAATCCAGTACCAGTACGTGTCAAGACGTTCAGCGTCTCGACACTCGGTGTCTGCCGCGCAGAAACACCAGCCTCAGTCGCCTGCTGAGGCTCGCGCAGCTTCAATGGCTTGCGCCGCGAAAGTCTTCCCTGGAGCCGCGCTCCAGGTGCTCCGCGTCCAAGGGGCTCTGCCTTAGACGGGTCGTCTTCGCAATCGCCAGCGGACTCGCTCCGCTGACTCGCACTATCAAGCACCGCTTGAGTGCCGCTCATCGCGTGCAGTCCTTCTGCACGTGAGCACACAGGTTGTTCTGGTGCTGGACGTTTGCAACCGCCAGCACCTCCTGCCGCGTGGTCGGCTCCTGCCGCCACGCCTCCATCAACTCCGCGAGCTGATGGAGCCTCCACATCGTCGACTATCGCAGTCGACGTGTCTTCGCTAGCTCTGTGAGCTAGCGGCCCTTTGTTTGTATCATCGACTCCCGGAGCCGATGTACGATCGCTAGTTCCTTGAACTAGCCGCGCGTCTGTCACGTCAGCCATCGCAGCTGACGTCTGTCCGTCGGTTCCTTGAACCGGAATTCTATTGGCTTCGTCAGCCATCAAGGCTGACGCGCAATCGTCGACGCGACCCTTGGGGGCTTGAAGTACCTCCAAGGCTACCGGTAATACCGATAATACCGGTAATACCGGTACGTTACCATCACTCAGGTGATTCACATTCACCTGATTTCTGAGGCGACCCTTCGGCTCAGACTCAGACTCAGATATCTGAGCCAACACACACTTTCTCTCAACGACTATCTGAGTCGTCGAGCGTCGCCGGCGGCGATCGGAGGCAGCGGCGGCCGCTGCTGCCTCAACCGGGGAGTCACATGCATCAGCCGATGCATGCGTAGCACTGACAGGACCATCGCTCTCTGTCGTGCTCACACTGTTGAAGCGTACGACCGTACGCTTCTCCCAGTTGATCACCGGGTCATGCCGTGCAAGCCACGGCATGCCTAACACCAAGTCGAACTTATCGTCTAGATCCAAGACGATAAGATCTTCCACAAACGTCCTTCGTTTGTACGAGAAGCGCACACGGACCACGCGCTTCTCGGTCCTCACGGTGGCACCTGTTGCCAACCGCACCTCCAACACGCCGCGAGGCGTGTCGGCCTCTTCGAAGTCCATACTTCGAAGACTTCCCTGTCGAACAAAGTTGTTCGACGCGCCCGAGTCCACCAGGGCACGAAGAGAGTTAACTCTCTTCGACATAACATTCAGGATGACAAGGTTTGGCTTGTCATCTTGCAACTTGCAGCGAGAAACCTTCTCGCTGGGGGCAGCAGTCCTCATTGTCGCGTGTCCAAGTTCGACACGCGAGACTGCATCACCAGTAGGACGCCCCGCGCCTACTGGGCCTTGGCGGTTTTTGAACGCCCGCCCGGATGCACACTCGCTGTGCATTCGCGTGCAAAGTGACCGATGTTACTACACTTGTAACATCGTACCTTGAACCCCTTACGCTGCTGTTGACCAGCAGTCGTAGCACTCGAGAGGTCCATAGGCTCCGGACCTCCCGCCTTCGGTACAGGACGCGCCGGCTTCGGCGCGGTCGCATGGAGTTTAGCTTGACGCCGGCTAAACTCCTCTTGCATCACAAGGCTTATAGCTTCCTCGAGAGTATTCGGATACTCTCGAAAGAGGTATGTCTTGACGGGACCGTCTCTCAGTCCCTTCATGAACGTGACGACCTTGGTCGCCTCGTCGACCGGGTTGGCCACTATGTTCGATACCAAGTATCGAGCACGCTGTGCATAGGAATGCACGTCATCCTTGCCCTGCTGCAGATCGAGGAACTCCGCCCTCGATCTGAACTCGTTCTTCGGGGGCTCAAACGCGAGCTTGAGCTCCTCCTTAAAACCTTCGTACGTGCTAAAGCACGTAGGATCCGAGAGTCGGCGCCCATAGGCCCAACTCCTCGCGCGTCCGCCCAAGCATGACATGGCGAACGCGACCTTCGACATCGGATCGACGATACGTCGAGCCGCAACGGCTGTGTCGAGTTCGACAAGCCAACGAAGGAGGGTCTCGTCCTCCTTCCCCGCATAGGTACTCACGTGGAGTTTCAACGACTCCACGCGTGGCTTCGGGGAAGCCACCGAGGCAGCAACATCTCGTTGCTCCTTAACAATGTACCCCAGAGCAACACCGTGTTGCTCTGTCGGCGATAGCGTGCGAAGCATCGACGCTACCGCTGCCTCACCAATGACTCGTGAGAGTCGTTGGAGCGCCTCCCACTCTGGATCCGAGAGGTGGGGGCAGTCCGTGCGCGTCACGGACTGGTGTGGGGTCCCCGTGGCCTCTTCCTCGTCTCCAGCTTTTTCACTCTCAGGTTGGTCAGTATCAAAAAGGTCGATATCTCCTCATCCATGGGGGAGTTCTCTACCCCGCGTTCGTATGACTCCATACGAACGAACAGCAGTCGGTCGTGGGACGGACTACAAAGTGCTACCAGGTGTAATGGGCCTACTAAGGCCTATTAGATGGCGTACACGTGCGCTTACGTGTATGAGGAAGCGTGCAATTAATTAGACTTAATTTAATTATACTTACGTCCGTAAATATAATTAAATCAAATATAACAATATTTATACTGCAAATACCGTAAAATGAGAACTGTTATTGAATTTGGCATAAGCCAATTATGGACCTCCTAAATCTGATTGCTATCTGTTTCTAAAGGGTTCTGTCAATGTGTGGTTGACAGAATTCTGATTTCTCTTAAGAGCACTGATTGGTAGAAATGCTTCGCTTTCTACCAATAACATGCGTAAATGCACGCGAGCCATCCAATGATATGGCCCGCCCATGTATCCATTGGTGTGCTCCACACACCAAGGCCTGAGGTCCGTTTCCAACCTCTAACAGTTAGCGCAACTGTTAGAGTTACAAGTGGTGTAACCACTTGTACGTGTAACCCTGTTACATAGTTAATGCGTATTCGTTTTCAAGCAAAGCGTAGATGCTTATAATACCTCTCGTTCAACACCGAATCGGCGCCTTCATAGACACCAATAGCACACATGTGATGGATATGTTTACCACACACAGTGCACGGGTCCGTTTTAAGCTCGTCGCCTTCCTGGTAACCCTCCACATAGCACCCCATCCTTAGTTGCCGAGTGGGTAATTTGAATCACTGTTAAATTGCCAAATCAGGACTGGCCTTGCCCGATGAGGGTTCTACTGAAAATGGTACTCTAAGAGTACTATTGGTACCCACTTTTGAGAGTGATACTACTACCAGTAGGCATACCAGCTTATTGGTATTCATATGACTACTATTTCAAAAATAGTAATAGTAATATTACTCCAGAATCATATTTTTGAAACGACTACCAATCCCTGGTCATGGAACATTACGCCGGCAGTTTTTTTTACTTTCCGTAATTTACCTGCGAGACCAGTCCTGGAACGTTCTTTCGAGGCAGCAGCTATTTTGACGAGGCAAAGACCACCTGAGAGCGAAAGCAACGTCTTTTCGATCTTAGGGTAGTTTCAGAACCGCTCAACTAACAGATATAGCGAGGGCGACATCTTTTAGGGCGTTTCGGGACCGCGCGACGGACAACATCTACGCCGCGTAGTACAGTACGGTGTGTAATGGGCCTACTAAGGCCTATTAGGTGGCGTACACGTGCGCTTACGTGTATGAGGAAGCGTGCAATTAATTAGACTTAATTTAATTATACTTACGTCCGTAAATATAATTAAATCAAATATAACAATATTTATACTGCAAATACCGTAAAATGAGAACTGTTATTGAATTTGGCATAAGCCAATTATGGACCTCCTAAATCTGATTGCTATCTGTTTCTAAAGGGTTCTGTCAATGTGTGGTTGACAGAATTCTGATTTCTCTTAAGAGCACTGATTGGTAGAAATGCTTCGCTTTCTACCAATAACATGCGTAAATGCACGCGAGCCATCAAATGATATGGCCCGCCCATGTATCCATTGGTGTGCTCCACACACCAAAGCCTGAGGTCCGTTTCCAACCTCTAACAGTTAGCGCAACTGTTAGAGTTACAAGTGGTGTAACCACTTGTACGTGTAACCCTGTTACACCATCCCCCCCTTAAGACTTAACGTACCCATCCGGATACGTTAACCGACATAACTTGACAAGACCGTCAAGTTACAGGAAGAACACACGAATTCATTTCCGAATGAACTCGCCAACTCACAAGCCCACGTCCGCAGCCGCGGACGCGCAAGCCTCGCCTGCTGCTTCTGCAGCAAGCACAACAGCGGCAGTGCCCACATGCACTGCTGCTTCCAGCCGTTCGACAGAGAGTAAACTCTCTGTCTCCGAGTACCATGCTCTCCTCAAGGAGAAGCATGCAGCGAAGAAGTCCGACTTCGCTGCCGACTCCGACGAGTATCCTGTCGACTACGAGGATTCTGAAGATGGGGAGCTTCATGAAGAGGCTCCCACCCACGTGTCTACGTCCGAAGACACGCACGACCCATCCCAGGGGTCTCGACGCCCCCGCGAAGAGGCCTCGGACGCTTCCAGCTCGAAGCGTCCGCGCAATGATGACTTAGCGTCCCCCATGTCGAGGGCGCTCATCTCTCCGCGCACTGATCCACCACCAGTGCGCGCGGCATGGATGCCTACTGAGGCAGAGATCCATGACCGGTTCGGTGCGAGTTCACCACCGAACCCGATACTGTTGTACCACGACAACAGTATCACCGACGACGAAGTCGCTGTTGGCATTGTCTTTGAGTCCCCGACTCAAAGACGCGACTACTACATCGGGCTCTTCCATGAGCTCCGATACTTCAGCGCGAAGAAGACTTCGCGCAAGAGCAAAGTGCCAGAATGGCAGGCACTTTGTCAGTCGTAAAACGCCTTTGTTGAAAACTTCAACAAAGACCCGAAAGCCTATCGCGAGCGTATCAAGCATGCTCGCGATCGCTACTACACTTACACCGTGCGCGGTAAGTGTGAACGCCTCCATGAAGCAAGCATGGAAGCGGGGATCCTGTGTGCCGTTCCCTTCGGCACACCCTGTCCGTGTTGCCCACCTCTGGCAACACGTATCTCCGACCGTGATATACTGGGGTACACGACGACCCGTGTACCCGATCACATCAAGGAGCTCCGTGCTCGTCTTGAGTCACGCGAAGCTCCGAGTGCTGTGGGTGACCGCAGCACTCCTCGTGCAAGCCTTAGGCCTGCAAGTTATGGTGGGCTTCGTACGCCCTCACCATTTCCGGAACGTCCTCCATCAGGACGTTCCGTGGCTCCCATGTGTCTCGATGGGGAGGAAATCCTCTCCAACGAATACGAAAACGAACCTCTTGAGAGTTCGTTCTCTTATGAGCCACGATCCGCTCAACTATCCAGCGGATCGACCCAGTCGCGTCTCGCAACGGCGGCGGAGGGGGCGGAAACACTCCCTCCGTATGGTCAACGCTATGACCATGGCGACCGTGCCCTGCACGATCGTGTTGCGGCGCTCGAGCAGTCTCAGAGCGCCGAGATGGCTGCTCTGAAGCAGGAGGTTCGAGTCCTCCGTGCTGATGCTGCGCAGGCTGCGCAGACTGCTTCGAACATCTCGTCCGGTCTCGGGACGAGATTGAACGCTCTGGTCGCTCGCGTGAGCGAGCTCGAGAAGGCCTTCCAGGCCTCTCAGGCGAGTCATCACCCGTAGATGACTCGTGCTGCACGTACGGCTTCAACCGCCCGACGTAGAACGTCGGGTGGAGTCTCATGCTGGACGGTATGTCCAGCCGGTACGCGTTGCCGTGCCGTTCAAGTACTGTGAACGGCCCGATGAACCTTGGAGCAAGCTTACTTGCTCCAAAATCAGACACTGCATGTTTAGGCAGGTTTTGCGTAGCTAACAAAACCAATGAACCCTTTTTGAATTCATTCATGTTGCCCCTGCCAACATTGTCCGCATTCAGCTTCTGTCGATCGACAGAAGCTGCGATAGCATCTTGCACAAACCGTATGACGGCTTGTCTTCGCTTGACAAAGTCTAGCGCATTCGAGCTGAACTCTTTCAGCTCGTCGCCTTCGTCCGCAGCAGGCCCTGCCTGCTCGCTATCGTCCCTTATGTCTGTGCCCGGCACAGACATCTCGCGCTCGTTCCTGCTCGAACGAGACGCAGCTCGCGTCACCGCAGCTGATAGTACGTCATCAGCTGTCCTCTGTGGTTGTTCAGACGCAACCGTAGATCCTCCCCCACTTAAGAAGGAAGCTACCCCGCCGAGCAAGCTCGGCAAACGTGGATGCCGCATGGCATTCACGTAGAACGGTGTATGCCCTGTCGAGGCATGCACCGAGTTGTTGATGGCAAACTCTGCCATCGGTAAACACTCGCTCCAATGCGGGAACGAGTGTGCGTAGCTCTTCAGCGCGTCAACCAGTACTCGGTTGACGCGTTCAGTCTGGCCGTCCGTCTGCGGATGATCCGCAGTCGACATTGACAACTGTGAACCAAGAAGTGTAAACACTTCTTGCCAGAACCGCGCTGTGAAGCGTGGATCACGGTCCGACACAATGTCGAGCGGCATGCCATGGTGTTTGAACACCATGTCAACAAACAGTCGCGCAGTCTGCGCGGCTGTAACAGTAGCCGGGACGGCAGCAAGATGGACCATCTTGCTGAATCGGTCCACAAAGACAACGATGCCTGTCCTCCGCTTGTTGTCGGGCGGAAGACCGAAGACAAAGTCCATGGACATGGACTGCCAACACTCCGACGGAGTCGGAAGTGATTGAAGAGGAGCCTGCGTAAACGGCGCAGGCTTCACGCGCTGGCAAACCTCGCAAGCACGAACGTACTTGCGTACCCACTTGTACTGGTGGTGCCAGTAGAAGTCACGCGTGAGAAGAGTGTATGTCTTCTCACGACCCGGATGCCCTGCCGTAGGGGCATCGTGGTACTCGAACATGATCCGCAGCCGCAGATCATGATCATTCGGAACGACAATGCGAACCGCATTGTCGTCTACTGCACTGTACAGCAGTAGCCCTTCGTGTACACGATAGCGGTGTACACGAGCTCGAAGGTGAGGAGTTAGCTTCCGACGTGCCTCGTCGGAAGGTGCTGCGAGGAACTCCAGCAGCTCCTTCGCGTCTGCATCCCTTGCATACGCGTCCTTCACGTCGTCAATCAACGTTGACGACGGCACACTTGTCCTCACGACGCCAACACTGTTGGCGTCGACCGTCTCCGCATAATCAGGTCGACGCGATAACGCGTCGGCCACTACGTTGAGTCTTCCGGGTTTGTACTCCACCCGGAAGTTGTACTCCGCGAAGAAGGACAACCATCTCGCCATACGTTGCGAGATGTGCGGCGATTTAATCGCCGTACGCAGTGATGCGTGGTCGGTGTAGACCACGAATGGTCTACTCCCAAGTAGATACATTCGGAACTTTGCGAGTGCATACTTCATGGCAAGGAGCTCCTTGTCATGCACAGGGTAGTTGCGCTCAGCTGGCTTCAGCTGACGCGACTGGTAGTAGACCACACGATCACGGCCCTCGTGATCGTGTTGCATCAATGCACATCCGATCGCGAAATCGGATGCATCACACACTACGTGGAATGGACGATCTTGGTCGGCGACGGCCAAGATCGGAGCCTCAGTCAAGTCCTGCTTGACTGCATCGAACGCCCCCTGGCATTCGATCGTCCAAATCCACTCAGCTTCCTTCTTAAGAAGCTGTGACAGCGGGCGAATCTTGCCCGCGTAGTTCTCCACGTACTTGCACAAGTACGTGGCAAGCCCAAGGAACTGCCTCAGTTCCTTCACATTGGATGGCGTGGGCCATTCATTGATCACTCTGACCTTCTCTGGGTCAGGGCGCACGCCGTCCTCCCCTACGAGACACCCCAGTACGGGTATCTCGCTCGCCCCGAAGATACACTTCTTCAGGTTCGCATAGAGCTTATGTTTCCTCATAAGCTCTAGCAGCTTCCGGAGATGCACCTTGTGCATCTCAATGTCCGTCTTCCCGTTCACAGCCCGGCTGTGGACGAACACGTCGTCGAAATAGCTCGGTGCGAAGTCGCGCACCGAGCGCAATAGATGAGTCACACATCTATTGAACGTCGCAGGGGCATTCTTGAGTCCCTGCGGCATGACGAGCCACTCCCACAGCATACCGCTGGGAGTGCTTACCGCTGTGAGAGGGATGTCCCTCTCACGCATGAGGATTTGATAGAATCGCATGAGGATTTGATAGAATCCATCACGCAGATCTAGAGCACTGAAGATAGTGCTCAAGGCCATCGAATCGATGATAACATCTTTTCGCGGTATCGGCGTCTGCGCCGGTATCGTCGCATCGTTCAACTTGTTGTACGCATGAACGATGCGCCAGCCGCCCTGTGCCTTCTTGACACAGAACGTTGGGGCACTGTGCGGGGACTTTGATTCCCGCACTTGACCTGCAAGACGACGACTCTCAAAGAAGTCGTCGATCGCTTGAACTTGTTCACGCGGCAGTGGCCACTGCCGTGTAACGCAATATTTCGTGCCCGGCACGAGATCAATCTCGTGCTGTACGCCCTTGTCCTTCGGAAGCTCCGAAGGAATCTCGTCCGGGAGTACATCCTTGTACTCCCGCAGCACCTCATAGTAGGGACTCGACCTCAACGAGTCCCAACTCTGCTCTTCGAAGCGCTGCTTCTTAGTCTTCGCACTGAGGGTATCATCGCCCTCAGTGATCCCATCGACGACGAGCTGCTTAAGCTCCTCGGCCTCGCGGTCCACCCTCTCAATCTCTGAGAGGATGCAAATTTGTTCGATGCGTCCATCGAACAACTCTCGCGCAAAGACCTTCCAGTTCATGACTGGAAGCGCGGTCAACGCCGACGCACTCGTCGGCGGATTCTCCAACCGCATCCTCTGGTACTGCAATCCAGTACCAGTACGTGTCAAGACGTTCAGCGTCTCGACACTCGGTGTCTGCCGCGCAGAAACACCAGCCTCAGTCGCCTGCTGAGGCTCGCGCAGCTTCAATGGCTTGCGCCGCGAAAGTCTTCCCTGGAGCCGCGCTCCAGGTGCTCCGCGTCCAAGGGGCTCTGCCTTAGACGGGTCGTCTTCGCAATCGCCAGCGGACTCGCTCCGCTGACTCGCACTATCAAGCACCGCTTGAGTGCCGCTCATCGCGTGCAGTCCTTCTGCACGTGAGCACACAGGTTGTTCTGGTGCTGGACGTTTGCAACCGCCAGCACCTCCTGCCGCGTGGTCGGCTCCTGCCGCCACGCCTCCATCAACTCCGCGAGCTGATGGAGCCTCCACATCGTCGACTATCGCAGTCGACGTGTCTTCGCTAGCTCTGTGAGCTAGCGGCCCTTTGTTTGTATCATCGACTCCCGGAGCCGATGTACGATCGCTAGTTCCTTGAACTAGCCGCGCGTCTGTCACGTCAGCCATCGCAGCTGACGTCTGTCCGTCGGTTCCTTGAACCGGAATTCTATTGGCTTCGTCAGCCATCAAGGCTGACGCGCAATCGTCGACGCGACCCTTGGGGGCTTGAAGTACCTCCAAGGCTACCGGTAATACCGATAATACCGGTAATACCGGTACGTTACCATCACTCAGGTGATTCACATTCACCTGATTTCTGAGGCGACCCTTCGGCTCAGACTCAGACTCAGATATCTGAGCCAACACACACTTTCTCTCAACGACTATCTGAGTCGTCGAGCGTCGCCGGCGGCGATCGGAGGCAGCGGCGGCCGCTGCTGCCTCAACCGGGAGTCACATGCATCAGCCGATGCATGCGTAGCACTGACAGGACCATCGCTCTCTGTCGTGCTCACACTGTTGAAGCGTACGACCGTACGCTTCTCCCAGTTGATCACCGGGTCATGCCGTGCAAGCCACGGCATGCCTAACACCAAGTCGAACTTATCGTCTAGATCCAAGACGATAAGATCTTCCACAAACGTCCTTCGTTTGTACGAGAAGCGCACACGGACCACGCGCTTCTCGGTCCTCACGGTGGCACCTGTTGCCAACCGCACCTCCAACACGCCGCGAGGCGTGTCGGCCTCTTCGAAGTCCATACTTCGAAGACTTCCCTGTCGAACAAAGTTGTTCGACGCGCCCGAGTCCACCAGGGCACGAAGAGAGTTAACTCTCTTCGACATAACATTCAGGATGACAAGGTTTGGCTTGTCATCTTGCAACTTGCAGCGAGAAACCTTCTCGCTGGGGGCAGCAGTCCTCATTGTCGCGTGTCCAAGTTCGACACGCGAGACTGCATCACCAGTAGGACGCCCCGCGCCTACTGGGCCTTGGCGGTTTTTGAACGCCCGCCCGGATGCACACTCGCTGTGCATTCGCGTGCAAAGTGACCGATGTTACTACACTTGTAACATCGTACCTTGAACCCCTTACGCTGCTGTTGACCAGCAGTCGTAGCACTCGAGAGGTCCATAGGCTCCGGACCTCCCGCCTTCGGTACAGGACGCGCCGGCTTCGGCGCGTTCGCATGGAGTTTAGCTTGACGCCGGCTAAACTCCTCTTGCATCGCAAGGCTTATAGCTTCCTCGAGAGTATTCGGATACTCTCGAAAGAGGTATGTCTTGACGGGACCGTCTCTCAGTCCCTTCATGAACGTGACGACCTTGGTCGCCTCGTCGACCGGGTTGGCCACTATGTTCGATACCAAGTATCGAGCACGCTGTGCATAGGAATGCACGTCATCCTTGCCCTGCTGCAGATCGAGGAACTCCGCCCTCGATCTGAACTCGTTCTTCGGGGGCTCAAACGCGAGCTTGAGCTCCTCCTTAAAACCTTCGTACGTGCTAAAGCACGTAGGATCCGAGAGTCGGCGCCCATAGGCCCAACTCCTCGCGCGTCCGCCCAAGCATGACATGGCGAACGCGACCTTCGACATCGGATCGACGATACGTCGAGCCGCAACGGCTGTGTCGAGTTCGACAAGCCAACGAAGGAGGGTCTCGTCCTCCTTCCCCGCATAGGTACTCACGTGGAGTTTCAACGACTCCACGCGTGGCTTCGGGGAAGCCACCGAGGCAGCAACATCTCGTTGCTCCTTAACAATGTACCCCAGAGCAACACCGTGTTGCTCTGTCGGCGATAGCGTGCGAAGCATCGACGCTACCGCTGCCTCACCAATGACTCGTGAGAGTCGTTGGAGCGCCTCCCACTCTGGATCCGAGAGGTGGGGGCAGTCCGTGCGCGTCACGGACTGGTGTGGGGTCCCCGTGGACCCCTCATCCATGGGGGAGTTCTCTACCCCGCGTTCGTATGACTCCATACGAACGAACAGCAGTCGGTCGTGGGACGGACTACAAAGTGCTACCAGGTGTAATGGGCCTACTAAGGCCTATTAGATGGCGTACACGTGCGCTTACGTGTATGAGGAAGCGTGCAATTAATTAGACTTAATTTAATTATACTTACGTCCGTAAATATAATTAAATCAAATATAACAATATTTATACTGCAAATACCGTAAAATGAGAACTGTTATTGAATTTGGCATAAGCCAATTATGGACCTCCTAAATCTGATTGCTATCTGTTTCTAAAGGGTTCTGTCAATGTGTGGTTGACAGAATTCTGATTTCTCTTAAGAGCACTGATTGGTAGAAATGCTTCGCTTTCTACCAATAACATGCGTAAATGCACGCGAGCCATCCAATGATATGGCCCGCCCATGTATCCATTGGTGTGCTCCACACACCAAGGCCTGAGGTCCGTTTCCAACCTCTAACAGTTAGCGCAACTGTTAGAGTTACAAGTGGTGTAACCACTTGTACGTGTAACCCTGTTACATAGTTAATGCGTATTCGTTTTCAAGCAAAGCGTAGATGCTTATAATACCTCTCGTTCAACACCGAATCGGCGCCTTCATAGACACCAATAGCACACATGTGATGGATATGTTTACCACACACAGTGCACGGGTCCGTTTTAAGCTCGTCGCCTTCCTGGTAACCCTCCACATAGCACCCCATCCTTAGTTGCCGAGTGGGTAATTTGAATCACTGTTAAATTGCCAAATCAGGACTGGCCTTGCCCGATGAGGGTTCTACTGAAAATGGTACTCTAAGAGTACTATTGGTACCCACTTTTGAGAGTGATACTACTACCAGTAGGCATACCAGCTTATTGGTATTCATATGACTACTATTTCAAAAATAGTAATAGTAATATTACTCCAGAATCATATTTTTGAAACGACTACCAATCCCTGGTCATGGAACATTACGCCGGCAGTTTTTTTTACTTTCCGTAATTTACCTGCGAGACCAGTCCTGGAACGTTCTTTCGAGGCAGCAGCTATTTTGACGAGGCAAAGACCACCTGAGAGCGAAAGCAACGTCTTTTCGATCTTAGGGTAGTTTCAGAACCGCTCAACTAACAGATATAGCGAGGGCGACATCTTTTAGGGCGTTTCGGGACCGCGCGACGGACAACATCTACGCCGCGTAGTACAGTACGGTGTGTAATGGGCCTACTAAGGCCTATTAGGTGGCGTACACGTGCGCTTACGTGTATGAGGAAGCGTGCAATTAATTAGACTTAATTTAATTATACTTACGTCCGTAAATATAATTAAATCAAATATAACAATATTTATACTGCAAATACCGTAAAATGAGAACTGTTATTGAATTTGGCATAAGCCAATTATGGACCTCCTAAATCTGATTGCTATCTGTTTCTAAAGGGTTCTGTCAATGTGTGGTTGACAGAATTCTGATTTCTCTTAAGAGCACTGATTGGTAGAAATGCTTCGCTTTCTACCAATAACATGCGTAAATGCACGCGAGCCATCAAATGATATGGCCCGCCCATGTATCCATTGGTGTGCTCCACACACCAAAGCCTGAGGTCCGTTTCCAACCTCTAACAGTTAGCGCAACTGTTAGAGTTACAAGTGGTGTAACCACTTGTACGTGTAACCCTGTTACACCATCCCCCCCTTAAGACTTAACGTACCCATCCGGATACGTTAACCGACATAACTTGACAAGACCGTCAAGTTACAGGAAGAACACACGAATTCATTTCCGAATGAACTCGCCAACTCACAAGCCCACGTCCGCAGCCGCGGACGCGCAAGCCTCGCCTGCTGCTTCTGCAGCAAGCACAACAGCGGCAGTGCCCACATGCACTGCTGCTTCCAGCCGTTCGACAGAGAGTAAACTCTCTGTCTCCGAGTACCATGCTCTCCTCAAGGAGAAGCATGCAGCGAAGAAGTCCGACTTCGCTGCCGACTCCGACGAGTATCCTGTCGACTACGAGGATTCTGAAGATGGGGAGCTTCATGAAGAGGCTCCCACCCACGTGTCTACGTCCGAAGACACGCACGACCCATCCCAGGGGTCTCGACGCCCCCGCGAAGAGGCCTCGGACGCTTCCAGCTCGAAGCGTCCGCGCAATGATGACTTAGCGTCCCCCATGTCGAGGGCGCTCATCTCTCCGCGCACTGATCCACCACCAGTGCGCGCGGCATGGATGCCTACTGAGGCAGAGATCCATGACCGGTTCGGTGCGAGTTCACCACCGAACCCGATACTGTTGTACCACGACAACAGTATCACCGACGACGAAGTCGCTGTTGGCATTGTCTTTGAGTCCCCGACTCAAAGACGCGACTACTACATCGGGCTCTTCCATGAGCTCCGATACTTCAGCGCGAAGAAGACTTCGCGCAAGAGCAAAGTGCCAGAATGGCAGGCACTTTGTCAGTCGTAAAACGCCTTTGTTGAAAACTTCAACAAAGACCCGAAAGCCTATCGCGAGCGTATCAAGCATGCTCGCGATCGCTACTACACTTACACCGTGCGCGGTAAGTGTGAACGCCTCCATGAAGCAAGCATGGAAGCGGGGATCCTGTGTGCCGTTCCCTTCGGCACACCCTGTCCGTGTTGCCCACCTCTGGCAACACGTATCTCCGACCGTGATATACTGGGGTACACGACGACCCGTGTACCCGATCACATCAAGGAGCTCCGTGCTCGTCTTGAGTCACGCGAAGCTCCGAGTGCTGTGGGTGACCGCAGCACTCCTCGTGCAAGCCTTAGGCCTGCAAGTTATGGTGGGCTTCGTACGCCCTCACCATTTCCGGAACGTCCTCCATCAGGACGTTCCGTGGCTCCCATGTGTCTCGATGGGGAGGAAATCCTCTCCAACGAATACGAAAACGAACCTCTTGAGAGTTCGTTCTCTTATGAGCCACGATCCGCTCAACTATCCAGCGGATCGACCCAGTCGCGTCTCGCAACGGCGGCGGAGGGGCGGAAACACTCCCTCCGTATGGTCAACGCTATGACCATGGCGACCGTGCCCTGCACGATCGTGTTGCGGCGCTCGAGCAGTCTCAGAGCGCCGAGATGGCTGCTCTGAAGCAGGAGGTTCGAGTCCTCCGTGCTGATGCTGCGCAGGCTGCGCAGACTGCTTCGAACATCTCGTCCGGTCTCGGGACGAGATTGAACGCTCTGGTCGCTCGCGTGAGCGAGCTCGAGAAGGCCTTCCAGGCCTCTCAGGCGAGTCATCACCCGTAGATGACTCGTGCTGCACGTACGGCTTCAACCGCCCGACGTAGAACGTCGGGTGGAGTCTCATGCTGGACGGTATGTCCAGCCGGTACGCGTTGCCGTGCCGTTCAAGTACTGTGAACGGCCCGATGAACCTTGGAGCAAGCTTACTTGCTCCAAAATCAGACACTGCATGTTTAGGCAGGTTTTGCGTAGCTAACAAAACCAATGAACCCTTTTTGAATTCATTCATGTTGCCCCTGCCAACATTGTCCGCATTCAGCTTCTGTCGATCGACAGAAGCTGCGATAGCATCTTGCACAAACCGTATGACGGCTTGTCTTCGCTTGACAAAGTCTAGCGCATTCGAGCTGAACTCTTTCAGCTCGTCGCCTTCGTCCGCAGCAGGCCCTGCCTGCTCGCTATCGTCCCTTATGTCTGTGCCCGGCACAGACATCTCGCGCTCGTTCCTGCTCGAACGAGACGCAGCTCGCGTCACCGCAGCTGATAGTACGTCATCAGCTGTCCTCTGTGGTTGTTCAGACGCAACCGTAGATCCTCCCCCACTTAAGAAGGAAGCTACCCCGCCGAGCAAGCTCGGCAAACGTGGATGCCGCATGGCATTCACGTAGAACGGTGTATGCCCTGTCGAGGCATGCACCGAGTTGTTGATGGCAAACTCTGCCATCGGTAAACACTCGCTCCAATGCGGGAACGAGTGTGCGTAGCTCTTCAGCGCGTCAACCAGTACTCGGTTGACGCGTTCAGTCTGGCCGTCCGTCTGCGGATGATCCGCAGTCGACATTGACAACTGTGAACCAAGAAGTGTAAACACTTCTTGCCAGAACCGCGCTGTGAAGCGTGGATCACGGTCCGACACAATGTCGAGCGGCATGCCATGGTGTTTGAACACCATGTCAACAAACAGTCGCGCAGTCTGCGCGGCTGTAACAGTAGCCGGGACGGCAGCAAGATGGACCATCTTGCTGAATCGGTCCACAAAGACAACGATGCCTGTCCTCCGCTTGTTGTCGGGCGGAAGACCGAAGACAAAGTCCATGGACATGGACTGCCAACACTCCGACGGAGTCGGAAGTGATTGAAGAGGAGCCTGCGTAAACGGCGCAGGCTTCACGCGCTGGCAAACCTCGCAAGCACGAACGTACTTGCGTACCCACTTGTACTGGTGGTGCCAGTAGAAGTCACGCGTGAGAAGAGTGTATGTCTTCTCACGACCCGGATGCCCTGCCGTAGGGGCATCGTGGTACTCGAACATGATCCGCAGCCGCAGATCATGATCATTCGGAACGACAATGCGAACCGCATTGTCGTCTACTGCACTGTACAGCAGTAGTCCTTCGTGTACACGATAGCGGTGTACACGAGCTCGAAGGTGAGGAGTTAGCTTCCGACGTGCCTCGTCGGAAGGTGCTGCGAGGAACTCCAGCAGCTCCTTCGCGTCTGCATCCCTTGCATACGCGTCCTTCACGTCGCCAATCAACGTTGACGACGGCACACTTGTCCTCACGACGCCAACACTGTTGGCGTCGACTGTCTCCGCATAATCAGGTCGACGCGATAACGCGTCGGCCACTACGTTGAGTCTTCCGGGTTTGTACTCCACCCGGAAGTTGTACTCCGCGAAGAAGGACAACCATCTCGCCATACGTTGCGAGATGTGCGGCGATTTAATCGCCGTACGCAGTGATGCGTGGTCAGTGTAGACCACGAACGGTCTACTCCCAAGTAAATACACTCGGAACTTTGCGAGTGCATACTTCATGGCAAGGAGTTCCTTGTCATGCACAGGGTAGTTGCGCTCAGCTGGCTTCAGCTGACGCAACTGGTAGTAGACCACACGATCACGGCCCTCGTGATCGTGTTGCATCAATGCACATCCGATCGCGAAATCGGATGCATCACACACTACGTGGAATGGACGATCTTGGTCGGCGACGGCCAAGATCGGAGCCTCAGTCAAGCCCTGCTTGACTGCATCGAACGCCCCCTGGCATTCGATCGTCCAAATCCACTCAGCTTCCTTCTTAAGAAGCTGTGACAGCGGGCGAATCTTGCCCGCGTAGTTCTCCACGTACTTGCACAAGTACGTGGCAAGCCCAAGGAACTGCCTCAGTTCCTTCACATTGGATGGCGTGGGCCATTCATTGATCACTCTGACCTTCTCTGGGTCAGGGCGCACGCCGTCCTCCCCTACGAGACACCCCAGTACGGGTATCTCGCTCGCCCCGAAGATACACTTCTTCAGGTTCGCATAGAGCTTATGCTTCCTCATAAGCTCTAGCAGCTTCCGGAGATGCACCTTGTGCATCTCAATGTCCGTCTTCCCGTTCACAGCCCGGCTGTGGACGAACACGTCGTCGAAGTAGCTCGGTGCGAAGTCGCGCACCGAGCGCAATAGATGAGTCACACATCTATTGAACGTCGCAGGGGCATTCTTAAGTCCCTGCGGCATGACGAGCCACTCCCACAGCATACCGCTGGGAGTGCTTACCGCTGTGAGAGGGATGTCCCTCTCACGCATGAGGATTTGATAGAATCCATCACGCAGATCTAGAGCACTGAAGATAGTGCTCAAGGCCATCGAATCGATGATAACATCTTTTCGCGGTATCGGCGTCTGCGCCGGTATCGTCGCATCGTTCAACTTGTTGTACGCATGAACGATGCGCCAGCCGCCCTGTGCCTTCTTGACACAGAACGTTGGGGCACTGTGCGGGGACTTTGATTCCCGCACTTGACCTGCAAGACGACGACTCTCAAAGAAGTCGTCGATCGCTTGAACTTGTTCACGCGGCAGTGGCCACTGCCGTGTAACGCAATATTTCGTGCCCGGCACGAGATCAATCTCGTGCTGTACGCCCTTGTCCTTCGGAAGCTCCGAAGGAATCTCGTCCGGGAGTACATCCTTGTACTCCCGCAGCACCTCATAGTAGGGACTCGACCTCAACGAGTCCCAACTCTGCTCTTCGAAGCGCTGCTTCTTAGTCTTCGCACTGAGGGTATCATCGCCCTCAGTGATCCCATCGACGACGAGCTGCTTAAGCTCCTCGGCCTCGCGGTCCACCCTCTCAATCTCTGAGAGGATGCAAATTTGTTCGATGCGTCCATCGAACAACTCTCGCGCAAAGACCTTCCAGTTCATGACTGGAAGCGCGGTCAACGCCGACGCACTCGTCGGCGGATTCTCCAACCGCATCCTCTGGTACTGCAATCCAGTACCAGTACGTGTCAAGACGTTCAGCGTCTCGACACTCGGTGTCTGCCGCGCAGAAACACCAGCCTCAGTCGCCTGCTGAGGCTCGCGCAGCTTCAATGGCTTGCGCCGCGAAAGTCTTCCCTGGAGCCGCGCTCCAGGTGCTCCGCGTCCAAGGGGCTCTGCCTTAGACGGGTCGTCTTCGCAATCGCCAGCGGACTCGCTCCGCTGACTCGCACTATCAAGCACCGCTTGAGTGCCGCTCATCGCGTGCAGTCCTTCTGCACGTGAGCACACAGGTTGTTCTGGTGCTGGACGTTTGCAACCGCCAGCACCTCCTGCCGCGTGGTCGGCTCCTGCCGCCACGCCTCCATCAACTCCGCGAGCTGATGGAGCCTCCACATCGTCGACTATCGCAGTCGACGTGTCTTCGCTAGCTCTGTGAGCTAGCGGCCCTTTGTTTGTATCATCGACTCCCGGAGCCGATGTACGATCGCTAGTTCCTTGAACTAGCCGCGCGTCTGTCACGTCAGCCATCGCAGCTGACGTCTGTCCGTCGGTTCCTTGAACCGGAATTCTATTGGCTTCGTCAGCCATCAAGGCTGACGCGCAATCGTCGACGCGACCCTTGGGGGCTTGAAGTACCTCCAAGGCTACCGGTAATACCGATAATACCGGTAATACCGGTACGTTACCATCACTCAGGTGATTCACATTCACCTGATTTCTGAGGCGACCCTTCGGCTCAGACTCAGACTCAGATATCTGAGCCAACACACACTTTCTCTCAACGACTATCTGAGTCGTCGAGCGTCGCCGGCGGCGATCGGAGGCAGCGGCGGCCGCTGCTGCCTCAACCGGGGAGTCACATGCATCAGCCGATGCATGCGTAGCACTGACAGGACCATCGCTCTCTGTCGTGCTCACACTGTTGAAGCGTACGACCGTACGCTTCTCCCAGTTGATCACCGGGTCATGCCGTGCAAGCCACGGCATGCCTAACACCAAGTCGAACTTATCGTCTAGATCCAAGACGATAAGATCTTCCACAAACGTCCTTCGTTTGTACGAGAAGCGCACACGGACCACGCGCTTCTCGGTCCTCACGGTGGCACCTGTTGCCAACCGCACCTCCAACACGCCGCGAGGCGTGTCGGCCTCTTCGAAGTCCATACTTCGAAGACTTCCCTGTCGAACAAAGTTGTTCGACGCGCCCGAGTCCACCAGGGCACGAAGAGAGTTAACTCTCTTCGACATAACATTCAGGATGACAAGGTTTGGCTTGTCATCTTGCAACTTGCAGCGAGAAACCTTCTCGCTGGGGGCAGCAGTCCTCATTGTCGCGTGTCCAAGTTCGACACGCGAGACTGCATCACCAGTAGGACGCCCCGCGCCTACTGGGCCTTGGCGGTTTTTGAACGCCCGCCCGGATGCACACTCGCTGTGCATTCGCGTGCAAAGTGACCGATGTTACTACACTTGTAACATCGTACCTTGAACCCCTTACGCTGCTGTTGACCAGCAGTCGTAGCACTCGAGAGGTCCATAGGCTCCGGACCTCCCGCCTTCGGTACAGGACGCGCCGGCTTCGGCGCGTTCGCATGGAGTTTAGCTTGACGCCGGCTAAACTCCTCTTGCATCGCAAGGCTTATAGCTTCCTCGAGAGTATTCGGATACTCTCGAAAGAGGTATGTCTTGACGGGACCGTCTCTCAGTCCCTTCATGAACGTGACGACCTTGGTCGCCTCGTCGACCGGGTTGGCCACTATGTTCGATACCAAGTATCGAGCACGCTGTGCATAGGAATGCACGTCATCCTTGCCCTGCTGCAGATCGAGGAACTCCGCCCTCGATCTGAACTCGTTCTTCGGGGGCTCAAACGCGAGCTTGAGCTCCTCCTTAAAACCTTCGTACGTGCTAAAGCACGTAGGATCCGAGAGTCGGCGCCCATAGGCCCAACTCCTCGCGCGTCCGCCCAAGCATGACATGGCGAACGCGACCTTCGACATCGGATCGACGATACGTCGAGCCGCAACGGCTGTGTCGAGTTCGACAAGCCAACGAAGGAGGGTCTCGTCCTCCTTCCCCGCATAGGTACTCACGTGGAGTTTCAACGACTCCACGCGTGGCTTCGGGGAAGCCACCGAGGCAGCAACATCTCGTTGCTCCTTAACAATGTACCCCAGAGCAACACCGTGTTGCTCTGTCGGCGATAGCGTGCGAAGCATCGACGCTACCGCTGCCTCACCAATGACTCGTGAGAGTCGTTGGAGCGCCTCCCACTCTGGATCCGAGAGGTGGGGGCAGTCCGTGCGCGTCACGGACTGGTGTGGGGTCCCCGTGGACCCCTCATCCATGGGGGAGTTCTCTACCCCGCGTTCGTATGACTCCATACGAACGAACAGCAGTCGGTCGTGGGACGGACTACAAAGTGCTACCAGGTGTAATGGGCCTACTAAGGCCTATTAGATGGCGTACACGTGCGCTTACGTGTATGAGGAAGCGTGCAATTAATTAGACTTAATTTAATTATACTTACGTCCGTAAATATAATTAAATCAAATATAACAATATTTATACTGCAAATACCGTAAAATGAGAACTGTTATTGAATTTGGCACAAGCCAATTATGGACCTCCTAAATCTGATTGCTATCTGTTTCTAAAGGGTTCTGTCAATGTGTGGTTGACAGAATTCTGATTTCTCTTAAGAGCACTGATTGGTAGAAATGCTTCGCTTTCTACCAATAACATGCGTAAATGCACGCGAGCCATCCAATGATATGGCCCGCCCATGTATCCATTGGTGTGCTCCACACACCAAAGCCTGAGGTCCGTTTCCAACCTCTAACAGTTAGCGCAACTGTTAGAGTTACAAGTGGTGTAACCACTTGTACGTGTAACCCTGTTACACGGTGTCTGTTCGTCTGTCCGTCGTGTGTGTGTTCAACGGTTTAGCGCATAAAGCTGTGTAGTTGCCTTGGCTACATCACACTTTTACATGCCGTACCACCTATCATATAACATAGACCTATTGTTGTGACTTCCCTCAGGAATAGTAAAATTACAAATCTAGCCCAAAACGGTGATCGCTAAACGCGTTTGATTGGCTGAAAACCATCGCTGACGAGCGAAGCGAGGAAGCGCCTCGTCCACGGCGCGCGCCGGAGGTGTGGCGCCGCTGATGAGTAGTGGGGCGAGCTGGAACAGTGAGCCCCACGGGTTCCAACCCAACATGCATTACCACCCGCAAAGCGGGTGGCGCTCGGCTAGTTCAAACTATGTACATGTACACTCCTGGCCAAATTAATCCGGCCACTCACACTTCGTGCTCTAAGTCGATCAATATTTGGTATTTGGAGGTGCGCTTTTGATATGAGCTTTCTATTACCTAGGGGAAGGCAGTGTCTGGGTTAACGATCGGGATTTCGCAGTTTGAAGGGTACCTCCCATACAATGAACCGATTTGGGCATGTGGTCCAAACTTCCGGCCGCCCTCATCTAATCATTTCCATAGTAAATTCAAGACACATGTAACGAAATGATTGTAATAGTAATGCGTCTTATCTCCTTTCTTCTCAATCAATTCAATGCAGCGTCGAGGCATCGACTCAATTAAGTTGCTCAGCGTAGCTTGCTCAACACTATCCCATGCAGCTAATATAGCTGTAGTTAACTCAGCGACGTTTGCATACTGCCGTTCGTTCGGATAGACTGTGCGCGCCACCATCGCCCATAGATTTTCGATAGGGTTCAGGTCGGGGGAGCAAGCTGGCCAGTCGAGCAGCTTAATCTTCTGCTCGTCGAAGAAGTCCATAGTCTCCCTCGAGGTATGGATGGAGGCATTGTCTTGTTGGTAGATGTAATCTAAGACAAACTGAGAGTGTGCAAATGGCAGCAAAAACTCAGACACCGTTTCGATGTAGTGGGCTGAAGCCTGACGCACCACCAACACAGCGAGCTTCAATCTACCCTTGAAACTGGATGCTCCCCAAACCATAACAGACCCGCCACCGTTCTGCCGTCTTACTGTAGCCCTCGGATCGCGTCGAACGTCTCTCCAATAGTTGCGCAGTCCATCAGGCCCATCCAAGTTAATTTTTTTCTCGTCTGAAAAACCGATGCGCTGCCAGACCTCTTGCGGAGTGACGACCATAGTCTTAAACCAGTTGAGACGGTGCTCCTTGTGCGCAGGAGTTCACGGCAACGTGCTCTCCATTTTGGTGTAGACGAGCCAGTCTACACCAGAAAGTAGACGCCGAATTGTGTCAACCTTGAGGTGTTCAGCGCTGTAGTCGCCACTAGACGCCTTACGCAGTAGTATCCGGGCGAGATGCTCGGATACGACGTTCTTCCGTCCGTGTAACGGGGTTACACGGGTTTACACCTTGTGTATCCCACCCATGGATACACTTTGTGTAAGGTACATTTTTGATGTACGGACACTCGAGGGAGTGTGGGCTGAGAGCCACACGTTTTGCATTTGAAGTAGGATTATACTTGGTTTTACTATGTTAGATAGTTAAACACATACATTTACCCCCTAGGCGGCTAGCCGCAATAAAAGATAAATAAACAGTTTGGATTTGGAACACTAAGTAAAAGGTCCTTTTATTAAGGTCGTAGTTAGTAGGTGCCTTTGGTAATAAATGCCTATTAACCCTTAATAAGGTGAGTGTTAATCCTTAACTCGTTGAGTTAACCGTCTTCCTCTGACGCTAAGCCACGGTAGCCCCGCTGCACTTGGTAGCACTCGTAGTCAATCCTGCGACTGAGTCTTTTGACTGATCCCTCTGAGAGGATGGAACACGCTGTGTTCGCGAGCTTGCCGCCTGGCCAGCAAGAGACGCTTAAAAAGCTTATGTCTCTGTTGGGCCCCGAGGGCATTGCTCATCTTGCTTCGCAAGGGCCAGAGGCGGTGTCCGCCAGACTGGAGGCTTTTGCAAGCTACGAGAAGGCGCTCTTAGAGCATGTTCAAGAGCGCGTGAGCGCAACGGCTTCCGCCGCATCGTCCGCGGCCGCGTCGTCGACGCACGAGTGGTCTAATAGACCGAAGCCGCTCATGTTGAGCGTGGTGACCTTCGAAGGGAAGGAAGGAGAGAATCTCCTTCTCTGGACCCGGGAGGTCGAGATGGCCATGGGATCGGCCCTGCTCCAGACTGAGCAACAGCGCGTAGCGCTGGCGATCTCGAAGCTCGGTGGCCGAGCTCAAGAATGGGCACTGACGTGCGGCACGTCTGTGGACGCTGCTTTCCCGACTTGGGATCAGCTGAAACAGCAACTAGTGCGCGTATTCGCGCCGCCTAACCAGACGTACCGTATACGGTCGAAGTTCCTTGCTACCCGCCAGGGTAAAAAGGAGTTATTGGACTATGTCCATGAGTTGAGAACTCTGATCGCCGGTATGGCGTCGAGTCCTCTTCCCGAGGTGGTCGCCGTGACCGTGTTCATGGAGGGCCTGCGCACGGGCGCTTCCCGAACGGAAGTTTTCCGTGTTCACCCTGCCTCATTTGAGGAGGCCGTGAACGTGGCATTGAATGCCGAGTATAACTTCAAGTCTGCGAGACTTGGTTCGAGCGCTGGTAGCGCGAGCTCTTCGAGCGGTCCTGAACCGATGGGCCTCAGCCACGCTGAAGACGAGGCTGACCTCTATGCAGCTGAGCAGCGCTTCAGCATCCGTCGATGCTATGCGTGCGGGAGCACCCGTCACTTGAGGCCTAGTTGCCCGTTGCGCAACAAGGCCCAGGCTCCATCGAGCCGAAGCACCGCTTCGAACCCTCAAACAGGGTAGTCGCGGGGAAACGACGGAACCCAGTAGGCGCGGGGTGCCCTACTGGGGAGGAACTGAGTTCTGTTGGGCCTCTGGGAGGCAGGAGAGAACGGGACTCAGCCCTGCAGAGAGCTAAGCTCTCTAACTCACGTAGTGAGTGCAAGCCCGGCTTGTTAGTCGTTCAAGCGAACGTGAAGGGCTTCGACAAGCCGTGGAGAGTCTTGATAGACTCGGGAGCGTCCGGCAACTATGGCCAGCGCTCCACTGTTGATGGTTTTAAACCGTATGTGGAGGCTCTGAAGGAGCCTCGAAGAGATAAGATCTCTGTCCGTCTCGCGACGGGGACACTAGTGACAGTGTCGAAGGTCTCTATAGACCTGAACGTGAAGTTCTTAGACTTCGATAGCGTGGAACGCTGCTTGGTCTTAGACCTGGATGAGAGGTATGACCTCATCCTTGGCATGGCGTGGCTCGAGAGCCACGAGCCATGGATCGACTGGAAGTCGAAGACGTTGGGCGCTACGCGCCCGTCTCCTAGTGGAACATTGGCGAGTCATGAATTCACCTCTGCTCGGAGACAGAAGCGCTATTGGCGCGAGCACGAGACCGAGTCGGTCATAGTGCTGGGCATCGGTATGTCAGAGTTAGTGAGCAACAAAGTTACTGTTTGCCGTGAGTGTAACTCACAGGGGCGTGCGCGGGGTGGCGCGTTATCCGCCGAGCGGTGTTTGTAGGGTCGCTGACCCGCCGCTGTGTCCTAAGGACAGTTGTGGAACGGCACGTAAACCGTTGAGCGGTGCTCGTAGGGTCGCTGTCCCGCCGCTGAGTGTCTCGAATGACACTGTCCCTCTCCGAGGAGCCATAGTGCGTTGGCACCTAGGCAGCGCGACGGTGAAGTCGCCCTGCAGCCCTCATCCGGCCGTGCTCGGGCGAGGAGGGAGAGGACGAAGAGACGCAGAGCGTCTGTGACGTCTATGACGTCGGACGAGGTGTCCAGCGTGTTGAGCGGTGAGGCTCCACGCGACTGCAGTGAGCAGTTATACACACTCGTGAATGGAGTGACAGGGGATGTCGACGGAGACATAAGTCTCGAACGACTCCCGTCAGTTGATGCTCTGTTAGAGCTGGACGATATGTCTGTCGCCGAGTTTGGCGAGGCCTTAAAGGCCGGCGAGCTTGCCGGGGTGGTCATGATACGGCCCTAGGAGGAGTTGAACACCTCGTCCGTTGTGGACGAAGCTGTTCTTGAGGACACGAAGCGGGCGCTGAGCGCTAGGAGTGAATTTTCGATCCTCAAGGATCCCTTGGACCCGTTTTATCCTTTGATTAAGGAATACCACGATGTGGTGTCGAAGGACCCGCCGTCAGGGTTGCCTCCGGATCGAGGCGTACGTCATGAGATTGACTTGGTTCCTGGAACCAAATACTGCGTAACACGGCGGTGTCCCTTACCAAGGGAGCAATGTGACGTCATCGACGCGTTCTTCCATGCAAATCACGAAGCCGGCTTGGTGTGTGAGAGCCAGTCTCCGCACTCGACACCCACGTTCTGTGTCAGAAAGCCTAATGGCAAGTGGCGCATAGTGCATGCTTTCAATAAGCTGAATGCAGCCACCATTCCGGCACAGACGCCGATTCCTAGAAAGGATGTTCTACAGAACAACATGGTGGATGTACGTTGTACATTGCTCTCGACTTGGTCGACGGGTATTATCAGCTGCTCATGAGAGCTAGCGATATACCCCTCACGGCAGTGAGTACTCCGAGCGATATGCTCTGGGAGTGGTTGGTGATGCCCCAAGGGCTGTCGAACGCGCCTGCGCCGTTCAATCGTCTAGTGACGTAGTTGTTCCGGCCCCATCGGGCGTACGCTCAGACGTACTTCGACGACATCTTTGTCCATAGTCGTGTGGAGCACGGGAGGTCTGATGTGGAGAACCACCTTGACCATTTGCGAGCGGTGCTCGAGTGCATGCACACGAATACGTTGTATGCCAACTTAGATAAATACGTCTTTGGCGCGGAGGAAATTCCTTTCCTCGGGTGCTTCATTGGGAAGCGAAGCCTTAGGGCAGATCCTGCGAAGGTTAAGGCCATTGTGGACTGGCCGGTTCCATCGAACCAGAAGGACTTGCGTAAGTGGCTTGGCTTAGCCAACTACTTGCACAAGTATAGCGAGAACTACGCTGATATGGCTCGGCCATTGTCCAATCTCCTTAAGAAGAATACACCTTGGTGCTGAGACGTCGTCCACGACGAAGCCTTCAAGGCTGTTAAGGAGAGTCTCCTTCATGCGCCCATCTTAGCGCTTCCGGACCCGGATCGTCCGTTTAGCGTCGTCTGCGACGCCTCCGATTTTGCAATCGGTTGTGCTTTATTACAAGCAGACGCCGAAGGGCGTGAATGCGTTATCGCGTTTGAGTCTCGACAGCTGAAAGCTGCTGAGAAGAACTATCCAGTTCATGACAAAGAGCTACTTGCAATGAAGTATGCTCTAGTCAAATTTAGAGTACATTTACTCGGCTCTAAGCCCTTTGTGATCTATACAGATCATGCGTCTTTATGCACTGCTACTCAGTCGCCTCACCTCTCACATAGAATGGGAAGATGGCTTTCATTCTTTGCCGAGTATAACTTCGAGGTGAAGTATAAGCCGGGACGGTTCAACGTAGTGGCCGATGCGCTATCACGCAGGCCGGACTACGAGCTGACTCATGTCACTACAATGACGTCGTCGGTCCCCGACCTTATACACAGGGCATACGCCCAAGACGACACATGTGTAGCTCTGCTACGCGCTCTTGGGAGCGAAGAGTTTAAAGACTCGGGCAAGGAATTGTCACCGCGCTTACGCGCGAGGCTGCAGCGTTATACGCCTGATCATGGCCTGCTGTATTACAGCACTGACCCTGAGGACACTCCTCGAGTGGTCGCCCCTCATGATGAGGATCTCAAGTATCGCATCCTATATGAGGTGCATGATACGCCTGTCGGTGGACATCTTGGTCGTGAGAAGACCTATGGCTCGGTGAGCAAGATGTACTGGTGGCCCAAGATGTACAAGTGGGCAAGCACCTATGTTCGTACATGCGAGACATGTCAACGGACCAAGTCCGCGCCGCATGCGGCTGCGCCGTTGGTGAGTTTGTTAGTCCCTTCGGGATGTTGGCAGTCCATTAGTATGGACTTTGTGTTTGGCCTTCCTAAGGATAAGGCGGGCAACACGGGTGTCGTGGTCTTTGTTGACCGACTGAGCAAGATGGCTCATCTTTCGGCTGTGCCGGACACCGTTGACGGTGATGATACAGCTAAGCTGTTCATAGACAGAGTCTTTCGCCAACATGGCTTGCCTGAGGCATTTGTCTCTGATAGAGGCCCTCGCTTTACAGCGAAGTTCTGGACGTCCTTGTTCAGGGTGCTTGGCACCAAGTTGGACATGTCCACGGCGGACCATCCGCAGACCGATTGTCAAACTGAACGCGTGAATCGCGTTGTGGAGGATATCCTCCGAAGCGTCTGCGCTGAAGCGCCACGACGCTGGAGCGAGATGCTCCCCCTCATTGAGTTCGCACATTGAGTTCGCTATGAACAATGCGGTGCATGCCTCGACAGGCTTCACCCCGTTCTATGTGAACGGCTTGGCCGGCCCTCGCGCCCCTCTAACGCCGCCACGGTGTGGCTCTGGGCTTGATGGGGGAGGGTTATCCGATCGGCTTGCTGATGTCAGCCCAGTTGCGGTTCGCAAGCAAGTCGATGACTTTGTCTCTTTGAGACTGAGAGTCAAGCGCCAGGTCCGCGACGCGATGGCTGAAAGCCAGGACCTCCAAAAGGAGTATGCAGATGCCAAAGGCAGAAGGAACATGGACAGGTTTGAGATTGGAGATCTCGTTTTATTAAACGCTAAAAACCTACCTACACATGCAGTGTCTGCGGTCTTCAAGACCAAGTTGAGACCTAGGTTCATTGGACCGTTTAAGGTCGTGGCCAAGAAGGGCCTGGCGTACACGCTCAATCTCCCGCAGAAGATGCGTACGCACCCGGTATTCTAGGTGGGCTTGCTTAAGCCATACCGGGATCCCGCTCGGGCGAGCTCTGAGGCGCTAGCGCCGGGTCGGACAAGGGCTGCGAAGCAGCGAGAGGCTGCGAGGCAGCAGGGTGCGGAGGCACAGGAAGCTGCAAGGCAGCAGGTGGTAGAGCCATCGTGCAACGGGACGGGAGCCGTATGGCTGCATCCGAACCAAGAGGTCGAGTTGACCCTGCAGTTAAGCAACCTGACGCTCAAGGTCTACGGCCCGCTGTTGCATCACCCGAGGCGACCCAAGCCAGTCAAGGCGGCGCTCGACCTCCTCGAGGCCACTCGCTAAGCGATGTGAGGAGCGGTCAACGTCGGCGACGTTGTCGTTCACCGAACGGACACGAGTCTGTAGGGAGAGGAACTCCACGAAGCTCGCAGCGCGAGAGTCCATCGGCCGCTCGGCCTCCACCTGCTCTGCCCGATGAGCATGGTGATCTCCACTACCACGTGGAGCGCCTGATGGCGCGGCGCAGGCGCCATGGTCAAAACCAGTATCTGGTAAAATGGCGAGGTTACCCTCATTCCCAGAACTCGTGGGAGTTCGAGGTGCCATTGCGGCAGGATTGCCCTGACGTCGTCGACGCTTATGATCGACGTCACCCGGTGACGGACCGCCCGCAGGGCGTGCGACGGAGTCGCCGGGCGCGCCGCGCTTCCCACTACTAGAGTGGGGTGACGACAGGTCAAGAGCCGAGCTCAGGCTCTGACCAGTCGCTGTGACAGCCGACCCATGGTTATGGGTAGGACTGCTCACAGCGGGAGCAGGAGGCCGGGGTGCTTCGTAGCGTGAGGGACGTTGTCCCGGTGCACGCTGTCTGGCTTGACGCTTCGCGAAGTCGAAGCGCAAGCGCCGCTCTAAGCGGATATCTGTTTCCAAGAAACTAGCTCGGAGAGCATCGTAGGAGTGGAGCCGTCGAGATAGCTCCACCCAGTTCTGAAACTGCGCTTCATAAGCGGCCATTGTTTCCCCCTCTGAGAGGACCACCGGCACAGTTCGCATGGCCGGCACGGCCTCACCGTTGAGCTGCTGACGCAGGCGCTCCCGGTACTCCGAAGGAGTTGTGACTTGTGGAGTCAAGAAGCGCTCGCGGAGCGAATGTCGCTGGGCGACTTCATCAGTCGTCTCGGGCGCGCGCCCACACGTGTACGTTTGTCCAAGAGCTGCGAGGCAGCGCGTCGAACGACCTCCGCAGGAGAGAGACGGTCATAACCGTAGTCGCGACGCGACGTGCCCACTATGGGGCGGTCCACAGGTCGGTTAGACCGCGCACGGGATGCAGCCTCAAGCTGCCGGCTTTGAGCCCCGTCCACTTCGTTGGAGACCACACCTGGCTCAGGGAGCTCGTCCTCGTACCTCGAGGAGAGAGGAGGCGCATTGCGCAGGGTGTTTGCGGAACCGTCACGGTTCGGGAACGGATTAGGCGTCCGCAGCTCGCGGGAGCGCGGCGTCGGGCTTGAAGGCCTCGGAGAGGCAGCCTCCTGGCGCGTAGAAGCCCCCTCATCATCGTCCGGGACGATCTCGCCCTGCTCAAGCTCGTCGAGCCAGGCGTCTTGACGCGCACGTGGTGTTGGTGGCTCAGGAGAGCGTGGAGCGTCGCTCTCACCCGGATGTTGGCTCGCGGAGCCGGAGCCATAACGTCGTCGATGCTCATTGTGGTACTGTCGTACACTGAGCCGCTGCGGAGCAGCCTCCCTGTCGGGATTGCGGTCTGTGACCTGTGGCGATTGCGGGCTTTCGCGCCCCGACATGCGGCCACTAAAGGACGGCGAAAAAAGGTCGAACGACCGTGGCGTGAGGTTTAGCATTGGAAATGCAGTTTCGATAATGGGCTCTAAGAGCCGAAGTTCTTTGAACTTGTGATGAGGTAAAGTGACCTCTAACGTCTTGAGAAGAAAGACCTCACTGAGAAAGTGTCGTGGACACGGGTGTCCACATCTTGGTGGGGGGTGGTGTAACGGGGTTACACGGGTTTACACCTTGTGCGTCCCACACATGGATACACTTTGTGTAAGGTACATATTTGATGTACGGACACTCGAGGGAGTGTGTGTGGCTGAGAGCCACACGTTTTGCATTTGAAGTAGGATTATACTTGGTTTTACTATGTTAGATAGTTAAACACATACATTTACCCCCTAGGCGGCTAGCCGCAATAAAAGATAAATAAAAAGTTTGGATTTGGAACACTAAGTAAAAGGTCCTTTTATTAAGGTCGTAGTTAGTAGGTGCCTTTGGTAAAAAAAGGCCTATTAACCCTTAATGAGGTGAGTGTTAATCCTTAACTCGTTGAGTTAACCGTCTTATTCTGACGCTAAGCTACGGCAGCCCCGCTGCAACTGAGAGTCTTCCTTCTTGTAGCACACGAATCCTCCCCCTCTCTTTGTCGGTTAGCCAAGCCGGCATTGATCTGCAAACGAAAAGTGATCCGTGGAGAGCGAATATACAAGAAACCCACTACGCTGCACGGTCGCCACCACCAAATCGGTTGGTCTACATGCTTACAAATATCACAATCACTTCGTTACTTTTGTCTTGAATTTACTATGGAAATGATTAGATGAGGGTGGCCGGAAGTATGGAAATCGATTTATTGTATGTGAGGTACCCTTCAAACTGCGAAATCCCGATCGTTAACACGAACACTGTCTCTATGTATGCAATAGAAAGCTCATATCAAAAGCGCACCGCCAAATACCAAATATTGATCGACTTAGAGCACGAAGTGTGAGTGGCCGGATTAATTTGGCCAGGAGTGTACAGTCGTGCACCTCGTTTTCGGCCCCGGTATGGCTTAATAACCTGCACAATCTAATGATTGCGCCACATGCATTGCGCAAATGAGTTGCCCATCTCCTTTGGACCAAATGACCTCTAAGCAGGGATTGATAGTAATGGAATTTTTGTTGATATGATTAATAGTATTTGGAAGACAAATTCAAACCTCATAACTATCAATAGAGATCTCGATCGGCATCAAACCTACAGTGGTTATTAATATTAATATTTCAGCTATTAATAAGGGCCAATGCGATGGGCTACTTGCAGGCTGGCTGTCGGTCGTACGTAGCAAACCGATGTAAACGAAGATTGGCTGCGCCCGCGAGACTGTTTGTACGGCTTGGCAAGGTCGTGGATAATTGATCAAACTGCGTCCCTGGTGTAAGACCGAGAGTGGTGCTCCACATAAACAGGTACCCCATGCGCGTCATACTCTGGTAGAGCTGATGACGATGTTGCATGTGTTCCACAGAAATGCTTAGGATGTCGCGACGCTGGCGGTGTGCTACGCAGGTTGTCGACGGGCAATACAGCAGAAGCATCAGATTGTCTTACCATAATATCCTGGGCAACTGGCGGCGGAGGTCCTAGGTACTGATGTAGACAATCAGTACTACAGAATCTAATGTAGACAAATGAACACAACGCATTGAGTTTCACGACATGTATGATAAAATACATGTGCTTTAACTTTACCGTTTTTCTAGTGTAGCATCAGCGTAGACGTCGTTGCTACACAAATGATGAACACCTTTCCGACAGACACAACACAGCGACACTACTGATATTTCTGGACAGCAGCAATGAGTGGCAGCACACTTCATTGTCTTGAGCCACGACGTGTACAACACGCCCTCAAGTCAGAGCTTAACGGTTGAGAGGTAGTTGACTAAACCTTGAATGGCACAAGGAGCCTTGTTCTATTTTGGTAGAGATGACTGGTGCTCAAACGTCTGCATCTCTTCGAGATCGGGGTGGGGCTATTATTATTATTATCGCTTGATTATAGCAATTTTGTGGAACTTAAGAAAACTATTTTGTGACTATTTGTGTAATTGTTTAATACGTCGAATTTTAATGGCGGTGTATGCTGTTACATACTTATTCCATAAATAGTTCGTGTATGTGGACGATATGTGACTCACATATCGTCCACATACGTCAGGAACACACGTATTTACACGGTAAACTATTCTGTCGCGGTAGATTACTAGATCGATATAAGCAAGACAGAGGTTCGCCACATTACTAAATGAGGTACTTTCGGCGAAGTAGAATGATAAATGAGGTACAAATGATTGTTAAGTAAGCAACTTTCAACTGAGGTATATATTGATAGATTGGCCAGTGTTGTCAACTCCGACTGTCAACTTGTCCGTCATCTCTGTAATCGATGATACTAGGCGAAAAAGCGAAGGTCTTCGTCGGGGTAGAGTCGACGGAGACCTTGGACAAAGTATGCTAGTCGAATACTCTGGAGCAAAACTTGATTTGGATTGGTCACGATGCGGGTGCTGATGTAGCTTTCCATGTAGTAAATGACGATGACTCCACAGATATGCCGGTCTTCTTGGCGGATATTGTCGGCTTTCTTGATTGTGTAGTCTGCATACTTCCCCCTTAAAAGCGGTGCAAGATACGACTTGCATGTCTTGGATAAAAATGAGTAGGTTGATCGATGCTGCATGGGATCGAGCTGAATGATGTATTTCTTGTTGAAATCAACAATCAAAAGACACCAGTGCTTGTTTTCAATGGCAATTGGAATAAGTATCATACCCGATTGCCGATCAAATACATCACAGAGACTCTCGTTCAGATGAATCTCCTGAGGCTGGATGTGTTCAAACATGGCGCCATCCACGTACACGATATCACTTCGATCTTGAGCCATCACTTGTATAGCAAGTCGAATGCACATGTCATTAAGCCACTCCTTGCTGCGAAACGCCAGAAGCTCGTATAAGTAACACACCTGCAGCAGCGACGAACCATGTCGTTACAAGCACATGCTGTTACATACCATCACATATTCACATACCGAAAACAAGTACATACCTCTTCGTCGCGGATCTTTATCGAATCATACACAGATGCCCCTCGCAGAGCCGAGGTTATTTCATCGACACGGTCTACAGCCACTGATCTCCTTTGTGCTTGAGCCACAATCCATTTAAAGCAAGCATCCACGTTCTTTAACAATTTGCGCTTCTCATGAAAACGTGCCATGGTACCAATAATCGAATCCGAGTACACCGTCGCGTTCTCATCAAGGCTCGGGTAAAATTTGACAACTAGGCCGCTCTCAGAAGACAGATCGATGCGCTTGTCTAGCGGGGCCTTCGTCTCCATCTTACTAGTTTTTGCCAATTCCTTTGCCTCCCGTTCCAGCGCCTTTTTGTACGACGTCACAGCTTTGGTCGCTAACTTCACCAGTCCTGCGCTAAGTACGTCGAATTTTCCACGGACTGGTAGTCTGCTATAATCGTCTTTCTGGATCTTGTACGCTGTGGGTACTACCATAGTTTGTACTCTTACGATTGGGATACTCATCACTAAGTCGTACCAACCATTGTACGTGAAGCGTTCGTATGGAGCATCACAAACGAGTTCAAATGACATTGGTCCAGGTTTGTGCTGCTCAGGGGTCATGCAGTTGTCGGATTCTTCAGGGCTCTCGTACTCCAGCGAAATGATTTTTGACGTAGACGGCTTTGCTTGCTTAGGGTACCACGCTCGGGTGGCCTTTGTCAACTTTGGCCGGCTGCTCACCTTAACTTTTCTGATCAGCGTAAATGGTGCCGAAATCAACGATGCACTGGGTTCTTCGGTGGGGCCTTCCGGTGCAGTAATTGTATCCGTGGGTGCGGTCACGGGTTCATCGACACATACGGCCGCATTTCCTTTTCATAATTTCTTCTCAGTAGCAAATATACCTGAAAGGTTGGTGTGTAGCTTCACAATAGTCGTCAAATGCGCTCAAAAGAGCCTGCCAGGTTTGGAAAACTGTCTCCTTCATTAATCGGCATCGATATTCCCCCCGAGGAGACCCCCCAACAGATTCCGACGAGCCTAGAGCTGCAGTATCCTCCTTGCTAACGGGAACACGTTTTGTTTTGGTCCGAATCTTCGCAGGGGGTGGCCCTACCGAGCTAGACTCGTCGTTACTGCTGCTCTCTGGCTCAAAATTAGACACGCTAGAGCTAGAGCTTTCCTACAAACAAACACTCGATTAGTAGACAACATATACTTTGCCCACGCACACCTTACGCTTCGCGCTCGCTTGCTGTGGCTCGGCGCCATTTGTCCGCCCCCCGCCCTTTCTTCCGGCGTCTGCCTCCCCCTCGCAAATGGCTGACTGAACGGATGGCGTGCGGTACGCAAATCATTGATAAAATTTCGCATGTAACGGGAGCGAGGTTATTTATTTACGTTGAACCACTTACCAGGCACATACTCGTATCATTTTTGTAATGAGCATGTAACAGTAACCACTCCGATTAAAATTCCGATTAAAATTCGGAGTGGTTACTGTTACATGCTCATTACAAAAATGATACGAGTATGTGCCTGGTAAGTGGTTCAACGTAAATAAATAACCTCGCTCCCGTTACATGCGAAATTTTATCAATGATTTGCGTACCGCACGCCATCCGTTCAGTCAGCCATTTGCGAGGGGGAGGCAGACGCCGGAAGAAAGGGCGGGGGGCGGACAAATGGCGCCGAGCCACAGCAAGCGAGCGCGAAGTGTAAGGTGTGCGTGGGCAAAGTATATGTTGTCTACTAATCGAGTGTTTGTTTGTAGGAAAGCTCTAGCTCTAGCGTGTCTAATTTTGAGCCAGAGAGCAGCAGCAACGACGAGTCTAGCTCGGTAGGGCAACCCCCTGCAAAGATTCGGACCAAAACAAAGCGTGTTCCCGTTAGCAAGGAGGAAACTGCAGCTCTGGGTTCGTCGGAATCTGTTGGGGGATCTCCTCGGGGGGAATACCGATGCCGATTAATGAAGGAGACAGTTTTCCAAACCTGGCAGGCTCTTTTGAGCGCATTTGACGACTATTGTGAAGCTACACACCAACCTTTCAGGTATATTTGCTACTGAGAATAAATTATGAAAAGGAAATTGACTTATTGATACGACTGGACCAGAAAAAGAAGCTCAAATAGTGCCTCAAGTCGCAACAAGGTTGGGAAACGAGCGTGGCGGTATCCAGTGGAGCCCGAAGAAGAGAATTTGTACCAGATAATATTTGTGTGCACGCACGGTTGGTCGACTAGAAGTCGAGGTGAGATTATATACTTTTGTTCGGTTTACTCATGACTAAATGTTGCAAAATGAATATGTTTTCAGGCAAAGGAATCCGACCAATGCAAAACTTTCGTGGCTGCGATTGTAAAGCGCAGATTATTGCAACGCTGAAGCGCATCAAGGTTACGGAGAACCAGTTTGGCTTTGCTGTTTACGTCACAAAGCAGCACACGACGCACACTCATCCATTAAACGGAGACGCTTGGAGGGCGTATGCTGAGAACCGACGTGTCGAGGACCCGGAAATCATCGAGATGGTTCGCAAGTTTGTTGCAGTGGACTCTAAGTTTGGCAAAATCCATCGCTATGTGATTGACAACACTGGTACGCTAGTTAACATGTAAAACTTGATTGTAGATGTGGCTGTATGTAATCGTATGTGACTGTTGTTGTTTGTTTTTGTCTTAGATAAGGAAGTCACATCACGGGACGTGCGAAACATGATCAGGAGTATTCAGACTGAAGTAAAGGTTGAAAGTGTCGACGAACGAGTTAGACACCTGCTGGATGACTTCCAAAAGGCAGTCCCTGGAAACGTAGCTCAACGCTGCGTGAATGATGGCAATGTGGCAACCTGCTTAACGTTTCAAACTGTCGGCATGAGAAAGATTTTTGCATTGTTTCCAGAGATTTTGCTAGTTGATTCGACACACAAGACAAACGATCTTCGGTACAAGCTGTTTTCTTTTATGGTCATGGATGCCTACGGAAAAGGGCAATTTGTCCAGCATGCGTTTGTTGACCAAGAAACTGGTGAAAACATGGAGAATGCGATTGAAGCCTTTCAGGCTCATAACTGTGATTGGGGTCAAGTTGAAGTTATTATGGTGCGCGCAAACCAATGTCAGTGTTATGGTTGTATATTTTGTAACTGTGTGTTGCTGGTCAGGTTGATAAGGACATGACAGAAATTGGTGTGTTGGAAGATATGTTTCCTAATGCACGTGTTCTTCTCTGTCGCTTTCATGTGTTGAAGTGGTTCAAGCAGATCAAAAGTACGCTCGCAAGATTGATTTCAAAGACAAGCAAGTACTAACAACCATTGTTCGACATTATGTGAAGCTCGTTTTGATTTTAGCAATGAACTTCAAAGCCGTATGCTTTTGTCCATCAAGCAAATGGTTTACGCAAAAACGGAATTTGTGTATTTGGAAGCTCGTGATGATCTTTTTGGCGAACTGAACCGGCTTTGGCGTGAGAGGAGGAAGAAGGAAGTGCAGGCTGAGACCGAGGGCGTTGCGGAAGATGGCGTGGAGGATATTCATCCGTTCGTGAAGTATTTCAAAGAAAATTGGGATGGTTGTCGGAAGCGTTGGGTCGAGTACTTACGTATGGATATCCCTCACCTGGGGAATAACACGAACAACCGCATCGAATCAGGATGGAGCAAGCTCAAGCCTGAATTGAATGCCGATACACCGCTAGATGAGTGCATGGAGACAATCATAGCACTTCAGTTGCTAAAGGAGCGCGAGTTTACACGAAAAACTAATGTAAGTGAGTGCTGGATTACATATTTCAAGTTTTGGATGCTTACTTGTGTTTGTGCATGATATGCAGCGGATCGGTGTGACTAGGCACGCTGAGTACGATGAGGAGATGAACCGGTTACTGAACAAGACCACTGACCACGCGGCAGAGCTAGTTTTTCCTGGATACGCGTACGCAACCAAAGTAAGTGACGCATGTGAGAGTTTGTGGTAGTATGTGATCGTATGTAATTACTTACTGGTATGTGACTTCAGATATCGACGATAATGGCGTACAAACAGACACGAAGCAATGTATTTCTCGTGAGCAGCAATGGAAGGGGAAATCTCAAGTACACAGTGGACACGGAGAACTGGGATTGTACTTGCTCTTTTTCAAGGACCATGCTGCTACCTTGTCAGCACGTGATTTATTTCCGCCGAATGGTACGACAGTGTATGGATTGTTGCTTGGATCTGTGGACTAACTGCTATTGCTGGTGATAATACAGTTGAATAAGTCTCCTGTGATTCCCATTGATACGGTTAACCAGCGCTGGCGAACTTACTATGATATGCTCGATGCTACTGAAGTCGAGCCTGTGCAAAACGTTCAAGTGAAAAAGATGAAATATACACCGTATGTGCTGGATGAACGCCAGAAATGGAGGAAGTTCAAGGCACTGCAAGACAAGGTAACCGAAGTGGCCGTTGCTAATGGCACGCAACGGTTTAGGCAGTTGTACGCAACTCTTGAAGCATTTCTAGGCATCATCGAGGCATCAGGTGTACCGCTCATTAGCGAAGCACCGTGGACAAGGCGTAAGGACAGTAATTGCACCAATACTGGCATTCAAAAGTGCGGAAGTGATGAAGATGAAAGGGTTCCAGATACGCAGCCAACCAAACGTGATGAATCCGGGAAAAAGCCTGCGGCCGTATGTGTCGAAGAACCCGTGACCGCACCCACGGATACAATTACTGCACCTGAAGGCCCCACCGAAGAACCCACTGCATCGTTGATTTCGGCACCATTTACGTTGAACAGAAACGTTAAGGTGAGCGGCCGGCCAAAGTTGACAAAGGCCACCCGAGCGTGGTACCCTAAGCAAGCAAAGCCGTCTACGTCAAAAATCATTTCGCTGGAGTACGAGAGCTCTGAAGAATCCGACAACTGCATGACCCCTGAGCAGCACAAACCTGGACCAATGTCATTTGAACTCGTTTCTGATGCTCCATACGAACGCTTCACGTACAATGGTTGGTACGACTTAGTGATGAGTATCCCAATTGTAAGCGTACAAACTATGGTAGTACCCACAGCGTACAAGATCCAGAAAGGCGATTATAGCAGACTACCAGTCCGTGGAAAATTCGATGTACTTAGCGCAGGACTGGTGAAGTTAGCGACCAAAGCTGTGACGTCGTACAAAAAGGCGCTGGAACGGGAGGCAAAGGAATTGGCAAAAACTAGTAAGATGGAGACGAAGGCCCCGCTAGACAAGCGCATCGATCTGTCTTCTGAGAGCGGCCTAGTAGTCAAATTTTACCCGAGCCTTGATGAGAACGCGACGGTGTACTCGGATTCGATTATTGGTACCATGGCACGTTTTCATGAGAAGCGCAAATTGTTAAAGAACGTGGATGCTTGCTTGAAATGGATTGTGGCTCAGGCACAAAGGAGATCAGTGGCTGTAGACCGTGTCGATGAAATAACCTCGGCTCTGCGAGGGGCATCTGTGTATGCTTCGATAAAGATCCGCGACGAAGAGGTATGTACTTGTTTTCTGTATGTGAATATGTGATGGTATGTAACAGCATGTGCTTATAACGACATGGTTCGTCGCTGCTGCAGGTGTGTTTCTTATACGAGCTTCTGGCGTTTCGCAGCAACGAGTGGCTTAATGACATGTGCATTCGACTTGCTATACAAGTGATGGCTCAAGATCGAAGTGATATCGTGTACGTGGATGGCGCCATGTTTGAACACATCCAGCCTCAGGAGATTCATCTGAACGAGAGTCTCTGTGATGTATTTGATCGGCAATCGGGTATGATACTTATTCCAATTGCCATTGAAAACAAGCACTGGTGTCTTTTGATTGTTGATTTCAACAAGAAATACATCATTCAGCTCGATCCCATGCAGCATCGATCAACCTACTCATTTTTATCCAAGACATGCAAGTCGTATCTTGCACCGCTTTTAAGGGGAAAATATGCAGACTACACAATCAAGAAAGCCGACAATATACGCCAAGAAGACGGGCATAACTGTGGAGTCATCATCATTCACTACATGGAAAGCTACATCAGCACCCGCATCGTGACCAATCCAAATCAAGTTTTGCTCCAGAGTATTCGGCTAGCATACTTTGTCCAAGGTCTCCGTCGACTCTACCCCGACGAAGACCTTCGCTTTTTCGCCTAGTATCATCGATTACAGAGATGACGGACAAGTTGACAGTCGGAGTTGACAACACTGGCCAATCTATCAATATATACCTCAGTTGAAAGTTGCTTACTTAACAATCATTTATCATTCTACTTCGCCGAAAGTGCCTCATTTATTAATGTGGCGAACCTCTGCCTTGCTTATATCGATCTGGTAATCTACCGCGAGAGAATAGATTACCGTGTAAATACGTGTGTTCCTGACGTATGTGGACGATATGTGAGTCACATATCGTCCACATACACGAACTATTTATGGAATGAGTATGTAACAGCATACACCGCCAATTTTAATTCGCAGTTCGAAGAACTGTTCGCAGTACGTTAGAACTGTCGTTGGGGGGCTGTGCCCCAGGATTTGTGCGTCATCGAGTGACCTTCGTGCATCCATCGCGCAACATTTTGCACACGCTGTGCTCGCACGTTTTGTCACGACCCGGAGGGGAGGTGCACGGTTGGTCATCTTCCGCATTTGGAAAGTGCCAACTTTTGTCGTTGAGCGCAGAGTCTCATTTGGTGTACGGTTACATCCAGCTTGTGTACACTACTCAATCTTGTGGGCTTCGCAAAACGAAGAGTTGCAAGAAGGCAGCGAGGCAAGAGGCTGGCTTGCCCATATCGCTGGGCGCTACGCTGGACGAGGCCGTCACGCAAGTCGTCCGTTGGAGCTTCAAGGAGCTGAACGCTGCGGTGGATGAGCTGGCCAACGCGTTTCCTTTTGGTGGCGCTCACATGCTTGGTACCGCTGTTCGGTGCTACGGTATTACCGCTACGGTATTCAAGTCGCCTCACTGGGTGGCTTGGGAGGAAGGATCGTTCTTCAGCATCGAGGAAGACTTGGCGGCGGATTCTTTCGATTTGGGCTGTGCTAGAGACGTTCTGCCGCAATGCGGGCGTGTACATCGCTGAGCTTTTTTGAGATTCGTGTGCAGCTCGGCATGGCGCAGGGCGCTGGAGATCATCGGCTTCATGCAATAAGCAGTGGATATCATGCAGGAGTCGGTGGATATCTATGAGAACGCTGGTGGCCACAATAAATGGACGAGGGCCAAGAATTTGTTGGATGTACGGATTGGAGGCGTTTCCAGAGCTACACGTTGCGTCGATCCGCTTTTGTATCGCCATCGAGGAAGCGATAGATACACGTGCGTATAAGGATGAACTAGGTGACAGGCGGCTGATCACTATGAATGCGAAGGCGGAAGATTGCAATGGCCACGACCAAGACGGCCCAATGAGGGTTTGATTTTCTAAAGTCTCAGTTGTTCTGAAGTCTGAGTTGTACAAGGTGCGCAGGTAGATCTTTTTGACGACGCATTACTTACTCCAGTACGAAGATTTGTTGGTTAATTATCTATCGCTGTTTCGCACATGTGGAGTAATGATTTGCTGAGTTGGAGGACCCGACCCCAAGAAGAGCGTGGTGCTGACGCACGGTGACGTATTCAAACAGGCTCAGAAGATGATCAAGACGTTCGTTACGCTGGTTTTGTGTCGTGTTTGAGATTACTGTTCGTGTGAATCGACCGGCCGTGGTGTGGTGCTGTTGGAATTGGTGCTACTGCTGCTGCTGGATGCTAGGCTCACTCTCGGCGTCGGTGTTTTGGTCACCGTCGCCGCTACCACCACGGTACTACATAGCGGTATCGGATATCTGCCGCTGATCGTATTGGACTGCTGATGGTGATATGCAGGTTGTGTGACTGGTGTTTATGGCTTGCTGCTGGAAGCTGGTCTCAGTCTCGATATCAGATTTGGTCTCCGTCGCTGCTGGCGACGCGGTGTTGCGACTAGAGAGGAATTTAGAGGTCAGGAGCGTGCGCGTGCTTAGTTCATTGAGCCGCTTCTCTTCATCAAGGGTGTTTTGCGGTGGTTTCGACCCTGTTCGCCATGCGTCTGGACGGCGCGGTCAAACATCGGTGAATTTGGCGGCGCGTCTGCCAACCAAACGAGGAAATGGGCGTGCAGCGTCCCGCCGCCCTGCGTTTCGACCATGCCAAAGTACGCGTCAACTTCTCCAAGAAGCCCGTCAAACGGTTCGCCTTTCATAGCAGCAGGATTCACGCCAAGCGTCCATGTTGCGTATGAACAACCGCGCACTCACAACATCATTCTTCAAGCTCGCACTTTGCATCACCGACTTACCGGGCACTCCCGTCAGCTCAGCGTCGAAGGGAGTGTCGATTGAAGACACGCCGGTGTATTGGGCCATCACGAACGACTCGGCCACGTTGGGTGTCAGTGTGACGAAGAGTGCCGGTTGTCCATAGCGTGCCTGGTAGGCGAACGCTCGTCGACGGCACTGCGCACGCTCAACATCACTGCCCCAGATCGCGCCTCCGCTGATATCGACTGTGTCCAGCAGCCTCTCTGCTGTCGACCGGCCACCGCGCGGCGCAGCCATTTGACCTTGTCGGTGGAGTTCTTTCTGCTGAAGGGCTTCTGCCAAATCCGCCTCCGACAAGTCACTGAAAGGCTCAAAAAGTGCGGGGTTCCGCTTGCACTTGATCGCGATCTGAGTGTACATTTTCTGGAGTGATATGTGGTCGAAGGCGACTAGCATGAACAATTCGTCTTCAGCAAACCGTCGCGAGCTCAGCAGACCATAGTGACGAATGCAAGCTTCCAGTGACACTGGAACTGGTCGCGTTTCGCCTGGATGACCGCGGCCGTACGGGAAAAGGTGGGGGGACATCTGAGCAAAAAGCTCTTTACCGCTCGAGGAGAACCGACTGGAGTGACGAACTAGGAATTGCGGAGCAGACGAAGTCTCATTGAAGAGCTCAACGGCCGTATGTGCGCTCTCAGCGGAACATGTGCGGTCGTCGCTGGCGATACACTCGCTCCCAGTAGCAACTTCGCGGTCGTCAGACACGAACACCACGCGCCGTTCCACCACTTCGTCTTCCGCGACAGTGGAGTCGTCGTCGAAGACGCCACCGACGCGGCTGCCTTCAAGATCAGCGTCTTCAGCCTCGATCTCTGCGTCGGGTTCTTCATTCAACATGTCAACTGGGACTTGGTCTTCCGCTAGCTGCGAGCAATTGACAGATACGTGCGTGTACAGCGAGTTGTGGACGCGATAAAACCGTAGCAGGTCTTCGATCATTACCCGTCGCACGCGATGCATCTTGCGGACTCGAGCTTGTTGCGTGGTAGTGAATGGCCCCGCCATGACGACCCGATACGAAGACACATCGCGTATTGGCGTCGGCAACAACATCGCTGGTGGTCCCGGCGTCGCATCAAACGTAAGACAATGTGAACGGATGGCGCGGTGGGCACCACCACGCATGGCCCTGGTGACAGCGACTACAGAAACAAGCTGGGTCATCAAACGTTCGGGTAACGTCGCCTGCTGCAGATTGGTCGGCAAAGAACCGATGCAAAATCCGTTCTTGATTGCGAACTTTGGGACATCCCGCTTCCTCAAGCTATCATCGCATTGCTTGCAAACGTGTAGGCAACGGCTCGCTCGGTCAATTCCGCGCTTGGAGAGCAGGATGCCTTCGAGCTCAGGAAGCATGTCTGAACAATCGTACTCACTCGCCAAAGGTGACACGAGATTCTCGTCTCGATTGCTAAGGAGCCTTCGAAGGTCGTTCATTTGCACAAACTCAGAGACGCCAATGGTGTGGCAGTGAGTGCGTAGCACCCATGCATCACACACCGCACACACTGTCTCGTCCAATCCAGACGCACCCAACGCCCCGCGTAGTCGCGCCAAGACGTTTTCCTGGGTCACCAAAGGCACTGGTCGCAGTAGCGGGATGCCGCTTTCTCCCCATGCCGCTGTCGAGCGCACGTCAAGCTCGTTCACAACATCGATGGCAGGCCTTGGTCTGTGCGGACATGCTGATTTTGATGTTGAAGGTGCAGTCGAACGCTGTCGTCTCTCTCGACGCCGTATGCGCACTTGTTGTCGATGCCTTTCGCGGTCTTCAGGTGTTCGTCGAGCACGGTACCGACGCGCGGCTTCAGCATTTCGGCGTCGCCGTTCCACCGCCTTCTGCTCCATACTTTCGATGCTGAGATCTCTGGGATCAATCATTCCGTTTGCCGCAATGTGAGGGCTTCAACATCACGTTGAAACGGAGTTCGGTTGTCTTACGGATACGACAGCCAACCCATGCTGTACAAACGAATAAGAGACGCGACGTGTTGATGTTGAACGCTTTATTATACCGCGCAGCTATGAAAAGTTGTTGGCAACCAAGTACTTACCCTTCAATGAATGAGCGCCTACGTTATCTGGTCGGTCACACGTTGAGGTACAACAAAGCTGTCCAGTGTAGTCTGCTTCCAACGCTTCAGCTGACCCGACGACCATCTACCATGCTGGTGTTTATCTTGACGTGCTCCAATGACTCCACGACAAAAAACAGACCCGCACAGGCACGTGATGCTAACCTACAACAAGCAAATAAACACATAATACACACCAACGCCGTCGACCAACGTGGACGGTCAAATGTACGAATCCCCTCTTAAAAAGTTAAAGAAAAGCATGAGCCAACACCCACAAGAAATCCTCACTACAATCGGCGGTACGTACATGTTTCAGCCACCCAGTAAACACGCTCACACGCATCTCGTACTGCACACAAAGAGATTCGTGACTTCATCAACTCAAATGACGTCAGCAACCCGGACGTGCGCTCCAACGTACGGATCCGCGCGCGACTACTCTGGATGAGCGAAGATACTGTACGAACCTCAGATCGCGCCTGCAATCCAACACAGTTGCATTTTCTCCGCCTTTTCCTTGGCGAGGAGAGAGCGCCGGAGCCGATCGAAGAGCAGCAGCAGGTACGACACCTTCTCTCACCCTGGGTATAGTTAATGTAAACGTCCTCATTTTCGTTACAGGAATACCAGGACGCCCAAAACGCAGGACGCAATGCAGACCAACCAGTATCTAATCACAACGTCATTGTACCAGATCGATCTAGCTGACCCACGCCTCCCAGGCGAAGGGTCCGTGATCACGTTTACACCCACAAAGATGAGAGTCTACCGCAACTGCGTTCAGCTTGACACCAAACTGCAGAACATCAAGGTTGTCACGGAGCCACTCAATCCCTGAAGGCTCGGCATGTGTGACCTTCGGCATGTGTAACCTTCGTCTTTCTTTCATTTCATCTCATTAACCATTCAATACCACACGGCATCTCACTCATTTTTTAAAAAAACAAATCACACTAGATACGAACTGTCGAACCCGGACCACCGTCCGGTAAGCAATCGTTTAGGGGTTGTTTTTGGATGACCGTTGGATGACATCGAACAACATTCACGCGACCATTAGCACCGCACCCAGCAGCAGTCTCGCTGCAGCCGCCTTGACCGCAACCACGTAGTCCGCGTCACCCGCACCGATCTGAGGGTAGTACACACTCCAGTTCGCCGCCGTGAGCTCGAACGTCACTATTTGCACTGCTCCCGCCTCCAGATACGGCTGCGTCAGGAACAACAGCACAGTCTCCTTGCCAGCCACACTACCACAGCACGCGCGACCGGGAGGAAGCGACCGGGCATATCGGGCCTGTGAAGACCATCGAGGACGAGAATCAACTGTTCACCGAGCCCGCAGAGGACGACAGCGACAGCGATGACCTCGCTCCCGTTCAAACCAAGCGACTGTCGAGCACAACCGCCAACAGCGACGGCGAGGCCCTTACAGGAGAAAACCGCGACGCATCCGCGAGGTCCGTGAGCGTGTCCTGCAGGACGCAACCAACCGCCAGGCCAAGACCCACGTCCGACGCGCCACTACTGCGGCCGTACCGACGACAGGACTTGTGCCCAAGAAAGACCTAACGACGGAGCAGGAAGCCAGCAGTAGTGAGGCTAGCTAACATCGATTGTGATGTGGAGGAGACGCAGTACAGCGGACATGCGCGCGACATTGGCGCGGCGTTCGACTTAGAGAAGAAGTATGAAGCCATTGTGTTCGTCGGTGGAGATGGCACAGTGAACGAGTTCATGAACGGCGTGTTTTCTCGCGAGGAGAGCGTCTGGCGCACGCTGGTTGCCACGACCCCTGTTTCGCTGATTTGTGCCGGTACGGACAACTTCTTTGGCAAGGGTGTGGGCACCCCGACGCACGCGTCATCACTGTACTGCATCATCAAGCGCAAAATTCGACCGCTTGGCATGATGACGTGCCAGGCCAGCAACGAGGATGACAGCACCCGTCTCGAGTTTGCCTGCACAGGTGTCAGCTACGGCATTGGCTCGGACATTGCAGTGGAGTCCGAGGCTACGCGATGGCTTGTTGTCCACCGCTACTTCTACCTCAAGGTCAAACGCGGTCTTTTAGCCCCACAGCCAAGAAATCTCTTTAAAATAGTAACTTAATCTTTCTAACTTTATTTCAAACTTAATATTTGATACACGTGTAAGTGATTCGAACTGCGAACCCCGGGTTCACCACCCGGGTCCCCAATAATTAAAACAAGTCAGGATTTTATTAATTATTAAAGAGTATTAGCAGATATCATTATACTAGCAATCCCTGCCTCAATGGTTCACTCACTTTACTATACAACAGCTCATTTTAAATTTTGTCGCAAAACGCCATGGCACGTCGCCCGTCCGCCTATTCTACGTTGAATCTCGCCAATAAGCAAACATTGTGCATGAAGGCAGCCACAGAGCCATCATGGACACTGTCTCAGCTCACTCAGTGGGCCACACAAGAGTTTCAAACCCACGTGAAGCGCTCCACCCTCCAAGGCATTCTAAAGCACAAGAGGGACTACGAAGACGTCCCGAATGCTCACTCTCTCCTCAAAAGGTTTTGCACGGCTTCGCAGCGCTCGTCCGGCGAGTATCTCATGAAGCGGATCGAGGCCTACAAGCGATGGCACGGCAACGCCACACTGGTATTGTGTCGAAGATAGATTTATGATTTGTACTTAATTAAGGTAATACAAAGTAGTACATTTGGATTCCATCTATTCCTGTACATATGAGACTGCGTGAAACAAAATGATACTAATGCGCCATTTAGAGTTATCGAGATAATCGCATTTGAAGTTGACCAATCAAATGTCGTACCTAAACGGACATGTGACATTTGGTGTGTTTTTTAAACCGTAGAGACTGTAAAAGCACTCCGATTCGATAGCTTTACACAAGAGCTTTCCAATAAGCACAGACTTAACACAATTGAGCAAATAATGAGCTCACAGTGATTCTAAAAGCACCGCCATTTTGGGAACTCGAAAATAGAGATAACATTTTAGACCGGCCATAACTTTTTAAGTTTTGGACATCTCGAGGCAAACAAGGGCTCAAATGAAAGATAAGATGCTCCTCTGGGCAACGATGTACCTAAATCGCGATTCGTACTTAGGTTGATTAGTATCATTTTGTTTCACGCAGTGTATTACACCCTCCCTTCTTCCTCATTCCAGAATCTGCCGGCTCGAGAAAGATGGTGCTTGTTGCGCTGACCTGTGCGCTTGTGGGTAAGACGGGAGTGCTTGGTGTGAAGATCGATGATAGTGCACAGGTATGGGAGTTGAAGAAGGCGATAACGGTGGAGAAGTCGAACGACTTGAAGGATGTCGATGCAGACAAACTGGAGCTCTTCCTGGCGAAGATGGAGGGCGGCACGTGGCTCGATGGGGCTGGCGCGGCAGCTGTGGCGCTCGATGAACGTGGACACCCGCAAGGCTGCGTGCAGATGGATCCCACACTGTGGATCAAGAACTCCAAGCACTTTGGCGATAATTTTAAACCGGGCGAAGGCCAAGTTCACGTGCTGGTGGTAGTTCCGAAGGATGAAAACGACCGCTCCGCAGCCATGGCTCTCGGCGTGCCCTCTTTGCCGCCAACTACATTTCATCGACATCCCGAACGTCTTAAGCGATGGGCTGCGATTAACGAAATAATTCGACAGAAGAATCAAGATGGAAACGAGAAGACGGGCACTCGAGACACCAACAAGAAACGAAAGAACAGAGATATCGATAAATCGATGCCGTATTCAAGCCTGTCGTGGAACGATCTTGAACCGATTCTGTCAGTGGAGGACTTTGATCTCAAAGCGAGTGCTGTTCCTCCAAACGTTGTGGAAGCGCTACGTGATCGGCTTATGCAAGTACGCAAACTGTATGGGGATATTTACTCGGGAAAGGAAGCCAAGCGTCAAGTCTTTATTGTGGCTATTATTGAAGCTGTATGCCTTATGCTTGGTGATGCCACGATTCTTGTTGAAGAGGAAGTGAAAGGAAAGAACGTACTTGTGCACGGTCGCTTCGAGTTTGTGCTGAAGCGTGGAAAGAACCGTGTATCCATCGTCGAAGCAAAACGCGATGATATCCCGCAAGGTATTGCCCAGAATGTGGCCGGCCTCGAAGCTTTGTCTGACGTGGAGGGATTAGAGCGGACACTTGGTATTGTTACCAACTATCTGGAGTGGGTATTCATCAGCGACGACGATGAGAAAATTCGACGGATGAATACAACGCTCAAAGTCTATGGAGCGGTGCCTTCAATTCAAGAACTTACTGAAATTGTCGGCATGATATATGGTTTCCTCGCGAATAGCTCTTAATAGTCTCGCAATTACAATATTTTTTACGAATGCCATTCCGTGTTTGAAATTTGCTTTCATCAGTTTTATTAGACCCGGCCCACTCTTAAGTGCTTGCAGTAAACATCACAAAATAATTTTTATTCCTGATAAATACACTCTCGTTGAGGAGCGGCGGTGCTACAGCGCTTACTTCCTCTGGGCAGAAATGATTGTCAAGAGAAACAGATGTTCGACTCGAATTTCTAAACGAGCACACTTTTTGCAGCGAAAAGAGTCGCAATCGGTAGATTGAAAGATCCTCTTGACAAGGCTTTTTCGAGCGGCGAAAAATCTCTAATATTCTCACTAAATGTAGGCAGCCGAACCCGATGCTGTCAGATGGTCTGAATTGTTGGACAGGAATAGCGCGAGCTCTCAAGGGCGCTAGACGCCTCTAAACGCAGCACAAACATCGGTTTTGGCCTTGCGCCCTTGATTCAGCCCAAAGAGTCCGAGCAAATACTGAGGTTTACATCTTCTTCCTACGTCGTTGTCTCCCTCCTTATAAACTCCTTGAAATGAACAAGTGCCAATGAAATCCAGAGCTTCTCCGGGCGCCAGCACGGCTTTGTTTTCTCCCTATCAAATAAACGCCATCTACACTTCCTCTTTTCGCGGTAAACTTGCGTCTTCTTCGTCTTCATCGTCGAGACCGGCTAAGCCACGATGTAGAGGGACCTGCAGTGATAAGAACAGGAAGGCAAGTACTTGCAAACTTACTGCAATCAGAGCGAGAGCCGTAACATCGTAATACCGATTGGCGTAGTCCATACCAAGCGTCTTGAGATACACCTCGCCGTAAACAGGAACGGCAGGGTACCCAGGAGCATCGAACTTGAGAATCAGGCCTTTGAGTTCGTTGGTCATGAGAATCTCGAATGCGTAGCTGAAGATCGACAGATGCTTGAGCCAGCCCACAGAAGTCGGCATGGTCTGCGAGTTGAGCAAAAAGCCACCAAAGAGAAGCATGACCAGCAGAGCCACCGTCGCACCAAGATTTGCAGGCCCAACACGCCTAGAAAGCACACCCACGAGGAGGCAAACTGCGCCAGCCGCCACGTTGAACAGCACCAGCGTAAGTGAGAACATCAGGAAACGGCCCGTCGTCGCCTGCAGTCCCATGATCCAATAGAAGATGCTCGCAAAAAGCGAGGCAGGCAATATCCGCAGCAATAGGGTATCCAACGTGGCCTTGGCAAGGAAGTAGCTGAATGCTCCGTAGTACATCGCGCCAGTTTCACGAAGAAAGATGGGGCGTTCGCCGATGAACAGGTCCATGGAGCTCATGCTTGCAAAACCAAAGAATGTCAAGATAAAGTAAAACGCTCCCATGCGATTCTGGAATCCTGCGAGGTCGTTAGTCACGTGATTGAAGATCAATCCACCGAACAGAGCTAGTGACAGACTCAACGCGATATGCAGCACGAGCAGCGACCGGTGACGGAGAATGTTCTGCGCCGTACGCGCAAAGAGTACACGAATCTCCACCAGCATCGACCGAGGTGGTATTTTGATATCATCGTTGATTTCTGCGTCAGCCATGGTGACAGGTGGAGGGCTGCGAGGAGTACCAGGACCTGTCAGTATCCCGAACGTGCTCGGCTCTTTTGGGGTTCCTGCACCCACCGGTGAAGCCAGCATGTTCTCCAAACGCGGGGTGTCGAGCGACGCGTCTTCTTTCATAAACGGCGACGATTCCGCCCTGGGCGTTGGACTGCCGATCGTGAAGCGTGGGGTAATATTCTGCAGACGAACGCGAGAGGTTGATGCCATAGCAATCGGTTTGGAAGAAGACACCGGAGAAGGCTCACGTTTCATGTAAGACCGGATCATGGGAATATTTTTCGTGTCGGACGCGATGTCGAGGATGAAGTCAGCAATGTTCTCATTCTATAGGGCACAAACAGGTCAAGGTGCAAGATTTGAGAATATAATTCAAGAACGTAATAAATATCAGCAGCCGAATACATACCTCTGGGCACTTAAAGCCAAGATTTTGGAAGTAGCTCTTGGACTCTACAGGTGCTCCACTGTACAGAAGTTTGCCCTTACCGAGCAGCATAATCTTGTCCAGCAGCAGGAAAGACCTTGCGCTGGGTTGATGGATACTAAGCACAACAATACGCCCATGACCGGCCAAATCTTTCACAAGCTGCACAACCGAGTGTGCAGAGGAGCTGTCGAGCCCGGATGTAGGCTCATCGAGAATGAGAATCTGCGGCGCCGTTACGAGCTCCATACCGATGCTAACGCGCCTTCTTTCACCACCAGATACGCCACGACGGCTACCGCTTCCTCCCACTGACCCAATGCGCGAGTTAGCAACGTGGGTGAGGTTGAGCTCTGCAATAGTACGATCCACCATGGCATCCTTCACTCTATCGGACAGTGTTGAAGGAAGACGAAGCTGGGCCGAGTAGGAAATACACTCGCGTACCGTAAGCGTTGAGTAGAGTGAGTCGTCTTGCTGCACATACGCAGCAATACGGCGGTATCCCTTCGAGAGCCGGTTACCATCAAGCAATAATTCACCAGCAAACTGTGACTTGCCATTTTCCACTGCTGCAAGCGCGTTCAACAGCGTCGTCTTTCCTGATCCGCTGGGTCCTAACAAACCCAGTACTTCACCTCGCGAAACATTTCCCGAAATGTTGTGTAGAATACGCTTATTCTCCTCAGCTGCGTTCGTTGACTCTGCATAACAACTGATGTGGCGGAACTCGAGTGTATCCGCAGCCGACGACGTGAACTTAAGAATTTCAGTCTCCACGTCTTCGTTTTGTCCGCGGCGAATACTGGCAGTCAAGCAGCACGAACAGGCACAACCACAGAGCAACAACGTTGCTGCGAACGCTGCACAAGCCATAATAGCAACCCAGAGACCGCTAATTCCACCCGAATCACCACCAGAGCTGCCACTTCCCGAGGCACTGCTTCCACCACTACCAGTCCGTTCGCAGGCCGAAGCTATACACGTAGCAGACAGTGGAATAGGTGAGCCTTCAATGACAATAGCCAGTTGGGTCTGGTTCGTCACTTCAATCTTGGCTGGCTTCCCACTTAGCGTGCTCTCCACTAGAGCCTTCGTCATGGCCGAGCACTGGGGCCCACATTTGCAGTCGATCTGTGCGCACTCCCCATTAGCATCGCCCGTAGCGAAAGCACACTGTGTAATATTGCAGTCAATAACGTGCGTGCTGTGCACAGTGTCCTTGGCCTTGAAAACAGCAGCCGAGCAGTTGGCTACTCCCTCTAAGTCTCGATCGCAACGCACGTCTAGTGCTCCATCCGGGAAAAGAGCCTGCAGGTCCGTGGACAACGTACAGCCGTAGGTCTTGAGCGATGCATGCGCGTCATAGCTGAGCCCAGTGACGCACGAGTATTCAGAGCCGAAGGTGGTGCTGCAGATGTCTGAGGACGTGGCGCTTTGTGAGCCGCTGGCCGTGCACATGCGGCAGCCGAAGCCACTGAAGCCTTCGCGGCAGTCGCAGTGGCCTGTGGTCGCGTTAAGTTGCTCGTAATGAGGGTCGCATGGGTCGCTGGAGGAGGGAGAAGCGGAGGCTGCCAGCAACGTCAGCGCCAGCAGCGAGAGGATCAGCAGCGACCGCATGGTGCGGAATGCGGAATGGTGCGTCACTCGATAAGCTCTTTTTTTTTTTAATTGACAGAATCAGATGCATAAAAAGTCTGGGGATACTTGAACAGGGTTCTAACCAATTATAAAATGGCTACGTTGTCGTTTTAACGAATCAGCAACAGACGCAACTAGTGAAATTCTGATCCTGGTCGGTATTCCCCATTCTTCAACAGAACTGGATGAATCTAAGCTGTTTTAATCGCCTGTAACTCGACCATGTCTCGATACACGCCACCGTTCAACTGCATCAACTCGTCGTGGCTTCCAAGCTCTACGATCGCGCCGTCACGCGTCACAGCAATTACGTCCGCCTTCCGAATCGTCGACAAACGGTGAGCCACAATGATCGTCGTGCGCTGCTTCTGCGCCATCAACGCGTCCAGCGAAGCCTGAACGATGTGTTCACTCTCGTTGTCCAGCGCACTCGTCGCCTCGTCCAGAAGCAGCACGTCCGGGTCGCGTAGAATGGCCCGCGCGATGGCGATCCGCTGCTTCTGACCGCCCGACACCTGCGCACCACGGTCGCCCACCTCCGTGTCGAATCCATGCGGGAAGTTCGAGATGAAGTCGAATGCGTTGGCGCTTCTGGCTGCAGCTTCCACCTCTGCTCGACTCGCACCTGGTTTCCCCAGTGCGATGTTGTCCGCGATCGTCCCCGAGAACAGGACCGGCTCCTGACTTACCAGCGAGATGCGGTCGCGCAGCCACGGCAGACTCAAACTACGCACGTCGTGTCCGTCCAATGTCACAACGCCCGACGATGGGTCGTAGAAGCGCTCGAGAAGAGCGATGGCGGTGCTCTTGCCACTGCCACTTGCTCCAACCAACGCTACCGTCTGACCGCGTCGAATGGACAGGTTGTAGTCTCGGTAGATAGAGGCGTCTGGTCTGGACGGGTACGCGAACGTGAGGTTCGTGAAGTGGATGTCACCGTCGATGCGGGGTAGTACAGTTCCTGCAGTGGACGTGGCGTCGATGGCCGGTACGCGGTCGATGATCTTGAACACGTTGGCAGCGGCCTGTTTGGCTTTCTCTCCATCCACAGATCCTTGCGAGGCCAAACTGATGCTAAAAGATCCCATCATGAAAACCAGGAGAACCACGAAAAGGTCCTCGAAGCTGATTGTTCTGTGGGAGACCAGGATGCCACCGATGTAGAAGACGAAAGCCAGAACCCAGAACGTTGTTCCCTGCGAGAGACCGAAGGCAATGCCCCCAGACACACCCAGTCTCTTGTCTTGCGCATTCGAGACGTCCAGGAAGGCTGCGTACTGTGCAGTCAGAGTCTTCTCCATACCAAATGACGCAACTGTGCGAATCGAGTCAATGGCCTCCGAAAGAAGAGACCCAGCAGAGGCATCAGCATCGTTGTTCTTCTTGGCATTAACCTGCCCGGACATTTGCTGTACGCGCACGAAATTGACTCCCACGAGGAACGGAGTCGTAGCCATCATGATAAGAGTCATTTCCCAGCTGTAGTAAAAAGCGACCGCGAAGATGATGGTGAACGTCGTTGCAGTCATGAGGCTTCGATTGAGGAAATCCGACGTCATCGCCTGGAGAATAGCAGCGTCCGTGGACAACCGAGCCACTAGAGACCCCGACGAGTTCTCTTTGAGGTCGAACCAGCCCACTTCCTGATGCAGTATGCCACTGTACGTCGCAAGGCGAACTCGACTGATCAATCGACTCGAAGCAATTCCGAACCAGAACTCGGTCAGTGTGAACGAAACACCGCACACTACAGCTAGACAACCGAGGGCGAGCGAGAAGTACCGCATATCATGCAGCATTTCGTGCTTCGTCTTCTGGAGCTCGTAGTACAGGTGGATGATTTTGGCAATGAACATACCTGCCAATGGGTAAACGGAGCCCTTGAACACGGAAGACACCCCACCCAAGGCCATGAACTTCCACTCGGGTAGACCCATTCTCCAAATGCGCAACGTTGAAACTTCCAGCGTGTCTTTACTGTCAGAGTCGCTGTCTTTGGCTACGTTGGCATTGCCACCACCGATGTCCATCTCACTCGATTTCCTCGACGCCCTGTTGGATTCGATCTGACTATGGCCACATTCCACGGTTGACGTGTCGTTTGCGCTTGTCTTCTTTTCGGGCTTTGCTTGCGCCTGAGCTTCCAGTAGACGGCGGTAATGACCATTCGGGATACGCACCAGCTCCTCATGTGAGCCAATCTCCACGATCTGACCGCCACTGTGCACGGCAATGCGGTCTGCGTCTCGGATCGTCGACAACCGATGCGCCACGATGATCGTCGTGCGGTTCGAGCCCGCCACCAACCGATCCAGAGAAGCCTGCACGATTCGCTCGCTCTCCGTGTCCAGAGCACTCGTCGCCTCGTCCAGCAACAGGATGGGAGGGTTCTTGATGATAGCACGCGCGATGGCAATGCGTTGCTTCTGACCTCCCGACAACTGAGCTCCTCGCTCTCCGACTTCCGTTGCAAAGTTCTCTGGGAACTCCATGATGAAGCTGAACGCGTTCGCCATCTTAGCCGCCTCGATCACCTCACTATCCGACGCGTCCGGCCGACCGTGACGGATGTTCTCCATGATCGACGTCGCGAAGAGAACGGGCTCCTGTCCGACTAAGCCGATCTGCTGTCGCAGCCACTTCACGTTCAGTGAGCGAATGTCTTCGCCGTCAATCTGCACAGAGCCGTCGAGTGGATCGTAGAAGCGCTCGAGCAACGAGATGACGGTGCTCTTTCCGCTACCACTCGGACCTACTAGCGCCACCGTTTCCCCAGCTTGAATCTTGAGCGAGTAACCACGACACACTTCTACCTCCGGTCGAGACGGGTACGCGAACCGCACGCTGTCGATGTCGATGTCTCCTGAGACGTGGTTGAGTTTCTTGCCTTGATCATCGTTTGTAGGTTCAATGAGCGACGGCCGTTTGATCACTTCGAACACATTAAAAGCTGCGGCACAGGCGGAGTAAACAGCTTGAAGACTGGGACCTGCCTGTCCCAACGCCATAGCCCCCTGCATCACAGCAAAGAATACTGTGATAACGCGACCGCCATCATAGCAGCTGGAGCCACTGCAGGAGTTACCGTCCAGCTGATCGCGTGCAACAAACACGGCACCCAGGAAGAAGCCAAGCGCGTACATGAGGAAAATCGTCATATACATCAGCCCACTGCCCCAGCCCACAGCAAATGCTTTCTTGATTCCAGCGTTGGTGGCCCCTTCAAGAGCGTGACTGTACTTCTCGATGAAATGCTGCACCGAGTTGAACATGTGCACCGTGCGGATGTTGCTGAGTGACTCTTGCGCCACAGCCCCAGCCTCTGCGTACGCCTGCATGCCATCGTGTGTAGCAGCAACGATCACTTTCTTGGCTAGCATCCCACTCAAGGCGACGAACGGAACCACTGCCATCAGGATCAACGTCAGCTCCCAGCCCTTGACAAAGGCGATGATGATTCCCGACACTACAGTCGCCGAGAAGTGCACCATGTCACTCATCTTGGATCCGATACCGTCTTGGATAGTGACCGTGGCGTCGGCCACGCGAGAAGCTAGCTGCATCGGATCGTTGACGTCGAACCAGCCGATCTCCTTGGTGATGATAGCGTTGACGTAGAGGCTTCGGATACGCTTGGACTGACGCGACGCCGTGAGAGACCAGCAGTAGACCTGCAGGTAGCCTGCAAGAAGACCCACAACGCCCACAATGGTGAGGTTTCGAGCAACTTTGTTGACGCTGGAGGAGAAGTCGTTAGAGATTGAGCTTCCTTGAGTTGTCGAGCCAAAGGAATTGATGAGGTTGCCCAGCAGAAGGACCATCAACGGTCGCAGGACACCGGCACCTATAGCTCCAAGCGTGCCCAGAGCCATGAGCAGCTTATCGGCTGAGTCCGCGAAGGAGAAGAGTTCGAGCACTGGTACTTGGTTATTCTTCACTCCAGTTTCATCTTTGATTTCGGCCAGCATCTTGGTTTTCTCGTTGTCGCTCTGTTGCGAAGGCCGAGGTGTGAGCACTTCGACGTACGGCTGGTGGTCGCTGGAGTCTCCCGTTTGAGATGCCATTGAAGGTTGTGGATATCACTGAAGACTTGCGCGTTGTAAGGTAAGTTGGAGAGTGAGTTTCTACTGACCATTGCTCCAGGACTTCAAGCCTTACTGGGGTACCGCTAATAGTGTGTGTGGGTAATACGTCCGCGTGGGTAAACATGTTTTCAATTGGTAAAAATATTTTCCATAGTAGTTGTGATTGGCTAGATGAGGCATAATCGAGGGTAGAAACGAGTCTGTTCACTAATGGCGTTGAAGTCAACCAATTTGACAGGTTTAAAGTCGACACTTTGTCGTATTCGTAGTGTGATTCAGGTCGTTCACTGTCCTACCTGGAGAAGAGAATTCAAATGTCGGATTTATTAACAACAGTAGATTTAATAAGTTTAGTTTTTAACGAACGAATCCAGTTTATCCTAACAGTATTGGCGAAACCAGCCCAAGTTAGGCCCCAACAGTATTGGCGAAACCAGTTTCAAAACTAATACAGTTCACCAATATTCCACAATTGGACGAAAATTGGCAAGGGTTGCCTCTGAGTCGGAGTCCGAACGGATCGTAGATCATGAGGGGAATCTTTCGAGGACTCATAAATCCACATATAAGGGCCTCTCTCCCTTGTTTCCGCCAATTTTCAGTCGAATGTAGTTGATGCTCGTAGCTGGCATACCAAATAGTGGTCGCTGCAGCTTGTTTTTTAACTTTCGCGTTCGAAACACCACCGTATTTCGCAGAATCCAAATCCCTGCCAGTGCTATACTGCTGAGAGCCTTTGAGCTGCCTCAGCATGTACTTTCGTGAAATCTCCAGTCGTCAAGATGCATGAGCTTCGAATCCTTGTGTCCTGGTCGCAATGTACGGTTGATATTGCTGGAGTTGAGCTGTGTCAACCTCCACTCCTTCCCAATGCCGGATGAGCATTGATCACATTTCTTGAGCAATAGGACAACCCCAGAAATGATGGTTCATGGATTCCTTGGAACGTCCGAAGGATTTATGGCAAAGACTAGGGACTCTCACGGACTTTCAATGTTGGACAGTCTACCGGGTAGCCTCCAGGCAGTTGAACCTATATTATGCAGGACGGATAGACGGAGACCAGTGCAGACTGACACTGCAATGCAGTTCCTGGTCCTGTACTGTTGCGTCCCAAGTCGTCCGATTAGCTGCTGTTTTGAGTTTGTCAATTATTGGACCCAACTCGGATCGGATTTCCGTCTTGAAACCTCTAAACGGTTGTCATTTCAGTGCGGCCAGCACCTTTCTATTGGTGACAGAGTCTCCGGTGTGTATTCCCGGGTATGCTCTCGACGATGCTGCTGTGCTCGTCTTCGGCCAACAAAATTGCAACATCAAATGACCTAGTTTATTACACCAATGGAGGCGGGCCGATGCGTACATGAATGTGAACAAAGCTTGTTACCCTGCTTCTAGAGGCACAAACGCATCGTGATGGCTTTACCTTTTACGTTTGGGATGATGTACATCATGTACAACATTGGAAGTCTGTGAGAGTCCCTAGTCTTTGCCATAAATCTTTCGGCTGTACTGCTGCGTCCCAAGTCGTCCGGGTCAGCTGCTGTTTTGAGTTTGTCAATTATTGGACCCAACTTGGATCGAATTTCCGTCTTAAAACCTCTATATTCCCGGATATGCTCTCGACGATGCTGCTGTGCTCGTCTTCGGCCAACAAAAAATTGCAACATCAAATGACCTAATTTACCAATGGAGGCGGGTCGATGCGAACATGAATATGATCAAAGCTTGTTACCCTGTTTCTAGAGGCACAAACGCATCGTGATGGCTTTACCTTTAAGATGATGTTATGACAACCTGTGACGTGTGACAGCGCCATCTGATCACGTGGTTGGTTGATATCAAGGATAACGCGTGTAGGGGAGGGGGAAGCGATTGCGCGTGATTGCGCGTGTACTGCGTTTACCTGCACTTGCAAACCTGAGACAGGACTCTGCTTTGGTTCCTGGTTCCTATTCTCATTCTACAATTTGCCAAGTCACAAGCAAAACCCCTATACTATACCAACGCAAAAGCACTAGTCCAATATGGCATCACTGCCCGATGCCAACAAAAGAGACTCCCACAACTTTGTGGAAATGCATTCGCCTCAGTCTTCTCAACAGCAATCTGATACTGCAGTTGTAGATGTAGACGGAAACCTTAAGAAAAGCTCCGAGACAACTAGACAAGTGTCCTTGTTCGAGCTCTTTAGTTTCGCAGATACGACTGACAAACTGCTCATGCTCTTGGGCACTTTGGGAGCCTTCGGGGCCGGAGTCTTGCGCCCCATTTTGGTTCTTCTGTATGGAGACATTATCAACGAGTTCGGTGTGGCCAAGGAAGGCGACACACCGATTCTCACCATGTCCAGTGTCCGCACTGCGTCTATCAACTTCATGATCGTGGGCATTGTCGGCTTCCTCGCGGCCTACCTGCAGGTCTACTGCTGGTCCCTCACGGCGTCGCGTCAGTCCAAGTGCATCCGAAGTCTCTACGTCAACGCTATCATCACTAAGGAGATCGGCTGGTTCGACGTCAACGATCCGATGCAGTTATCTTCTCGTGTCGTCGATGCCACCATCACTATCCAGGACGGAATGGGGGCGAAGATGAGCGACCTACTGCACTTCACCTCCACCATCGTCTCTGGAATCGTTATCGCAATGATCAAGGGCTGGGAGCTGACGTTGATCCTGATGGCAGTGGTTCCGTTCGTCACCGTGAGCGGAATACTGGCCAAGAAGGTGATCGTTGCCGCTAGCAATCGTAGCATTAACTCCTACGCTCAAGCCGGGGCTGTGGCCCAGGAATCGCTCAGCAACATCCGCACGGTGCACATGTTCAACTCTGTGGAGCATTTCATCGAGAAATACAGTCGCTCGCTCGAAGGAGCCACGCTCGCTGGGATCAAGAAGGAGTTTGCTGCTGGATGGGGCACCGGAGTCATGAACATGGTCCAGTTCCTCATGTACGCGCTCGGTTTCTTTTTAGGCGCCGTCTTCGTTGCTCGTGATAACCTGGATGGTAACACGTGCAGTGGGTCAAGCTGTTACGACGCTGGACGGATTATGACGGTCTTCTTCTCAGCAACCAAAGGCACCTTAGCAATTAGTCAGGCAGGTCCCAGCCTTCAAGCTGTTTACTCCGCCTGTGCCGCAGCTTTCGATGTCTTCGAAGTGATCAAACGGCCGTCGCTCATTGAACCTACTAACGATGATCAAGGCAAGAAACTCAACCACGTCTCTGGAGACATCGATATCGATAACGTGCGGTTCGCGTACCCGTCTCGACCGGAGGTAGAAGTGTGTCGTGGTTACTCGCTCAAGATTCACGCTGGGGAAACGGTGGCGTTAGTAGGTCCGAGTGGCAGCGGCAAGAGCACCGTCATCTCGTTGCTGGAGCGCTTCTACGATCCACTCGACGGCTCTGTGCAGATCGACGGCGAAGACATTCGCTCACTGAACGTGAAGTGGCTGCGACAGCAGATCGGCTTAGTCGGACAGGAGCCCGTTCTCTTCGCGACGTCGATCATGGAGAACATCCGTCACGGTCGGCCGGACGCTTCGGATAGTGACGTGATTGAGGCAGCTAAGATGGCGAACGCGTTCAGCTTCATCATGGAGTTCCCAGAGAACTTTGCAACGGAAGTCGGCGAGCGAGGAGCTCAGCTGTCGGGAGGTCAGAAGCAACGCATTGCCATCGCGCGTGCTATCATCAAGAACCCTCCCATCCTGTTGCTGGACGAGGCGACGAGTGCTCTGGACACGGAGAGCGAGCGGATCGTGCAGGCTTCTCTGGATCGGTTGGTGGCGGGCTCGAACCGCACGACGGTCATCGTGGCGCATCGGTTGTCGACGATCCGAGACGCAGACCGCATTGCCGTGCACAGTGGCGGTCAGATCGTGGAGATTGGCTCACATGAGGAGTTGTTGCGTATCCCGAATGGCCATTACCGCCATCTACTTGAAACCCAAGCACGAGTAGTTTCAAAAGAGGACAACAACAAGGAAAGCAAGACGGTGACTGAACCAGATTCGTCCAGTTCTACTCGTGGCCTCGTACGATCTGCAACGCGAGTCAGTAAGTCAAACATGGAGTTTGCTGAGGCTGAAGAAACCGATGCCAGTGGAGCAGATATCAATGAGTCTGCACAGAAGGACAGCAAGTCAAGGATCTGGAAGATGACCCTCCCCGAGTGGAAATTCATGGCACTAGGAGTTCTCGGTGCCGCAGTATATGGAGCAGTGTACCCTGTGAATGGTCTGCTTATCGGAGTCTCGATCAAGCTGTATTCCGAAACGTACAAGACGAAGCACGAGATGCTGCACGACATGCGCTACTACTCACTGTACCTGGGGGTCTTGGCCATTGCTTGTTGTGTGGCTATTACCTTGATGAACTACGGATTTGGTGTGGCATCGAACCGCCTCGTCGCTCGTGTCCGTGTGGCGACGTACGGCGCCATGCTGCGGCAGGAGGTCGGTTGGTTTGATCTACCAGAGAACTCGCCCGGTGCTCTTGTATCCAGACTCACGAGCGACTCCGCCGTCTTGCACTCCATGGCGTCTGAAAACCTCAGTCGTGCCGTGGTGGGCGTGGCCACAACAGCCATTATCCTCGCGCTTTCGTTCCTGTACAGTTGGCAGATGACCCTTGTCATGACGGCCATTGTACCTCTGCTGGTGGGCTGCAATTTCATGCGGATCAAGAACATGCGAGGACAAGTAAACGCCAAGACGACCAACAATGCGGACGCTGCAGCAGGATCGTTGTTATCGGAAGCCATCGATGCGATCCGCACGGTCGCCTCATTCGGCATGGAACGGTCTCTGACTGCAAGGTACACGTCGTTCCTGGATGTTTCGAAGGAGCAGGACAGAATGGCAGGCATCTCTGGCGGCATTGCCTTCGGTCTATCCCAAGGCGTGCTGTTCCTCTCACTCTCTCTGATCTTTTACGTTGGAGGCTACTGGGTCACCAAGGGCACGGTCAACTTCTACGACCTGTTCACGATCATCATGATCTTTATGACCGGGTCGTTCAGTATTAGCATGGCCTCGCAAGGATCTGTGGATGGAGAGAAGGCAAAACAGGCCGCTGCCAACGTGTTCAAGATTATCGACCGCGTACCGGCCATCGACGCCACGTCCACTGCAGGAACTGTACTACCCAGTGTCGAGGGTGACATCCATTTCAAGAACCTCACGTTCGCGTACCCGTCCAGACCAGACGCCTCTATCTACCGAGACTACAACCTGTCCGTTCGACGCGGTCAGACGGTAGCGTTGGTCGGAGCAAGCGGCAGTGGCAAGAGCACCGCCATCGCTCTTCTCGAGCGCTTCTACGACCCATCGTCGGGTGTTGTGACATTGGACGGACACGACGTGCGTAGTTTGAGTCTGCCGTGGCTGCGCGACCGCATCTCGCTGGTAAGTCAGGAGCCGGTCCTGTTCTCGGGGACGATCGCGGACAACATCGCACTGGGGAAACCAGGTGCGAGTCGAGCGGAGGTGGAAGCTGCAGCCAGAAGCGCCAACGCCTTCGACTTCATCTCGAACTTCCCGCATGGATTCGACACGGAGGTGGGCGACCGTGGTGCGCAGGTGTCGGGCGGCCAGAAGCAGCGGATCGCCATCGCGCGCGCCATTCTACGCGACCCGGACGTGCTGCTTCTGGACGAGGCGACGAGTGCGCTGGACAACGAGAGTGAACACATCGTTCAGGCTTCGCTGGACGCGTTGATGGCGCAGAAGCAGCGCACGACGATCATTGTGGCTCACCGTTTGTCGACGATTCGGAAGGCGGACGTGATTGCTGTGACGCGTGACGGCACGATCGTAGAGTTTGGAAGCCACGACGAGTTAATGCAGTTGAACGGTGGCGTGTATAGTGAAATGATCAAGCAGCAGGTTTAGGCTAGATAGGGATATCACCGAAATGGTCAAGTTCTTCATTGAAGTTATCAGTGATAACCTATCACGATGGTTGAGTTTTTATGGCAGTGTGACTACTACGGGTAGTATCAAATGCACCTTGAGGTCTTCAGCATTGAAAAGGCCAGAACCATAAGTAGCAGACTTTCTCCTCCTTTCCAGCAGCGGAAGCTTCGTCAAGACTACTGGCCTCTTCGCGTAGTCCACGCGCCATCGGAGTCGATTCTTCAGCAGCGACAGCAGTCGACAGCAGAAACGCAAGAACGTAGATGGAAATCTTCATCTTTTCCTGGAGGTTGTGAGTTGGAGACGGCAAATTGCGGAGTGAACTCCATCACCCAACAGAGAATTCAAGTAATGTTAACTGGAATTATCTGGAGCAAGCGTAGGGAACGTATCAATTCAAATAATCGAGCATTTCTTTCTCCTCCGGGACAGCAGTAACATCGTCCATATTGAAGTCGTTTTGAGTCCCAACGCGTCAGTGGCAAACAATAACGCACGAAAGCAGCACCTCAGACAATTTGAGTTCTTAGCCATCATAACAGGTAACTTACCAGCTGCGGTCATTCCGGGGACCGCAACGCGATCCGTGGCGCGACGACGACATCTCCGGCCGACCGTAACGACGGTACTCCTGCGGGGGTTTGTCCGCCCCTCGCCCCACGTATTCACGAGGCACCCGCTCCTCACCACGCGAACGGGATTCATAGTAGCCAGACTGCGAGCGGCGTTCCGAGTGATGGAACTCTTCCACGTCATCCGGACGTCCGTACGAGCGCTCTCCACCGTAGTCGCGCTCCTCTGCCTCTCCGCAGACTGCTGCTGCCATGACGTCGATAACGTGGAGAGGAGTCACGCTCCTCAAGGCCCTCTCGACTGTGTCGTGGCGAATGATGGTGGCGACTTGATCAGGGGTGTATAGTGAAATGGTCAAGCAGCAGCTCTAGGCACAGGGAAGGCACCGAAATGATCAAGTGCTTCATTAAAGTTATCAGTAATTTGCTTATCACGATGGTTGAGTAGTGAAACTACTATATCCATGAACCTTGAGGTCTTTAGTATAGAAAAGGCCACCAGCATACGATGCAGACTCTCTCCTGTCCAGCAGAAGAAGCTTCATCAAGACTACTGGTAGTTGATGTCGCTTCGCGTAGTCCACGCGCCATAGGAGTCGATTCTTCAGCAGCGACAGCAGTCGACAGCAGAAACGCGAGGACGTAGATGGAAATCTTCATCTTTTCCTGGAGGTTGTGGGCTGGAGACGGCAAATTGCGGAGTGAACTCCATTACCCAGGCGAATCCAAGTAATTTTACCTGGCATAATCTGGAGCAAGCGTAGGGAACATATCAAATGCCAATCCAAATAATCGTAACGACAATAGCGCGCGAAAGCAGAACCTTAGACGTCTTTACGAAGGCGAAATCTCTAGAAGGTAACTGCGCCGTTTAATAGCACTTTTCAAATGCACTCGACAGTCCGACTACTAGTAGTAGTTCTCAATGCTCGATAGACTTTATCCAAGGGTGGTAAAAAGAATTATCCAGTTTCTAAGGACAAACACGTATCCACAATTACACACCGCCAAAAAGTGTTCCAAGAAATCCACAAGCTCCCCCCGTGGCGTTAGTAGGTAGAATCTAAGGCCAAGACACCAGCGAACCAATCCATCCAATTGACCACGAAACACTAACGCAACGCCAGCTACCAATCGTGGCCCAAAACGTTGCGACTACTGGTGATGTTTTGTCCATTTCATCCGAAATACAACCGGGCTGGTACGAAACCAAGCCTTCTTGTAACTCCACGACATGTCTCGTGATACCAACAGTTAGCTTTAGCTTGTACTTCCCGAGATAGAGGAGACACTAGATCGTCTTCAGTGAGCACACATCTTAGCGACTGCGACTACGGCTGCGAGGGCCACCCGACGGAGGAGGTGACCTGGAATCAACGAACGCACACAATTCAGCTAGCGAGATCAAAGACCGCCACCAAAAGAGGTAACTTACCAGCTGCGGTCATTCCGGGGACCGCGACGCGATCCGTGGCGCGACGACATCTCCGGCCGACCGTAACGACGGTACTCCTGCGGGGGTTTGTCCGCCCCTCGACCCACGTATTCACGAGGCACTCGCTCCTCACCACGCGAACGGGATTCATAGTAGCCAGACTGCGAACGGCGTTCCGAGTGATGGAACTCTTCCACCTCATCCGGACGTCCGTACGAGCGCTCCCCACCATAGTCGCGCGATCGTTCGCGCTCCTCTCCTCTCCGTAGACTGCTGCTGCTGCCATGACGCCGATAACGGGGAGGGGAGTCACGCTCCTCAGGGCCCTCTCGACTGTGTCGTGACGAATGGTAGCGACTCGAGTGGCGGTGATGGTGGCGGCGGTGACCAGACTCTTCCATCTCGTCTTCGTATCTGCTCTTCCTCCCCGCCTGCGAGTCAAACGAGCCATAGCGAGGTCGTCCACTACGGTCCTCTCCGTCGTAACTTCCGTTCGCATCAAAGCTTCCTCTGTTCATCCGTTTGGGCCCGTCACCTTTGTTCCTATGAAAAAAAAGCATCATTAGTCTCACGAAAACGTCAACAAAAACCCAAATACCTTAACGTACTTGCGGAAATTGTAGTCCGTGCGTAGCTGTTGTCCAGCCACAATGATCGTAGCACTGTGGGCCTTCTGAGCCGACGAGATGTCAGTGTAGTCCACAAACGCAGACATGGGGGCGTCAGGTCTGGCCTGGGGCAGCACTTTGACGTTGTGAACCTCTCCGAACTGGGCAAACGCCTGGTCCAGCTCGCTCATCTTGATGTGGGGTGGGATATTAGCCACAAACAGATTGGGCGACGCATTCACCGGGAACCGAGGGCTGTGAAGCAGCGGCGGCTGGTTGTTAGAGGGCCCGGGGGGTCCTTGCTGCCCCGGTGGGCCGTCGTAGCGGCGTTGTGTGCCGTGCGAGACCGCGAAAGCCACACGCAGACGGCGACCGCCCAGTTCCTTGTCGTTCATCTCCCGCACCGCCATCTCAGCGTCCTCCAGTTGCTCGTAATGCACGAACGCGTAGCCTTTTTTCACGGCGCATTGTTCAATTGGTCCAAACTGGGCAATGGAGTGGAGTTAGAGACCGGGGAAAGAGACAGAGGGGAGAGAAATGCAATACCTTTCCGAATTCAGCCTCCACGTCGTCCTGCGTGAGCTCGTAGAAGAGATTCCCCACGTAGAGCTTGGTCGATGCCATCGGTCCTTCCTCCATGGTTGAAAACGGATCTGGAACTTTTTTTGAGGGAGACTTGCTTGTTATTGGCTGAAATTAAATACACAAATGTAGCCATTGGATCTTTTGACACGAAACGACGCGTCCCGTCGTGCGCAATGCAGTGGGAATTATGGTGGACGCGTTGGAGTTCACGCCTGAGGAGAGCGACTGGGTCTTTGACTATGTGCTCAATCTCTTCCGTTCACCGGCGTGGGAGCTGCCGGTCATGTGCTTCATCGACGACAACTGCGCCAGCTTCGACACGGAAGAGGAGAACAAGTTCATCTACACAGAGTTGCACGCACAGTTCCGCGAGTTGGTGGAGACTGTCCTGGGCTCGCATTTAGCGGAAATGGGACTCACAGCCGCTGACTTCGCCACGATCTGTGAGAAGCAGCGCGACAGCGAACGATCAGCGGGGGGCTCTGTGAGCGATGGCGTCAGCGCCGATGTGGTGAACCAGATCCTAGCCATGGACGATTTTCTGAGTTTTAAGAAGCTTATGGTCAAACGCAACTTGGAACTGGAGCTGGAAGCAATTAAGGAGCTGCGCGAGGAAGTGATTGAGGACGAACACGACTTGGAAGCCCAGTTTATGGAGCTTAGCGTGCTCTACAAGCAGGAGGAGATGGAGCAAGCCGAACTGGAGGCTGCTCTCGCCATGTCCATGGTCGTTCAGGACGAACAGTTACGCTTGGCGTCTGTTGCGGCGAAAGTGGCGGAAGATAAGCATGCAAGCAGCGCTGATACGAGACAATTGTCTCCAGCGGAGGTGCAACAGCAGATCCGGGAGAGCAAAAAGAAGGCCGAAGAGATCTGTAAGAAGAACAAAGAGTCGCTCGAAGAGAACCGTAGCAAGCAGCGAGAATGGCAACAGGCGGCCGAGATCTCCGAGATAGAGCTTAAGCGGCGCGAAGAATATCTGAGGAAACAGCGCGACCGCATCATTGAAAAGAAGAAACGTGAACGCGAGGTACAGCTGAAGGAGTACCAACAGGAGCAAAAAGCGACGGCTCCGGAGCCACCAGCCCAGCTTGCCGAGAAGCTCCAGAGTAACACGTCGGAGGAGACCAAGAAAACAGAAGAGGAAGAGCGCAGGAATGCATTACGTATCGCTTTGGCGCGTCGTATGAAGCAGGACCTACTCGAGTCTGCAAATTCTGCAGCCTCCGATCCGAGCCACTCGGGCAGCTTCAAAATGCACCAGGTATGGATGCCGTGTGTGTTGAGAAACAAACATTATTGACTTGAATTGTGCTTTGATGAAGGTTGTGGAGCTCGATGAGAAGCTGCAACGCGTTGAAGACCTACGCCGACAGAGCCAAGAGCGCGAAAGCAAGGTTCAGGCCAAACTGGTACGCTATTCAACATGCTGGCCGGATACTACTACTGTAGTAACACACACAAAATCTTACCTATGCTTTCCTCCCACAGAGAGCTGTTTCCTAAACGCGATATCATAAACGACATCAGATCAGTAAAATGACGCGAATGATAACACTAGCATGAAATGTGCACTTCGTCTTGCATTCAACGCATTTGTTTTCGATCATCGTAAGCGAGGCTTATCATCACCACTTCTCACTTTCTGCATGTATAACTGCTGAAGCCATCTTAATTCGAGTGGAACTTCTTGTTCGTCTTGGCCATGTCTTGCAGTAACGGTGCAGGGGCGAACTGTGGGCCGTACTGGTCAGCAAATCGCTGCATCATCTCCGTAAACTTGGTGCTTCCCACCTTGTCGACGTAGCGGAAGGGTCCGCCAATGAAAGGCGGAAAGCCGATGCCGAACACAGCTCCGATATCGCCTTCCGAAGGGGATGCAATGATATCGTCTTGCACACAAAGGACCGCCTCGTTCACGAAACGAGAAATTAGACGGTTGACTGTATCCTCCTCGCCCAGCTTCAGGTCTTCCTTCTGGAACTTCTTCAAAAGGTTCATGGCTTCAGCGTTAATGCTTTTCTTGCCCTTCTTGCCCTTCGGAGGCTGCACGAAAAAGCCCTTTCCGGACTTCTTGCCCAGGAATCCGTGACTGATCATCTCTTCGAACAACTTGGCGTCACCACCATCCATACGCACACCCAGAGCCTTTGAAAGCGTCTGGTTCACATGGAAAGCCACATCCAGACCCACTTCATCGGCAAGAGTGATCGGACCTACAGGAAGACCCCACTTCGTCATGAGCTTGTCAAGCTTCTCCAGCTCCACGCCATCTCCCAGGAGAGCCAGCGTCTCAGCAATGTAGGGCCCAAGACAGCGGTTCACGTAAAATCCTGGCACATCCTTCACCACGATGGCTGTCTTGCCCTGGCGAAGTCCAAGGTCGACGGCCTTCGCAGCCGTGGCATCACTCGTACCAGCATGACGAATGATCTCCAGCAGCGGCATGCTCGGGACAGGAGAAAAATAGTGCATACCGATCACGTTCTCCGGACGCTTGCACGCAGACGCGATGTCGGCAATCGGAAGTGCCGACGTATTGGTAGCGATGACACAGTCTTTGGACACGTAGTTCTCTAGATCCGACAACACCTTGTGCTTGAGCGACAGGTCCTCGAAGACAGCCTCAATTGCAAGGTCGGCCTTCTTCATGTGAGTCTTCCAAACTTCATCCTCGTCCGATAGAGGCACCACATTGGCCATAACGGCGTCACGGTCATAGATTGTCATGCGTTTGCGCTTGACCTTCTGATCCAAGTTGCTGCGCACGTAGTCTTCACCTTTGGCGGCAGCTGCAGCATCACGATCCTTGAGCAGGACACGTACACCCTTAGCAGCGGATACTTGTGCGATACCGGCCCCCATGAGGCCAGCTCCAACAACAGCCATGGTCTGCACGGGCTTCTCCGGTTTCCCGTATCGGTTCTTCTTTAACGCCGTTTGTCCGAAGAAGATGCTCATGAGAGCTTTGGCTTCGCTGGTCATCCCCAGCTTGGCAAAGTTGGTCGCTTCCACCTCCAAGCCCTTGGTGAGTCCCTGCTCCACACCTGTTTGCGCAGCTTCTAAGATGAGTTTAGGTGCTGGGTAGTGTCCTCCAGTCTTCTTCTCCACCATCTCTCCAGCTTTATTGAACACCACTTGACGTAGCGGGGTGTCCTCCAAGATGCGGTTGACCAGTCCTTTGCTCTTCTTCTTGGGCTTCAAACTGCCTGCAGCCAGTTGCTGAGCTGCTGAGATTGCTGCACTTTCAAGAGCAAAGGGGTCAGCGACCTGGTTCACGAGCCCCATCTTCAGTGCTTTATCAGGCTTAATGTTCTTGCCCGTAAGCATCATATCCAAAGCAGCCTGGATACCCACGAGCTTCGGCAGTCTCTGCGTGCCTCCAGCACCTGGAAGCAGCCCCAGCATCACTTCAGGCAGAGCTAGCTGCGTCTTCTTGCTCTGCGACGCCACGCGGTAGTGACAGGCAAGAGCGACTTCCATGCCTCCACCCATGCAGGACCCATCGATAGCAGCTACAAAGGGTTTCTTCGAGCCAGCCAGACGATTCATAAAGGCCTGACCAGCACTGGACATGGCGCGCATCTCCTCCTCCGTCTTGCAGGCGTTCAGCTCTCCGATGTCCGCACCAGCGATAAACACGCCAGGCTTGGCTGAGATGAGCACCACCGACTTGATGTTCGGGTCGTTCTCCACCGTGTCCAGCATGGTCGTCATCTCGGCCGTCATCTTGGAGGAGATGGTGTTCACTTTGGCCCCTTTGTCGTCCAGTCGCACGATAGCCACGCCGTTGGAGCGCGTCTCCATAGTCAGGAAGGCCCCAGAGCTGCTGGAGAAGGCGCGGGAGGACGCACGTAGCGCCGCATGACGCAGGATCGAAGCTGTCTGAAGGACCATCACTCTGGCTCAAGGCTGTGACCGCTCGTTTCGAAATGAAAAGATCCGTCAAAGATGCTAAAGGTTTTTGACGAGATTCCGTCGGGAAATGAATCAGCCAATCAACATCGAGGTCACTTCAACTTGACTAAGGTTTGTTTTCAGGAGTGATGGTCACAAGTCTTGGTTTACTGTGTCTTAGGCTTCTGGAGCGAGCTAAGTAATGGCTGCTGGAGCATATTCGGGATGGCGTTCTCTTCCACTGGAGGAATGACGTCTTCGTCTGACGATTCGCTGGCTAAACACGTGGAGTCACTGCTCAGCGCATCCAGGAACTGCCGTAGCTCTGTGTAGTACTTTTCGCCTCCGCGCAGCCATGAGTCATTGTGAGTTCCGCCTGGAACGGGAAACCACACCACACGTTGACTCGACGTGGCGAGAGAGCGCAGTCGCTCCATGTGGAAGTGAGGCACCAGCTCGTCCTCCAAGCCTGCGATGAAGAGGATCGGCTGTTTCAGCTTTTGAATAGACAACTCGTTGTTCCAGTCCATCCGCAGTACCAGTGGCTTGACATAAGACAGGAACGGCATCAGCGCATCTACCATGGCTGAAATGCTGAGGAACGTGTTCTCCAAGACAACAGCAGCCACCTGTACAGCAACGTCAATCGGTCAGCTGTCGGTTATACTTTGGGTAATTGGGTCACCAAGCACATACTCTAGACGGCTCCTTCTCAGCAAGATAAACTGACACTGCACCACCCAGCGACCGTCCAAACACCACGAGCTTCGATGGGTCGATGTCCGTGCGAGAATACATGGCATCTATAGCGGCCTGCAGTAGAGATTTGAAGGGAATCGTAAATACTACGCTCTTCCTGTTCAAATCACATTATACCCAGTCTGTTGGTTGCTCACCTCTGCATCCAACTTGATCCCATCTTCCGATGGGTGCCCTTCACTGTGGCCGAATCCTCGGTAGTCCACCAACAGAATGTTTACCCCCACCTTCCGGAATAACTGAACAGCATTCGGCAGACGATAGCCAATGTCTGCAATACACAGCAGCACATATACTCAGCATAGCTCTACAGCAACTACAGCACTGTCACAGCGGTTGACACTCACTGCCGGCGTTTCCGTGGAAGAAGAGGAGCGTCGGTCGAGTCGTGTGCTCCTTCTGCTTCATGAGCCACGCGTTGACCTTCACGCCGTCCTTGCATGGAATCATCAGGTCTTCATAGTCAATAGAAAACTCCCCTGGGTTTCGGTATCCTGTCCACAGAACAAGTGTCAGCACTGAACCAATGGGGAGAGGATATGACCATGGGAAGAATGTACCGGGAGGGTTGTCTTTCGTGAACTTGGAGGCACCTGGGATTGTAGGGAAGTAGAGCAGGCGATCCTGGTACATGTACAGTAGGAACAAAGCGCCTACGCATATCGTCCCGCCCGTATACGCCGCGCTCAGCAGCCACGACGTCAGGCTCGAGTTCGCGGACATTGCGCTGTCGAGAAGATTGCGAACGTAACCATAAGAGCATTACAACAAAACTATTTACAGGATAGACCTCGCTTGGTTTTTGTAAGATAATGCGTACTATTCGTTTGAAAGAAACATTTTTAAACCATTTTATTTACAAACAGCATAGCCATTAAACTTCAAGTGCAAGTCAACGAGATAAAAAGCACAATGAAAACCGTGTATGCAATAATATCTCGGCTACCCTTCCTCCAAAGAGATGTCTACAAGATCGAGCACTTGAATCCTTTCTTGGTGGCCTTGGGATTCTGTTGGTTGGTGATAACACATCGAATGGCCTCGTCGAACACCGACTTGAGTCCTTTTTGCGTCAGCGCCGAACACTCCATGTATTTGTAGGCTCCAAGCTCCGTCTTGAGTGTCTCACCCTATCAAGTATCAACATCAACAGTAGCAGGATTAGAATCTAAACAAACCACCCTTCGTACTTTCATTCGTTGACACACCTGCTCTTTGCTGATGGGGCTGAGTTTCTTCTCTTTCAATTTCTCAAGCGTCTCCTCGTCGTCCCTAAGATCAGACTTAGTGCCTACCAAAATAAAGGGGACTCCCGGTGCATGATGACGGATTTCAGGCAGCCACTTGGACTTGACGTTCTCGAATGAGGCCCGACTGGAGTAACAGCGTCGTTAGCTCTAGATCAACAACAATCACTACTAACTGCAGTCGTACCTCACAACAGAGAAGCAAATGAGGAACACATCAGTTTGCGGGTAGCTCAGTGGACGGAGTCGGTCGTAGTCTTCTTGGCCTGCCGTATCCCAGAGCCCCAGGTTGATCGGCCTGTTGTCCACCATCACGTTGGCACTGTAGTTGTCGAACACTGTGGGGATGTACTCGCCCGGGAACGTGTTGGTCGTGTATGAGATGAGAACGCACGTCTTACCCACGGCACCATCACTACCGAAAGAAAACCATCCACACCGGTCAATCCTTGCCACACGAACGCAAGATACTTTCACTCTGTACTCACCCGACGACCACACACTTCATGTTTTGCATGGCGGACATTGCTGCACTACTGGGAACTTCCTGCAACTCTGTGCGTCTCGTGCCGTTTGCTTAGTGAAGGGACAGCTCATGCTTGGCAGTTAGCAGTTTCCAGGCGTATTCTGGCTTCAATTCAGAGCTAAAAATAGAAGGTAGAAAACTGCGATTCTGACCCTATACTGGATCCAAGTCAACGAAGGTGTACACCACAAAGTCCAGACGCGCACATGGCTCGGAGGTCAATGTGAACCTCGAGTCAGTTCGTCTCCGGTGGACGACATTTAAACTCGAAACTCTCGAAAAAATACCACTTCATCCTTTGGTTTCTCCTTACTCAATCTTTTGCTGTTAGTCTAACGCAGCTCGTTAAATTTGATCTCTGTAGACAGTAAACCAAAGGCAACAGGTCAACAACAACGTATATCCATCACATTGAGCGAATGCAGCACAAACCGATAGACCCCGTGTACTGTTCGAGCTGATCCACCATATCTTCCAGCTCTATGAGCTCCTCATCGATGTCGTCGATGATGTTCATCTTCTCCTCCATTATTTTTGCTATTCAACAGAGCGAAAGACAGTAAGACGAACAGTTTACCAGCGATTCCATTCCAAGTACGTCGTTACCTCTAGCTTCCAGCACTCTGGAAAGTTTGCCGATACTTTTGGCTTCGCGCTTCATCCCCTTATACTTGGCGTTGATATTGTTCACCACCGTCTCCATCACCTGCATCGACTCCAGAGAGCCTGTACCAACAGCACTAAAGCTTTAGATGATCCCTTACTCTCTCCATCTACCTGGAATGCAATGCTTATTGCGCACCATCGAGTTGCGCGCCCACATAAGCTGTGACGTTCTCACACACGCGCTGCGTGAGCTGCCGCAGTTCGTCCACTTCGGCCTTCTCCATAATCGACTAATGTCCTCCTTTCTGGCATGATATGCAGAACGATAGGTTTTCACAAGTCACAGATAAATGAATTCAAGTTGAAGTGGCTGTAGTTTCATTCTCTTTACATGGAATCGCTTCGTTTAAGCATTAGGCTTTCGTATCGATGTGTGGTGGAGTCGGTCGGGATGCATCGAGGGTTGCGGCGTGGCGAAAGGTTATAACGAGGCGAAAATTCGGAGGCTGCGGTAGGAGATAAAGAAAAATTGGAGTAAAAACCTTCTCGAACTGCCTTGGGGGTGGGCGACTGCTTACTCCACGGGACGACAATCCACTCGACAGCAGGCAACTTAAGGAAGTCGCGGACTCGTGGCTCGGCTGATAGAGGAATGTCCTGGTCCAAGACGCCTCGGAAGCTCAGACGTAGCATTCGCTCGAGGAAGAGCTGCAGGTGCGCGGCACGGCGCTCGAGGAAGCTTGCAGAGAAGTAGCGGAAGAAAGTCTTGGGAGGGAGAAGCTTGCGGATCTGCAGCGATGGGATCTTCACCTCCAGTGCCACTGCAAGCTCGTAAAACTCGGAGTACCGACGATCAACGGCGATCTCTTGCAGCTCTCCGTTCACGAAAAAGAGCACACTGATAGCGAATTTGGCGACGTTGTCCATGATTGAAACACTGGAAATTTCCACGGTGAAGCCACCTTCGGTCGGTGTCTCGTTCTGCCAGTAGCACGGATCGACGAAGCGGACACACTTGCCACCCCCCGACCGGTTGAGACTGCTGTTTGTTCGCATCAAGGAGCCAAAGTCATTGTCGTATGTGTGCGACTTCCTGGCGCCGTGCCATTTCCCGTAGAAACTCGCTTCTGACGACAAGTTGACGTCGATGTCCAGCCAGGCGCTAGGAAGAACCGGTCGGTTACCACCGTCCTGGTTTTCAATCCGTGCGTCGCATGAGCTCGTGGCGACGATTGTCTGCTCACCAAAGCTTAGTGCAAGTCCTAGAAAGTCGCGGACCCGCACGTTGCTCGACACGGGCTCCTTCAGTGCCACCAGTCTATTGAATCCGATCTCGGTGATCTGCATGACGCAGCTCAAGAACTGGATCACCTCGTCGCCGTACTCGTTCAGCGCGCGCTGCTTTGGTGTCGTAATGAGGCGCGCTCCGTGTCTTGGCATTTTATCCGACAAGCGGTGACCGAGATACTGCAACGACAGTGCCTCTGTGAGATGGGCGATCTCCTGCTGCGTTCGCTCCACATACGAGACGTAGTATTGCCGTTTTGAGGCCGGTTTGACCCGTGAACCATCACAAATGGACCTGGCACAGCAACACATGACTGCAATTCGAAAGCAGATCTCTCCATTGTCCAGAAACACCGACGCCATCTTGATAGTGAAGTCCCCGGGCGACGCGAACGCGGGCGACCACGAGTTGGGCTGGCAGAAGACGCGGCAGAGTCCTTCGTGCATCTCGGGGATTTCAATCTCGTCCAAGTCGACGTTCCGAAGAGCGAGACTCCTGCTCTTGCGGACCTTGGCCATGTTCGGGTCGGGTGTCCGAATGATTTCCATCAAAGCTGACGGCGCGCTGTTGCTTACTTGGTCTAGCGGTCGGATTTGAGCCGTTAGGTTGTCGTAGTTGCGCATTACTCGTTCCAGTTCCGTCACTTGAGTACCTTGGGGTTGGTACGCACGCTTCTCCAGGAACGTCTCGTAGGCCAGTCTCTTGTTTGCACTCGGCTCTATCGTCGGCATCTTGAAGGTCGTTGGTGTAGAAGGAGACGCGCGACTACCACAAGCCAAGGACATCTTTGTCCGAAGGCAAAATGAGAAGTGCAAGCAGGGACAAGGAGAATCTGTTCGCAGTTTTCAAGAAAGTCCACCAGAGTATGAATAGACAGCCAAAAGTTTGAAAGCAGCAGACTAGAACCGAATTAGCATAGCGAAACTGGTCAAGTGGGCGTTGTCTCTGAGGCAAGATCCATTGGCAATATTTCGCCACAACCGACAAGAAGATTCTCCTCCTTTAACCATTGTAGTTGACCTTCATTAGCCAAAAGGCAAGGAAGTCTTTCACCTTTACCTCTATGACTATTCAATGCGGGAATCTTTTCCACCCTCGTGACCCACGGCCACTGATATGCACCCACGATGTGGGTGACTTTATTGACATTCTTCCGCCGTGTCATTCTCTAATCGACCCTCCAAAGAACAAGAAGATCCTTTACTATGGCCTGTTCGTGTGCTGGTCTCGTGTCTCTCATCGTACTGTTCGTAGCTGTGGTGCTGAACGTCGTGGCCTTCTCCTTACCGCTCTGGACCACGAGTACGACGATCAACGAGTCGCTACAGAGCACATTGGACAGCTCGGACTTCGCTGCAGCCGTGTGGGGTTTCTGTACGGACGTCCAATTCACTTCGGACAGCAACGGCGCCAATGCAAGCGTCAGCTTCGACCACTGCTACCTCTTCCATACGTCCTCTAAGTACGACGTCTCGGACTTGGACGACAGCATCACGGGCAACTTCTCCGACTACAGCGTGTGCGATGGCTACAGCCGCGCTGGTGACGTCAGTGACGACGTGCAGCTCGAGTACGCGACTCTATTAGCCACCACAGCCGGAATGGACGGCACGCAGTTCAATAAGTTCCTAGACAAATCATGTGGAGCTCTGGGCAGCGCCACGTTGGCCTTCGGGAGCATCAGTATGAGTGCTGGGGCGTTGTCCTTCGTGGCTCTCGCTCTGGGCATCACGTGCTGCAAGAAACGCTCCATCTTCGTGCTGGGTGGGAAAGTGTTCGTGGGTATCGCATTGGTCTCGACCATCCTCATGTTCGCCTTGTGGATCCCTCAAGCACGTCCACTAGGCAAAGAGGACGACGTGTCACTCAACGGTTCCTTCTTCCTGGCTGTCATCAGTGCGGTGCTCTACATGATCGCGTCAGGTCTTGTGTCTCGTCATGCGATCAAGGGATAGTTTTATCAACTGGGTAGTGAATGGCTAACGTTTAAGCTACTGTGTCTTTATCCCACGTGTACTTGTTGAAGCCGTAGCAAAAGCCTCGTCCGGACTGTAAGTTGCTGTGGATAATTCGCATCGCTGTAGGCCCCAAGTCAGCGTATGCCAATAGGTCATTGGTACACGGAGATTCCCGTAGATTCTGGAACTGAGCGAGGTGTTGCGGGTGAACCTGAATGGCCAGCAGCCACAACGCGATGGTCACATCGTCCAATGGACCGAGGCCCTGCAGTTCTTCTCGATTATACGCAATGAACTCAGCCACATCCATTGACATGAAATAGTGCGGACCCCAAGCGAAAGGAGGAAACTCGTCGAGTGGATAGACAGACTCAGGCAGGTAGTAGCGCTTTTCCGGGTTCCGTTCGGGGACGAAGGCGTTGTTTGCTTTCACGTGACCAGCGTACAGATCCGTGAGTGGTCCCAAGGCTTCGAGTTGCTTTACAAAGGCGTCAGTACGCACGTACACGTCTTCATCTGCCATCATGATGTACCCAGCTCGACGGAGCACGTGGTGAGCTCCGACGTAGTAGATAAACTCTTTGACTTTCTCCGGCAGCGTCGCGTACGTGTCTTCGCACTCCAAAACGTCAGTAAGGAGATCTCCGTTGTAAACCGCTTGTTCATATGCAATCGCTTGTCGGATTTCTTCTGTCGCACTCGCTGGAACTCGGCAGCCCACAAAGATAACTCGTACATTCGGAGGAGCAGTATCCTTATTAGCCCAGGTCTGGCGGATCGCTTGGCGGAATGGGAATCCATCGATTACTTTGGTTTTCACTCCGATAACCAGCAGTGGCGAGTTAGTTGGGCTTCCATAAAGGTTTTCAGCTGTATCTGGCTTATCTTCTCCTGTTGCAGCATCGATTTCACGCGTGACGTAGATGCCATCTCCTTCTTTTGTTCTCAACTGATACCAGTCTAGGATGCCCAAATTCTCTTCTCCAGTATCAGATTTATACAGAGCTTGGTCATCACGTCGCTGTTGTTCCAGAGATATGGCAAAGTCTTCATCGCTTAACACAGTGAAGGGTACGGCTTCTGACTGCATTAACTGCCTTCCACTCGTCGGATTTGACGAGTCCAACACGACAAGGCGTGCTGTGTGGTTACCAGCATCCATGGTTTCGACCATAAGAACGCCGCTTTCGATCGCAAGGCAGCGTCGCCAGGTATTGTCCAGCTGCAGACACAGCCAGCGAAGACCAGTATAGGCATCCACCAACGATCTGACATCTGGCGTAACAAGTTGAAATCGGAAAACCACTGGGGACTTGTACTGTGCGTTTGGCTCCGGGTACATCACTCGTAGCCCCTTCAGCAGTTCTTCCTGTTGAGGTATTGCAGTGACATCTACGTCGTTAGTAGTGGAGGCGACAGCACCACACCAGTAAAGCAGCAAGAGGACAAGAAGACACATTAGTGTTTTTAGCTGGTCAAAGTGCTGGAAGATCGCAAATTGAAGATCCAAAACCAATGAACCAATCAGCGACTGTAAAAAAAGATTGTAAATCTTTAGAGAGAGAGAGGCAGACGATTCCATTTGGTCTCTTAACGACTACTAGATGTCTGTTTGATCCTAAGCCTGGCTAGCAACGCCGGTTCCAGGGCCTGGTCCGGTGGTTGTACGGGGCTCTTCTCCGTTGGAGACTTCTCTGTGGGTATTTTCTCCAGTTGTTGCAGGCATAGCAGGAGTCTTGTCCCGCTTTCCAGCTTCTCTGGTTGTCTTCTTTCTCGTTTTGCGATTGCTCGTAGCTGTTGCTGACTTGTCAGCCAGAACTCCATCACGCTGCTGTCTATGGTGACTTCTTCCTGCTGGAAGACGACCTGGTTCCGCTGTATCCAGAGGCTGGTCGCGCAAATGTTGCACATGATCCGCCACATTCTCTTCCACTCCTTCTCATACTGAGGTTCTTCGTCCGGATGGTCTCTGCCAAGGTTGGCTTTGACTACTTTCGATAATGCCGGCGCTTTCCTACTTGCACATGCTCGCTGGAAATGGTCCAGCTGTTGTAGCGTCCATTGCTCTCCAGTCCAGTGACAGACTATTAATAGCTTCTGCCAACATGCTTGGGCGTAAGGGCATTCCCACAGGATGTGTTCTAGTGTCTCTTTTTGTTTGAACACTAGAGGCTTACCACGTCCTCTGTACTTCGCTTGATTTCTGGGGTCGGTAGGATAACTTGAACACTGGAGGCTTATCACGTCCTCTGTGCTTTCGCTTGATTTCTGGGGTTGGTAGGATAACTTGAGCACTAGAGGCTTACCAGGGCCTCTGTGCCTTGACTACAAGATCTTGGTCGCGAAGGGTCGCTAGGCCTTCCTCGCGTGGTGTAGATCTTGGCCTAACATGAGGCGCAGCGATGTAGAATCACATCCTCATGGTAATCGCACAAGCGCGGCACTGCGTCCGCACTAGGCGTTCTGGAACACCCCATCTCTCATTCTCGGACCCACACGGGGGACTTCGCACCGATTTATGAGAGATCCTCTTCGTTTGAAGAGGCGCTGGAGGTGTCCCTTGATCCACTTGTGCCAAACGGCGCGAATTGCGAAGTGAGATTGTAAATCTTTGCAAATTGTACTAAGGTTTTGCAAAATTACCCTAGGGCGTGATTCCATTCGGCAAGTTTTGCCTTACTATCTTCCTCCAATCTGTTGTAAAAGTTGCGGAATGGAGAGCGGATTAAATCCGTAAAACCTTTGCACGAGCTGGCAACTCCCGGGAAGTGTAGTCTAACCATGGCGCACATATTACTCAAATACTCTTCCACAGTCTGGTGGGTAGGAGTATAAGAAAACTTGAGTCCTGCGCGTCTTGGGGTAGACATAGTGACAAATAGTTCCTCATCGTAAAACTCTAGCCCGAACGAAAGGGTTTCAGGCGAATATGCGACCAATCGCCGCAATCCGAGTGTTTCGCCACCATTGCAGATATTCCCCCACCTCCAGACTTGGCGATTGAAACCTTGGCAAAATTCACTTTGCAGCAGAATATTGGCGTGGATCAGGTGAATTGCTGCCACTGACAAGTCACTTAAGGCCACCAGGTTGTTTTTGCAGGGTTTCCTTCTTAAATACTCGAGGCCTGTGTGGTGCAGGGGGTGGACTTGCCGCACAAGCATCCACATCGCGACAGAGACATCATCCATACCTCCTAAATCACGCAACCACCGACGGTTCTTGGACACGAATTGTGCGCAGTCCATTGACAGAAAAATGCTGGCACCAAGAGCAAGCGGAGGAAGTTCACCTAGAGGGTAGTTTTCTCTAGGAAGATGGTGCGGGGATTCTGGATCTCGGGTTGGAGGCGACTTCAAGCCGTTTCCGATCTTGCGCACTTGGCCTGCATAGAACCGTCGAAGAGGCCCCAAACTTCGCAACCACGCAGCAATTTGGTCCAAGCGAAGATAAAGGTCGTCGTCCGCGATCATTACGTACTGTGCTTGGGGATATGTCGTAGCCGCAAAGTGGAGAAATTCCTTTGTTTTAGTCGCTAAGCTGGTGTATATGTCGTCACAATCCAACTCATTAGTCAATAAATCTCCGTACACTTGTTTTTCCAGTTCAATAGCTTCCCATATGCGGCGTAACTTAGCGTCTTCAATCAAATTTAGGGGGCTTTCGTCTGCATGTGGCCGACACCCTAAGAAGAAGACCTTCACCCCTTTCGGAAGTGCCGATTGACTTGCCCACGTCTCTCTAATAGCCTGTCGGTAGGGAAAGTGTGAAACTGCAGTCGTTCTCACGCCGATGACCATCAGTAGATCGCTCGCATTTGTGTTCTTCCCTTCAATACCTCGAACCTCTGCGTCGTGCTGGAGACTTTCAAGGGTTTCTTTGTCAGGCTGCTGTTGCTGCCGCTGTGCCCACTCCAGAAGGGATAGTTTGTATCCTTCTCGTATCCTTTTATCACTCTTTTGCAGTTTTAACGCAATATTTGCATCAAACTCCGTTTGATTCATCAAAGAGAAGGAAATTGGCGGTGAAATGAACCGCTTTGTCGTCCCGGTAGAATCATCTGGAAACTTCAAATAGGCTCGAATCGTGTGGTTTCCTAGCGAATCCAACATAATCGGGGGATCGCTTATTTTGGTGCAGAAAATAACCCTTCCGTCCACTTCGGCACAAACGTCAGTGTTGTCTAGTTCGTCGGCAAACTTTTCACCACCAGGGAGTACTTCGATCTCCACTCGAAACGGGACAGGAGGGACTTCGATGGATCCGTTGACCGGGAAGAGGATGCTGACACCGATAACGACGCTGCTCCATTGACCTGTGGGGGTTATATCGGACGACTGAGAGTCGGAATTGCCTTGAACCAGCAAAGGATCAAGGGGCTGCGAGTAGCAGAGGCCACTAATGACTGCAAGCAAGAGCAGAGCTATCTTCGACCTCATATGCATAGTAAAAAGAACTAGTTGTTCTAAAAAAACTTAAACACACATTCGAACACCGAAAGATCGCGATTTCATTTATTTTTGCAACAACGCAAAATGGCACCGCTATTGATTTGCATTTGGATTTCTCTGGTCGTTTGCATTCATGGCCACTTTGGATCGGATACAGCACATATGGAGAAACGTGGAGGTGAAGACGACCCTATTGCAGCCGTGAAGATCGTCTACCCCCTTGAAAATGCTATCGAGCGCCCACCCGTTACGATATCTGTAAAAGTTGAAATTCGGCCTGGTGGAGGCGACCTCTTTAACGAGTTATATGGACATATGAACGTCTGCTTTGATGCGAACAACACTACGATCGGTTGCTCAAGTGTCCAGAAAATGCGGCACGAAAATAAAATCTGGACGCTCGGCCAATTCCACGTACGATTCTTCTTGAGTGACGTCGACAACGAGGGCGAACCGGTAGGTCAGCGGTATTGGTTATCATCGCCTGTTGCATTTACAGTGGTTGGAGAAACCGAGTTTGACGCTTATATCGCCGGATACACCCAGACTAGGGAGAACAAATACCGTTCAGGATACCACCTTTCTCTTGTGGATTGGGCTTGGGAGCAACAATCTCAACGACCCGAAGAGCTTCTGGCACACCTTGAAAGAGAAACGGTGGGGTTTTCTGATGCTAAAGATGAGGAACTGGTTCTGTTGATCGGCGTGAAAACGGCAGTGGAAATGAACTTCGCACTTCGTCAAGCGATTCGAGAGACGTGGGCCAATAAAAAGACATTAGTTGATGGAGTTAAAGTGCTCTTCATAGGTTGTCAAACGTTCTCAAGGTCCAGAGAAGATCATGAGACTGACAACGAGTTTAAAGCTGAGCACTGACGTCTACGAGACGCTATTGAGCTGGAGAAAATGGTCTACGGTGATTTGTTAACGGACGAACTCAACTGCAACGATCTGTACCTCGATCTCGCAAACAAAGTGAAGGAGTTTCTACACGTAGCAGCGAGTCAGTATTCCAGCGCTCAATACGTCATGATTGCCGACGACGACTTGTACGTTCGTACTGACGAACTGATAGCTCATTTGGGACTTCGTGAGCCCAGGACACGATACTACAGTGGACAGGTGCAAGCAATGCGCAATGTTCGCAAAGTGCCACCCACGCGGGACACCACAGCCCGATATTCATTATCAGAGACGCAGTTCCCGTTGTCGGAGCTGCCTCCGTTCGCGCTCGGTGCCTATTTCTTTCTTTCGATGGACTGCGTTGAATTTATTTCCAAGAACCGCCATCGGCTCCGTGATCTTGGCGGCATGGACGACATCTCGGTCGCTCTTTGGATGATGTCGATTCAAGTGCACCCTCGCCAGACTGGTAACCTCGGTTTTATTCGCTTTAATCCTTGTCACAACAAGCTGGTGGCGTTTGGAGACTTGTCCCCCTCGGCTATTCGTGACGTTCACGACAATCTACTGAACAATCGACCCTTTTGTCACGGCTTCGGAGACCATTTGTGGCTTAAATCTTCAGCTCACGAACCTGGGTCTGGAGACTACACAATTCTACCGCGGTTTTTGGAGGAACTTCAGTTTGATTTTGTCCTTAGGGAAGTGAGGAATGCTGGGCCGATCCAAGTTGTCGCTACTATTTCAACCGCAGCTCATGCCGGTATCAAAGTCTCCTTTTCCCCCTCTGAAGACGATTTCTTTGCGTTTTCTCGTCAGGTGTGCGCTGAGTCTCGTCTTCACTTCCCGAGTGCTGTAAACATCACCTCTTGTGCTGAAATGACCAGCCAATTGGTAACTGGCCTCGAAACTTTGTTCCATCAACTAGAGACGTCACGTAAAACGATGCTAGCCCAGCTTACTTCTTGGAAGCAAAGCTTAAACGTACCGCCATCATAACTGTGATCACGATTCGGATTGATTACCACGCAGATCGATTACGGTACAGTACATGATAACCCCTATTGACCTGTGTTTCGTTCCCTATTCTTTCTTCTTTGCTTTGTCAAGATAGAGCGTCCAGTAACGCTCCGATTCTCGACTCAGGTCCTTCGTGCGATTGCCGTCGACTTCCCCATCGCCCTAAGGCCCCGCCACCATTTCCACTGGGGCTACCGGCTTCTTTTCTGCCTTCCACGTCGATCTTGAGCCAGCGAGTGGACGTGCCGTTGGAAAAGTCAAACTCCTGGATATGTCGAGTCCGAACACGCAGTAACGGAGCTGGAGTCATTCCACCCCCTCCCGAGTCTCCAAACCTCTCCACATCGTCCAGCAGATGGAAGGAGAAGGCGCTGAACACGGTGATGAGGAAGCGGCTGGGCCGTTCGGGCGACACGTCGATCTCAATCGGTCGTCCTCGAGCTTCTGCCGGCCGAATGATCAAGTTCGGGTTGCCTAGTAGGCGATGGACCACGAAGTACGAGTCACCGCCACTGATCGTTCGTGCACAAGCCTGCAAGAGAGCGCTGACAGCACGTACGCGCTCTTCCGACGCAGCCGCGAACCTCTGGATATGGGCGTCCAACACCTCGAAGATGTGTTCGAGGCCTCGACTCTGCTGTGGCTGACCCGTTGTATCTGTACTGTTCTGTTCGGGCTGTTGTTGCTGTTCTCCACCGCCGTACAGAGTGTCGTTGATCAGGAACAGCTCGGGTAGAATATCACGTAGAGTCTGTTCCAAAGAGATCGGCTGGGGTCTGGGTAGGAAGATCTGGGCGAAGGTCTCTGCATGACGGGAGAAGATGGCTAAGTAATCACTGCGTGTTCGAGCCCTGGCCGCTTTCTTCCGGATCGCAAGTTGTTCGGGCGGGTGGATCTCCCACAGTAACGGGTCTGTTTCGCGCAGGTACTGGACGCTGCCTAGCTGCTGATATGACGCTGTCCAACGAGCATTCGTAGTCCGGAGCTCCTCAGTATCGGCATCTTCCACGTCTTGGTGCTCCTTCTCGGCTGAAAGTGACAGAGAAGCTGCTAGAGCCGCTTTCGTGGCAGTTGGAGATCGGAAGCGATAGAACGGAGTCTTGCGCTTCTTGTCGGGCAGTGCAAAAGGCCCGAAGAAAGAGGACGATGAATGTGCCGGTAAAGTCGACGAAGAACCCACTGAAGCAGTCGCCAGCTTGCAGTAAAACGACGCTCGATTGAGTGCTGCTACCCACCCGCTAACGGCTGCTTCGGTCTCCTCTACGACGCGTAGCTCGACGGATTTCCTCCTACGAAATGCGCAACGAATTAGCAACATGATCGAGATCAAATCCCCAATAAAACACGTACGGGCGCACTTGGTGTGTGAGTCTGGCTGAGAACTTGAGCACTTGCAGTCGACGATGAGAACTGGCACTAGAGATACTGAAGGCCATCGCCTGATCTCCACGGCCTCGCTGTACAAGAGCGTGGTCTAGAAGAACAGCGCCACGAGGAAGTCCATCAGCCTCACTAGCGAAATAATACAGGCGGTTCCCTTTGAGCTCGAAGTAGCGTGGCTGCCAGGAGCTTCCCAGTCCGTGCTGCTTCCGCTTCTTCTTCTTGAGCCAACCGGTTTTCTCTGGGGCAAGATGAGCCACTGGGTCCGTCATACTGTCGTCGTCCATTAAGGGGAATTCTCCTTGCATTGACGCGTGCTCTGAAGCTCCGGAGGGCTGAGACGAAAGAGACAACATGGACCAGGACAACGGAAGTACCGACACTGGCTCACTGTCTTCCTCGTCATTCTGTCCTCTGTCTGTTGATTCCTCTTCATATCGAGTGGAGTCTTCCGTCTCGTCCGTCTTGATAGCTAATTGCGCTTGTTGAGCCCGTAAAACGTCGATATCTTCCGCTACTAGCGTGCTAAAGGGGCTGGTTTCAAGCATACTGGTCTTGTCCACCCGTGTGTCATCATCGTCGCTTTTACTGAGTTGAATGGGAGACAAGGGAGGTCGAATTGGTGGTGGTTCGGCCTCTTCTACGTTGTCATCTCCTAGTTGACTGGTTAAAGGCGGCGACGTCTCTGGTTGATCCACCGCTTCCGAGACGATCGTCTGCTTGGAGACTTCAGCTACGGCCTGGTTAATTTGGTGAGCCAGAGTGATATGCTCTGCGTGTAGTTCTCCCGATCGAGTGAGCGGTAGTGACACTGTCACAGCCCAAAGCTGACGCCCAATCCATTGCAACGACACGTCCGGATTGATAGCCGAAGTGTTGGCAGGACTTGAGGTGTCCGTCCATCCTGAAACTACTCGTGCGACCTTGGAAACGATAGCAGCTCCAGCCTCCATAGTCCAACACGTGATACACGCCTTGAAGAAGTCGTCCTCTCGATACCAACGCTCCACTCGTGCTTGCGGGAATTCCCAGCTTACGTCGTTTAGATGTTCCCGCTGCTCGGACAGAATCTGCGTTGATAAGGTACCGGAAGCTCCAGCTATTGCTGTGTCGTTGTTTCTCGTCTCAATTAGACACGAAGGTGTGACTGTGGCAGTACTCGACAGAGGCATGACGGACGGGGAGAAGCGCTCTTTGATCTTGAGGAACTGGTCTTTGAGACTGCTTAAATTCTCGTGCCGGACAGAGGAAGCAGGGATTGAAGGTAGTACGAAGTCCCTCGAAAGAGTCCGCAGATGTCTGGCACGTCGACTATGTGGTGTGTCTGAAACTTGTGTGTCGTCGAATTCCGAGTCTGTTTCGAAGGAGAAATGCCGAGGACTCGGGCCAATGGATAACCGACCTGTTTTACTCGCTTTGTCCCTGTAGCTTCGACACGTCGGTGAATCTCCTTGCGACGTGTTGTCATCGTCTTGAACGTCGGTCAGTGAAAGAGCTGGTTGAATCCCGATGGGAGTAGCGACAGTCACTCCAACCGGAGGCAGGTTCAGCGCTGACTGGCGACGGTGTAACGAAGACATTTTGGTTGATGAGCCTCTCGATGTGGTCATATGTGGGCAAAGGTGGCTTGGGTCTAATTGCACCGCGTCAAAAACGCACCCGACAGCCCCAGCACGCTCAAGTGCTGAGTCCGTCTTTGTTCTTGGCTTGTCGGGCCATGAGCTTTAGATAGACCCGACTCGATACAGCCAGAAGCCCATGTTGGACAAGTAGAACGTATTCCTGGAGCTGCTAAAATAGTTGGCGAGATTTTCTCCGTTCGTTTCAAGCTGCGAAGCGCGTCACCTGTTTGTTTGCCCTCTTGGTTGAAAGGCTGGCACGAATTCTGGAGATAACTAAGAGGCTGAGCTCTTCCCTTGTTTCATTGCTCCATATCAACGTCACTAGTCATACATACAGGCTTCACTAAAGCCTCCAAGTACTTGCGTATATTGTCGACATCCTGGCCCTTCTTGTCATCCTGCAGCGTTGAGTCGTCATCTTCTGGCTCGGTATTACCACTCTTTCCGTTCGGTACCTGCTTCATGATCCTCTCAACCAACTCGACAACGCGCTGTTCCTGCTCCTGCTGCTTCTCCGACTCCAATTCTTGCACCAGTTTCTCTCGCAGCATCTCCTCCTCCTTCTCCATGATCTTAGCCGCTCGTACTTCGAGCACCAGTACTGGCCTCAGGATATCAACCCATGCGCGCTTGCTCTTCTTGCCCTTGATGTCTCTGGCCTTCTCTCCTTCCGGTCCGAGCATCCCTCGAGACTCGGCTTCAGTCACCAGTTGCCTCAGAGTAAGAGACCTCAATGGCCGTCCTTCTGCCGTCCCATATAACCCCAATAGTTCTCTATCCGGAGCTTTAATAGCTGCTCGCTGCTTCTTGTCCAGCTTGGGCAGCTCCAAGCCCCTGTTCTTCGCCTCAGCCACTAGCTCCTCACTGGTCAGAGTGTCCACATACGTAGCAACAGAGAAGAACCGCCGTCCGAATGCGTAACTATCGTCCACTAGACCATCAAGCTGTTTCTTGGCCAATTGAGCGCGTTGCAGCGTATCCGGATCCAGAATGTTCACTGGGATCTGATTCTCCTTGTCTTGCGTATCTGTCCACGTTAGCAGCAGCTCCAGCACACGACGTTGTGTCTGCAATTCCTTCAGGTCGTTACTGATTGGTTCAAAGCCTCGATCACGCAGGAAACGCTGCAGTTCGTCCACATACCGCTGTGTCAACTGCTCCGAGTCATTTAAACCTCGCGCTTCACATTCGAGAGCGAGTGAGTCGGCAGCTGCAGCTGCGCACGAAGACGCGCCACCAAGACGCACCACGGGGGCTAAAGATGCGTCGTATTCGATCACGTGAGCGCCAGAGAAGGCCACGCGCGGCTTGGAGGTGGCGGGCATTGAGACGCTTCTGGCACTGGCGGTAAATTTCAAATTGCCCGAATGGTTTGTACCGGTGAATACCAGTATACCGGTATACTGATCAGACAAGAGACGAGACAAGGAAATGGACCATTCTCGCCAATAAGCGGAAGAAAGGTATTATAGCAGTTGACGAGTTTTCCTCAGCAACGGGACAACAAACGGTGCACATGTACATTAAGCCGTCGATCTGTATCCACCGCGAATCAAATATTAAGCGAATATCCGCTCGCACTGCCGTAATAGACTGAAGAGTCTTCGCGAAGTCATACGCAGCGCTTGTCGCCACCATCACGAGTTCTCCAGACACAAAAAGCAAAAGATCTCCCTTCCCTAAAGCTCCACCTGCCTCCCAGGGTCCTCTGCTCCTGTGGACGTTCACCTAGTCTGCTGTTCGTCATTTGGTCGACCCTTCAAGCGGTCAATCAAAGTCATGACTTTCCGGTACTTTTCCCGCTCGCGGCCGGACGAACCTTTCTTCTTGCCAGTGTAATATTCGCTGGAGCTGTGGACCTTGTAGCCGAACACGCGCGGCACGTAGGTCTGCGTGGGCGGCTGCACCACAAGCTGCGGGTGCGTCATAAGGAACATGTGCGGGAACGTCGCGCCAAAGTACGCGCCGTCAATCTCTACAACATGATAAAACTCGTCAGATTTAAAGCTCCCACCAGATAATAACAATGAAATCCACGTACGGCCTGCTCGTTGGGACTTGGGGAAGAAGATGTCTCTGCACTTGGGGCAAAAGACGTTGACTGTCGTGTGTCTGGGCACATCTGACTGGCCCACAGGAAGTACAGGCTGTCCCTGGCAATAGACGCGATGGCAGCGGCCGAAATCTACGTTCTGGTACTTCTCTAACATGGCGGCCATGCCCTTGGTGGTCAAAATGTAGCGTGCGTGGATGAGTCCGTAGAGCATTTCCGCCGCAGACTCGATCATCTCCTGCTGGATCTGCGTGAGGTTGCTGTCATTCGGCGTCTCAATGTCCAGGATGATGTCCAGCGCGTAGTCGTAGTAAGGCACGATGCTGCTAAGCCCCGTGAGGTTGAAGTCGTCCTCAATGTAGTCCTCGTCCACCTCGCACAGGAAGCTGTTCTCCCTGAGCGAGCAGAACCAGGCGATCCAGCTCGTCTCCTCTTCGTCACTGCCTTCCACGTCGTTGTCTTCGTCGTCATCGTCCAAGCTGGAATCCTCTTCCTCCTCTTCGTCTTCTTCCGACTCGCTCTCGGACGCGTCCGGGGCCCCTGAGACGCGTAGTTCTTCCATGTGACCGAATAGACGCTCCATTTCGGCCTCATCAGCGGCCTGACTGCCGTTAACGGCGTGATTTGTTGGCTGGCTCATGGCGTCCTTTGGACTGTGGCCTGTAGACGGCTTTGAGAGCTTAAAAACACTGCGATGTGGTCGCCAGTGTCTTGGGATTTCTCTCCTGGTGGTAGGAGAGGCTGGTGGGGCTCGAAGAGCGAGAGATTCGCACCACTGCAAGCAGCAACCGAGTGGGAAAACCCAGCGAAGTCCTTCGTGTCCAGCAAGCTTTTCACGCCCTTAGGTGCTTTCTTGTGTACGGTACACAAGAAAAAGTCGCGTCTTTACCGGACCGCTAGTACCGGTTGACCGGGTAAAGCAAAATAAAAAGCATATTTAAAACTGCTTTTCGAACAAACCAAAATTTGAAAAAAGAAAGTGTTTATTTTGAGTTTTAATACCGATGAATACCGAATCGATTATGTTTGTTTTGAGTTTGGATACCGATAAATACCGAATCGATTATGGACAATGAAGAGCGACGCCTGCAACAGGAAGGAGATGAGGAGGAGTACGAGGAGGTAGAAATCGAGGAGATGGCAGATGACGAGCCTATGCACATCACTAGCAGACTCTTTATCGGGTCTATTGACGCGGCAAAGAACGTGACTGCATTGAAGCGATTGCGCATTGGTGAAACGCTAGCGTTGCTGGCCATTGGAGAAGATGAAGCCGCAGCGCCAGATTATGCACGTGTCGTGGCGAAAGCGTATACGGAGATGAATGTTAGCAGGACACTCATAGAGCTTGAGGACTCGAAGAATGGAGACTTAGTGCGAAGACTGCCAGAAATATTGGCGAAACTGAAGAAGATCGTGTAAGACTACAGGTTGTTTTGCAGCAGTATTGGGGCTCATTCTGTATACATTTTGGCTTGAAACTGAATAGTAAGTTGGCCGAGCGGAGCGATACGAACGTGCTGGTGCATTGGTACGTTCAGATATCTACAGACTCCGCCCAGAAACTGAAAACTACCTCCCGCTTATAACCTTTCAAAATCGGCTGTATCAGGCTAAGCATATTCAGGAGGTGGTGTCTGTCTCACGCCAATGTGGGTCACACTAACTGTTTTAATTTCAAATTCTCCCGCCAATTGCATCATTGCACGTCTTCGAGCAGAGCAGAACATGACGAAAGGCACAAAAGGTCTCTGGCTAACTATCAACCAAAAGTGCATGGTTATTGAAAAACATTGCCGCTGTCCCTCATGGACGCCGGAATTATTGCGGCAGCCAAGAGTGGTTATCGCGATAGGCACATGAGTTTGGCGTGCGATAGGGCTGACAAGTCGATGCCACACAAGGCTCCGGAGGGAAAGGGTATCTACTACGTTGACCAATTGCAAGGAATGAAATGGGTTGACGAAGCATGGGACGATATCACTCCAGAGACAATTCGCCACTGCTTTATGAAGAGCGGGATTGTATTTTCAGAGGAGAAGGAGAACAACCCTCCCCCCACGCGTCGACACCAAGTGAGAATGAGCGACGTTTTAATTTGACAAATAAATCTGAGACATTTGCTTGCGATATTACATATTCGGTACATAATTTATAACCTGGGGGAACTTTGAAGGTCCACCCTTTTCAGTTTGTGGGCGGAGTCTGTAGCTATTTCTGCAGTACTTTGGTGGTTAAGACGGCTTACTTAACGTTTGCACTGTAGTATCGCTGGCAGGTCACGGTCAGCGGCAGTGATGGCAGCATGGATGCTTGTCAACGACCCGCAACCACTGGGTGTGCAAGAAGCTGTCGACCGAATAAGGTGAAAGTCCCTAAAAGTCTGCGGTGATGCACCTACTCGAACTCTAACCAGTTCAATGCGATGTAGAAATATCCGCCCGTGGATCGAGATCAACTCCTACTTCATGCAAGACCTGCATCTATTCCACACCATTCAAACGGTAGATGATGGGGAGACACTCTCTGCAATTAATACTGGGCAGCTACAAGATCGAGCATTTCCCCGATTGGACTTCGGCTCGACCCTCGTTGAGGGAATCCTGCGAGGCACGAAAACTATCACGATGCGCCTCTTGTCCGACATCGAAAGTGATCTCAAGTCCGACTTAGCAGACATTTTCCCATACTCTACTGTCGCTGCGACGACGGCGAGTCCTGCTTCCTCATCACGCTTCGCCTATCTGCGGATCGACCAGGTTGAAACCTGTGACCTGAACACCATCGACCACGCTACACTCTGTAAATCTGGGTTCGACTCAACGCATGAGGTCCTGTCGGTTCTCAAGCAGTTTTACCCCAACGTGACGACCTCAACTCCATTGTTGATGCTACACTTCCGTTGCTTATGCCCATGCAAATGATCAGCTCTGCCTTTCATGTTTAATGTAGCCATATCTTTGACATTGGCTACAGTTTGTGTGTGTACACAATTGTTTATTTTTTTACAATAAACAGACGAGGAAGAAGGCATGGCGTCTGCGGGCTTCTACACGCTTGAGAACGGCGCCTTGGAGCTACTGCAGGACCTGTACAAGACTGCTGAGGCTGCCCCCACACCTGCTAAGCCCGAGTACTTGGGTGACTCCCGTCGTGAGAACCAGCCCCAGTCGAAAGCGGACCCTGTGGAGCACAAGGGCATCCGTCTGCACAATTGGGTTATTGGGTCCAATAAAACCCATATAACGCCCATTGACACGGTGGATGAGTGCGTCATTTATTGCAATTCAATGCGCTTATTAATGGAAGCGGTGCTAATGCGCTTAACTGTTACAGGATCGGCGAGGCAGCCAAACTGACGCCGCCCGAGATGGTCTTTGGCAAGAACCAACTGGTTCTCTACCATGAACCGTCGGGCGTGTGCTACAACTTTCTAGCGGTGGAAGCTCTGAAAGGAGCTCACTTCCCCCCTCCGGTCAGTGACCAGGCACAGGATATTGTGGCCAACCAACAGCTCAAGGTCTCCATTGCCAAGCACAACACCAACAAGTACGCGGATCTTGAGTGTTTATTGGGAATGAGCTGAATACTGAGCAGGATTTTGCTGCAGGGAGGACGTGAAGGAGTTGGATATTACGTACGACTGGACGTACTCGACTGATTACAAGGGGTCTCTACAGCGACTTACCAAGTCGGAAAGCTCGCCGGTCACGTTTACGCAGAGTGAGGAAGATGCGAAAGTAGAAGCTACGAGTGAGCGTATCAATTATGAGAAGCTGAAGGAGCGTGAGCCTATTCTCTGGTTTGAAGATGTCGGTCTGTACGAGGATGAGCTCCACGACCACGGAAGTTCGGCCATGTCGGTGAAAGTGGTGCGTTTTACTGCGTCTTAAGGTTGTGGTGGTATTATTCTGATCTGTATTTACTATTTCTCCAGCGTGTAATGCCCTCTGGGTTCTACGTGTTGTCTCGCTACTGGATGCGCCTGGACCACGTGGTTGTGCGTCTGCATGAGACTCGGATCCACCACCTCTTCGGGACCGACCACTTCCTGCGCGAGTACACGCGCAAGGAGGAGCAGTTTGACACGCTGTTCGCCAAGGGCCACCCGAAGAGTATGGCCAACTACACCAACATCGACACGTTCCAGCACCTGCTGCCTGTACGCGAAGCTGTGGTCGAGAAAATTTTGCTCCAGTGAATCTCGTCCAACCCACCCGGTCCACTAGCCATCAGGCTAGCTTAGATTGCATTCGGCACAGCAAACGCGTAACCCTGATTAAATACTTTTGTGTTGTAGCTACGCCGTCAGAATCCTATCGATAGCCATCAGGCAGCTCCGAGCCCACAACAATCAAACTGTCTGCATTCGAGGAGACGCCAGTTACTGCGAACATCGACCGAGGGCTAAAAGAATACCACGAAATCCTCCTGGTATCTGTAGTGCACGCCGGTATCTTCGTCTCCAGCTCCGATTCGACTGCGTTGCCGTCTTCAACTACCACCTCTTCAACGTGACTCTGGTCCAGTTGTGCCTCATCGTTCAGGAAGAACGCCACTTGTTTCCTATTCATATCTAAATACACTCCGACCGTATCTCCTGCGGCGAAAGCCTGAGCTCGGCAGACCTCCACCCCGCTGTGTACTATCACGCCAGTGGCAGCGTACCCAACCGCTTCCGACGAGTCTCCAGTTTCGAAAGCTTCAGATGGCGCAACGCCCACCATGACACCACAAGGATCTGCCATACGCTCTACTAGCACCTCCCAATAGTGACGTCCACTGGTGAAGTAGAGATGGCGCAGTACTCGTTTGCAGCCTAGAGACCTGCAACTACCTGTATACAGTCAGCAGCCAGAAGTTAGCAATCATCTCGATGACATTACACCGCCTGTAGAGATTATTAGAAACTAAAACTTCGTCAACACATACGAAACACACGCATCTATCTGCATAGTACATAATGGCACTTAAAGAGACGTGTACGTACGCACAGCCATGTCGTCTGCAGCGCCCGCATTCCCCAACTCCCAGCAGCTCCTCAATATCACAACAGAAAACCGGCGCACTATTAAGTACGAAACTAAGTGTACCACATGACATCTATCTATTTTTAGCAAGAAAAAAATGGGCAGTCATCAAATACCGGTAGATGAGCCTCTCGGGGCTACCTCCGCGCCACCCACCGCGGCCTAAAGCGGCCTCGTACATGCACCTACTGGAGCTATCAAGCCGCTGTTTAGGCGAGAGTCTGGCGTCACAAAGTTCGATGGATCTGACCAATTTATTGAGTGACAAGACGGCGCTGCAGCAGCTGGTACAGGACCTTTTCCGACCGTTTGAGGCGCTGCATGTGGACCAAATCGTGGCTTTGCATGTGGAAGGAAGGACCATCACTCTGGAAGAAGTTGCAGTTGATTCGAAACAGGAGAAGCCATCGCATCACTTTACGACGGCAATTGCAGGAGCCATTGCAGGCGCCAAAGAGATCGGTACGTGAGTTGATTGGTTGGAAAGAATCAAAAAGATGAAGGAATGATGGTCTTTGTTATACTGCAGCGTATGGAGAGTTAACAGTGTTGAAGAAGAGTGGAAATGGGCAGAAGAAGCGCGGGAGAAATGGCACAAGACCCAATAACACGACGATCCGAGCGTCCAAGTGCAAGCGTATAATTACTGTTGACTGTGGCGAGGGAGAACTCTGTGTGGAGTTGAAGCGCAAAGCCGTTGGAGAAGCAGCTCGTGTGTTGCTAGTGGTGGATTGGATCAGTGAAGCAGACAGTATCTTGGCTGCAAAAGACGCCTTAACGAGGTTGGGCTGTGATGTGGTCGGAGCGAGTTTCGTCGTAGCGACGAACTCCAATGTCCTCAGTACTTTAAAGGCAGCACAGGTGGCGTTTAGCTGTTCGTGGAATCCGTCGCACGGTGCAAAGCTCAACACGTCAATGCCAGCTACCAACGGATCCAGTAGCTGTACGTGTCATCAGGCAGAAACCAGCAACGGGCAATCGTCAAGGAAGCGCCAACGGAAATCCGAGATCGACTCGGATCCGTCAGTGAAAGTGCAGCTGAGCCATCGAACGGCGGAATACCAGGTATTGTTCAACGGGAGGATGTAGAGTGATTAAAATTTGGACTGATGTCCTCTACTGATGATTTTTGCAGGCCAATAATCCGAGCGAAGATCGTAGTCTCAACATTGTCAAGGCGACGGACGAAGGTGTTCAAATCAACGCAGTTTTTGACGGACATGGTGGTTCCAGAGCAGTAGAGTGAGTCGATTAACTCTCTTTTACATAGTAGGACCAATTGTACTGACAGCTTGTCACCGCTGCGAACAGGCAACTCCGGACGTCGCTGTGCCAGCACATACTTGCAGAAGTAACCTCCAATAATTCCAGTGACGAGGTATCGGTCATCGTCAAGAGCGCCTTCGCTCGCTCCGACGAGGAGTTGAAGCAGTCGCTCTTGGCGCTTCCTGAGAAGACGCGCATGTCCAAGGGCTACTGTAATGCTGGCTCTTGTGCGGTTATCGCGCTGTTCGTTAACTCGGTGCTTTACATTGCGAATGTGGGAGACTGCGCTGCTGTCCTCGGGAAAACCAGCAAAGAGACACAAGGACTCCAGGCAGTCGAAGTATCAGTTGATCACTCGTGCAACAACCCTCAGGAGGCCAAGCTTGTGGTCGAGCGATCTCATGATCGAAACGCGATCAGAATGAGCAAGGATGATCAAGCCACGGGCGCTGGAATTATTGGCGTCAAGCGGGTTGCAGGTAGCTTGGCGATGACTCGAGCTTTCGGAGACTTCTACCTCAAGTGTCCCGAGCTGAGTTCGGCCCCCTTCAAGGTTAGTATTGTTGGACTACTATTTTATCGTCGTTGTACGACGCTAATTGTGCTATGTCGCAGAGCAAGGTGCCATACATTACTTCCGAGCCCAGTATCACCACCGTGTACATGGATGGCAGTGAGAAGTACCTTATACTGGCGAGTGACGGGCTGTGGGATGTCATGACACCCCAAGAAGCTGTTCACGTCGTAGACAAGTTCGACCCGGAGCAGTCGCTCTTCTTTTCGACTGCCAGTGCCGCCCTCATTCACGCTGCCCTAGAGAAAATAGCGCATCGAGATGGACTGATGATGCACGAGCTAATGGCGATGCCTCAAGGCGCTGTGCGAAGACGTTTCCACGACGATATCACGTGCACTGTGGTATACATCGACCACCCGAACAGCCCCCAGCCAGTGGTGACTAGCCCAAGTACGTAGCAAACGCCCAAGCCGTGATGGTAAACACTTATAGGTAAGCTGTTTTGGCTTTACATGTTAATCCGACATCATCATGTTCACATATTCAACGTAATTGATGTTTCCGTGCTGATCAGGCTCCAGCTGTGCATAGACAACAAATGTGAGGCTTCATGCTCCGTGTACAGAACGTATTTGCTGTTCGTGTACCTGACTGATTAGTTCTTGCGCCTGGTCGGTCGAAATGCGGTCTGCGCCGTACGTTGTGAGTGCCAGAAGCAGCTTGTCGGCTTTGATGAAGCCTGGAGCGGACGCGTTGCCCTCAAACACCTTGAAAGCGTTCTTGACCTGCTCGGATGTGTATGTAGCGTTGACTTTCCTGGACATGACGGCCACGAACTCGTCGAAGTCGATCTCCCCGTTGCTGTCCTGGTCGATCTCATTGACCATGAGGTCGATTTCCTCCGGTGACGTGTCGATGCCCAGCGTGTCCATCAGCTCACCCAGTTCGACTTTGGTGATCGAACCACCGCGGTCCTTCAAATGAAGAAAAGTTAGTACTTGTACTTACGGCAAGTGGCAAACAAAACGTACTCGGTCAACGAGGTTGAAGATCTCCCGAAACTCGGTCAGCTCCTCGGGCGTCAAGGCATGTGTCATTGGTGGTTCCTAGGAAATACTGGACTGGACTCCATCGATTGAAAGCAGGTAAGTGCACAATCCCAGTCCAAGAAACTCACAGGACTGAAACAGCCACCATATTACCCATTTATGGAATTCCTATGCATTTACAGTGGCGGTAAAGTGTTTGGCACCAGTCGACGCAGTGCTGGAGGTTGCTGCGTCTCCGTCTTGATCGGTGATGCGGCAGCGACATTGCTGTTTTCAACCATGCAGATCCCGTTGAAGGCTCTTTCCCACTCGCGCTTGAGCGAACTCTTGCGCTGAGCAGATTTCCAAGCGCTCTGGATCCGTTGTGCTGCTGCAAACTCTCGGTCGTACTGTTGCTGAATAATGGAGAGCGCTTCGTTGCTGTCTTGCACGATGTTTGGCGACGTCTGCGTGTCTTGTGCTAAGGGGATGGAGTCGATCGAGATGCAACCAGCCATCAACATCGCCGCACAACTAAAGGTGGTTAATGGGTACGGTGCCGTTACTTGCGGCTGCAATGGTTTCTCGTGTGTCTCGGTGCTGACTTGGGGTGCTTCTTCACTTGGTGGAGCTTGAGGTCGTCGGCCTGCTGGCTTCGTGAGCTTGTCGCCCTTGTTCTTCAGTGTGCTACGACGGCCCATGCCAACGAGCACTAGAATATCGTGCAACAGCACGCTGATGAGTTGCTTCGGGGCCTTAATGCGAGTCACCAGGTAACGCACACAGTGAAGCATCAAGTCGATAACCAGATACAGGATCGACAACGTCAACACAAGTGCAGCACCAATTTTCCAGCTCTTTTGTGCCTCCTTGTCGCTATTGATCTCTCTTTGACTTTTATCCAGCGGTGGTGTAAGGGATCCTTCTGCATCTGCTCCCGTGGATTCAATTTCATCATGGTCTTCCTGCTCTGCCACGTCAATAGTAAGGATCTCTCCATCGTCTGGCCGCTCGTCAAGATAAACAGCATCTACCTCATGAGCACCGACGTTCTCTTCAGTCTCTTCTGCAGCACCGGAATCGCTTAAGTCTTCTTCCATAGGCTCCTCCTGCGTAGTCAATACAAAGCCCTTCTGAGCCTCCTCTTCACTAATTCGACTAGGACGTTGATCCAGTGCAACCTCAGAAGAGCTTTTATCCGCTGCATCGAAATCACTAACAAGGTGGTCCTGGTCATCGGTCTCTTGGATCTTGGTCAATCGCTTGGGCGTGTTTTCAAGTTGATCGTTTGTCATGGAACTAGTACTCGCTTTTTCTTCTCCAAACTCCTTCATGTTGTCGTCCGAAGTAGCAGCATCCGCAGTGATGCTCTCTTCGATTTCAGCCTCACTAACCTCTTCTACTGCACCTGGGTCTTCTTCAGTGGTTTCCATCTCCACAGTCAATGGCACGTCGTTCTCTGAAGTGAGTACAGCGATCATCTCTTCGACTGCAGCAAGGCGATCAGCTACACTCTGTGTCACTGAATCACCCAACGAAAAGCTATCACTCTGTTGCTCACAAGGAGGCAAAGCTAACACCCAGTCGAAACTCAGCTGCAAAGCCTGTTCAAGTGCTTCCACACACGTCCCAGAGCTCTTCGCTTGAGCGAAACCACAAAAATCAGTCGCAATATCTTTTGGGTCGTTATGCAGCCAGAACGTCGACACCGACTCTGCGTCCTCTCTGATCACATGTTTAGTCACTACAAACCCTGGAAGCGCGCTTTCCGCTGCGGGTTTCTTGCAGAAGCGTTGCCAGTTCACCACCTCGTCCAGCGCCTCTTGGATCGCACCGGCACATCTCGCAGTGTCCAATCCGTGCTCTCGACAAAAGCTCTGAATCTGTGCAGGCACGTGGTGCATCACATCCGCCTTGAACAGCACTGGCTGTACGTCCAGTAGTATTGGCATCACCACCCAAATAGGTTCCTTGTCGGACGTGGCAGCAGTCGTAACGAAGACTGTTGGGTCAATGTCTCTTTCGATGATGAAGATTGAAGCTCCAAAGCTCAGCAGACACGAAAGACACAATGCAATGGAGAGCACCAAAGACCTCCGGATCCCGATGCAAACCATCGCAATGGATGAAGAAGGTTGATAGACGGACGCTTCTTGAGGACTGAGCATTCATGAGACCTGTCGCGACGTTTCGGCCGGTAGTACCACCGGTTTTTATCGGTACAAATCGTGCAATAGTGTTGTTTCAAAATCGCTTTTAAAAAGTACTGGTAATGAAGATATTTGTTCTGGCAACATGATCCATTATCATTGCAGAGAGGTGATCGTCATACGCTATTGATACCCTGTATTACTGTTTAATTCAATCAAATGCCAAACGATATTAAATGAAGGCGATTCAATTTTGGAAGGGTAGATTAATGAAGAAGATCCCCGCTTTTGTCAGTTGCCTAAATACACTGGCTTATACTATCCTCGTCGCTTATGCAGTATTGTAGTCGACCCCTGGTTTTGGCCGTTACCCAACATTATGTTGGGTCAAGTCCAATATCGGGGGTCAACACATCTGTGCCTCAAAGCGGATGGGGGATCACAAAGTTTGTCCCCCTCGCGCGTCACACCCACCATTTCTGCTTGGACTCAAAGCCATCCGTCATAGCTCAACTGGCCAAGAAAGTAGTATAGTATGCAGCGCTTCCAGGTGCGTATTAACCTGCCAATTGTCCACCCTCAGCTCTCCACTGACTCAGGTTCATAATGAACAGACTACCCTTCGCAACAAGAACGTGTGGCAGCGTGTGGCCGTCTTTGACGTGCACCACGCGAGCTCCGCCGCCCGCCGTGAGGTCTCCATGGCCACGCGCGCCTTCAGTTCGCTGCCAGACCACGAGGTTGTGGGTCTCCCCGCTCTGTCCCCCACTATGGAGGTCGGCACCATCGCCAAGTGGAACAAGCAGGAGGGAGACCAAATCTCCGCCGGTGACGTCGTCTGCGAGGTGGAGACGGACAAGGCCGTCGTGGACTACGAAGCCACGGACGACTCGTACCTAGCTAAGATCCTGGTGCAGGCCGGTTCGGGCGAGATTGCAGTAGGCAAGCCCATCTTCGTGACCGTCATGGAGGAGGAGGACATCGCCGCCTTCAAGGACTTCTCGGCCGATGCCGCTCCCGCCGTGGAGGCTGCTCCTGCTGCGCCTGCCGTTGAGGCTGCCCCTGCTGCTGCCCCGGCTACTCCGGCCCCGGTCGCTGCTGCTCCGGCCGCAGCCCCCGCATCGGGCCGCATCTTTGCCAGTCCGTTGGCTAAGAAGATCGCGCGTGAGTCTGGCGCTGTGCTGTCTGTGATCAACGGTTCGGGCCCCCACGGACGTATTGTTAAGGCCGATGTGGAGTCTGCTCTGGCTGCCGGCACCGCCGCTCCGGACGTGGAGGCTGCTGCTCCTGTTGCCGCCGCTGCTGCTCCTTCTGCTGCTGCCTCGACCGCTAACTTCACGGATTACCCGATCAGCGCGGAGGCCCAGGCTATCGCCCAGCAGTTCACGCAGCAGAAGCAGGAGGTGCCGCACTACCACCTGTCCACCAACCTGACGCTGGACAAGCTGCTCGACGCGCGCGCTCGTCTGAACGCTGGCCGTGCGGCGGAGGAGCAGCTTTCTGTGACCGACTTCATCGTGCGCGCTGCCTCGCTCGCCATGCGCAAGGTGCCCGACGCCAACTCGAGCTGGAAGGGCTCGTTCATCCGCCAGTTCAACGACGTGAACGTGAACCTGATGGTGTCGTCGTCTGCTGGTGGTGTTGTTGCCCCCGTTCTGACCCAGGTGAACCGCAAGGGCCTGGACGACATCAGCAAGGAGATTCAGGCCGCCGTTACCAAGGCGAACGATGGCTCTTTCGAGTCGGCTGACCTGGCTAACGGCACGTTCACAATCTCTAACGTGGGGCAGTTCGACGTGCAGTCGCTGGCTGGCATTGTGCGTCCGGAGCAGGCCTGCCTATTGGGTCTGGGTACTATCGAGAAGAAGGTGGTGCCGAACGACGACCCCGACGCCGAGCAGATTTATAAGTACGCCCAGGTGATGACCGCCACGCTTGCTTGCGACCACCGCGTCATTGACGGCGCTGTCGGCGCGCAGTGGCTGGCTTCGTTCAAGGAGCTGGTGGAGGACCCGCTGAAGATGATCCTGTAACTTGGTGCGGGACTCTGAGAAACCGCAGTAGATTCCATAAAGGGTCAATTGAACAGGATCTACGTGTAGATCATCAATTTGCAGCTCGAACATGTGCAGTACGATCACCATGTCAAACACATCCTACCGACAGTTAAAAACCGGTTTTACCGGTTATGATAACAAAAAGACGGTATCACATTGTGCACCTTGAACTTGAAAATGCGCTCCCCACCGGCCAAGAAGATCCGTGTTAATGGCTCGTCGCTCGGCTCTACACGCGACGTCTGCATCGTCGGTGTGGCGCGTACTCCCTGCGGTTCATTACAGGGCAAATTGTCTGCTCTCAAGGCTTCAGATCTCGCCGGAATCGCCATCAAAGGTGCTACAAGACCTAAAATTCTCTCTGATACCATCAACTAACACATTAAATCATTATTCAGAGGCAATTAACCGCGCTGGAGTGCAGCCCAGCGACGTGGAAGAGCTCGTCCTAGGCCACGTCATCTCCGCAGGGGCAGGCCAGGCCCCTGCCAAACAGGCAGCTGTCAGCGCTGGTCTGCCACAGTCCGTCGTCTGCTCCTCTGTCAATAAAGTCTGTGCGTCGGGCATGAAAGGTGAGTTAAAACACTATTCATTACTATAATATTTCAATAGATTAATACGTTTATGACTGCAGCGGCGATGCTGGGGGCTCAAACTATCATGCTGGGGCTGAGGGACGTGGTTGTGGTTGGTGGAATGGAAAGCATGAGCCAAGCGCCGCATCTGTCCAAGAAGACGAGAAGCGGCACGAAATACGGAGATCTCGTGTTCTCTGATGCCCTGCAGACGGTAATGAGGGTGTGCGTGTATTGTATTCTGATAAAATTATTGAAGAAGGTTGTGTTGGTATTTTCCAGGACGGACTGTTCGATGCGTTCGAGAATATCCCGATGGGAGACATTGCGGAGCAGTGTGCTCGAGAGAATGATATTCCCAGAGAAGCTCAAGATGTCTATGCAGCAGAAAGCTACCGTCGTGCTCTGGAGGCGACGAAAAACGGGAAATTCAAGCGAGAAGTGGTCGAGGTGCAGGTTCCTCCTACGAGACGTGGCGCTGCACCGCAGAACGTAACGGAAGACGAAGAGGTCGTGGCGAGGCCGGTGGATGTGGCATCGCTCAGTAAACTTCGGCCCTGCTTCAAGCCGAGTGAAAACTATGGACCCACAGTGACAGCAGGCAATGCGTCTCCCATCAGTGACGGAGCTGCTGCACTTGTTCTCATGAGTCGAGAGAAAGCTCAAGCGCTGGGCCTGGAGTCGAAGGTCCAGGCAGTTATTCGAGGCTTTGGTGACGCCGAACAGGAGCCGCGTTTGTTCACGACGTCGCCAGCGTTGGCCATCCCGAAAGCTCTCGCTAATGCTGGCGTAGAGCAAGATGCAGTCGACTACTTCGAGATCAACGAAGCTTTCTCGGTAGTTGCTTGCGCCAACACGAAGCTATTGAAGCTGGATGCAGCCAAGGTGAATGTGTATGGAGGTGCAGTGGCAATTGGGCATCCGCTTGGTTGCTCTGGGGCGCGAATCATCATTACACTGTGCTCTGTGCTGCACCAGGAAGGTGGCCGCATTGGCTGTGCTGCTGTGTGCAATGGAGGCGGCGGTGCCTCTGCGGTAATCATCGAGAAAATGTAAACAGGAGATTTTGAGAGGTGAGTGCAGCTAATGCTCACTCAATTCTGTACTCAACAAGTCAATGAGCTCTATAGCAGCCATGTTTTGCCTGGAATCTGCTGTATTAGTCGTCGGTAGCGAGCTTGTGGTACACGCGACCCGTGTAGAGAATTGTAAGGAGGGAGATGGCGATCAGTGGCACGAACGTGTAGTTGAGAACGTACTGGATGCCTGGCAGACCCACCACTGTGATCGCGATATCTCCAATTGCTCGTCCAAAGGTACCAGCTTCCGTCGCTAGCAGTCCGGAGTTGAACGTGCCCTTCGCGAACGCCTTTGGGATTGTCTTGGACAGCAACGACATATTGACGCCTTCCAGCACGTTCGTCGAGATGAAAATGATCACTCCTCCAACGACAAATTGGGCAACAGAGTAGTGGCCGTAGTTGACGATGATCCCAACACCAACGAACATGGCGGCCTCGGACAACATGATCATCTCGCGGTCTTCGTAGCGGAAACTCATCCAGCCTACCACCATGTTGGTCGGGAACATGAGCAGACCCAGAGCAGCGAGATACATGCCGTTATTGGTGGAGCCCCAGCTGAAGTGGTACATTGCGATGGTCGAACTGGCTGTGATCAGGCACTCCAGTACTAGCTTCAGCACGATGTAGATCAACAGAGACGCCACTACCGGTACGTTGCGCCATAGAGAAGACAGCGGAGGTGGACTGCCCGCCATTGAACCAGAGCGTCTGATAAGGGGCGTTGTTTCTCCCATTTCAGCTGCGACTGCGGAGATACTTGAGTTCCCCATTCCGTTCTCCAACATCGAGCGTCGACGCTCCAAGAATCGCTCCCTTTCCATGCGGTCAGGCTCTTCGAACCAGAAGATCAGAGCGATGAGGTAGATCGTCCACAGAGCAAACATGACCCAACCAGGAGACGTTTCCGTCGTGATGTCGATGCCAGTGAACCTGTAGTCGGGTAGGTAATGGAGCGCAGCAGCAAGAGCAGGGCCTGCAGCCATACCAAGAGCACTAGCAGTCACAAACAGTGCTGAGGCCTGCGTGCGTTCTTCCCGGGAGTAATTGTCAGCGATATAGCGCCGGTTGATAGCGCGAGCACCACCAAAACCGTTCAGCATTCGACCAGTCAAAGCCATGGCGACACTGTCGTACGAAAGAGCCATACCGTAGAGCAAGTTGCCCAGCATCAAGCACACCGTGGCGAAGCTTAGTGAGGCTTTGTAGGAGCGATTAGCCCACCAACTATACAGTACTGCACTCGCCAGAGAGGCCACAGGGGTCATACCGACGATAACTCCGCTCATGGAGGCTTCTGCACCCAATTCCGCCGCGTACTTGCCACTTGTAGGTGCCACGATGTAGTAGTTCGTCATGTAGAGGAAAGTGTTGAGCATATTCAGCAGACGCGAAGGCTCGGACGCCTGCCGCAACCGTTTGAGCATGTCGTACGTCTCGTCATCTTCGTCTTCTGAGGATTCCGAGTCGAAAATCAACGAGCGAGCAGCCACCGTCTTCACGTATTGCGTCGACTTGTGCAGTCGACGTCGTGCCTGGCCAATACGGTTCAACACAGGCTCGTCCTCGGAAATAGTCCGTGTCAAAGTCTTGCTGGTAGCGTCCGTCGCTAACTGAACCTCGAGCTTCCGCAGCTTCGTAAGCGCTGAGCGGATACTGGCGATGATCGCAGAGATCCCTTCATCATGATACAATTGCTGCATGTGCGAGGCTTGCGAGTCCGTGCGTGAGGACAGATACGAGCCCATGATCTTATGCTCCTTGAGAGTTTTATCGTGTTTCTTGAGGATCTTCCGGATACCAGTGGCGTTGAGCTCCACAAAGTGCAGGAGGTTCACCAGCTCATCCCCAACTTGTCGGTACATTTCTGCAATGGAATGCATGGCTTCCAGATCGCCTGACGCCAGTTCCAACTGCTGAGTCCGAAGTCCCTGCAACGTTGTGGCGAATTCTCCCTGTTTAGTCAGGAAGAAGAGCACTACGCGCTCCACCTCCGAGTCCAACGCATGCTTGAAAGTCTCCTGTTCGTCTCTCGTTTCCTCTCGCTTAGCCTCCACCACTTTACGCAGCTTCTTCTTCAGTTGCTTGTACTCCAGGTAGTGACTATACCGTACATGTATCAACACATCGTTAATTAACTCTTTACCACTCAATTTTTACGCTGGACTCACCCCTTCCATTCCGGTCGCTGTGCAGCCGCCAGCTTCTTAGCGAATTGGACCATTTACCTGGGAGCTTTGAAAGGGTTAAATGCTCTAGCTGCGACGTCCGAAATCCGAGAATGGCGTGACGGTTTAATCGTCAGTGGCCAGCTAGGGTACCGATCGATGATTGGATGGTTTAGACCAATGAAAATTGAAATCCTGCGTTTAACGAGGTGGAGGGAAGATACTGAAGGTGATTAATGTAAACTTTTGAATTGATAGTGACTTTGAGATCGCTAAGGCGAGGTGCTGGGAAAAGAAAGAGCGATTCGAATCTTGGAGGGAAATCGCGTGTTTCAAAATACCGGTACACGTGAGTAATCGGTAATTGACTTTTTCATGTAGACGACAGATACCCCTCTGTTTGAACTTGACTAACTTCAGCATCAAGCATGTGTAGAACCTACGTTTGCCTTGAAGCCCAAGACACAAAGAAATATAAAAGCTTGACCTCTGTTTTCCCTCGTAACTACCTGATCACTCGTTCTACTGCCCGACAATCGCTTTCTGGGAACTACCTTTACGGATGGCATGAGCTGTCGGCGGGAAGCCCTGTACATCCACAGCTTCGGCGTCCTGACAGAAAGCTGGCAACCACTTGACCGATAAACAGCGTAGAATCACACGCAGCGGAATGGAGATTGCCCCAAGACCAATCGAGATCCCCCACTGACCTGCTGTCAGTGGCTCACAGTTGAAGAAAGAGCCTGTGCACTGTACGATGATCAACTGCATGGCAATCTGGAGGAGAGTCATGTAAATGTAAACGCGGTTGCCCATCAACCCATCCAAGATGTTGGGCTCGTCGTGGATCTTGCGGCAGTTGAGCTCGTTGAAGAGCTGCATCCACACAAACGTGTTGAAGATGACAGTCATGTGCTGCGTCGGATTGTGCTTTTCATCATCGTCCAGGTCTGCGAAGCGGCCAGATTCAACGTCTAGGATCTTTTCCCCTATAAACGTGAGCATGAGCAAGATCGCGAGCTGGTAAAGGGATTGGCCGATGATATGTTTCGTCATGATCTTGGACAGTAACGGCTTGGTCTTCGGGTATGGCCGACGTTCGAGAAGTGCCGGGGTCGGAGGCTCCGTGGCAAGCGCTAGAGACGCGAATGAGTCCATGATGAGGTTCACCCAGAGCAATTGAACTGCAGTAAGCGGAGACTGTTCGAGGATCACCGCTCCCAGGAACGCAAGGGTGATGGCTACGACGTTCACTGTAAGCTGGAACATGAGGAACTTGGCGATAGAGTCGTAGACGTTACGTCCCCACTTGATGGCACTGACAATTGACGTGAAATTGTCGTCCATGAGGATAATATCGGACGCGTCTTTGGCTACTGCAGTGCCGCTGATACCCATGGCAAAGCCGACGTTGGCTTTCTTCAATGCAGGAGCGTCATTCGTTCCGTCGCCCGTCACGGCAATGATCTGAGGACCGTAAGGCATGAGATTCGACTGCATTAACCCAGTGACAAGCGTGTACTTGTCCTTCGGAGACGAACGCGCCATGACGCGCAGTAGCGGCCAGATCTTGTCGAATTCGGACTGGATAATGTTGCCATTACCGTCCAGCACTCGCCTTCGAAACTCCTGTCCTTCGATCACCAAAGAGCCGTCGCCCGGTGAAATGATACCGCATTTCCCTGCAATTGAGCGAGCAGTAGAGATGTTATCGCCCGTGACCATCCGCACGACGATACCGGCGCGATGGCACAGCTTGATCGAGTCCGGCACCTCTTTACGTACGGGGTCTTCAATTCCGACAATGGCAATGCACGTTAAGTCCGTTTCCACTTCATCATCGGCCCATTGACTGATCTCGTCTGACGAAGTCTCAACGTCGCGGTACGACAGGCACAGCGTGCGATAACCCTGGGAAGCGTATTTCTCAATGATAGACGTGCCGATGATCTCCTTCTGAGTGGCGTCTAGTGACGCTACCGATCCATCCAGCCGCTTCATCTTACTGCACAATCCGAGCACAACTTCGGTCGCTCCTTTCGTGTAGATCCGACAGGTAGAAGCCGAACGTTTGACTACCACCGACATCCGCTTCTTCTTACTGCTGAACGTGAGCATGTGACCAACCTCCGTGTTCGCACGGACGCTGGAGTAGTCCACATTGCAGTCACGTACGAACTGGAGCAACGCACATTCGGTCTTGTTGCCGGTATGCTCCGGTTGACCGCCAGGGACTTTAGCGGGTAGAATCTCGGCTGTGGAGTTGATACACACGCCATTGCAGAACACGTCACGCGTAGACTCGGACATCTCATCAGTAGCTTGTGACGCAGAGGTGAACTCTTGCCCTCCGATCCAGATCTGCATGACGGTCATGCGGTTGGTCGTCAACGTGCCGGTCTTGTCGGAACAAATAGTCGTAGCACTACCCATGGTCTCACAGGCGTCCAGGTGGCGCACAAGGTTGTTGTCTGTTAGCATCTTCTTGACTGAATAGGCGAGAGAAATCGTGACAGCAAGTGGAAGACCTTCAGGGATAGCCACCACGAGCACTGTGATGGCCACAATGAAGAACTGAAGGTAGTCACTGATGTACTTGGCTTTCCATTCTGCCTTGTCGTCGCCCGTAAATTTGTGGACCGAAAACCGGATCGACATGATGACGAACACGAGAATTGCGACGGTTGTACCGAGTTTCCCGATGAGAATGGTCAACCGATTGAGTTTGGCTTCAAGAGGAGACTGAGTCTCCCCATTGTCGTACTCTTCTTTCTGCTCTACAGTGCCGTTAGCAGCCGTCGGAGGATTTGGCAGAGGTGTCGTTGCAGCAGGAGATGGTGCCGACTTCTTCTCTCCTTCTTTACCTTTTTCCTTCTCCTTACCCAGAATGAGCTTCTTGATGATACCGGCCTGGGAGCTCTCGCCCACACAGATGACCAGCATCTTGCCCAGCCCCTCCATGACCTTCGTGCCCGACAGGAGGAACGGGTTCTCCGTGTTCTTCACCATGAGGTCGGACTCTCCGGTCATAGCGGACTCGTCCAACTTGAGCTCCTTCTGGTCGAACACGATACCGTCGGCCGGCACGATGTCGCCCAGATCCACTCGGACGATGTCACCTACCACGAGGCCGAACTTGCTCACTTCAGCGGGTGCTCCGTTGCGAATAACTTTAATCTTCTCGTCCTCTTTGACAGCGTTGAGGGCTCGGAATTGCGCCTCCTTCTGGTAGTCGTTGATGGCTGTGACCATCGTCACGACGAGCACAGCGAAAATAATACACGCGCCTTCAATCCAGCCCGTGTCGGGGTGGTCACCGACGGTTACTGCGAGGATAACCGAGAGGATACCGGAGATCGTGAGCACGATAATGGTAACATCCTGGAACGCTTCATACATGAGCTCTAGTAGGGTCTTCGCCTTTGGCGGTGGGATGTAGTTGGACCCGAACGTGTCTTCCCGTCGCTTCAAATCAGCACTGTCGCTCGTGTTGAGCCCCTGTGCGATGTTAACGCCCAATGACGCCGCGACGCCCGTGATGCCTCCTAACTTGGCCAGTTGTTCCGCTTGGTTCTCGTGTTGCGTCTCGATGAGGCGGATGAGGTCACCGGTTACCAATTTGAATTGACCGCCACCTTTGGGCTGCTCCGAGTGTATCATGGCTCCCCACCCGAGTACCTGCTGATGTTAGCAGGTAGGGGCACGGCCTGTTCTCGAAAATGCTGTTCTACCCTACCTACCCGACACTATCAGCGGTAGAGTTCTGACGTCTTCGCGTTCGAACGCTTTCGTTTCTCCTGAGGGCCGAGCACCTTTTCAGAAATTGGACGAATGCTGGCACGTCCCGAGTTGGGTCGGTGGTTACGGGTCAGGACGCATGCGAGTTGGAGTCTTCTAGCCAATTTAGATGGCGGAAACCAAAGAAACTCCTCTATAAATATGAGTACTGCGGGGTGAGAGTTCGTTTTACTTTGCACGTTATTTTCGAGCTCAAAGCTCTGGAAATCGACTAGCGGATGAGATCGTGGTGAATAAATATATCGACAAGGATCCGATTAAGGAGAGCTGTTTGTTGCAGCCCAATGACGACAAGGAGAACAGATAATACCAGTATTGTAAGTTTAGGATACTTTTCGGCGGTGTATTTCGTAGCGGTTGAAGAATTGTCTCTTTAATCCAGAAATACTACATCTCCTGCCTACGAATCCTTATCTGAACCGTGACGTCTTCACTCCGTTCACTTCACATTCGAGTGTTGTGCTAATGAGGCGAGGATGGACTCTGGTTGACCCAACAACTCGGATGGAGCTCCGTATTCCACCACTTGACCTGCGTCCATGACCGCAATCTTGTTGCAGTGCATGATGGTATTAATCCGATGTGCGATGATCAGCACCGTCTTGTCCGCGAACGTCTCTCGAATGGTGTTCTGGATGAGAGCGTCTGTGGTTGTGTCCACATTGGCAGTAGCTTCGTCCAACACGACGATCTTAGTGTTTTTAAGCAGTGCCCGACCGATACAAACGAGCTGTCGTTGCCCCACGGACAGGTTGTCGCCCTTCTCGGACAAAATAAAGTGCAGACCAGAGCCCCAAGCCGACACAGCGTCTGCGAGATGGACCTGCTTCAAAACGACCCACAGCTCGTCGTCCGAGTACTCTCCGAACGGATCCAAGTTATCTCGCAAAGGGCCACTGAATAGCACCGGGTCCTGCGGGATGATAGCGAGGCTTCGTCTTAGGTCCTGGAGCTTCACCTTCTGGATGTCCACGCCATCAATAGTGATCCGACCACTATGGAAGGCGCAGATACGAAACAGAGCGATCATCAACGAGCTCTTCCCAGCTCCTGTTCGACCACAAATGCCCACTTTTTCCCCACCAGCGACCGTCATATTCACCCCACGAAGAACAAGAGGAAGTTCCGGTCGGTACTTAAGCTGCAACTCGTCGAACACGATCGCACCGTGTGTTGGCCACTGCTTCTTGTCAACAGACAGACAATCAGGCGCGTCTTCCTCTTGTGGAATCTCTCGGAAGTGCAGTACACGCTCGACACTTGTCATGGCGTTGTCCGTGCGATCCACGTCCCGTACCGAAGACTGCACCATGGACGTCAGCATGAGAGCGTAGACGAGGGAGATACCGGACAGCAACGTACTGAGTTGCCCCTTGGTCCCTACCAGATAGAGCGAAACGACAAAGATGACTACGACCGAGAGCGTATCGAGACGCACCGCCAACCATCGACCGGCCGCCCAGTAAATGAAGAAGAAGGACGCGTTTTCATCCACAGCCTGGGCGTTCATCGCTTCAAACGTCGTCTGCATATTGAACGCTCGGATGGTCTGTACTCCGTTCAACGTTTCCCCTAACAAATTGTACACGGGTGACCTCGAAATCCCTTCCAGACGCTTCACCTCTCGGGACGTTCTCTTGAAGTAGACTCCGGTCACAACCAACGCGACAACCACAGGAACGTACGATAAGCCGATCCAGTAGGACGCCAAGGCGCACACAATGAAGCCACCGACACTTAACGACATGTTCTGCACGAAGTTCTGCCATTGTTGAGGCAGCAACGAGTCCATTTGGTCCAAATCGTTCGAGAAGCGGTTGAGAATGCGCCCCACAGGCGTCACGTCGAAGTACGTGGTCACAGGAGCGGCCAACACACGACGGAAGAGCTCGTTGTGCAAGTTCTTGGAGCTCCGGAGTAGCATCAACATGACGATAACACTACGACAGACTGTTGCCACTGCACCAAGAGCGATGAAGCCGAAGTACCAGCCACCGAACCAAGAAGCTGAGTAGTTGGAGTCAGGGTGACGCATCTTGTCAGCCCAATATGCCTGCCACCAATTCACCAGTACGAGGAGGCCTTGGCTCACTGAATAGCCGACAATGACGACCGCTACGACTACGAACGCGCCGAATCCCGTTTCATCCAGGTACGTCTTGTAGATGTATCCAGTCACTTTTCCTTTCACACGGTCCTCTTTCTCCACCAGTTTATCCTCAGCTTCAGTACAAGAAGCGTCAGTCGGTGGGTCTTTACGTGGTCTTGGAGGCTTAATCTCACTCGTTGAGTGACCGCTAGATAACTCTGGGAACCGAGCTACAACGTGAGCGAAGTCTCCTTCACACGCGATGCGTCCGGCTTGCATCACCACCACTTTATCGGCATACGAGAGCAATTCGTAGTGACTATTCACCACCAGAACGCGCGTCTTGTACTTAGCAAGACCCAGGACACACTGCTGGAAAATGGCGTGGGCTACGTGGGGATCCACCGCACTTAGTGGATCATCAAGCAGCAGGATGTCTGCATTCTGGCGATACAGAGCTCTAGCGACACTCACTCGAGCCTTTTGACCTCCACTCAAGTTGATTCCTCGCTCTCCTATCTCAGTACGATCCCCACTCGGTAAAGCTTCCAGATCCAAAGCCAATTGGGACGCCGTCAGTACATTCTGGTAGCGTTCACTGTCGAACTCGCCCTCAAACACGATGTTATCGCGCAGACTTGCGTTCCTGATCCAAGCCTCTTGGCTCACGTACGCTATTTCTCCGGTAATATCCACCCGTCCGCTCGTCACCTTCATCTCTCCGAGCAGAGCCTGCAGTAAGCTTGATTTCCCTGCCCCAACGGTGCCGACCACCATTACCCGAACCAGAGTCGACATGAAGGTTAACCCCGTCAAGACTGAACGCTTTCGTCGTCTCCAGGTAAGAATTAGCCGCAGACCAACAAAACCGAGCGTTCTCAATCAAAAGACTCCCTTTCGGTAACGATTCCGACCCGTTTGAGGCTTCCGTTGCCAGCTCGTTACTGTCCAAGAACTCGTCGATCCGGTGACAGGCAACCGCCGACTGGGACAGATCTGCGATCCCCAAGGGGAACGCGTTGACCCCTTGGCGACTGACGTTGATCACCGCGATCAACGTGAAAGCCTGAATGACCGACAAGCTGCCATGGTACAAGACGTAAACTCCGACCGTCACCCCAGCCAGGAACGTGGGCGTAAGGAACAGCAACGCTGAGTTGAGGATCTGCAGGAAGTGGAAGCGTCGGTAGCTCTTGACCTCCTCGCGTCGGATTTGCTCCACGCGGTTCGCTAGAGACTCGTTCCAGGCGTAAAACTTGGCCACTCGAATGCCTTGCAGAGCCTCGGAAGTCACACGAAGACGCTCTTCGGTTATAGGTAGAAGCTCACGTCGAGCTTTGCCGATTCGTTTGGCCAAAGTGAATGAAGTTGCAAGGACGACAATCAGTAAGGCCAATCCAGCTACAGCAGCAATTGGATCCAAGAGAAAACCGATCAAAACGACGGTGACTATGAAGCTGATAGGGGCTAGAAACACCCACGGGCCGTTCATCATCCCGTTGAACACCCGGTCGATGTCGACGCTAACGAGCGTCATGATCTCGCCCGACGTGTACTTCTGTCGTGAGTCACTTGATAGACGCAGTGACTTGCGGTAGACGACATCAAGCAGCAACGAGCGCATATTGACACCGACTCTAGACGAGATGAACCACGCGAAGTTGAAGCTCATCATGGACACGAACGCCACGAGAGACAAGAGCACCACCAGAATGTAGCCATTCTTGATTGGGAAGGCGTTCTCTCGATCGTTGATGTCGTCCAGGATGGCCTCGACAAGGAAAGACATGAGCATTGAGCCGATGATGAACAGCAGATCACTGACGAACACGAGAGCGATCTGCCGAGGGAACGTTTTCACCAGAGCCAAAGCGACTCGAGGGATTCCAAAAGGTGGCGACTTGGAGCTGTTAACCTCTTGGAGTTCCTGGTCGAATTGCACTCGAAGGACCTCGCACGTGTCTTCGGGACTTGTAGCCCACACATCTTCGCGTTCTAAGGACCGTTGCGCTCCAAGAGAGATCAACGGCTGGATCCAGGCCATACTCACCATGGAGAGGAATGACGCAGTGCGGATCGGGTGTTCTTGCTCTCGGAAAGGGATTTGGGGCTTTGGCGTCTGTGGACCAGCGATGTAGGAGTGGAGCTCCGTCATGGTCGCTTTGAGGTCTTTGAAGCCAATTGAAGAATGAGCTCCACTTGTGTCGTTTAGAGGAGACCCAACAGGTTAAGGAAAGCCACAAGAGACTTTGCATTGAGCCAGGCATTCTTCGTACAGTTGAAGTGCTCGTGTTTGCGCAAATGTGGACACTTGTGGACGATTGCAGTTGCGCAAACATAGATGGACCCACACGTCCCTATTTTACCCACAATACCAAGTAAGGACAAGCACGGACGGACCTGGCTGTTACTTCGGCAAAAGGCACGATGCGTTCGACAGGATAGATGCCGTGCGAGGTGTGCGTCAACCCCCGGTCGTGGAAGTTTCAACGTTGCAGTTTAGACGCCTGACTCCACTGTAGAGCCCTTAGACGTCCGTATGAGTGTACCACCAAATCCCGTCGCTTCGTGCGAAGATGGCACTTCACATCATCGTGATAGGATGGAATCACTGCGTCATCGACTAGAGAGCGTTGAAGGCAGTTCATACGTGTGCGGGGCGGCAATGACGAGAAGTACATGTATCTTCCCTTCTTTCGATCGCAAGGGACTCTCACTTTGAAATTCACTTCGTCAGCAACACCGTCTACATCATGGAGGGCCAACACTACGTGTCTGCTCCGTCCACTCCACTTGGCTCCAAAACAACCAAGCCAACCACCGCTAAACTCTTCAGTACAATGCCGAATCCACTCGCGACGGCTTCGATGCTGTCTATCATGGTGGTGCAGTGGCTACAGCCCCTGGTCGTTCTAGGAGCCAAACACGTTCTCGAGAAGGAGGACTTTTGGCCCATTTGTCCAGTCGATTCGTGTGAATCGCTCGAAATGCGCTTCCGAAAGGTGTACAACCCGCACAAGCAGCTCCCGTTCGGATTCTCCCCCGTCGCTATGGCCTTCCTCAGCACCTTCAAGCGCGAGATCGTCGTGGTTCTGGCCAACTGCTTGCTTTACATCTTCGCACTGTCCGTTCAGTCGTACGTGGTGCAAGCAGTTCTGCAGTTTCTAGCTGGTCAAGAGAACTTCTTCCACGTCAGCAGTGGCTACTGGTTGTTGGTTATCATGGCGGTCGCGTCCATTCTCGCTGTTGGTTCATTGAACTACGCCTTCTTCGTGTCGTCCAGAACAGGCGCCAACATGCGCTCGCTGGTAATGGATCTCGTGTACCAGAAGTCGTTGCGGCTTTCGTGTGTAGCCCGTCAAGAATACTCGACAGGAGAAGTCTTGACGCTCATGAGTGTGGACACGGAGCGGGTCTTCACCGTCATGATGGAGAGTCCGTGGATGGTGGTCGGACCCGTGAGCTTCCTCATCTCCGTCGTCCTCGTCGGGTTCCTCTTCGACTTCACCTCAGCGGCCGGTGGAGCTGTCACTTTGATCGTGATCAGCACTGTATCCGTGCTATTCGGCAACAGCATCGCCCGAATTCAGCACGATCTACTCGCAGTGATCGACGAGCGGGTGAAAGTCACGTCCGAGGCGCTGCAAGGCATCCGCGTGATGAAGTTTTACGCATGGGAGGAATCACTCGCACACCGCGTGGAGAAGATTCGAGCCCAGGAGATCGTACTACTGCGCAAATTTCACCTGTACCAGGTCGTTAACACTGTCATGTTGTTCCTCACGCCAGCGTTCCTGTCTGGAGTGACGTTGGGGATTTATCTCGCTCTCAACGACACCATCTCGGTTATCGACGCCTTCACGCTCATCGCCATGGTCAATATCTGCCGAACCGCTTTGATCCAATTACCCGTAGCCATCGCATCCGTCTCCCAGGCTCGGATTGCATTCGCCCGTATCGACCATTATCTCTGCAGTGACGAGTACGGCGAACGGCTACTCGAAAGCAGTGCAATTGCAACACTAGGCAGCATATCCGTGCGTGGAGCCGACTTCGAATGGCCTTTACCCAGCAGCACGGCTGATGTCGTCGTGGTCACGCCTGCACTTGGAGGTGACGAAGTATCAACGCACACGTTGAGAGAGGCATCCGAACTCAATTACGACGTGGACTACCACAGTCTCAGCTGTAGTGAAAGCGTGAGAACTTCTTTGCCTGGTTTGGGACAACCAGGAGGAGAGCAGCAGAGCTTCCGACTGGAAGGTGTGGATCTGGAAATCGACCCTGGTTCGCTCGTGATGATCGTCGGTACTGTGGGCGCTGGCAAGTCCAGTCTACTGAACGCTCTCCTGGGTGAAATGACGCTGAAAAGAGGCTCCTTCGATCTGAACGGTGCCGTCTCGTACGTGAGTCAGGAGACGTGGATTCGCAACCAAACCGTTCGAGACAACATCCTGTTCGGAGAACCGTTTGATGCTGAGCGGTACGAACTGGTGTTGGAAGCGTCCGAACTCGTCATGGATCTCCACGCTCTACCTCACGGGGATCGTACGGAAATCGGAGAACGTGGTATCAACTTGAGTGGAGGTCAGAAAGCTCGTGTGGCCGTTGCGCGTGCCATGTATCGGCCGCACTACGATATTCTACTGCTGGACGACCCACTGAGCGCCGTGGACCCTCACGTGGCGCATGGCATCTTCGACAAGTGCATCTTGGGTCTGGCGGGGGACAAGACGCGCATCTTGGTGCTAAACAGCCACTACGATCTCCTTACCGCAAAAGTCGTAAAGATAGAGCACCCAGAAAGATAGAGCACCCCTCCATTTTCCCTGTTTGAAGAGTAACCAATCATAAGCTTGACAACCAACGCACATAAGCTGGACCTGAAGCACGCCAACATAAATCCGCTTCTTCTCAAAACACGGTGGGCTTCTACAAAACTACTTCCTCTAGTACATGAGCTGCGGTGTCGACGCTGGGCAATAGCCCCTCGGACTTGTTAGGTGGCCCAAAAGGCACGAATGGTCCAGCTTTAATGAACGCGTGGCTCACAGTATCCGCAGACACACATCGGGCCCATCCATGGCAGCAGCAAAATTGGCACGCCAAAGAAACTTTGACGACACAGTTTTTGGCCTTCCACGAGACCGCGTGCTGTTCAGGCGGCATATATGCTGCTTGAACGGCGCCATCACGCCGACATCAAGCGGCTGCGCGACACACCGGCCGGCGGCGCTGGGCTTCCTCACGAAGACGGCCGATCTGCCGCTCCCAGTTTGAAGCGTGGGTCGAGGGGTCACTCGGTCCTTTGCGAGGGCTTTGCGCGACTCTCCCCGCGCTGAGGCTTCCAGCCAGTCATCAACAGTGTGGACCTTGAATAGTAGGGTGTAGTTTGATAGGAATACGCTGGCGCGGCATGGCTGTCTTGGGTCGGTTGGATGTGCTTGCTTGGGTGCTGGTAGCTTGGGAAGTGCGACGCACGTCGATCACTCATTTTTCTACCTGTTTTTGACATTCTAGAACAGAACAAACCGTCTTTTGAACATTTTGTTGTGTTGTCGTCGGTTTTGAAAGTGGCAGAAAGATAGAGCACCCTGCATTTCCACAATAGAAAAATGGTGCTCTATCTTTACGACTTTTGCGGTAGTCGTGCCGAGAAGGTCCTAGTAGTACGCAACGGAGTCATTGCCGGCGACGGAACGTATGAGGAAGTGGTGACGACGTTCCCCGAGCTGAGGATGACCCATGTCGGGACTGTCAGAAGCAATGAAGAGAAAGCCAAGCAAACACCAGTGGAGAAGGCAACGAACACGACCGGATCGAAGCTTGATGAAGAGGACGAAGACGTCCGGCAGCTTATTCAGGAGGAAGACCGCATCAGGGGTACCGTGACCGGCGCAGTGTACAAGACGTACTTCGACGAGTCTGGGATGAATGGCCTCGTGGTGATCTTTCTCATCATCGTCTTCTACACGGTCAGTCAAGCTGTGCGTGTAGTTGTGGACTGGTGGCCAGGTTACTGGGCCAAGAACATGCCCGACCCGACGTACTCTGGCGAATCGTTCGCGCTGTGGTACGTGGGCTTGATCGTACTAGCCACACTACTGACACTCGGTCGAGCCTTGTACATGACAGAGACCTGCGTCCGCACGTCCAAAAACCTGCACAACGAGCTGTTCCGTCGAGTTCTGGCTGCTCCAGTGAACCGGTACTTCGACGTGACGCCCGTGGGTCGTGTGCTCAATCGTTTCTCCAATGACCTCGACCTGCTCGACTCGTCACTACCGAAGGACTACCAGATCCTAGTGCAGCACTCGTCGATGGCGTTGGGTTCGCTCGTTGTATCGGCTTTTGCGAGCTACTGGATCGCCGTGGCGTACGTCCCTATCATCGTCATCTTCTTTGTCACTGGACAGTACTTTAAGAAAACAAGCTGCGAGGTTAAGCGGCTTGAAGGTGTCACACGTACTCCGGTCTACAATCTCTTCAGTGAGACGCTGTCGGGACTGCAGACCATCCGTGCCTTCAAGATGCAGAGTACTTTCGAGCGCTTGAACAAGAAGGTGGTGGACGAGAACGCCAACTTCTACATCACGTTCTGGTCAGCTGGTCGATGGCTTGCGGCGCGTCTCGACATGCTCTCGGTGGTCATCATCGTCGTCGTCACGGCTTACCTTGTGTCGACAAAGGGGCAACTGAGTGCCATGACGGCAGGCATTTCTCTCACTTACTCACTGATGCTGACGTCTGTCGTTCAGTGGGTCATGCGGTCCGTTGATCGTGTTGACAGCGCTATGACGAGTGTGGAGCGACTACTGCATTTCCGTCAGATTCCACAGGAAGAAGACTCTCCTAACTGCATCCCGATCGACACTGCAGCTTGGCCGTCGCAAGGCGCCGTCAAGTTCGACAATTTGTGCCTCAAGTACCGCCCGGAGCTGCCACTAGTGCTTCGTGGAGTGTGTATGGACGTCCACGGTGGAGAAAAAGTGGGCATTTGCGGCCGAACTGGAGCTGGGAAGAGCTCGCTGATGATCGCGCTCTTCCGTATCTGCGAGTTTCACAGTGGCAGCGTCTCCATCGACGGTCTGGACATCTCACAGCTGAAGCTACACGAGCTTCGACGTAGTCTCGCCATCATCCCACAGGACCCGGTGCTATTCAGCGGCCCACTGCGTGAGAACCTGGACCCGTTCGGAGAGTACTCGGACGCAGAGATCTGGACGGTATTACAGCAAGTTCACATGGCTGACAGTCTAGCCAAATGGGGGGCTGGTCTCGACTTTCAAGTGTCCGAGTGCGGCGATAACCTGTCCGTAGGGCAACGACAACTCGTTTGTATCGGTCGAGCACTACTTAAAAACAGTAAAATCGTCGTGCTGGACGAAGCTACTGCCAATGTGGACACTGCCACAGACGCTCTCATCCAGAACACCATTCGAGAGACGTTCGCGGACAAGACGGTGCTGATCATCGCACACCGGATTAATACCATCATGCACTGCAACAAGATCGCAGTCATGGATGCAGGTCAAGTGGCGGAATACGGAGCTCCATCCGAGTTGATGGATCAACCAGAGTCCATCTTCGCCTCATTAGCACAACGCTCCAAGTTGAAGTGAACGATTGTTGACCAATGAGAGTGAACCGTTACATTTTCGATATAATAGTCCTCTTTGATATCATGGCTACATAACCGCCAATATACCGGTTTTCGGTCTTTAGCCAATCATCGTGTCTTCTGTTTCCCAGCCAACCAACCCGAACAGCTACCGACCGCTATTGTCATTCCACCTGCATCTGTCCGCTATGACGCCTAAGAATGCGAGCGCTAAGAAGCGCAAGGCTAGTGACACCAAAGCCCAGGGCAATGGCAAGACCACCGTCAAGATTGCAACCATTAAGAAGCAAAAAGGACGCGATGGCAAGGTAAAAACGAGAGAAAACGACGATACGAAGGAGGAAGGCGATGAAAACATCAACGCGACGCTCCAAGTGCATCGCTGCCGGTTTGTGGACTGGATGCCGGCAGCTATTCAAGCGCTGACGTTTAATTCGACTGGGGATCAACTGGCTGTGGCCCGAGCCAACGGCGATGTGGAAATCTGGAGCGTCCAGGAGAAGTGGCACCTTAAGTTCGTGCTGGCTGGTTCGTCCCAGAGTCAGATCTCTGCCTTGTGCTGGGCCCCCGAGAGCAACCGCCTCTTTGTATCGTCGCTGGACGGAACTCTATGGGAATTGGACCTGCTGTCTCTAGCCAAGAAGAACGTGACGGACTCGAACGGCGGACCCATTTGGAGTATGGTGATGAACGAAGACACGCAGCAGCTTGCTGTTGGGTGTGAGGATGGACGTATTCGTCTCTTTTCCTTCGAGGACAACCAGCTCTTCTTCACCAAGGGCTTCCTCACCACAGGTGGACGCATCGTGTCGTTGGCCTGGCACAACAAGGCACAGAAGATTTTCTCCGGTAGTGAAGGTGGAATTATCCACTGCTGGAACGCTGTGTCTGGACGTAACGAGTCCAGAATCACACTGGAGAACTTGGCCAAACAGGAGACCGTGGTGTGGTCGCTAGCTGTGCTGGACGACTTGACCCTTGTAAGTGGCGATTCGACCGGCAATTTGAGCTTCTGGAACGCCCCCACAGGCACGTTGTTGCAGAAGTTTACGCACTTGACAGCGGACATTTTGACCATTTGTGTGAGCAAAAGCAACAACACGCTATTCGCTTCAGGTGTCGACAACCAGGTCGTTGAGTACCGTCGATCGGTGGCTGAGAGCGGAAATGCCACGTGGGCCTACTCGTACAACCACCGGGCACACAGCCACGATGTGCGTGCGTTAGCACTCTCGTCGAATGACAAGCCTGTACTGGTGTCCGGAGGCGTTGATACTCAGATCGTGTGGTACCGTGGTGGAAGCTTCGGTGCCGGTCGACCGCACAAGATCCCGTCCATGCCGTATCCTCAGTCAATTGCGTTGGCTAACGAGAAGCGTGTGCTGATGGTGCAGAAGGCGACATCGCTCGATTTGTGGCGACTAGGCACGCAGGCAGGTGCAACTGGTGTCCTCGATCAAAAGCACAAACTGCTTTTGGAGCTGAACGTGGGCAAGGCTCTGAACTTGTCGTGCTCGGCCTTGGCCCCCAATGGTAGCTTCGTGGCGTGCTCCAACTCTAAGGAGCTGAAGCTGTTCGAATTGAATGCTGAGCAGAATTTTCAACCCAGGAAGGTCTCCACTCTACCGGAAAGCGTCAATGGACCGGCCCGCGTGCTTGCCTTCTCCCCTGACTCCACTCGCCTTGTGATCGCGTCGTCGTCACACCAGATTCGCGTTCTGGATCTGGCTAAGATGGAGGTTCTCAAGACGTTTGACGTTGCTATTTCGACTTCTACTGAGGATGAGACTGCGAGTGTGCCGTCTCCTCTGGTGTCGCTGACAATCTCCTCCGATGGTCAGTGGCTGGCTACTGGTGACGCGTCGAACACTCTCGCTATCTACAATTTAGACTCGATGCAGTTCTACTGTCAGTTGCCTCGTCCCAGTGAAATGCACACCAGCATGAGCTTTAACCCCTCGGGCAAGACTCTGGTGGTCACGCTTGTATCCAACAGCTTCGTTTGTTACGACGTAGAGACCAAGGGTCTTTCGGAATGGTACCGTCAAAACCACGAGCATTTCCCGAAGGAACTCGTGGAAGGACGTAACGTCAAGGGCATGACGTTCGACCCAGCCAACCCAGACTTCCTCTACCTCTACTCGCAGCTGAGTCTGTACCAGATCAACATGACCCAGCAGGTCGGTGGATCTGCTAAGGCTCCACCCAAGAAGAATCGTCGTCGTGCAATGAGTGTTGGTACTGAGTCAGACGGCAAGAACGACGCCGCGGAGGGTGAGTTGGTGGAGCTGGAGGACGGATTCTGCCGCGTGGTCAACCGCTACCGCCCGCTGGCATTTGTCGACTTTGTCGCGGAGAACGAGATGGTCATCGTGGAGACTCCGTGGTTGAAGGTGCTGAGTCGTCTGCCTGGTGCTCTTCACCGTCATAAGTATGGCAAGTAAATACATAGATCCGTATGATTATGCTCAAGACTCGTCGTCTTTGGTCTATGGGTTTACCATTCGAGTTTGTTTTTTGCTAGCTGGAATCGTCAGGCCTTCCAAGAACCTTCACTTTGTGGCCCGATAGATCTTGCCACTGTTTGTCACCGCAGTCATACTGGCAGCAATGCATTCGCCGCTTCCGATCGAACCCCACAATGGTGCAATTGTACCAACAATCGTATCTACAAACGAGAGCGACTTAGAAATGTGTCATGCTACGAAATAGCAGATCACGTACCGGAACTTATAGACGCTCAACTCCAAGCCAATGTCGCGCACTGAGTTGGCAATCGATCGACCATTTTCTTTGGAATCGGTTTGTTTCACTGTTTGCGGTGTTGTTCGCTTTTCTTTCTGCGATACAGCGTTGTTGTATGGAGACGTCGCCCGGAACTTCTTTAAAGCTTTCAAACCTTTGTGTCCTTGTCGAAGAATTGGGATTGGGATCTGCGAGGGTTCGTTGTCCGCTTGGTTGTTGCTGACGCTGGTTTTGGTTGATTGATCATTGGTCTCAGCAGAAAACGCCTCTTTTGGTTGTCTCTCTGATGAACAATTCACTTTCGTCTGTGGTGGCGTGGAGGGCTTTCGAACTGGAGCCGAAATGTACGGACTTGATTTGCCGTGAGCAGAGCTAGAGACCCGACGAAGTCTTGGGTCGGACGCGGCTGAACGGGGGGTCTTGGTGCGATGGCCGCTGGATGGCGCTGAAGTAACCTTCTCGCTCTGGGTGGTAGGACGCTCTAGATTTTTTTTCCTCTCAGGTAAATTTTTGTCAGTAATTGCAGAACGCTGCTGGTTGATCATCTTCGCCTCCAACTCGATACAACGGTCCAGCTCAGCGTCATTGTGGTCATCAATGTCGTTGCCACAGACTGGACAAGGGTCTTCACTTCGAATCGAGTCACCTCCGATAGATAAATCGCCACTTTGGTTGCCAGATAGGAGGTCAAGTTGCCGTTCCAGCTCTCGTCTTTCAGTTTGAATTTCTTGGAGAATAAGCTCCTGCTCCTTCGCTGCTTGTTCGAACCGTTCATTATCGGTGTTTTCGTTAGAGAACGCGTTGAATACTGTCGGTTTTGTTCTTGAATCTCCTCCTCCTAATGCCCTTAAATCAAGCCGCAGTTGATCCAGCTGCAATGACGACGATTGCTGATTGTCGATGGCCAAAGCGCTGTTTCGAAGTGATGGTGGACTTGGATATGACATTGCTGCTTTGTCTCGTGACTTTGAAGTTATTTTGTTGCCCTCACCACCACTGGACGTAACTTTACGGAGATTCGCAACGGTGCGTCGAAGTTTCTGGTTCTCAGCAGTAAGAGCGGCCTTTTCCTTATTTAATCGGGTGACCTGCTCTTCAAGCGCCGATAGTTGCTGATGAGACCCGCTTTGCTTCAACAACAATTTCAAGCGCGAAATCTCTCGCTGTGCCTGAGCCAGTAAAATGGCGTCGTCCACCAACTCGTTCACTTTCACTCGAACTGTCACACACTTGGCGCGATCGGCAAACTGGAGGGTGGAAATGGTTTCGTCAATAGCAGACGCCGATGGAGAGATTGTTGCGATCACAACTGTTCGAGTGTTACCCCCCAGACTATCTTGTAACAAACGGGTCAATTTCGAGTCACGGTAGGGGATATGCGTTCGTTTCGGATTAACAAGGGCCGAGATGACGTTGCCCAATGCTGATAAACTCTGGTTGATACTCGTCAGCTCCTTGCTGCGATCACTACCCGCGACAACGTCCGTATCCCACTTCTCTGATCCAGCTAAGTCGACGAGATTGAGCTTTGCCCGTCGAATGATCGTCGTTGCACTCTCTAATCCCCTTGACTCGACTTCGATTGAGAGCTGCAATAATGCGTGGCTGCGGCTGCTTTTCTCGTTGTATGCAGTTGCTCGGATCGTTCGATTCCGATTGCCTGTTTTCAGCAGTTGTAGTGTTTCGTGGAGACTCGTAACACGAAATTCTGACAAGCCACTGACGTAGATCTGTTTCCCATTGCCCTTGATCATTTCCCGTACAGCTAGAGGATCCTTCATGCGATCCTTGTTATCCTGAAGTAAGTCGTACACATCGTTTTTGTAGATCTGCATGTACGAGCAGTGCACCACTCCGGCCGAACCGTGCTGACTTATGGACTGTAGCTCGTCGAATAAACTTTCAATCGCGCGAGGGATCACTCCCCAACTTGGAGAGCATTCAGGAGCGTCAGGACTGGAACAGGTTGTGCTAAGATGACTCTCTAAATCTTGTCCCCTGTACATGAACGAAAAAACTCTTTAGTAGCGAATTCATACCAACAAATTGGTAGTTTCACTCACAACATGGTATATGTTTTACCCGTTCCCGTTTGGCCATAAGCAAATACGGTACAGTTGAAGCCTTGAGCTACTTGCTGAACTCCGTCGCGCAGGTAGTCGAAAATCTCGGTTTGCTGTGATGTTGCACCAAACACTCGGTCATAAGTGTATCGGAGCTCGCGGTCACATTCGTTCTCCGACTTCTTTTTGGATACGAAAATTTGTCCTCCTTCATCGTCCACGGTTAATGCCTGTCATTTTTGCAGTGAATCAGTGCCATTTCCACAACGAGAGAAAACAGAAATGCGTACGTGGTGATACGAATTCTGCTGGAGCTCACGATCGTTCGGAGGTCGGACTCGAACTACAACTCGAACTCGTTCTGCAGCTTGAATGGTGTCGCCCATTTTCGCGTCAGTCTTCTTGGACGAGGTACCCCACGTCACCTTCTCATAGTGACGGCATGTCTGAAAATATACAACGCAGTATTAGCAAAACTCTTTGCCTATCAATAGCAGGTGAGTTTGTCCACGCAAGACTGCACATCTAGTTTTACCTTTCTGGACACTTATAAACAGGAGTGTCTGCATTGTGGCGACATGGAGGAAGTGCAGCGATTTCACGAGTACCTCCTCCGACAGCGAACTCAGATTCGCAACGACCGACGAACGCTGAGGGCGTTGAAAGATTGTTGGAAGCTTCTACTCCGAGCTGACCCGAACTCGATGTCGCGTAAGGAGTACAATAGGATGTACTCGACGCTATTATGTGAAATGACGATATACTGGGACGAGGAAATGATTGATGCCATCCAGGTCAAGATGTGGCGCCGCGACGTGTCGTTGTTCTCGAATCTCGACTTTAATCGGTTCTGTTGCTCCATCTTCTTTTTTGTCGAAATGGTACGTAACCTTTTGCTTTGTGGTAACACCGATCTCATTATGATTGTGGTGTAGTGGGTACAGGAGGTCACACAAGACTCGTACGACAACATATTCAGCATCGTTCGTTCAATCTTAGCTGGGCACTTCCCACTAATGCCGGCAGCGGTAGACGCACCAGACTCACATTTCAAACCAACGCTTGAGAGCTTCGATGATGCATTCGACCGTGAGCGAGACTTGGAAAATATGAACCTAAATATTGGAAAGTCAATCACCTTCGACGCTAAGAAGTATTTCCAGTACTTCGGCTCACCTATGGCTACAATTCCAGCCTCCAACATCAATCTACTACAATTTCAAGAGTGGTCCGCCCGTACCTCCCCTTTACTTAGTGAAGCGAATATCCGACGACGTCACGAGAGAGCAACACTTTGTAGAGTACCGAAGTCAGGCTGCTCAAAACCGAAGCAACTTCGTCCGGTGTCATCTCAACAATCACATCTAAGTATTTGCAACAGACGTATCACCTCCACAAACGTACCGCTACCTACAAACCCACCCCACACAACAAGACCATTATTGTTAACCGGGGCAACAGCGTTGAAGACCAGCATTCATGTAGAGAGGTAAAGTTGAGTCGTGGCATTACCGTAAAGATATTTTTTAGAGATCCTGTTACGTACCATCGCTAGATGCAGACTGGTTTATAACGGGTGGAGTCAAGGTTTGTAACACAGTTGAGCTGCTATCTGTTCCATTCCAGCCACTAATAGACGATGCACAGGGTTGTGCTTGATGTGACCAGCTCTTAACAATGCTCAACTTCTTCAAAATGCGCTGGCTGCGAATTGAAAAAAGAAGTTGACGATCCCTTCGCCGCTGCAACATACCGGATAGATGGGCAAGTTCTTTAGCTGGAGAACCGATTCGATGAAAAGGGCTGGATGCTACAGCCTCCACGTAGAGTTCATGCACGTACAACGAAGTTTCGTACAGCTGAGCCTGGACATCCAAAATTGATCAGCTACCTGGCCCACAAAATACAAAATGTGAAGTGTAGACTACCGTTAGCAAGTGACCCATAGTACCAGCCTCTTCACAGCAACTTTCAGTTTGCTCAAGCGCAGCTTTCAAATCCTCACAGGACCTCATAGACGGAGTGACAATAAGCGAATCAACGATGATACTCTGGGTATCATGAATCGCTTTCACCCAGTTCGCAAGTTGGGTCCCGTTGTCAACAATTTCCTGCATCTGCCCATTTGTTGGCCAGAACAGTCCTCTTCTGTTTGCTGCCTCTGGATACAGATTAAACAACACGATATCGCGCAGCCCAGTCAACCCGATCACAACCAAGAAAACCGAATTCAGAAAACTCAGCGATGAGGTTACGGACGTTGATACTGTGAGTGCACTACGGACACCATTTGCACACAATAACACTAAAAAACAAGATCAGATCATTTGCCAGACCGACAGGTTCAGCACAAAATATCTCTACCGAATACGCCGTTGGCGACCAGCATCCAGTCCACCAGAATTGTCAAATACGACGTAGAGACACAGCGATATGGGAACCTCCATGTCCTGCACATCGCCATACTTAGAACCGCGAAAAAAAAGATGGACCCCTGCACTCCCTGGTTTGCCGTCGAATGTGGCTTCGATCTCAGAAGAGAAAAAGTGAAGATCAACGCCAGCTTCATCAAACACACTTGCACGGGCATCTCCACCGAGTGTCTGCGGAATGACGCAAACTGCGGCATATACAGCTCCAGGTACACATCCGATGTGCCGAGAATGAACTCAAGCTCCTTGCTTTGCACGAATCGTTCGTGTTTCTCCACACTATGGTGCACCATCGCGGCACGAATATGACGATGCAACTTCCATGGGAGCCCAACTAGGAACCCCCCACCCAGACCACATACTATCACAAGCACTGCCATGACATGGCCAGCACTACCGCAACTCATCCTTGTAGGATCTACAGATACTCCTCCATCAGCATTACAGTTCACCAATCGAAACACAGCAAGCCCCACTGGAACATACAAGAACTGTAATATCTGCAGCAGCACGTTTTCCCACGTCACAGTGAGTAACAGATAGTCACCGCGCCCTTGTTTAGTCCACGATTTGTTTGCTAGATAAAGAGCCAACGCCCCAATCCACGGTACGAGCGCGAACATTAAAGCATAGAACCAATAGTTGGGCATCTCCCCCCAGAGCGAAAACGACTGCGATGTGGAGCCCATAGCAGCGCCTGTAGCTCGGAAGCTGAATAAGTCAAGATTGAATACGTTAGTCCAGCGTGTGGCCTTTAGCCAACGGGCAGGCCACGGCCAGGGTTGCGACAGCTGCCACATGAGTGCGAAGATCTGCACTCCGTCAGTCAGCACCAGCGCCTTTTCCAGCCACAAACGACTGATCTGACGGCTTCTGGACGGCACAACGAGCAGTCGACTCCAGTACGCACCGTCCTTCTCGCCTTCCTGCCCCCCAGAGACTTCTTCCTGCGCGCTCGAGTGCGGAATCACCACTTGCCGCACCATGTTGAAGTGAAACGAAACTTTTGTGACCATCACTCTTCACAGTATCCGGATGTACTTGGTTATCCGGACAACATGTTGCAGAGTCTGTAATGACCATGGCGATCCGCGTGCTCCTTCTGGCTTTTGCCGTCTGCGCCGCCCCCATCACGACAGCTCAGCACAAACCATTCGATGACTTACCACGATGGGATTTCTGGCCACCACTTTCTGGGGGTGCGCGCTTCACGGGCAGATACCTGTCCTCTGAGCCCGGAGGCATCCACCTGAAGCGTCAGAGTTTTCAGCCTATAGATCCCTTCGAGTTACAGGAGGGCAAACCCAGCACTAACGTGCTACTATACGGCAGTGTTCTGCTTGATCCGATATTCTCGTCGGATATTACGACGGATTTGGCTGTTCAAGCGGCGTTCCAAGCCGCTGTGAAGTCTATCAAGACCCGCGCGAGCGTCCACGTGTCGCCGGAGATTAAGTTGACACAGGCGACTGTGTTCCCGCTGAAGGTGACGGGGGACAATGGGGATACGGAAATGTCCATCCTCCAGGACAGTCAAGATGTCAACGGCCAGGTGTACCGCTTTACGAGCCAGGTGACGTTCGGCTTCAACTTCTACCTGACTCTGGAGGACGCCAAGTTCAATCTAAAGCACCGAGTGGTGGTGGCTCTAGATCGCGAAGCAGAACACAATGTCTTTCAACATACATTCTCTCCGTTGGAGGACTTGGTTAGTGAAGAGACAGAAGAGGCGGTGGAATGTGGTCTTACAGAAAACGAATGTGCTGTTAGTCCTGTGGGGCCACGCATCTTGTCGTACAATGTCTGGAACACGAACCCGTCGTCAGACGTGTATGGCTCTGGACGTCGGTGGGATCAGTACATCAAGCGGCTGGACCACCTTGTGAAGTATGTTACAGAAGCGCGGGCTGGCATCGTTGGATTCCAGGAAGTGCGCTATGACGGCGTTTTCGGCGAACCAGGTAACCATGCACAGGTTAAGCACCTTGCTGACCGGCTTCCAGGGTATCAGTACGTGTACCAAGCTGCGATGAGCTATATCAATTCAAGAATTCCGTATGAACGCATCGAAGAGGGTCCTGCTATTTTTTCGAAGTACCCCATCGTTGCAACGGATTACTTGCTGTTGAGTCGCGATCCAAATGATCCTAATGACTCACACCAGCGACTTTGTCTTCATGCGGTGATCGACTACCCTCAGTGGGGAGAAATCGATGTCTATGTGACTCATTTGTCGTTAAGTGAGCGATCCAGAGAGCAGACGAAGGTTGAGATCTGGAATTACATGAGCCAAGGCAAAGGTAAAACGCAAGTGCTGCTCGGTGATCTGAATTCGGAACCTCAATCACTCGGCATTGAATTCTTGAGTGGAAAAGCGGAACTCTTTGGCCAGACAACGGACATGAAGGACGCGTGGTTGGAAGTGCATGAAGAAGCTGAACCTCGGTCTACTGACCCAGAGGATCGCAAGCTCAAGTTCACGTTCCCTAGCGACAACCCATCCAAGCGCATTGATTTCGTGTTGTACCGTGGCGAAGGGAAAGTTAAGGATTGCGAGATCATCGGCCAACAGCCCACAGAAGATACCAAAGATTTTCCTGAAGATGTTGGCATGCTCAATCCATCCAGCCCGATTTACGCGTCTGATCATCGAGGCGTTGTTGTTGAATTCGAGTGAATTTGCTCCAGCTCTAAGTGATCAAGTATATCTCTCCTAGTAGCTGGTGGCAAACATACGGATATCGAAGAGTTCTCGTATCAATCCAAATAGAAAATCGCTGATTGATAAATACGCACTCCGCCGTGGTAGCATGCCCATGTACAATTTTCTTACCGCCGGCCCTATGGTGCGTGGACATTGTTTACCAGCCTTCTCTTGTAGCCTTCAACGAAGCTTGCTTGAACAGCGCCGTCTGTTCAGCGAGCAATTCGTCGCGCGATACCGTTTCTACTTCTGTCTTCTTGGACTTCTTCTTCTGCAATCACAGCATCGTCAGAGAAACGTTGCAACAAACGTCAGTAGGGCTACTGAGCCTCAGTACCTGAGCCTCCAGTTCCATCGATCCTTGCAGTGCCTTAATCTCTTCTGAATAGGCCTGCATCCCCAGGTTCTACGTCGATACACAATAAAGCATTAGCAAAGAGCTTGAAGATAACTAGCGTTGCTGCAGACCTGCAGCGCAACCATCACATGCTCCTGCGAGATGCGGTAGTTTTCCTTCTTCGCGGCTCCTTCCGCAACAGTATTCGCCTCCCGTCCAATCACCTGCAGCAGCTCTGCAACAGTCGCAATATCAAAACTTTAGTCAGCGCTACACAGTAGCAAGAGCTCCAACCAGTTTTGTACCGCCAGCGCACTCGGTGACCCACTCGATTGTCTCCTTGGAGATCGGCACGTCGTTGCCTACCACCTCGCGCAGCATCTTCTCAATTGCTCCTACCCATACAACATCAGACTCATTGGATCGCAAAACCAAGTGCAGCATCGTCGTCACCTTTCGGCAACGCTGCCATCACTTCACTGCTCACTTTAACGTTTGCCACATCACATTTACACCAATGTTGTGTGATTGTGGTGTTCAGGTGGGCGTCATATTTCTTACGCCGTAATCATTGCTCCCTTTGATATTTGATTGATGCAAAATAACGAGCCTGTCACCGAATGTACATGTACATGTACACGCACCGGTAGCTCTCTTTGCTTCAGCACGCGCGATGCTCCCGACTGCAGTTCGTAACGCTCGCTGGAGGAGTTTCCCCTGCATGTACATGTACTGGAAACGACCGTACTTTGTTCAGGACTTCGTGACGCACGACGACAGAGCTGGAGCACCATCTGCATCTTGGCGAAGCCACGAAAAACCGCCGTCACCGTGCGAGTATGCGCGGCGGAGACCATTGTAGGGACCAAGCCGGCTTCAACACATATGCCCTGACACCCTAAATAATGCAAGATTGCATGAGGTGTCAGGTCACGTCGGCCTTTGTCTGCAGACCGGCAATCCAGCAAGGCAATTCAGCAAGACAAGCCCCCTGATGTGTTTGACAGGGTGGAAAGACGCCAGAAAAGGGCAGGCTTTCCAACTTGGAATCCAAGCGGACATGAACCCGAATGCCTTTCGGCGAATGGTACAGTGACAAATTTTTCGAGCTTGATTCGTGATGCGAGGCCCTGAAAGCTCTCAATTTGTAGAGCCTCCGTGATATCCGTCAAGAGGTAGCCACTCGCCTCAGCTGAAGAGAGCTCAGCTGGGACGAAGAGCTCATGATATCCGATTGCACGTGGATTGCAATGCAGGAACGTAACCGCAGCGATGACAGGCGGTGGACGTAGAGGTCGTGATGTCGATGTACTCGCTCTCCCTACAGTCTAGGCGCTACGTTCTGACGCCCGAAGCAAGTCCACTAAGTAAAGAAAATCGATCGTACGCTGTACAAAGTGTTCACAGAGTTGTTTGCATGTCGGAATCTTATGAACGGAGCGTAAAATTCCATAAACTTGTGGCAGCAGTCTCAGCAGCTGACTTGGATTATTTCAGGCCCCAATCCCTCGACAGCTTCGGTGACGCCAGTACATTCCAAGGAGCCAGCACAGACCCTAAAAGCGTTGCCACAACTGAAAGAGCCGAGACAAGGACAAGAGGACAAACCGTCAGCTGCTGTAGCGTACCGGTATTCCTTCCTCTCCATCGCGCTTGTGCCTTACCTGCCAGTCCAGAGTACCGTATATACAGCGAAAGCCACAGAAGAAAAACACATCGATGCGGAGCTGGACGTTGTTCGCCTTTGCAGCGGCCGCAGCAGACCTGGCCGCCGCCTCGGGCGTCGTGTCCGTCTACAACATCAGCGACCCTACGTACGGCACGTGCCGACTCAAGGGCATCTCGGAGTCCTCGGACAATTTCAAGTACTACGCGTCCGTGTCCAGCAAGGACTACAACCTCAACGGGGCCTGTGCGCGGTGCATTACCATCACACGTGACGACGACTCGAGCAAGACCACACAAGCCTATGTATTGGACGTGTGCGACGGCTGCGCTTCTGGTACGTTGCAGCTGTCGGCAGATTCCATGGCAGCACTGGACATCGACACGACGGACTCAAGCACGAAGGTCTCGTACGAGTTCAAAACGTGTCCGACGTCCCTCATGACTGGAAGCATCAAGGCATGTCTGATGGAAGGAGCCTCGGCTACGTACGTGCCGCTGCAGTTGTACAACTCGCAGAAGGTCATTTCAGGAGCTACCATTGACGGCGTTACAGCTACGAGCACGTCTTCGAGCTTCCTGTATTCAGCCAATTCGGGCTCGTCCTCCAGCTCGTGGTACAAGAATGTCGAGTTTTCTGTTTCCTCGGACGATGGAGAGACTTTGAACGGTACGTTTGCATTCACCAGTACGTCGGGATGTGCTACATCCGACGTACAGTTTAACTCAGCCTCTACGGCTGATGGTGTCGACGGAAACACCGTCGCTGGAGCCGCGAGCTCGTCCAATGCAGCAGTTATCGGCGGGATTTGCGGTGGCATTGGTGCGTTGCTGATTATTGTAGGGTCCGTTATTCTTGTGCGCCGTCGCAACCGTGCGTCTAAGGACATAACCGACCCCGAGAACGACGTGGAGAACCAGTACCTGTCCCCTACGGCCAAGCCAAAGGCTGCTTCGACTTTCCACGATGATAACAGCGACCATGACCACCACCAGCCTCCGGCGTCGCCCACTGTGGACTACGCCGAGTCTTTCTCGCCTGCTGCCAGCTCCAAGGCTCCCAGTTCTCACATCAGCGACACGAGCTCACACGTCTCGTCACCTGCTGCCCGCGCTCCGGCGTCGCCTGCTGCTGTCCCTGCTTCTGTAGTTGCTGCATCAATTGCGGTTGACTCGCCTCACTCGTCTGGTGTGTCTGGCCACTCTGTGCCACCATCCCCAGAACCTGTCTATGTCGCTCCGACGTACGCCTACAGCAACAATATGGCTACCAGTCCACGCCGCTCGACTGCTGCGAATGTGAAGGCTGCTCCCACGCTTTCTGCTCCTGTTGTTCCCCGCCAGGCCTCAAACTCCAACTTCCAGCAGTATGATGACGACGACGACGAGCGCTCCAGCTTTGACATCGATGACATGCGCGAGTCAGAAGCTCGTGCTACGTCGACGGACAACTCACGTCGCACTGGATCGTTTGCGCCCTACAGTGCCGCAGACCCGTACGCTAGCACGGTGACATCTCCTCAGAGCTACGTCCGTGCCACGAGTCTGCGTCGCCCGAGCACCAAACGGAATTCTAGTCGCGAGTCGGGCCGGTACAACAACGAATCGGTTCTTTCCAACGCGGACAGCTACGCTTCAGCGGCACCACGGCAAACAAACCAATCAATTCTCTCGAACAGCACTGGGCTGATGTCTGGGCGATCGAACGCTCCCCCAGCTATGGACAACTATTCGTTTAGCGCGCGACCAAGCGGCTTGACGGATACGGACACCGCGACGGACTCAGTGCGTGACAGCTACGCATCTGTCCCTGCTCCGCAATCGAATGTGGATCTGTCTGCGTCACAGCGCAGCATGGGCTCGTTGCGCGAGAGCGGCGGCTACAGCCGCGAGTCCTTGAGCATTCTGGGCTACCCGTACTCCAAGAAGAGCGGCCGACACCACAACACTACAGGTTAGCTTTCCTGCTGTTATTGATTCGTCATTTTGATGCCACTCGAGGGTGGGGAGCAGCTTCTTGTGTGCAGTTTATTCTGCTTGCCTTCTGTTTAGTAGCAGTTAGCAAATGCACAGGAAGTTGCTCGTCCTCGTGGCTATTGTATTTGTACTATACTCATGCTGCTGCAGAGTACATATCTAAACCATTATGCTGTCTTGTGTTTCTTTTTATTTCCTCTATCAATAGAGATGCAGTTCTAGGGAATTGGGCGAAGTGTTACATTATCGGTTTTTGGTGGCAAGAAAGCGAGATCAAGTCAAGCCAGAAGTCCAGCGAAATTAAGGTCGAAACCACAACCAATTCAAGAAACTGCTGGGTCCGCAGTATGCCAAGAACATTCGGTAGGAATCGAGTTCCTTTTGTTTGTGTATGTGTGATGTTTACCAGGTCAATTTGGCGGCTGGTGTCCGGGACGAGCCGGTAAAAACGGATGTACGTGAACCATACTTTCCCTGAGCTTCAGCCCAGCGACTCGTGCATGCAGGTTTTGCCTGTGGAGTAGCCCCATGAGCTGACCACGCCGCGTTATCCAAACGCTGGAGCACTTGACCATCTCGAACAGCAGATGGACCTTTTGTAGGGACGTGTCTGGGTCAACTTGAAGTACTGTTGAGTCGACGAGCTGACCCTGACGGACGGAGCTGGTCTCCTCGTGCGATGTCAAGTTGTCTAGCTGGTTGTTATCGTGAAAGAGTGCTGCGATGGGTTCAGCTACTCGGATATCAGTGGGGAGGACACGGCTAGTCTTGTCATCTTTATCGGAAGCTATGGGGATCGTGTCCTCTCCGTCTTGTGGCAATCTCAACGCAGATCGAAACTGTACACTCTGTTCATTGTCGATATCCTGGACGAACTCTTCTACAGTGCGTCTGCGTACGCATCCGAGGAAGATCATGTTGTCCAAAGTTTCCACTAGCGGCAGACTATGGTCCAAGTCAATCTTGAGCAGACATTCGAGTTGCGTTCGAGACATTTCTAGCGAGACGACAGGGAATCGCTGCAGCATGATGTCACGCGCCTTGACGTCTTGGAGCTCCAATGTCCGCATGTGTCGGAATCCTTTTTTCGCGATGACACTGTCGTAAACCGACACCCGAAGCGCACAGCCGACACCTGAAGCAATGAGCGTCGACAGGATCAGCGGAATTGTGTAGACGAACTGACCAGTGAACTCCAGCGCAATGACTGCAACAGAAGCGGTGTTGGTGGTTGAAGCGACCAAGCCTGCACCGCCTGTCAACGCGTATCCGCCCGGCACGATACCAGGAAAAGCGAGGCGAAGAACTTCCCCATAAAATCGACCGAATGTGGCCCCTGCAATGAACGTTGGCATAAAATCCCCTGCCGGGACTGGTAGCGAGGTGGACATTGCTGTAACGACAAGGCGGAGGAGTCCTGAGAGGGGAAGCACTATCAGCACCGACAAGGACAAGTCAGAGTGCCATCGATCTGGGAGAACGGGGTCTATGCCTGTAAGATCACTGATGATTTCTGCAAAGGACAGTCGCGTCATGCCCACAGGTATACAGAGAAGCATCGCTAGAGGGAGCAGCAGGACGAGGGATGCCAACCCTGCAGATTTGTTCTCAGTCCACACTTTCCAGCGTAATTTGAAGGTTGTTGCAGTGGAAGCATACAGCGCCCCGAGGAGTCCAGTGAGTACTGCGAGCATCGCGAACGATATGATCTCAGCAAATACAAACGACTCGGCTGCGAAAGTGGTGGCAAACATCGCGTGATACGCTGCAACCCTGTCCTGACGGGCCATGTACACTGCCTCCCGGGCAAGTAAAGCACTGATGGAAGCTACAAACGCTCGCCAATAATTCTACGAGAACAAACCATTTAGCGGGCAATGCAAGTGCAACGGTGTCAGTTTACGTACCGACACCATGAAGACGGTGCTGGTGACCTCGATGGCAAACAACGCGCCGCCAATTGGCGCTCGGAACGTGGTCGTCACTCCTACAGCACAAGCGGCGTCGTAAACGTTTCTCCTCATGAAGTCGTTGTCGTAGATCCGACGGAAGCATTTCAAGTGTTTCATCAACCGATGCGCAATGATCGACGACGTGTGTACGAAAGGACCTTCCTTCCCAAGAGAAACTCCACTGCCAAGAATCAATGCCAATCCGCCGATCTTGGACACCAAAGTGCGAGCTCGAAGGTGTCGACTGGCGTCTACGCGACGCTCATACGAGATGATGCTCTTCATCTCGGGGATCCCAGAGCCTACAGCTGTCGGGTCGAATACTGCCGTCCACTTGACGCTCGCGCTTGCAATGGCGGTGGTGAAAGCGCACCAGACTGCGTATTCAGCGTACGGAGAGTTATCGGGGACAGCAAATGCCAAAAGCTCCTTTCGGACCTGATTGAGACCAAACACCACCATGTCGATAATGTCGTCGACCAGGGAAGCTGCACGCAGTCGGCAGTTAGCTGCAGCGTATGATGATACAGTCAGGAAACGTACCAGAGATCCCGAGTGCTACAAGCAACAAGGCAAGTCGCCCCTCCTTGTGCAAAAGCTCGTAGAAAAGTGTTCGCCATCTTACTTGCTTCGTAGGATGCTTGTTGACCCACTCACTACGGAAGGAGCCCTTCTTGAGCTGCTGCATTGGAGAATGGAACTTCGATAGACTACATGGGTCCGAAACGGACAAGTAACTTCAACATGTATCATTCGTCTTAAGTACGTTTTTATCCCCTGTCAAAAGTGTTATCAGATCCTTAAAATAATAATTTGCTAACATAGGGGTTAACCCTTTCATTTGCAAAGTGCGTTGACGTATCATTCATCAAACTGCAACTCAAAGGCGCAACAGGAGCTTCAAGTGATGGCTGCACGCGGGGCGTTCCTGGCGCCGGTGCTGGTACCTGTGAGCAGCTGCTTCGTCAACCTCCCGCCTGCCTTCGTGCAGACCTTCTTGGGAAGTCCCGATCTCGTACGTTGCGTAGAACTCGAGTTATCTCCAATACTGTAGTTTATCTCTAACTTTTTAGTTCTGAATGTCGGCGGCAGGTCGGGGCTGGGTCCACAATTTTGGAATTGTCATGGGAGACAATGGATGGATATGTACAACGTGTCTGTGTTGGCTGGATCGGTGGTATCGTCAAGGACGGAGCATTACGAAGGTTTGAGGGGCTTTTTTTTTCTCGAAAAGATTGAATGTTAATAACTGTTTTAACGGTTTTCGGAACCGTTGATGCTGTTATAGTGACATTATTGAAGTGCCAGCGGAGTTTGCGCGCTGTGTGGGCATTGTAAGTTATTCTTTTTAGTAAATATGAGTGAATTTCGGAGGTGTTGATGGAGTTTGATGGCGTTATAGCAAGATCACTTGGAGAAGATGCCACAGGCATTTATTGGGGTGCACGTAGTGGAAATGCTGCCTATTGCAAGACAAGTGGACGTTGAACCATGTACGCCGGACGACTGGGAGCTGATTCAATTGCATGCTGGGGCTATTGAGACAGAGCTGCTGCGGCAGGTACGAAGGTTGCATCGACGTTGCTTTGCCAGCTTCAAAAACTGATGTGGACAATGTTTGCTGCTATTATAGATGTGTGTGGTCAACGACAAGCAGGTGAGCCCTATCTGGATCAACCAGCACACACTCATCCACATTCGCGTATCCCTACCAGTCGGAATGTACGTTGATATTTGTGGTAGAGCTGGGTTTGGGAACTAATCTCATCACTAATGTACTTGGTAGGGAGCACGCGCGATTGACTCCTATCTCGGAGGTCGTTGTGGCACCTAAAGAGCGTCAAATTTCACCTACAGGGCAAGGATTAAGCCCCGATTTGTACTTTGAACAGTCACCAGCACTTGTCATTCAGGTGGGAGAGTGCAATACTTGCAGGGAATACTGTGGCCTTTACTAATGTGACACATCATCATCATCAGGAAGGTGTAGCAGGCGAGAACGAAACAACTGATGAAGTGTGGGTCCACCCAGAAACGTTAGCCATGCTGGACGGTGCTGTACTTCCCAATGCTCCTTCAGACGCGCAAGAAGCGCCGGTTGTAGCCCTCTGGAACTCCGAATCAAAACATTCGAGTGCCACAACCCCTGCTACAAACGAACAAGGAGAGTCATCAAGGCAAGTTTCCTTACTTAACTTTGCTTTATACACTCGATACTAATCGAATACGATTTTTTGTATCACCACAGGCAACCCGAGTGCTATGTTGCGCGACTGAAGGCCTCACATGATGTTGTACCGGGTCACGTCGTTCTCAACCACGGTGCAAGTGCCAGTTTGGGCATCAAACCACACGAATCTGTTTTTCTTCGCGTTTTAAAACTACCAGAACTCCCTCCTTCTTCGGTGACGCTATTCATCAACTTAGAGAACCCCAGCGGAGATTACTCTGTCTTCGCTGGACTTATTCAGCAGGCATTTCTACGCTGGAGTGGATCGGCTGGATACAACCGCATTGTCAGCTCTGGATCGGTTCTACGTATCGCGCTGGAGAACGGAGAAGCTGTTGAGGTACTTACTGATGTCCAATACGACGCCGAAGAAGCTTTTAGTGCTGAACAGCTGGAAGGTAAATGCCTTTTTCGCTTCGATGTTTGCTTTGGTAACGTTATTGACAATTTGTCTTGTAGGTGTTCCGGTCGGAGCACTGGAGAAATACACTGTGCTTGGAGGAAGCAGTGGCCATGTCTTACTGTTGCCCCAAGTGACTGTGCAGACCGCAACTGGCCACCAGCAGCAGATTCTAGCAAGAATGCGCAACAGCTCACCTACTAGTTCACTGAACCAATCGGTTCTGGAGCTTTCACGAAGCGCAAAGGCCTACTCAACGGTGATGAAAGCTGTGCGTCCTGTTTTATCTCGAGATGCTGCCGCTGCGCGAGTTCTGCTGGGAACGAAGCCTCCCGGATGCGCTTTACTGCATGGCGAGCGAGGCAATGGCAAGTCGACGTTGCTACGCGCTCTGGTGCACGAGATTCAAAATTCCTCAAAGTTTTCAGCTTACGCAACAATTGTCGACTGCCGGAACTTACGAGGGCTTAAGATGGAAACGGTGAAAACTCGACTAAATGAGCTGTTTGAGGACGCAACAGCTCACAGTCCTGCGCTGATTGTGTTAGACAATTTGGACGCGCTGGTGCCCGAGGAAGATGACTCGGCAGGAGCTGCCAACGAGCAATCGCGACGTATCGCCGAACTTCTGCTGGTCATAATGAACCACAACAATCAGCGCATGTGGAAGACGACAGTCGAGTTGAACGCGTCTTTCAAGCGGGAATGGAATGTGATCAAGGGTTTGTCCGAGAAACACAAGCAACTGGCACGGACGAAACTCCTGGAGACGGTCGGTCACGCCATGCAGAGTAAAAGCGTGGCTGTTGTTGCTGCATCTCGGTCCGACACCAGTATTCACAAAACTTTGAGAGGCTGTGGGCTCTTCGACCGCTCGATTCAAGTGACTTCTCCTGATGCAGAGCGACGTGAAACTTTGATCCGTGAAATGCTGCAGATGAAAGTTGACAATGCGAAGTCGACAGGGAAAGGAGAGAAAGGATCAAGGCAAATGATTGTTGACCCTGCTATCGACTATGGCTTACTATCGTCCTTGACGGAAGGTTACAGTCTTCGTGATTTATCAAGCGCGACAGACCGTGCCTTCCATCAAATGTTTAAACGCCATGCTCTACGTGAGCACAAGCATTCGGAAGTGGCTCACAAGCTCCAACAATGCGATTTTGTGGAGGGGATCGAAGATTTCCAACCCGCAGCGTTAGTCGGAGTGGATCTCTTTAAGAGTTCTATCAAATGGAGTGACGTTGGGGGATTGCAACAAGTTCGTACGGTACTTAAGGACACACTTGAGCTTCCTACTCGTTACGCAAAGTTGTACGACAACACGCCGATCAAGCTTCCGGCTGGGATGTTGCTGTATGGTCCTCCTGGATGCGGGAAAACGTTGCTGGCTAGTGCTGTGGCACACGAATGTGGCTTGAACTTCATCAGTGTGAAAGGCCCCGAAGTCCTCAATAAGTATATTGGTGCCAGTGAGCAGGCCATCCGCGACTTGTTCGCTCGTGCGGGGTCAGCGGCTCCGTCTGTTCTCTTTCTGGATGAATTCGACTCGATTGCTCCCCGCCGTGGGGCAGATAACACCGGCGTCACGGACCGTTTAGTGAACCAGTTGCTCACCTTTCTGGACGGAGTTGAAGCTCGAAAGGTAAGTGAAAAAGAGTCCCACGCAAAACACTGCTAACACTAGCCTTCGTTGGCCTTCATGTAGGGCGTCTACGTGCTAGCGGCTACAAGTCGACCAGATATGATCGATCCAGCTCTTCTTCGACCTGGACGTCTTGACAAATCCCTTTACTGTGGTGCGTATGTCTGGGGAGCGTTTCACTCGATATCTGTACTCATACTCTACTTTCTTTCACAGGTTTTCCGAATGAAGAAGAGCGCTTGGATATTCTTCGTGCAGTCTCGAAGGACATGGAGCTTTCCGACGATGCTCTCGAGTATCTTCCTGATATCGCGAGGGCTCCAAAGAGTTCGCATTTTTCAGGCGCTGACTTGCAGGCTGTGCGTTCGTTAAAACTAACTTTAACGTTTAGGAGAACTGACTAACGCGTTTTTTGTATTTGTAGATCATGTACTCGGCACAGTTGGAGCTTGTGCACGAGAAACTGAACGGTGATGGATCCAAGTACGTTTCCTCTTTGCAGTCTCAGCCTGTTGTATGTAATTGCTCACTACTGTCATGATACAGTCTCATCACCAAAACCCACGTACAAACGTCGTTCGAGAATGCCAAACCGTCAACATCCGACTCTGCTCGGCTGCAGTTCGAACGCATGTACGCAGGTTTCTCCAAAGCTCGCAATACGGATTTCTCAGTAGCTGAAGCCGATGCCTCCGCCACCAGTGAATCGCTCAAGTCCCACATCGCACATCAACGCACTGCTTTAGCGTAGGTCCGTAACCCCAAAATGTACCCATGTGTAGTCACTCTGTTGAAACATCTTGATCCGACTATAGTCACTCTTTTCAAACCTAAATCCATTTTTCCAGAACAAAGAAAAATAGATTTACTCTCAGCAATATGGTCAACATCGTAGGTCTCTCGAGTCTCAACAACCGCAACGACGACGACCGTCAGGACGGCGACCAGCCTAACCAATACTATGCAGGAGGCGCCTCCGACCGTGGTGGTGGTAGTGGCCTATCGGTCATTGGACCTGGAGGCGACGACCACGTGGCGAATATCATTGGCCGAGCTCAACAAGATGCTGGCGCTGGGGCCGCGGATACGACGCAGCCTCGTCATGTCATCACTTTCTACAGGGAAGGCTTCACTGTAAATGACGGACCGTATCGCCTGCGTTCGGACCCGGCCAATCGATCGTTCCTGGAGGCTTTGGAACGGGGTCATGTGCCACAGGAATTAGAGGGCGAGAACCGCAATGAACCGGTGGAGATCAGCCTTGTGGACAAGCGGCAGGAAGATTATGTGGCTCCCCCTCCACCAGCTTACACGGCTTTCAGTGGGGAAGGGCAGACAATGGGGTCTGCGACGTACGCAGCTGAAAGTGTGATCCAGGGAGACGCAGAGGCTGCTGAACGTCCGGTCATTGACGACAAGAAGCCCACGACGACGTTGCAGATCCGTCTGCACAATGGCCAGAGACTGAGAGAGACACTCAACTTGGATCATACTATTCGCGACTTGCACGCCATTATTCAGCTGTACGTAGAGAGTATTCTGTGTTTTAAAGTGAGGAAGATGGTGGTTGATGAAAGTCTGTTGTTTGTAGGAATGATGCCGGCTCACAGCCGTACACCCTACTGGCAGGCTTCCCACCTCGCCCTGTGTCGACGGATCTGACGCAGACAATCGAACAGGCGGGACTCAAGGGCGCCGCAGTCACGCAGAAGCTGATTTAAGATGGGGTCGTCTCAGTTGGGTCAGTTGGAGCTAGGCAACGCTTTCATGCCATGATAATGGTTGTTAGGCTTAATTGAATGCAAAACTGCAACGAAAGCAGGTGTGAGTCTGAAAGTCACTAAGTACTGGAAATTCGTCAACACATACACAAAATCACACCAACGTGCTCCGAAACTCTGACTCGGTTTCCTAAAAATTTAAACGAGCCGAATATCTTGTGGAAAAGAAACTCTTTCCGATAGTAGCAGTACATGTGTGCATATGTACATTTAGTAACTAAAAATATGAAGCTAAGGCCTACTTACTTCAATTGTTTTTGAACCATTATAAATCCCCAATAGGGGCATTTGTAGCCATGATGAAGTCTTCTGTCAAAAGAAAAACCCATAGTTTACATATGGGTTAAGGATACTTGTGGTCAGGAATTACCGCCTAGCGACGCATTCTTGAGAAGCTCCAGCTTCAAGACGCCAGTTCCATCGTCCACATTACGACGTAGTACATTGCTTTCATCTTCAAATGTTGCCACAATACTTTGGCAATAGAAAACATTCCTACTGGCATTGTAGTATTTGTCTTAGTAATTTAGGGACTGGTTAAGAACGACATTGTGGCGCGCAACATGGTAAAGGAGTACGACAACGTTTGTCAACCGAGAAATTACTGTTGATTGGCTCCTCAGTGAGTCCTCACCATACCCGACGCTCGCCGCAACGATCATCATTTTACGTGGCAGTCACAAGAGTAAAATCCTTGCACCAGTTACACCTGGCGTCGCCACTTACGGAGCAGTTCCTCAAAAATTTCAAACCGTCCAAGGAAGCTCTTCAAGACGACGATGGAGCTGGAAGAAATGAAATTGATTTATCAGTCAATATCTTTGAGGGTGTCGTCGACCTACGAGTACATCGCGACGACGTCGCAATGCCACTACATGTACATTATAGACTCCTGATTTACTCCAATATCCAAGAGCTTCCGGGGCAACGCACGGCATTAGTAGGGAATTGGGGTAACATTCACTCAATTTCGAATAATTTGTAGGCATTTATTAAGTATTATAGTTTAGTACTAAGTTAAATAAGAAAATATCACTATCATTCAATCATTCAATTACACAGCTAGCCAAGAAATTGTTATACAGGATTTACGAGGGGACTGGAACCTAAGATTTGAAGATGAAAACAATGTACTACGTCGTAATGTGGAGTCCACGCCAGTTCATCGTCCGCATTGTGGACGATGGAACTGGCGTCTTGAAGCTGGAGCTTAAGGGTTTCTCAAGAATGTGCATACATGTAGGTAACGCTGCCATGCCATTATGAACGTTGTTAGTACATCAATTGACCTTTTTGGACACAAAACTGCACGAAAGCAGAGGTGATGATCAAGCACTCGATATCCGTCGACACTGAAGATTAATTTCCAGAAGCTTCATACACAAATCTATACCAATGTGCTCCACAAGAAGAAGAAATGAGTTGATTAACTAGTTAGCGGATTTCTCGTCTGTACATGTGGATCTATCTCACGCTAAGTTGAAATACCGTATGTCTACAACTGCGGAATCCAGAGGTGTTGTTCAAGAGCTGGGGATGGGTGGTCCATCGGAGTTTCAATCCAAGTCGCCGAAGTGTTACTTGCAGAGTCGCCCGATCACAATGCAGCTCATCTGAGTGCTCGTAAAGGAAAGTATAGTGTTTCCTGAATGAATTCCAAATATTTAGAATATTTGGTGATTCAGCCTGTGTTTCTCGAAAGTGAATGTCGTTCCGGAGTCTCCAGATTGCATGGAACACAACTGCAGTATGAATTCGCCACAATAGTAGCACCACTTTATGTTTTTCTCTCCATGCTGCTCGAAGATCTCGTGGCGCAGCAAACAATAAAAGCCGCCAAGTCAGTGGCAACGTAAACACCATTCTCCATGATCGCCATAAATGTTGCCACATCACTACCAAAGACAGGCATTCAAGGAAGCAATGCTTCACCGTTTCAATGCCTTGACACGTCGGACGAACGCACTGTTGGATCGAAGGGTTCATCGCCCTTAAGAAGTATAACCGAGTGCCAACGATGAGATCACAGAAGAACAGCCGTACCACCACATCATGGACTACTGGTAACAGATAACCTCGGAGCGATAGAAGATTTGATAACTCCCGATGTACCAATTGTCTTGGACACCCTAATTTGTGGTGAATCGCAGGCATCAAGCCGGATTCCACTGCCATCAAGCTGCCGACTAGACAGTGAGCAACCTGGTGCATCCAGGTTTATCACAGACGGAGAGGTGCCTGACTCTGGCGCGTCCAAGTCAGTATCCTCTACCTGGCTAAATATTCATGGATCTTGTAGGACAGACCGCCAGTGATCCAAGTGGAATCTCTGGCTGTCTTGCATGTTACCTTTGATGCTGTCATCAGCATCAGAGCTATACAGTTCATTGGAGACGGAAGGTTGGTGACGACTAACTTATCCTCTCACTCTACAATCTGCTAGCAATAGCCTACATCAATACACTAGGCTACAAGTTTCCTGCAGGCTTGCCACCTGCCCTGCTTGGTGTTTGGTGTTGCTTCAACTTCCGGAAAACACCACAAAGAATTCTTTAGTGGGTCGTACTACTCCAACAACGTAGTACTCGACTTGCTAGCCAAATTGCAACCTTCACTACGGTTATTGGTCGTCGTCTCTGATCAAGTACTGTGAAAGACCAAGCGTACCACTCGCTCGTCATGTCGAAGAGGCGTGTGGCTAGTGCTGATTTGAATGATGAGGAGGAGTCCTACCAACACTCTTCAGTGGTACCAGTACCCATTTTTGCACCCATTTTACCACCAAAACTGAGCTCTATTTCCCACGAGGCATTGGTTAAGTGGAAGAAGCGGCGCGTCGAGTATGAAGCCAAGATGAGAGCCCGCTGCCGGAGCTCTGGGGAAGATTATAACCTGGTGACGCAGGGAGTAAAGGATGTCAGATGAAGAAGAGCCGGGGCCGCGCCCCAGCTCCACCTGCTGCGCAGGTGCCAAGGACATGAGGCTCATGTCCATAACCTGAACATCCTACAGATCACTGGCTGGCGGGCCGCCAGCCATTCCTACTGCCAATCCTACTGCTAATCTACAATACACAACACGGGTTTTTTGCCGAGGTGCTGCTGCTCACTCGTCGACTTGCGCCGCGCGCAGCAAGCAGCAGCACCAAGGCCTTTTCCCTGCTGGACTTCCGTCCCTGCACTTAAGAGTGTTACGACTACTTCCTTCATCGCAATGGTCACCACCCGAAGCCGAGGAGTGACCATCACTCAGGTTATGAGCCCAAGAAGGGAAGCTGGAAGCCCAGCACGGAGTGCGCGAAGCTCGCGCGCGTCCGAGGAGTTGATGTTGCCTGCAAGAGCAGACGAGGCAGCCTCAGACGAGGCACCTGCGACGTCGCAGACGTCATCTACGCGAGTCGAGCAGCAGCTCGAGCTACTATTGGCCCAATTTGGGACCGTCATGGCCACATTGACCAATCAGCAGCAAATGCAGAACGTTCCAGTGGAAATATCCACGCCGCGCCCACAAAGGCAGCTCATTCAGGAATTCTCAGCGGCTCGAGCACAACCGCAGCGAGTGCCGACGCCGTACGGGCCCCGCCGAGGAAACCCAAGCACGGAAGACCTTACCGCCGGCGCCAGCACGCGTCAGGGCGACCCGCCGAGAAACCCAAAGCCGTCCGAGGTTGCAGCGCAGCCAGTCCAGACCGAAGCCGGGACCGACTCCGCGCCGGACGAAGACATGGCCGGTGACCACAGATGCACGCGGTGCATGAACCAGAGCGGGCACGTTCCGTTGAACGCAAGACTTACCGATAGTAACTACCAGACGTGGCGCGTCGAGATTTGCTCCATCCTCGACGTCGCGCACCTGCTGGACCCCATCATGGAGCGCGAGACGATGGCGGACCAACGTAATGAAGGCCAGCGCGGCTGCTTCAAGCAACGACTGCGTGTTGCTCAACGTGAACTTACTATGGGACTTAGTCAAGAACTACAGATGCGATTTACAAGTGTTATTCAACGAGCTGATCCTATCCTATTGTGGCGTACATTGGAAGATCATTTTGACAACCATCCGGGAGTCAACAGCGTGTTCCTCAAGCGAGACATGCTGAACCGTCGCCTGCACCGTGACGAACGACTTGATGATTACATACGTGACATCGATGACTACCAGCAGAGACTTCGCCGCGCGAACAAGCCTCTACCAGAGCAAGAAGCTGTATCTATCCTGCTGTCCAATACAGTGGGCGTGTACCCGGCAGTGGTAAACGAACATGAAGTACGCATTGGACGCGGTGAATCCATCACGTGGGAGCAAGCGATCGAGCGCCTTCGACTCGCAGACCACTCACGCCAAGAGACCGAGTTGCAACAAGGACGTGGTGGAGGTGGACGTGCCGTCCAGCGAGATGTGGCATTTGTTGGTGGACGTGCAAACGGACGCCACGACGGTGGAGAACGTCGAAACTCGAACAACAACGGCCGAAACAATCGTCGCAGTCGTAGCCGCAGCTCATCACCGCATGGGCGGAACAAGAGGCAGAAGAGCAAGAGCTCATCTCGTGCGAGAGACGACATCGCCAAGCGCAAGGCGAAGACGAAGTGCAATACTTGTGGAGAACAAGGACATTGGAGTGGCGATCCTGAATGCCGCCAGCGCAACAGTAACAACAACTCGAACAACCCGCCGCGCAGGATGGTCGACGTGGTTACTGTGAAGACTATCGAGTCGGCTGCACCGACTCAAGCTGAAGGACATGTACTTGCTGTGCATAACAACTTCAACTACGAAGACAAGGACAAGGGCCAGGACATGGTGGAGTGGGTGTTGGACAGCGGCGCGCAGACCAACGTCTCAAGCGACCTTACCTTGTTTACGGAGCTGCACGAAGATTCAGTTGCCGAACTGGTCTTCGGCAATGGTACTACCGAGCGCGCAACGGTGGGCACAGTACTTATGCAGGTGCTGAATGAGCACACGGGCAAGATCGAGGAGCGCCTCCTTGATGACGTGAGCTATGCTAAGTCGGCCGCCTACAACCTGATATCGCAGACCTACATGCAGTTCAAGGGCAACTTCAAGGTGCGCGTCTCGCATGATCAGAAGACTACGTGGCTGGTCAAGGACACATTGAAGCTGCGCTTCAAGTACATCCGCGGGATGTACCGCATGTGGACTCCACGTCAGAGCAAGAACGTGATGAGCGTCAAGACCAGTGAGACTGAGAACCCCATGACGTTGCTGCACAACCGCATGGGTCACGTGAACATGGAGACTATCAAGGCTATGGCAGGAAACTATAACTTTGGCATCAACATGCAGTCGAAAAGTTTTGCCCCCTATGAATGCATTCCCTGCTTAGAGTCAAAGACGAAGCGCATGAGCTACAAGCGCAAGCCGTCTCGCTCAGCAAAGCCATTGGAGAAGCTGTGTGTCGACTTATGCAGTGTTGGAGCGGAAACCATATCGAAGTCAACCCAGTTTCTATTGATTATCGACGAAGCTACGCGATACAAGTGGGGATATCTACTAGCCTACAAAGACGAAGCTACGGAGCTGATTCAGAAGCAGATTCGCTGGATCCAGAACCAGTTTCCGAAGGCGACCATCAAGATGCTGTTCTCGGATGGTGGTGGCGAGTTCGTCAACACGCAACTTGAGAAGTTCTGCGAGAACCTCGGCATCGACACGCGTTCATCCAACCCCTACAGCCCGCAGGAGAACGCTATCGTGGAGCGCACGAACCAGACTGTCATGCGGCAGGTCAGATCGATGCTACAAGCTACGCAAATGCCTGTTTCACTATGGGGAGAAGCCTTCCTACATGCAGTTGAGACGCTCAACAAGACGCCGACGCCGGTGTTGAAGGACCAGCAGTCCCCGTACGAGGCACTCTACGGAGAGCGACCAGACCTCAGCGTGCTGCGCACGTGGGGTTGCCTGGTGCACGCACACATTCCTGACGATTCTCGGCAGAGAAAGGAGAAGCTTACTCCAAGGACGCAGATGTGCTTACTACTTGGCTACAGCGAGAAGACCAAAGGATACAAGCTCCTGAACCTGCGCACAGGATCAGTGACGACGTGCAGAGATGGAAACATGAGGGCACATGAGAAATACACGGTGAACACTGTGTATATTGAGCAACTTCTTGCCAACACCTACGCTTACGGAGACTACGACTTACCTTCGGAGATCCCGATCGTGCCGATCCGGACGACGATGTCTACGTACCTGGAGCTGCCTGCAGAGCTTGCAGAGAAGCGAGCAGCGGAAATGGCGAAGCTGGCCGATTCTGGTCAAAGTCAGGACCAAGGTGTTGAAGCTGAAGCTGAGTCTGCGACTCAAAGTGGTGACCCGCAGCGAACAAGCGAAGAGCCAGCAGCTTCAGTGGGAGGTTCCAAGCGGAAGAACTCCAAGGGCAAGAAGAAGGTGAAAGCATGCGCAGATCGAGTGGGAGCCTCGAAGGCCAAGGACAGTCGACGTGATGCTCACGAAGACGAGAACTGGGAGCCATGCAGTATGCAGAAGTCGTTGCCAGACGACAGTGCAGCAGCCTCGCGATCGAAGCGAAAGCGACAACCACCTACCCGACTGAAGGACTACGTAGTGACGAATGTGACGAAGCAGTACGTCGAGGATGTGCCGATCCCCATTAGTCACAAGCATGCGGCAAGGTCAAAGAAGTGGAAGGAGTGGAAAGCAGCGATGCAAGTAGAGATGGACTCACAGCAGCAGCACGGAACTTGGGTGCTCGTGCGCCGCACGGAAGCCAAGGGCAAGCGAATTATCTCGTGCAAGTGGGTTTATGCGCTCAAGAGAGACTCTACGGGCCGGATCAAGCGATACAAGGCTCGGCTAGTGATCAGAGGCTTTCTACAACGCATGGGCATCGACTACAGCGAAACCTATGCACCTGTTATCAGGTTTGAGACGATCAGATGCGTGATCGTATACGCACTGCAACGCGGATGGGCCATCCTGCAGTTTGACGTCAAGACCGCGTTCTTGTACGGTGATCTCGACGAGGAGGTCTACATGGAGCAGCCTCCAGGATTTGGAGTAGACTCTACACGCTATGTATGCAAGCTACAGAAGAGTCTGTACGGGCTGAAGCAAGCGCCGCGCGTTTGGAACAAGACATTGCACAAGTTCCTGACGAAGATCGGACTCGAGCGCCTCGACTCTGACTACGGACTCTACGCCAGGAAAGTGGGAGGAGAAGTCACCATGTTGCTCACGGTGTACGTTGACGACCTACTGCTCCTCGGCCCTAGTGACCTTTGCGCTAAGGTTTCTAAGCAACTCAGTGAGGAGTATGAACTCACATCTCTCGGACCAGTCAAGTATCTACTAGGCGTGGAGATTCTGATCGACAGCGAGCGTCGACATGCGGTATTCTGCCAGCGGCAGTACATTACGGAGGTGCTGAAGCGATTTCACATGGAGGATTGCAATGCGGTTGCAACACCGGAAGCGCTGCGCGCTGAGGTGGTCAAAGATGCGAAGGATGACTCCCCGCCCCCGTACCGAGAGCTCGTTGGTGCACTACAATATCTGGTCTCAGCCTCAAGGCCGGACATTGCGCACGCTGTGCGTAATCTAAGCAAGTACCTGTCCTGCTTCGACCACACACACTACGCTATGGGGAAGAGGGTGCTACGTTACCTGAGTGGCACTAAGAACCACGGCTTAGTGATGGACATTGTTGCCGGGAACGACGTCAAGCTGACGTGCTACACCGATGCTGACTACGCTAATGACCCTGATGACCGAAAGAGTGTTAGCGGGTTCGTGACGTTCGTCAATGGCAATGTGGTTTCGTACGGATCAAGAAAGCAAGAGATCAACGCACAGAGCACAACGGAAGCAGAATATATTGCTATGAATGAAGGTACCAGAGATCTACAGTGGCTACGTGGACTCTGTGAAGAGCTATGCTGGGAGTATGCGACTCCGGAGATACTCGGCGATAACATGTCGTGCATCTACCTAACTGCCAAGCCTGGCAAGCACAGCAAGAGCAAGCATATTATGAACAAGTTCCACTTGGTGCGCCACCTAGTGGAGGACGAGCAGCTACGGATTCGCCATGTTGGCACCGACGACATGATCGCCGACGCGATGACGAAGCCGTTGCCGAAGGACAAGTTCGAGCATTGTCGAGATGGTATGAAGGTGCTGCGCATCGACCGTCAGCAAGGCTCATCTCGTTCAGTGGGAGCCAAGCATCATCGCCGCGCGTGAATGCAACCTACTACTACCCTACTGCTACTGCGAGCGAAGGACAAAAGGAGGAAGAGCGTTACCAAGGACGAAGCGTGATGCTGCAGCGCAGCTTGAAGACGCCAAGGACATCGTGGTAAGCTCTAAAGGTGATCATGATGAAGCTGCGCTTCGACAGGATCAAGTGGGAGTGTCAGATGAAGAAGAGCCGGGGCCGCGCCCCAGCTCCACCTGCTGCGCAGGTGCCAAGGACATGAGGCTCATGTCCATAACCTGAACATCCTACAGATCACTGGCTGGCGGGCCGCCAGCCATTCCTACTGCCAATCCTACTGCTAATCTACAATACACAACACGGGTTTTTTGCCGAGGTGCTGCTGCTCACTCGTCGACTTGCGCCGCGCGCAGCAAGCAGCAGCACCAAGGCCTTTTCCCTGCTGGACTTCCGTCCCTGCACTTAAGAGTGTTACGACTACTTCCTTCATCGCAATGGTCACCACCCGAAGCCGAGGAGTGACCATCACTCAAAGGAGTCGTTCGATCTAAACCTCCTGTCGACTTTCTGTTCGCTGCGCCTCCGCAAAGACGTCGCAGACGTTACTGAAGACCAACTCATCGCTGAGGTTACGGCGCTGTTAGGCAAGGTCAAAAATGATGATCTACCTGACATTAAGGCGTTGTTTGCGAGGGAACTACAGATGGATCTTTAAGAGACTGATGTAGACGCCCGCGTGTTATCCTACTTCCAGCGTTTTGCTGAAATCGTCCTCGAACATGGGCTTGAAGAGGTTTTTTCTGGCATTGATGGTGAGACTGAAAAGTGCAAACGCCTCATGTCAAGCCTTGCCCCTCCCGTTCTGAAGGAGGACGTTAAGAATGCCGTTCGGTGGACTCATAAAGAGGCTGGTAGGAGCATGCAGGAGCTATACACGTTGGTTTACGAGAAGGCTGTTCAACATGAACGCCATTTCCAGCAAAATAAGCGAATGCGGCTGATGGTGAGGGACAAATCCACGCAATCCAAACCTGCGAAGGACACTGGGAAGGCTGCCGTCCAGTCGAAGAAGGCTGCTAATACTGAGCCTGAGAAGAAGAAGTTCAAGCAGACGAATGCTGAAAGGAAGGTCGAAAAGAAGACTGACAAGAAGAAAGAGAAACAACCTGCTTCGCGTAAAGAGCCACCTTCTCCATGCCCAAAATGCCAAGAAATGCACTGGCTCAGTGATTGTACGAAAGCGACTGAAGCAGAGAAGGTCGTACTGCGTGGGAAGCTTCGTGAGGCGTCCAAGGCAAGAAAATCTCGCACGAAGAGATTAAAAAGGCTGATGCCGTCCACTTCCCGTACTGTGACGATTAATGGCGCGTGTCCCGCCGCTCGAAGTGCGTTTGAAGGAGGGGGCCAAGCCATGCAAATGTAAGCCCCGCAAATATCCTCCGCATGTTCGCCAATTTTTACGGGAGTTTAACACTATGCTTGTTGAACTAGGATGGATCTACGAGAACCCTACAAGCCGGTGGGCAAGCCCCGTACTACCCGTCAAAAAGTCTCAAGAGCTAATGGACATGCGTCAGACTACGGATTACCGCGAATTTAATTCAAGAACGGACATTATGGCTGCCGTGATGCCGATACTTTCTTTGGTAATGGAAAATGCACGTGGAAACAAACACTTTGGACTTTTCGATTTCATTAAGGGTTTCTGGCAGCTACCTCTTGCCGAGTTCTGCCAGGAATGGCTTTCGTATATGACTGATGAGAAGATCTACACTCCTCGACGTGTCCCCCAAGGCTGTGGTGATGCTGCGATCTACTTCCAGAAGACAATGGAGAAGTGCTTCGCTACACTGCTCTACAAACATCTTCTTGTATGGATTGACGATCTGTTACTTTATGCAGAAGACATCGACACGTACTTGGAGAAGCTGAAGGAGTTGTTTTCACTGTTGGATGAGTTTGGCCTGAAGCTTAGCGTGAAGAAGTCCAGTCTATACCAACAGGAAGTGAAGTGGTGCGGCAAGTTTATTGATGCTAACGGTGTACGTCACGACCCTGCCCGGATTGAAACACTCTGTGCAATGCCATATCCAAGTACGGCTGGGGAGCTGCAGCAATTTCTTTGCGCCACAAACTGGATGCGCGAGAGTCTCATTGACTATGCCCGTCAAGTTTCTCCTCTTCAACACAAACTGGACGAAGCTTTGGCGAAAACCCGCCGTACGAAGCGAGCGGCAGCTGGAATTTTGATCGAGTTAAGCGCTGATGAGAAGGCTACATTTGACAGAGTGAAGGCAATGCTGGCTTCATCTGCTACGCTCGCTTTCCCTGATGATTCAGCAACTACGTGCCTGCTAACAGACGCATCGGATATTGGCTGGGCGCTAATCGTGACTCAAATTAAGGGCTACAACCCTCACGTCCCTGTCCAGGACCAGCAGCACCAGCTTGTTGAATGTTTGAGCGGGACGTTCACTGGGAGCCAACTCAATTGGACAGTGATCGAGAAAGAGGCGTTTCCAATCGCTTTCGCCTGTGACAAACTAGATTACTTGCTGCTGAGACCCCAGGGCTTTCGATTGTTTTGTGACCATCGTAATTTGATCCATGTCTTCGCGCCGGACGAACATGTCAAGAAGCATGTGAAAGGAAAACTGTTACGGTGGGCTCTAAAACTGATGAACTACAACTACGTGATTGAACATATCGCTGGACCCCAGAACGTTTGGGCCGACATGATCAGCAGGTGGGCCGGAAATCACGCTACTGGCACCGCCACGATCAGGAGGATTCGCTCGCCTTCTACTGCACCTCAACAAGAGTCAACTACGGAGGCGGCGGAGCTGAGCATTTCGGCGCTTCGCCCTCTGGATGATGCCAATTTTGTGTGGCCTACGTTTTCAGAGATTTCGCTGGTTCAGTCTCGATACGAACCCCCACAAGGCGTCGAGCGTACTGAGGCTGGTGTTCTTGCGCTCAATAATCGGGTCTGGATTCCAGTCGAGGCGAAGGACCTCATCACGCGGTTGTTCATCATTGCACATTGTGGCGCACAAGGCCACCGCGGAATTGCCGCCATGGTGGAACATATTCGACGTTTATTTGCGCTGGAGAACCTGCGCCCCCTAGCGTCCACTTTCGTCCGCCAGTGTCGTCTGTGCCTGCATTCAAAAGGGGGGAATATCATCCCCAGACCTTGGGGTGAAACGTTTGAATGCAGTGAACGCAATGGTTTGCTACATTTTGATTTCCTTTCGATGGGTGATGGCTTTGGAGACTCCAAGTACATCTTGGTGCTTAAAGATCATGCCTCCCATTTCTGTGAGCTGGTCACGGCAGACACAGCCGACAGTGCAGTGACAGTCGAAGCGTTCCTTGATTGGCATTCTCGGTTTGGACTGCCACCGAACTGGATTTCAGATCAAGGCTCCCACTTCAAAAACGAAGTGGTAAGTGAGCTTTCACGCCGCCTGCGAACGCAGCAGGAGTTCACGCCTGCCTATTGCCCGTGGATCAACGGGTCGGTAGAGCGCGTAAACAGAGACATCCTCCAAGTGATCCGAACAATGATCCTGGAGTACAAGATTGCTCACCGCGACTGGGTCTACTTGATACCAATGGTACAATCGAGCCTCAACCACACAGCAGTGCCATCGCTGGGTAATAGAGCCCCCGTTGAGTTATTTACTGGATTACCGTGTCCGACACCTCTCCGAGAATTTTACCTGCCTAGTACTGGGGAGTTCAAGGAGGTGCCCACAAGTGACAAGATCAATGGTTTTCTCGATGACCTGCGCAACAGCATACAAGCCATGCATAAGGTGGTTGAGGATCAACGCATGAAGCAAAGGATGCTGAACAAGAAACGAGAACGTGGTGAGAATATTGTGAATTTTACGGAAGGCGACTATGTTCTACGCTCGAGGGTGGACGAGAAGAGGAGTAATAAGTTGCTTGTGACGTGGGTGGGACCATATCGCGTTGAACGTGCTGACGCACATTCATTTTCAATCAAACACCTCATCACCGGGGCTGTGCTGGATGTCCATGCCTCAAGGCTGAAGTTCTATGCAGACTCCAGTCTGGACGTCACCGAGGAGCTCCTGGAACACATCTCGTCGCAGGGAATCGTCTGGGCGATCGAGAAGTTCAAGAGCCACAGGTGGAACACTGCAATTGGTGATTTTGAAATCTTGGTTCAATGGAAAGGACTCGAGGCCATTGAGGACTCCTATGAACCACTGGCCAGTTTGGCTAGGGACGTTCCCATCCTAGTGAACCAGTACGTGGCTGCTGCTGATCAAGAGCTCAAGGCACACTGGCAGCGCGCAACCACGGCTGGAGAAACAGCTCAGCAAGGACGGACAGTAGCGACAGAGACGGTAAGGCCGACGGACAAGAGTCGCCGGAGGTCCAGGCGTCGACGCCCGCTGCGTTTAACAACAAATGTTCAGATACCCGATAGAAGTCTCCCCGCGGCAGTTGTGCCACAGATGACAGGGGTTGAACTTGGATCTGACAACAACCAACCGACTACAAACACTGGTGAAAGTGTGAGTAGACGTACTCGCTCACGAACTGCTGGAGTCAACAGACAGGTGACCCTCACCAGCACGAGAGAGTAAACATCCAAGGCTGAAGCGAAGAGCTGCTCCATGATCGACCAGGGCCAGACAAAGATCTGACTGCCAAGGTTATAATACGGGTAGTCGAAGTTCGGCCGCGGAATCAAGCTTTGGGGGCTGTGTGGTGAATCGCAGGCATCAAGCCGGATTCCACTGCCATCAAGCTGCCGACTAGACAGTGAGCAACCTGGTGCATCCAGGTTTATCACAGACGGAGAGGTGCCTGACTCTGGCGCGTCCAAGTCAGTATCCTCTACCTGGCTAAATATTCATGGATCTTGTAGGACAGACCGCCAGTGATCCAAGTGGAATCTCTGGCTGTCTTGCATGTTACCTTTGATGCTGTCATCAGCATCAGAGCTATACAGTTCATTGGAGACGGAAGGTTGGTGACGACTAACTTATCCTCTCACTCTACAATCTGCTAGCAATAGCCTACATCAATACACTAGGCTACAAGTTTCCTGCAGGCTTGCCACCTGCCCTGCTTGGTGTTTGGTGTTGCTTCAACTTCCGGAAAACACCACATAATTCCTCCATAGGATGACGTACCAACTCTGGAACGCGTTGCAGGAGATCATTCCAATCGCGATTTCTTAGGTTCGGGAAGAAACGGGATTTTGTTCCAGTTGGTCTAGTATCACGGGTTTCACCAATGTGCTCCACAACTCTGCTAAGAAATTAAACGACCCGAGTAGTCCACGTATTGTAATATATAATATGTTGTACGTCGAAATTATGGGGACAAGATGATATAAAGGTCATATGTGCTACATGTATTTCATTTCCGCAGCTCAATTTATTGTGCTGTGGACTTCAATCTAAGCAAGCTTGACCCAGATCAACGTTAGGTTGATTACGGGTATGCATTGTGAGCCTTGCGGTATGCCGCATACTCATTGTAGATGCCCCGGTATTTCTTCTTGCCTTTTAGCATGTCGACGAAGAAAGTGAAGGAGGAGACGTTTTCATCGAGTAAATCCTTGAACTTGGATTTCTTGAAAGTCTCACTCCTCAGCATCTGCCTGCCAAGACTGGCACTTCGCAGGAATCGTTTCTCGCTGCTTTGTCCCTCAGTGACGGACTGATCGGGGTTTGTTGTTGCGACATTCAACACTTTGGACTGCTCATGGGGAAGCGCGTGGCTGGTGGCCACGAGGCTGGAGATGGTGGCGACAAGTAGAACAATGAAGGAGAGGCGCATGGTGATGAACGGTTGTCGGTCTGGAGTGAACTTGGGTGTTGTAAAGTGAATTGGAGAGTGAGCTCAGAAAAATGAACGGCGCTCCAAGCCCTCGGATAAAGCTGTCCCAGAGCTCACTACACTTCTACAAGCCACGGATTCGTACTGCAATTGAACGATATGGTACATGCAACATCTTTGGTCAAGGTGGCACGTCTGGCTTTTAGCGATGGCGAATAAACATTGTGTAATCGGAAATATCGTTTGTGTGAATGGCCATCAGCTCACGGCGGACTAAAGTGGAGTATATTCGTTTTAAAACAACCTCAAAGTGCTACGACATCACGCACTTCTACAGTCATAGTAAAGAGATTTAATTATGTATTTCTAGAACTTGAACTATGCATATGAAGCTTGTGCTATGGCTTTCAAATTTTGATTTTAAAATGATCAGTAAAAATCCCTACGCTCACAAACGCGCATCACATTTTTTTTTCGTACAGTTGAATTGGCCACGGCCTGAATCTTTTTAACCTACACGTAGTACGACAACCTTAAGTATCACCAATTTATGGTTATGGAGTAGAGGAAGCGTAGCAACACGAAGGCAAATTGAAAAGTGATATTAGTAAATTAAAACCTTGCACTCTTTTGTGCCTAGACTATCTATTGCTACATGTATATGCAAATTAGTTTACGAACGTCCCGTAAACTAACCTGTAACTCGTCCCGTAAACCGTACCATAATCCTGAGGATTTAATTAATACCATCAACGCAGATGCGTTACATTTATCGTGATCCAGCGAGCACTCTGCATCGCTGCCATGTTTAAACTTAAACACGATGAGGGACATGTCCACATCGCAGTGCGGAAACGAAAGATATACAGATTCTCCACATAATCTTGTCCTGCATCGCGCTACTGTCGCACGAGAAATTCATGGTACTACATGTACCATCGGATTATGCATGTGGAGAATCTGCATAATTTTCGGTTTTGCAGCGAAACGTTCGCTGTGAAATCTCCATGGTTTGTGCAGATTCTCCACATGCATAATCCATCTCCACATTCTCATACTGCGATGTGGATATGTCCCTGCTCGTGTTTAACGTTTAACCCCTCCAAACCGGAAACCAAAAGTCACATTTAAACTGCATATGCAGCTTTATTATACTTGGAATTTGTAAAAAATGGGATAGGTGTTGCTCGCTCATAAAAAAACGGGATTTGCAAAATTGTGCAGAGCAGCGATTAAACTGCCCAATCCTGCATATTGGTAGTAACGTTTCCACATGTAAATTGCATTATGCAGTATAAAATGAAAATAGTCAGGACAGCTCCCGAAAACGTAGGAACAGAACCAGCTCAGTCTACAGCTCTCATTTTTAAATTTTTGAAAACTGAAACTTCCTATACAAATCCCAATAAACAAAGTTGGGGTGTCACCCCTATCAAGTAACGCAAGCAAACGACACGAGACTGTTTGTTTTCTGGTCTATACAATTTCGAAGAGTGCTGCATATGTGGACACCACAGCTGTTTGAACACAGCTCCACTGGAGCAGAAACATGAGCCTTGTGATGAAGTTTGAGATGAGCTTACACAAGAACAGGCATTCAATGCTACACAGCTGTTGATCAATACTTACGCATTTTGAATTATCCTGAATATTATGCACCTTAAAGACGAAATATATGCAGGATAGAAGTTACGTTGTCGTTCGTCGCCTCTTGGAAGGTGCTGGCGTTGCAGGAGTACCTGGAGTCGATGGAGTACTAGGTACTTCAGCCGGCTTCTGACGCATACGAATCCCTTTGCCATTTTCGAATGGGATCAGCTTTCCGTTCATCCACTCCTTGTGCCACACATCCCAACATGTCATGGCGACCCCTCGCACTTGTCGACGCGCCCACATGAAGAGGTAAACTGGTCCTTTGTCGCTACAGTCACTACAATAGTATGTAGTTGTTGATGCTCGCTGGGTGTCTGTTCGAAGCAGCGAGCACACCTTACACGTCCTTTGCCGTATTTTACTTTGTGTTCCTTCGTTTCTCCATTCATCTACTTGACGGGCAGCGTGTGCGATTGACTGGTTTGCGCCGACAGGGACCGGTACGTATGCAGGTCTGGCTTGGGGTGGCTGGGTGCCGAATGTGTTGGACTCATACATGTCTGTTGCTTGTAGACGACACAACTGGAGGTGTAGTTTTTCTTCATATACTTCACGTGGGTAAGTGGTCGTGACTGCTTGTTCTTGTGAAAAGCCTTATGGACTATGTATCCATTTACAATAGCCAAGTCAATGAGCCCCAGTGCCAACGACTTATAGTATTTTCGAAACCGGAGTGCTCGCTGGAGAGAATAACGCTGCAACCTCAGCTGGTCATGGACATCTACGCCACCCATGTACGCGTGATAATCTTTTACGACTCTGGGGCATAGCACTTCCTCTTGCGTGGGACCATTCTGTCGCACCACCCGATCCAATTCAAGGCTTCCTCCCGTGCTGAGAAAGTGTACAGGGCGAGAATCCCACCAACATATTGCTGACATATTTGGCACGAGCTTAGAAGTAGCCACCTTGAACGACCCACGCGTAATCCCGGGTGGGCGAGTCTTCTTCTTCTCGACGACACCTTTGCAGTATCCCAAGCGGTTGGTCATGATTGTTCCCACGCAGTAAAACCCCATCAGCAGCAGCTGAATAGCTTAAGCCACAGAAGTATAGAACCGGTCGATGACGACTAGGCGCATTCCCTGCTTTCTAGCATCCGGGCCAAACGCAGCAAGCAGGTGTCGGACAACAGCAGCAGGGCCTGATTTCATGTCGGGCTTGTGAGCATCGCTGGCGTGCTGTTTCTTGCCGCAATATACTTCAAACCTGCATATATGCATCACACAAGACACCCAAAACGTTAGACAAAACTGCATAATGCATGATAGTAAATAGCCGCTTCAAAAAAAATCGGACCTGATGCAGTACGCTGTGACTGCACTGCATAACATGAAGAGCTTGGTGCCCCACTTGTGGGGCTTGTCCTTCATGTATACGCGCATCTTATTGAAGGATGACCGACTGGGTAGGACTGCTTCGTCGAATGCCAAGTGTGATGGCGCAACGTATCCACGAAGAAAGGTGCGCTGCAGGACTTCTACCAACTTGCGGATCTTCCAGGCGCGATCTGTTTGAGCTCTGGGGTCGTTGTTCGAGTTGAAATGAAGATTGCGTGAAATCTCCATGAATCGGTCTCTAGACAGCACTGAGCCGAAGCACCCTCGTGATATAGCGCCCTCATCCGTTGTCTTCCAGTGATTAGCAAGTTTTTCTCTGTTTGGAGCGATTGCCCTTGCCACCAATAGTCCAACAAACTGACACAGTTCGTGAGGTAAGATAGGCCTCATGCCTTCCAACTCGTGCTGAATAGCTCGCCTTGTCTTTCTTGGTAACTGCGGGTTCAACCTCCGCTTCCGGCGATATCGCTGGAATGTTTCGTCAATTCGACGTGGTAGCATCTCTCGGTGATACTCTGTCGAGCAAGTAGCAATGTGCTGCCACAAAACCACAGGAAGAAAGTAAAAGAAGAGTCCAACTGGAGAGTCTCCTCTGCGCAATACGTCTGCAGTTGGGCCCGAGTACCCTTGGCGAAGGCCTGGATAACTTGAAGTATTGTTGACGGGGTGGTACGGGCCGTGCATGTACTCAGCAGTATCTGGTTCAATGACATCCTCCCAGCCATTGGCGGACATCTCACACAGGACAGCGTTCTTGAGGTTTCCAGCGAGAACGTCATCCTCTCCACCAAAACTATCAAGAAAATTCTCCGCGAAAAGAACCTCTGCAGAGATTTCGTCTTCTGTCGCGGCTGGATCATCACCAATGTCGTCAGGTGCACAAGAAATTCCCGCCTCTTCATCCGATACACACTCTCCAGTCTCCACGTCATCTGCCTCCGCCTCATCACCCGAATCCAGCTTTCCAAACTGATGTTCAATGGTGTGATCAACAACCACGTTCAAATCGTCGACGCTATCGGCAAGCAGCTCGCTACCAAGAGCAGAATCTTCTCCGTCTTCATTTGCATCATCTAAAGAACAGCACATAATTATATGTCAGTATTCAGATTAACATGCATCATACTATGCAGTATAAAATGCAGCGTAATATGCAGAACACTATGCAGTACAATATACTGCACTGTATTCAGCATATCATGCAGCATATAATGCAACATACCGTTTCTGATTGGAGTTTCTGCTGGATGCATAGAGTTGCCGTCGCTGATATTATCAGGTCTTTCTTCTTCTTCAGACGAATAGTCGGCGTCTTGAATGTGTGGTGACGTCGGGATGAGCGGACACCTTGGCTGGGTACTTCTAACTGGGGAGTTCGCCATAGGACTTGCGGTATTGATCAAAGAGCGACGCGTCGGCGCTCGCTGTGATGGCGACTGTGGCCTGGTAGTCGATTCACTTACGGGGACGGAAGCCACACTGCTAGTTGGCTGGTTGGCGGGGACTCGTTGAGAAGTAGCCGGAGCTCCATCTCTTGCTTCTGCAGCTTCAATATCAGCAGCGTAGTTTTCACGTACGACAGCTGCGGCAGCAGCTAGTTGATCATCTTCAGGAGCACTGGGTTGGACGCCTACCGCACGGCGTCGCAGTTCTACAAGCAACAAACTTAGTATTAGACATAGCAACGAGGTATCCAATTGCAAGTAATACACAAACCTTTTGCGTAATGCTCCAATACTGCTTGTTCGCCACGGAAGTAGTCGACGCCTTCGCTCCCCTTCACGTTCTTACCGGGAGGCATGTAGAAGTAGCGGTCATCGAGACTGCGGCCCGGAGGTGGCTTTCGCGTCCACCCGTCCTTCTTCAGCTCTCTCCACACCGACTTGAAAGATAAGTCGCGTGCGGTAACTTCGCAGTCTCGCGGCACTTTGCCTCGGGATCTCACCATCCTTCTGCGTCTTCGGTCCTCGAGGCGCAAAATCTCGAATGAGAGACATTTGGAAAAGGCGGCGATCGTCGTTGGCTGTGCACCACTCATCAGCCCGTTACCTCCGGTAGGTAATACAAATCATCTAGATTACGATAGTACCCCACAAACCTCGCAAAATTGATCTTTAGATTTAGACAAATGTTGCCCCGTTTAACCTCTTGAGAAAAAAAGGCCCACACAGAAACAGGCGTTCTGGTTGTCTTAAAATTTGTATGCCTTGTGGCAAGCGAAAAGACACGTCATACAAACTTTAAGTCTAAAAGTCGTTAAACTGAATATATTCAGTTTAACGAAAATGGTAATCCTGCATTATGCAGCACCCGGTTTCGAGGGGTTAAACCTTAAACTTGACAGCGATGCAGCGTGCTGGATCACGATAAATTGATGATACTTAAGGTGACATGAAAAGTTCCAGCAAGCCGTGGTTAATTCAAGTGTAAGAAAAAAATCAAAAATTGTGATACTTAACCCCCCGCACTCACGGGCTTTTTCACGTCCTGTCTAACACGTAACATGTTGTATATAATATCTGTTTTTTAACTTGTTTATTATATTATAAACATGCTAAAAACAGACTAAACTTAGTTTGTAAAGCCTGCAACAAGTACGATGCCCTTTTCTGAATTACAGGAATATAATGTACTAGTAAACTCCCTAAGAGAGTCGTTATTGTGCCAGACAAAAAAGCAAACAATTAATTGTCGAGGGAATTTTGTGTCCCTCGTTCGGTTAAATTTGTATACCCGTATACCAACTTCCCTTTGTCTAGACCGCGCCCCATTAGCGGTGATGGGCAGGTCCCCCAAAACGTTGATCTGTGGAGATGAGCAGTGGAGGCTCGTATGTAGAGTGATATACATAGCCAAAACTACTACATGAAGAATCAGTTGCTTTCATTGTCGAAATCGAGGTCAGAGTCGATATCCCCGACCTGTTCGTCGAGGACGTGCATGTCAGCAAGCTCTCCAATTAGTGCATTTACCCCCCAGTCTTGGCCTTCAGCTCTCCAGGTGGATCGGGCTCCAATTCCTGCTCTACATCCCAAGGAAGAAGGGCTTTTTTTAAAGCCATGCGCAATAGTTGCAGCGGATAGTGACTGCCAAGAATGCGCGATCCATTTGGCTACGAGCTTTCGATCTGGAGGCTGCATTTTGAAGGGGTTTCCCTTGGTGGTTGTGCAGGCTATTTCGAGGTTGGCTATGTTCTTTTTCCACTCGCTTATTAGCTTCCTACGGCTTTCATAAGCGCCAGAATGTAGCGTTGGCCAGAAATGCTTGATTGTCGCCTGTGAATCGCCCGTGGTTCGCAAGCGTTTGGCAACCTTAAGCTTGAGCTCATTCGTATACGATGCCTTTTCCCCTCTGTTCTTGGTACGCCCCCCAGCTTCGCGAAGTCGGGGGCGACCTACCGGCTTTCGCTGTGGCTGTCCTGCTGCAGCTACTTCTGGCATTGGAGGATGAATCTTGAATGACTGCGAGAGGGAGAGATCACAAAAAAAGAAGATCGCAATTTCAACATTCGCAAGGTGTCGGTCTAGACAAAGGGTCCTAATTCCATTGCGCTGATTGGACGAAAACCAGTGTCAGTGACGGTCTAGACAAAGGGAAGTCGGTACGGAGCTTTCGCGCCACTTATTTAGGGTGTACCCCATTTGGAGCCATCAATGGATCGGCGCTAGCCTGCGCGCACGTCGAAGAAGCAACCCTCAGAGGAAGTCTACAGCGGGGGCAGCGAGAATGACGGCTCGGACGCGAGCTGGGAGGACGGCTCCACCGTATCCGATAGTTACAGTGCGGCGACGTGGAGTGTTTAGGATTCAAGCGCGGCAGGCGAGAGAGCAAGTGCGTGTACTAGCGGGGGAGGATGCACAGAAGTACGTACAGACTTAGTCGAAACGCAGTTTCGGTCCTGGGAAGCCTTTAACTCGTATCTGGACGAGTATCCGAAGCAGACTTACCAAGTAGGGGCATTGATGACACTATACATGACATTAAGATCATTCAACGGGTTTGGGTAATTTACTGTAGGTTTTTAGAGTGCGATCAACTAAAGCGCGGCAGAACGGAACAAGCTAATCCAGAAGACCCAGAAGCCGTCTTCACCTCTCATTCCAGAGACATGGTGTACGTACGCAAATACGCTCATTTGCACGCAGGGCGGCAAGTACAGATACCGTGGTAAAGGGAAGAGGCCACGTCAGGAAGTACGCCCGATCGAGTGCAAGGCCCAGGTGCGAGACGTCGTATGTCGGTCACTGTCGGTCCCAGTCGGTTGTAGTCCGGCACTGTCGGTCACAGTCGGTTACTGATCGGTTCAGTATGTCACAATACTAATCTTGCTCGTGTGTGTATACAGATAAACGCTTGCGTTCAAGTGCTGTCTTGATTTTGTGTCACAATACTAATCTTGCTCGTGTGTGTATACAGATAAACGCTTGCGTTCAAGTGCTGTCTTGATTTTGTTTGCGTTTAACTAGACAGCTACAACTGTGGAGTGTACGTTCTGCTTGCATTCGAAACGTTCTGTAGCGGAGAAAGCGCAGGTGAAATGAATAAGAAGGCACTGCAGTACCAGCGTTATCGCTACTTGTAGATGTGCCTGTGAAGCATTACACTTTATTGAACTTGAATTATATAGTTGTTGTTGGTCACATTGCGTCGGGAACATCACATAAAGCATGGACTCGTACTTGAGGTTATCCTCGGCCTTGAGGATCACTTCGCGTTTGACGATGGCTTCTCTAAAAACCACTAAGTGCTCGTATCCGGATATACGACCTATACAAGAAGGGGGTGAATTTCTTCGTCGGGCACAATCGGACACGTCGGTGGTCGGTCAGTCACAAATGGCTCGTCTTCGTACCTTTCTGTCGGTCACAATAACGCATGCCATAATGTAATGCGCCTGGATGTACCATGCACCAGCATGTTGTATAATACCCCTCGATGAAGCTAATAAATCCCAAGTGGGGTGTATATCCAACGTAGCTGTGGTGA